>OX940888.1:17133985-18357238 GCA_954871355.1 Cabera pusaria
ATGTCATGAAATGTCCGAAATGTCACGAAATGTCATGTGATGTTATGAAATAAAAGAAAATAAAAAATCGAGATTGAACTAGTGTTGCAGAACCATCGATAGTTGACCTCGAAAACTACTCAGAATATCGATAGTATTTTCACGTGTCGATATCATCGATACTATCGATAGTATCGATAGTAAATTTAGAGAAATACTAATAAATATGCTAATACTATCGATAGTATCGATAGTGTTTTTACAATAGTATCGGTAGTATCGATAGTATCGCATAATGTGACAATTTTTAACCCTAAATAATCGATACTATCGATTATTACATACTATCGATTGTCGGTATTTTTCCGATAGTATCAAAAGTGATCTCAAAGCTATGTATAGGGATCAGTTAATATAATATTAAGGTATTCTTAAGTCAGCTCGGTTATTCTCAATTGTATTTTGTTTAAATATTTATAATAGCTTGTTTCCGCGTCTCTATCTCAGAGGTTTCATATTCATGAGTGAGTGAGGTAAAAAAACTGTTTCAAGCAATAGCTGTCACGATGGACAAAGAAATAGAACAGCAAATGAGAGGGGTTATCCGACGAGCTTGGAAACGTAAGTACCTATACTTATTTCCGAAGTCATGTAAATTCTAATACCGTTACGAAGCACGCTGTTGCGATAAAAATTCATGTTTTTGTTTATCACACTAATATTTTAAAACCACTGAACACAAATAAATCTTGTAACGGGTGGGTATTTACGGAAAAATATAAAGTAAATTACTTTATATTTTTCCGTAAATACCCATTACCCGTAATTACTTAGTAATGTTACAATTGTGACAACGACCAGTATTGCTATTGTTAAAAACGATTTAACGACTTATTAACTTACTTATTCGACAAAACCTGGTAGTTTCTCTGCATAGGTTACATTACATCCAATTAGACTATAATACTATTGCATTATTGCTGACTATCAATAGTATGTAAATATCGATAGTATGCATAATATCGATAGTATCGTTACGTTTTATAAAATAAAGGCAATACTATCGATACTATAGATACTATTGCAAAAAAACTATCGATAATATCGATAGTAGTAGTATATTCAATAGTATTGCTTAAAGAGCGCTATCGATAATATCGATAGTATCGATAGTATTGACACATGGTAATACTATCGATAGATTTCAGTTACTATCGGCTTTGTCTTCAATATCGATAGACTATCGATAGTCTATCGATAGTGGATTATCGATATGCAACACTAGATTGAACGGGTATCAACAAGGTAAGCGTGCCACATCGACCGCATCGTCACTTAACATCAGATGAGACAGTGGTCAAATGCTTGCCTATCCAGCTTAAAAAAAAATGTCATGAAATGTCAAGGAATTTCATTGAGCCTCCTTAGACCGGGCACTATAGCAGAACATTCATAAGCCAAACATTAAAAAAAATACTTTCCCGCCCTAGGGCAGAAATGACCTACTTTGCGCGCACTTATCGAGGAACAAACCATCACTTTTCGAATAGATGGGATGAAAAATAATATAATATAACGTAACACGTCGTGAGCGACAGCCCTGCAGGGCTAGCATGGCAAGGGGACTATTTTGTC
This sequence comes from Cabera pusaria, assembly GCA_954871355.1. Taxonomy (NCBI): domain Eukaryota; kingdom Metazoa; phylum Arthropoda; class Insecta; order Lepidoptera; family Geometridae; genus Cabera; species Cabera pusaria. The sequence goes on from OX940888.1 coordinate 17,135,600, forward strand.
TTTCCACCTATCCGTGTTTTATTTGGTGGAGAAGTCAAATTATAAGTAAATTTTTTCGACAATTATAAACTTTTAATCAATTCTTTTTTTAAACTTCTTAATACGAAACAAAATCAAAACTCGGGGTTAAACTTCACCAAGCGATTCAATTGTTCTGTTGATCTCCTGTCAGTGGCGAAAAACAGGGAAATAATTTTGTCTTTCCCCTCGGAATAAGGCCATGCTAGCCCTGCTGTGTTAAAGCACCAGCCGAGCCACTATAAACCGGTTTCACTCCGTACGTGACAGGCGGCACACAGGCCGCTGGTGCTCACGCACTCACGTGCGTCTACGTCATTATCACAGCGCAGTTGTATGAAGCTTTGTCTCTGTTCCTTCTTTACTCATGTGCTACCACAGTAGTGTCGCGAGTTACTACTCGAGACACTACTTGGTACCACAGTAAGATAGAATTTATTATCTGCTATTACTGTCTAGAAATATAAAGCCGCCTAGAAATATAAATAATAGAAAATCTTGGTCCGTTCTCCGCGGATAGCATTGCATATATCATTCCTAACTGCACCCAAAGAACATCACAATTATTCAAAGCAACTTAAGGAAGGTCGAGGAAGCGAAGCATTGACGAAAATAAATGCAACTGTAACCTATGCTTGATTGCTTTTGGGTTTGAAATCCACACACGTGCACGGCACAGATTGTGCGATCTTGCAGATGCAACTTAGTTCAATATAAAACTCTATAGATATAGCAATATATTTACAGCTTACTTTAGCTTGACATTTTTCGTTAATTCTTTCATCTGAATCTGCATCTTCGTCAGAGTCTCCTCTTTATTTAGAAGTTCCGCAGCCAGTTTTTGTTGCATTCCTACCTTGTTTTCTGATCCCTATTAATGGAATAATATAATTACAATAAGTTATGATTAGAAACATTAGCACTATTTAAAATAACTTGCTTAAATATTTCTAAAGGAACGGAACAGAGGTACTTCTTCCTTAGTAATGTTTATAGTAACATTTTTGTAATTCCTGGTAGTTCTACTTATTCAACAACTTTAATAATTATTACAGTTAAAAAATGTCTGATATCTAAAAGATCTAAAAGAAAAAAACAACGATTTAATGGCACTGGTGATTAAAATTAGAATGTTACAATTGAAGAACGAGATGAAGAATTTGTAAAGTGATTGTGCTATTGTCTATAAAATTGATGTGCTGATTTTTGGATTAAGTTTCGTTTAGTCCAAACGAAAACCATTCACGAAGGGATTCCATAGTACTACATTAAAGGACCGCTGTATGTCTGCAAAAATCTATGTATAGTTTTCGTCAACATTGAATATATACATTTGATTATTGAACGTATCGTGAGAATCACACTTATTTATTATACACTTCATGGGTTTTGTTATTACGAGTTACCGAAGCTCGTTGCGCGAGGAGCTTGCGGTAGACGTGGCTCCCAGAAGAAGGACATCAAATTTTAATATGTCCGACACTGGTCGGTTATAATTCCGATACCAAAACCCGAGAGTGTACATCCGTTTTAAATAATAATATAAAGACGCTGTTCAGGGAAAACAGCTATTATTTATTCTTAAAGTTTATTTTTTTGAAAAAAAAAAACAAAAACAAAGAAGTCAACTGGAATGCGCATATTATAAACGTTTTGGCATCTAGGATAAGAAAACTTGTACATATATATATTTAAAACTCTGAGAACTTCGCTGAAACTATCTTGCAGTCCAAACATACAAGGCGTTGTGTGAAATGCACACAACCTACTAAGGTAGGTACTACATATTTTCATAGGGAAGTGCGGCCAAAACACACTTAATAAAAGCGGAACGAGCACAACGCATCCTGTTAAAAGTTGTTGTACTTACGTTATTTGTACTTACGTTGTTGTATTACGTTCCCATACGTACATATATACATTCTAGGCCTAGCGTGCTTACCATCTTCAACCGCATCATCACTTACCAACAGGTGAGATAGTGGACAAACGCTAGCCTAAAATATATAAAAATAGATCCTATAGGCATCCTACATTTGCTGTCAACGAGAAGGCGAATGTTCTCTGTCAGAAAAATATTTATTTTACATGTGATTAATAAGTAAGGTGATCATAAAGATTGGAGAAGCCACTGGATTGGCTTCTGAGATACAGTAATGATAGTTCGGGAGCCTATGGATTCATATCGCATTGTGCAATGTCGTTAGGTCAATAAAAACATTTTTTTGTTAGTATTTCTAGCTTTCGCTTGGGGGTAGGATTTGGCCGGTTCTCTTAGGTTCACTATTGTGAAAAATCACTTTTGTTTTTCTCAGAAAGGTTTTCGTTTGCACCGTATGAACCCCTATATTATATTAATCATGTGATAAGTTCATAAAATACGAAACTGATGATGCTATGCTACCATACACCTATACAGTCCTTAAAATAATTGTTTACTGCTAGTTTAGTGAGGCTTTCCAAAAACCGAGTTTTCTCCCTCTTGCAAACCGACACCTCTTCCTCTGTCATGTTAAGTGTAACCTTCGTCGCTTGCAGTTCTGCCCATAGTTCTATTTCTTTTTCCGATGGTAACACTGCAATTCCAAATTATCATACTACTTAAATCTATAGAGCTTAAATAATATAATTATTAAATTGTTAAACACAATCCAAATTTTTTTTTTTTTTTTTGGCAGAATTTGCAGGCTTAATTGGCAGAGCACCTGGACGTGTAATCCGGGGGGTGCGGGTTCGAGTCCCGTCGGTACGATGAAAAAATTTTGGATTGTGTTTAACAATTTACAAAAATATAAAGTGTGAGACACTTCAAAGAAACATAATAATATAATTATTGTCTAGAAATGACGCCGGACATGTACGAAATGGGCTAGGATAGGGCTTTGATTCTGGTAACAAAATAGTCGTAGTCAAATTAGTTCTACGCAAAAACAAATCTTTTTGTGGAAATCAGAAATTCGGGCCATACATGCGAGAATGATAACGCCATTCTTACCAGAAGGATTTTTGATTTGTTCTTGATCCGTTAATTTCTCTGTTAATTTTGCTTTCAATTCCCCAATATTATTTTGACTTTCCGCTAATGCCAACTCGGCTGCTTCTCTCAGTTCAAGTTCGTTCTGATTTATTTTTTGTAGTTTTATCGAATCTGCTCTAGCTTCTTGTAGCTGATTGTTTAATTCTTGAATTGCTATTTTGTGTTCTGTTGTTAGATTATCGATTTGTTGTTTTAGATCGTACACTCTGAAATTAAGAATATATTAAACTTCCCAAATTTGTCAATAGAAATATTATGTAAATATTGAGGTATAATCTATATACCTCAATGTATGTAAAACTTGGAGTCGTTTCCCGGGATATAAAGGTGCGTCGTATCGAAGCGCATCGTTGCATTTGCTTTTCAATAGTTTTTTCGACAGTTATTACTTTGACAATGCGCTAGGGCATGCATTATGCTTATCAAGTCATCACTGATAGCTGATGCACTTTCATATTCAAGTGAATGTAGAAGACATTTTTCAATTATCTTATAGGCTAGCGTTTCGACCATTATCTCGCCTGGTGGTAAGCGATGATGTGGTCGAAGATAGTAAACACGCTAGGTCTCTGACTCTTAAAGGCTATGTGTTGCCGGAACTTCATAAGGTTATGGCGGCGGATTTTCTCCTTGATGGTGGTAAGCTACTCTTTGGTAGCAAGTCAGGCAGAATATCTATTATGCTCCAACCACTTCTTGACAAACACCCGTGCTGGGATTGGAACCGGCGACCCCTCGCTTAAGAAGTCAAGCCATATATCCTTTACGCCAACGGGGCTCTTAAATTGCCGAATCATGTAATCGAGATTGCCTTTGAATGGGCGCGGCAGTAAACGCAAGACATTAGGGTCAATTTATACTAGAGCAGAGTCGAAGCGCATCGAAGCGTCGATCCAAAACTTAACATAACAAATTCAACCTTAATTCCACAGCGTAACGCACACATTACTTCTGAGATTTTAAATCAGCGTTGGTCACGCGCAGACGCGCGAATTCGGAAGAATGCGCGCGTCTTTTTAAAATCTCAGAAGTAATGTGTGCGTTACGCTGTGGAATTAAGGTTGAATTTGTTATGTTCCGTTTGGTTTGGGCTCTGCGTTGATATCTCAGTCAGTCAGGACTTTGGATTTTATACACCTACATAGATAAATGATATATTAAAAAAAATATTTTAACAAAAGTTTTCTAAAAGTATGTTGAACTCTTTGACATCCTGTTACGCATACTGTTTGATCAAGCTTAAATATACACTGTGTGGTGGCGTAATCGGGAGAACGGTCGGCTTCGATGCCGTGGTACCGAGTTCAAACCCCGCCGTGAACCAATGGATTTTTCTATTGAAAAAATTATGTGCGCTTCTCACAGTAGCCCTCCGGTGAAGGAAAACATTTTTTAGAAACCAACGACCCCCGCATGGTGGTAGGACACTATCTAGGGTCCGCCTGGCCAGCTACCACCCTCAAGTTAGAAAATCTGTCACCAAACATCTAATGTGTTCCGGCAGCTATCCTTGAGAGCCAGTTCCCATTCTAGGCCTAGCGTGCTTACCATCTTCGACCGCATCATCACTTACCAACAGGTGAGATAATGGTCAAACGCTAGCCTATAAGATATAAAAAAACAACAAAAAACTCGTTTCTTGAAACGTAACTAGTTACCCTTTAATGTTTAGCTTTATTATTTGTATTTAGTATCTGTTGTTACATCGGCTATAGTGATACAATACTTTTCAAGTCTAGTTATTACGATTCATAAGATCCAGCCCTTTGACAGACAGACGAACGCACGGACGGACGGACGGCGAAGTCTCACTCATAAGTAAATTGCAATTTTTTACTCACTCTGATTGTAAATTATCACGCTGTTGAGCCAGATATCCTGTGGCTATTTCACCAGTTTTAACATTTTCCTTTAATTTCTTTGCCCGAGCTTCCAGGAGTACTTCTCTTTGTCGATTCTGTAACAAATAATATACTCAAAGACTTGAGCAGTGAAACTAAACGCTAGCAGTTCAGTTTTAAGACGGAACAATGTTAAGCTCTAAATATGTAAGGAGATGTGAAGCCCGTCTGAAGTGGTTATGATCTTTTTTCATGTCGGACAGACACGCTTCTGACCACTATCTCACCTGTTAACTGAAGATACTGATAAGGTGGATCATGCAACTATCTTTTCCCATCTTCTAAATATTCCCTCGACTCCAAAGTGCAACTATCTTTTCCCATCTTCTAAACATTCCCTCGACTAAAACATTTACTAAACTGTTTAATCGTACCTGGTCTTCTAAAGTCTTGACAGAGGCAGTGAGACTAGTGATGCTGGCTTCAGCCTCTCGAAGTTGCCGATCCATCTTTGTGACTCGTGAGCGCATTAGTCGAAGCTGTGCTTCTGTCGTCGCCAGTTTGTCTTTAGCAAGCGTTCCAGCAGCCCTCTCTTCTTCTAGTTCACGACGCGTTTCCTGTGATTTGACAGCAATATTAATTTATTTTTAGATCTATATAATATATTTTTTTAAGATCTTTAGGATCGTAGCCGACTTGTTCAACACCGCTTTCATCCGGCAAAATAATGTTCATTAAAATGTGAGCCTTAGGACGTCTTCTGTAGACAGTCTTTACATTGACAGCACAAATTAGCAGACAGCTCGCTGGAGCCGAGCTTACTACCATCGTGCTATACGATAGTTCTGTGCGCTTTAAGCGAGTTGTCCGCGCGGCGACCGCGCGCAGACAGCAGTCTGTTTCGCTTGAAGCACGTTGCTTGCTAGTAGACTGACAGCTGTAATGTAAGCGCGTGGACAAGTGGTGGCCCGCTAGCTGTTCACGCGTGGACATCGAGTAGTCACCGCCGTTTAAAGCGGTGTTGTGCGAGAGTGGTGTTGGAGCGGAGTCATGTAAGTATGCTACGACCTTCACTTACAATACGGAAGTGAGTTTGCTGTACGTGCTTTACTCGAGCAACAGCAGTGGTATTATTAAGAGCATCCAGAATTAGAGAGGGAGTAAAGAGCAATAATTGTCTATAGACTTCTCAGTGAGGAGTGACATTCCATTTTCATATTTATTTTGCACATAATTTTTCCATAGTAAGACTATCACACATTCACAGCTAGTAAAAAATAAATGCATTTTGATATCAAATGAGTTACCTCAAGCATTATAGATACATCTGACTCAAATTGGTTTTGCCGTGTTTCGTTAGCTTGCTGAAGTCTTGCTAATTCCCTTACTAGGGCCTCACCAACTGCCATCAGTGCGTTTTTCTCTTGACAGACTCGTCTGAAATTATGATAATTACGAAGATAGCTAAACACTTAAACATTTATATGGTCAATGATGTACACAATCAACATTTGCAGGTAGGTGAGAATAACACCCATCTTTAAAAGTATTGAGCGCGCTCCATATTACCATTTTATTGGTTTTCTATTTATTACCTGGATAGATCCGTAACGTTAGCCACGGCGTCATCAGCACGATTCTTAAGCTCTCGCAAAGTGTCACACATTTCAATCCCTTGAGCGTTGTATCCATCTATGCGGTCCAAGCACTCATCGCCCAATTCCAAAGTAGTTTTGGAATCCTAAAAAAAATCAATGATTGAATATGCAATGAACAATACGCCATTATTACTTTGCAATTATTATCGGTATATGGATACTGTGAGTAGCAATTTTAATGGTACTATTATAATTTGGAGAAAATAAAATTTGACATACATGTACCTAATTATAAGTTATTTATATTTATAATGGTATTACAGTTCAAATCCTTTGCGTAAAAAAAGTCTAATTTAAGAATGTCAAAAGTAAATGGAAAGGTTGTTATATTACTTAAAGCTTACAGTTTTTTCAATCAGCCCTTTGATCCAGTCAATAATTTCCTGGCGCGCTGCAAATGCCTGTAGGCACAGTTCGGCAAATCGAATCGGAACATTGGTCACTCTTGTGTCCAGATCACGTAAAGTGCATTCGTCTAAGAAAAATTAAGCATAGAGATAAATCAATCAGTAAATAATAATAAATAGTTAAATCATCAATATTATATTTAGGCATATATGATTTGCATCGTATCCTTGAATTCTTGTTACTGGAATTCTGTGCTTATCACTTCTCACAGCGATTCGACTAGCTGAAGCTGCTAGTGGAATCACTGAGAAGTGACCTATGATGCAATAGTACTGTAAGAAATTAATGAAAATTAATTGTCCTTGCAATAGTAATGTTTCTCACATATCGGCCATTGATGATACTAAAAAACATGATAAAATTATATTATAATTATCAGCAGCCTATAGAGAATATTAAAATGTTCGAAGTATGCCGTCCTCCTATTGCTTTGGGCCTGATGTTCGGCTGCGGTTTCCAGTAAAGGATCCACTTAGTGCAAACCATTATTATAAGAAATCAATAATACCAATTGGAACCGTGGCGTTGAAGACTTCAATGGCAGTTTCAGTAGAAGCAGGCAGTGCGTTACGACATAGCTGGGCCATTTCCTCCGTCGCCCAGTCTGCCACATTGATCACAACCAACTCTTGCAACAGGCATTCGCCGCATCCAGAGATACCCTCACGATTCATGCGCTCGTTCAGATCTCGCAGTGTGTCGAATACGTCCAATACTGCTTGCTGAATAAGACAATATTAACACAACACCAATATTATAAATGTGAAAGCCGGTTTGTATATTTGTTTGTTTGCAACTTATTCACGGACAAACGGCTGGACCGATGTAGCTCAAATTTTGCACACGGATAGCTGGCTATCTGGATGGCTAGGCTATATGATACTTTTTAACGCAGGCGAAACCGCGGGGTACAGCTAGTAATTGTATAAATTAAATTAAATATATGCTGCGTGCGTTTATCTGAAAAACAGGTATATTAACTTACCTATGCGTACGCGTACCTATCCATAGCTAATCTATACTTCTATACTAATATTATAAAGAGATCATTTGTATTTTTGTATTTTTGTATTTTTGTATTTTTGTATTTTTGTATTTTTGTATTTTTGTATTTTTGTATTTTTGTATTTTTGTATTTTTGTATTTTTGTATTTTTGTATTTTTGTATTTTTGTATTTTTGTATTTTTGTATTTTTGTATTTTTGTATTTTTGTATTTTTGTATTTTTGTATTTTTGTATTTTTGTATTTTTGTATTTTTGTATTTTTGTATTTTTGTATTTTTGTATTTTTGTATTTTTGTATTTTTGTATTTTTGTATTTTTGTATTTTTGTATTTTTGTATTTTTGTATTTTTGTATTTTTGTATTTTTGTATTTTTGTATTTTTGTATTTTTGTATTTTTGTATTTTTGTATTTTTGTATTTTTGTATTTTTGTATTTTTGTATTTTTGTATTTTTGTATTTTTGTATTTTTGTATTTTTGTATTTTTGTATTTTTGTATTTTTGTATTTTTGTATTTTTGTATTTTTGTATTTTTGTATTTTTGTATTTTTGTATTTTTGTATTTTTGTATTTTTGTATTTTTGTATTTTTGTATTTTTGTATTTTTGTATTTTTGTATTTTTGTATTTTTGTATTTTTGTATTTTTGTATTTTTGTATTTTTGTATTTTTGTATTTTTGTATTTTTGTATTTTTGTATTTTTGTATTTTTGTATTTTTGTATTTTTGTATTTTTGTATTTTTGTATTTTTGTATTTTTGTATTTTTGTATTTTTGTATTTTTGTATTTTTGTATTTTTGTATTTTTGTATTTTTGTATTTTTGTATTTTTGTATTTTTGTATTTTTGTATTTTTGTATTTTTGTATTTTTGTATTTTTGTATTTTTGTATTTTTGTATTTTTGTATTTTTGTATTTTTGTATTTTTGTATTTTTGTATTTTTGTATTTTTGTATTTTTGTATTTTTGTATTTTTGTATTTTTGTATTTTTGTATTATTGTATTTTTGTATGTTTGTAATGATTTGGCTCAAAAACTACTGAACCGATTTAAAAAATTAGTTCACTAATACATAGAATGGACTTTCGGAATGAAAATAGGCTATATATTATCCCGTTTAAATCAAAGGTATATTCGTGGAGACCTAATTTGCAACCTAAGTCGACAATAAACGGTCGAAAAAACACGTTGCTTACGAACGCTGCTTAATTGAAAATAGATAGAAGAATATTTTCTATGCAAGAGTTGTACAACTTAATAAGACCTACAAAAAAGTCCGCGACAGCATATGTCTATCTCTTAAGGTTGACTCACAGTAACCATTTTAAACTTAAAATTTTTGTTAAAAAATATTCCATAACTTCCAAGGCTATTTTCAAGTATATAGTATTAATCCTTATCCAAATAATTACGTTAATTAGCTTGGCCACATATTATAGATTAAAATTGTCCTTTATAGTATACAATTCAAATGAAAACTCTAGAAGATATCACGAATTTCAGAATCACGCATCGCAAAATTAATAAAATATTTGCAGTGAAACCACAGATTAGGTCATAGTTACTACGAAAATATTATTATAAGCTTAGCTATGCTGTAGATCCCCACCGATCACAATCAATTTGAAGTTAATATAGTATAATAATATGATCTATTGTATAAAATAATATTCATCTATATATATAATAATATAGTAATTTAAGCAACCCCGACTGATCTATATATAATCTTTTCATTAAAATCATTCCAATGACTCTAAACACGACATTTAAAATCTGAGCTGTAAGTTGGTGAGGATTTGAGTATTCTGTAGAGTCCAGGAGATGTCCCAGCATCAGGTCAATGCTTCCATGTTCTTATAATATCGTTGAAGAAGAAGATTTTCGAATTGATCAGACATATGAAAGTTGATTTCATAGCGCAATTAACTAGAAAAAAACTCATAGTTTTATAACGATTGAACGAATTTTCATGAATTAAAGCTAAGAAAACTCTCGATGAAGACATCTATCAAACAAAAAAAAAACGATCAATAATAAAAACAAAATCGGTTCATCGAGTTAGGTGCTAAGATGCTACAGAGAGACACAGATACACACGTTAAACGTATATTACCCCTACATTTTGCGTCGGGGAACGCGTAAGGTTACGGCGGCAGATGTTCTCCTTGATGATCTCACTACCACTGTACGAAAACTCATGATTCATGAATGCACATAAAACTTTCATTGGTAGGTATATAGCTAGGATTAGAACCAACGACCGTCGGGTCAGAATCAGGGTAACTATCCTTTACGCCAAAGGGCCGTCCAATATCACTACGTCAGTATTATAAAACAAAGTCCATCACTGCGTCTGTCTGTTTGCAATAATCTCAATAGCTACTGAACGGATTATCATGCAGTTTTCACCAATAGCCAGAGTGTTTATGAGGAAGGTTTAGGTGCATAATTCGTTAAGGTTTTGTGTAAATTGGATGAAATATGACGATGATTGTTAAATATGTTGATATTTTATATTCGATGCAACAAACTGATGCAAGTTTTGTAGGCATATATGCCCGTAACCCGTGCGAAGCCGGGGCGGGCTGCTAGTATTTGATAATTATCTACTGTTGCTTTTTTTATCGGCCGATATGATTTTTAGGGTTCCGAACCCAAAGGGTACAAACGGAACCCTATTACTGAGACTGCGCTGTCTGTCTGTCTGTCCGTCTGTCCGTCTGTCACCAGGCTGTATCTCATGAACCGTAATAGTTCGTAAGGTTGAAATTTTCATTTCTGTTGCCGTTATAACAACAAAAACTTTGTGTTAACGTTCACTTAGTTGGTGTTAGAAGTTCTTTAGATATTCTTTAGATGGCGTTGTAGTTAATAAGCATGTTTGGTATTGACACGGTAATATAATATAATATTATACTTATATATTATTATACTGCGGTTCAGAACCCTCCGTGTGCGAGACAAAAGTCTGACTCGCACTTGGCCAATTTTATTTTACATGAGTGCTTACAACAATGGAGAACGAGTTAATTATTATCAGATAATTTACACGTTCTTGGTGCGCGTTGAGGATAACGAGTACATTCAGTACAAAAAGAACCTATCTCACGTCTTCTTGTTTATGCTTTGGCTGTGACCAAAAAACAAGCCAGAAAAGCCTGAGTGACAGAATTATAATAAAATTAGGAGCAAACCTGTCTCATGTCTAGATCCTTCTTCATTTTTTTGAACTGTTTCTGCTTCATCATAAAGCAGACTCTGATATCTTCGTTATTGCCTTGTGGATTAGGTACTGTCGATAGAGTTTTGTTGGATTGAGCGTTACTGGAGTGGGGCTGGAAAGCCTGGGGCTGGTGGAACTGGGATTGGTTGGTGTTGGGATGAAGCGGCGTTGTGGGTCGAGTAGAAGCGCGTTGGGGAGTAATGGGGCGGCTGACAGGAGTGCTGGGAGGCTGGTGGTGGTAGCCAGGGGTCGTCGGTCGGCTGAGGGCACGCGGTGTCGGTGGCGCGCTTTTTGGTAAACTCTTGGGCGTGATAGGACGACTTCCAGGAGTTTGTGGTCGACTTTGGATTAATTCTACGGCAAGATTAAAATCATCTGTAACAAAAGATTTTGAGTCGGTAATATTCCATTTTTGTAAGCGAATAATTAGCGTTGAAAGCTAAGTAAAAGATGATTCTTGTGTAATAAATATTTAATTCATTTTCTAAATGGCCATTTACCGTCATTTTGCTTGGTACGATCTAATATGAAATGAGGAATCGTAGTCTGGGTGTAGAAGACAATAACAATGGCCGCATGACAACTAACTTTTGTCCAATCTGTATCCTAGTCCCTAACTAAACCGTCTACCGTATTGGTGAATTTGGTGTAGTTACCCAACCGTGGTCAGGTTGCCACCCATTTTACAACCAGTCCAGTCCAGTCTTCGACCTGATACGACACATGCGTGAAAAACTAATTCAAAGGAAACTGATGACGGTAGTGTCGTTGGATATAGAGGGAGCCTTCGACAGCGCTTAGTGGCCTGCCATTAAAACCAGACTGGCTGAGGGAAGTGTCCTATTAACATCAGGAGAGTGGTGGACAGCTACCTCAGCGACAGAACAGTAAATGTGAGGTACGCTGGGCAGGAATTCACAAGGACCACCAATAAGGGCTACGTCCAGGGATCTATTGGTGGTCCGATACTGTGGAATCTCCTCCTAGACCCACTACTCCGGGAGCTTGTGAGGGAAAACCATTACTGCCAGGCTTTCGCAGACGATATCGTCCTAGTTTTCGATGATAGTACCGCACTGGAGGTGCAAACACATGCCAATGCCGTTCTCGCTCAGGTTCGGAGGTGGGGTGTCAAAAATATGCTTAAATGTTCACCTCTAAGACACAGGCCATGCGTATTACAAATTTGACACACCACTTTTGAGAATGGGTGGGATCGACATTGGCATGTCAAAAGAGATGAAGATCCTGGGGCTCGTGATAGATGAAAAGCTAACTTTTAACAGTCACACGACAGCTGTCTGAAAAAAAGCGATAAACATCTATAAACAACTATCACGAGCCGCCAGAATAAGTTGGGGTCTGCACCCAGAAGTGATCCGTACTATTTACGTGGCTATCATTGAGCTTATTATAATGTATGCGGCAAGTGCCTGGGGGTCAGCAACGAAAAAACTGGGGGTGAGGAAAAAGTTAGACACTGTGCAACGAGGTTTCGCACAAAAAATGACCAGAGCCTATAGAACCGTCTCTCTAAACTCTGCCCTATTGTTGGCTGGGATATTACCTTTAGATCTGCGTATACAGGAGGCAGCCGCCCTGTACGAGGCCAAGATAGGTATATCGCAGCCAATAATGGCAGACAGAGAAGTTGAGCAAAGAGTGGCGTACGCTGACGCACCACACCCAGCAAACCATATGGAACTAGAGTTCATAAACTTGGTAGACAGGGCAGAAGTAGACAGAAACAACATACAATCAGTACGCGTTTTTACGGACGGAAGTAAGATTGAGGGTAAAGTCGGAGCGGCACTATCAGTGTGGACTTGTGATGCCGAGACAAAGACCCTCAAGTTTTGGTCTCGCCCCCTTCTGCACTGTCTACCAAGCAGAACTTCTGGCCATATGTGAGGCAACGCGAATGATGCTCAAGCGGTCAGAGACATCCTTCGGTATCTATAGTGACTCTAGATCAGCGTTAGAAACCATTACAAACCATGCGACGACTCACCCCCTGGCCTCGGAAACCCGAGAGAACTTAAGGGCCTTAAAAAACCAAAACAAATATGTCACCCTGTTCTGGATTAAGGCCCATGCAGGTCTCGAAGAAAACGAGCGGGCTGACTTCGTAGCAATTATTGCGTCAATATATGCACTAAAGTCATAAAACGAAATAAAAAGTAAAAAATAAAAAAGTAATTAGATTATACCATCAATATTTAAACATAACATTAAAAATTTCAAATATTGAGAAACCAAAATCTCTGATCACGTTAGAGGACCATACAAAAATTAAAAAAAAAAAAACCAATCTATTCAACCAGGGACCTTGTACAGGATTTATTAAAGTTTACTAACCCAAGTGGATGAATTAACCATCGACTTGATTTTCAACCAAGTTCCAAAAAAGAGGAGGTTCGCAATTCGTCTGTATTATTTTTGTATGTTTGTTACACGATTACCTCACCAATTTTTTAGCCGATTTGAAGGATTCTTTTTTTTAATTGATATGATGCATCTTTTTAAGTGGTTTCATGTAAATTTTATCAAGATCTGATAAGTATCTCCAGAGATATGGCGATAAACATCTCTAACATGCTACTGAAACTGAATCAGACGGCATGTGATGTCGGTTTTTTAGCTTTTAAACTATCCTACTTATGTAAAACTATTTTTGGATAAACACTTACTTAAGACATCATTTACCTTCCATTATTTTGGGGCGATGCCAACCTGGTCAAGTTTAATGCAGCTAAGACCTAGGCGTGTTTATTCTCCGCCAAACAGAGTCCGTTCCAACTGACTCCTACTTTCCGGAATGTGTCCGTACCGATAACTGATCACCTTGAGCTTCTTGGAATCTCACTAACACCCACACTCAACTTTGGCTCGTATATTGAGTCAAAAGCCCAATTGGCCTCAGAAAAGCTTGGTGTTTTGGCCAAGCTGAGACAGTACTTCACACCAGGACAGCTGCTAAATTTGTATCAAGCTCAAGTCCGATCTTGTATGGAGTACTGTTCTCACCGCTGGGATGGGTCAGCCAAATACCAGCTGGAGGCGTTGGAAATTATTGAGAGGAGAGCCAAAAAACTCATAAAACTCAAACGACAAAAATCTTGTAAGCAAAAGGCTTCAGAACCTAGAGCATCGCCGCAAAGTCGCCAGTTTATCGGTCTTTTATCGGATACATTTCGGGGAGTGTGCCTTCCAACTGCACGAATTAATTCCACCATCCCCCTTTTACCATCGTACTACCAGACGCACAGATATACGCCATCGATACATGGTTGATATGCCATTCTGTGGCACAAAGCGCTTTGCATCAACATTTATCATACGCACAGCAAAGGAAGGAGTTCCCTGCCAGAGTCTGTGTTTCCTGTGAAGTACAATCCGGGGTCTTCAAATCGCGAGTGAACAGGTATCTTCTAGGCAAGCGTGCTACATCGTCGATCACATCTTCACTTAACATCAGGTGAGATAGTGGTCAAACGCTTGCTTATCTACAATAAAAAAAAAAAATATTACGATTAACATGAGGGCGGCGAGTGCAGCTGAAAAGTTTTAACGCTACGTACTACGGTGCGTAGCGTTGCCGTAGCGTAAGCTACGAATCATGGGTAACGAATACGACTCTTCTAAGCATGTTATCAAAAATTATCGAAGTCACATAGCTGAGTTCAGGTAATAGGTATAATACATCGGCTGCAATTTTATTTAGATACTTTTTATCAAATGTGTAATCCAAAAACCGAAAAATGCTTAACGTAGCTGAAAATTGCGGTAATCATTCTACATTATGATTACAAGGGACTCGAAAGAAAGTTATACAATAGCGTTTACCGATCATTTCGTTTTCGCTTATCTCCTGCAATGGAACAATAACAGCGGTAACATCTTCAGTGAGTTCTAGCATTTCGCTCGCCTCTACAACAATGTCGGAGATTACTGGTTGAAGTTCTACTGGTTCGAAGACTTGTTCCATGACTTGTTGGATCAGAGGTGCGGCTCTCTGATCACCGTGCATCTAAAAATATTAACGTAAAAAATTGATGTTACTTAGATACCGCATAACAGAAAAGCTATGGTCTATGGCATTTTTTTTTTATTGATAGACCATTGTTTTCTCCATAGTCGTAGAGTTTCAGTTTTTACGTAATGCGGTTTATGCAAGGTGTGGTGTAAGTAATGATAATCTTTTACCTGCTGATTGGGTACATCAGGACTAAACAGAAATTTTTGTTTTAAAAGAATTGGTTCATGTTTTTTATTTTTTTATCCTTACTTAAGTTTTACAACAGTTCAAGTGTTGTAAGTATGAAATGCTTAATATAATTAAATAAAATAAAATTAACACAACTCATCACAAATTATTATCAGAGAGCAATACCTACTACTCTAATGCACGCACATCCATAAAATAAGTAAACTTGGTAAGTTTCTGATTTAAGGTCAAGGGCGTTAAGCGCATTTCAGACTACGTTAATTACGCTATACTATTCTCCTGTAAAGTATAGCATGACAAGCAAATTACAAGCAAATCGGCTCAAATTTGTAAAGCTAAATGTGAACGTGTTCTTAATAAATATATCCTGAGCAATATTGTTGTGCTAATAAACTAATGCGATAAGCTATTGTTTAATAGCGTAGTCTAAAATGCGCTTCAATTGCTAGCTCATTCGTTCGTTGTGCAAAAAATAACTACCTTTTTATGACTACTGGTTGTTTAATAAGACATGGCCAAGAGTAAGTAGCTAAGAACAAGGATGAGTGGCGTAAGAAGGAGGAGGCTTATGCCCCGCAGTGGGTGGAAATTAGCTGACAATGATGATGATGATATTAGGGTGATTCTTCGAAATTTCATTCTCCGGCTGATTCATATGGCCAATATTTATTTAGACTTTCAGCTCTGTAACACATGTTCATATGAAAATTGATATAACAAATAACAAAAATTTGAATGAGGGACACTTTTTTATAAAGTATTTTTTAAGATAATTCTAATCGTTCTAATATTTTGTGCCCATATGAATCAGAATTTTTAACAGATGAATCAGAAACAGAAATAAAAATGAATAACTTTATGTAGATTGGCTCTATATTAAGAAAACATTTATATTTTAACAACAACAATCATCTGTTTGTAACTGATTACACAAAAAAGGAGGAGATTTTCAATTTACCCGTATTTTGGTACGTTTGTTACCTCAGAACTACGCTATTTCTTAACTGATTCGGAAAGTTATTTCTTTGTTTGACAATTCTGTCTGTCTTTGTTTGACAATGTTTTCCGTTTGATCATTTTGTATTTTTTTCAATATCTGATAAGTATCTCCAGAGATATGGAGATAAACACTTCAAACTTAGTACTGAAAATGACTAGCGCGTCATTTGAAGTCTGTTTTTTTCGTTTTGTGAACGATCTGAAATTATTATAATAATTATATCAGAGATCATACATTTTACGGAAAAATCTGGTTAATTTACCAATAATTATTGTAAAACATTTTTTAAACTAAACTACTGTATAATACTGTAAAATTAATTCTTGTATTGGGAATGGAAATCTTAACTAATGTTATTAATGCGAAGGATTATACTCCTGTGATTTTAAAAAAATTATTCAAGAGGTTGTAGCTAAGTAAATATATATAAAAAACTAGAAATGCCTCGTGACTTTCTCGCGTTACAAACTTGTTTCATTCATTCAAAACTATCTTTCGCTTAAACCCATCCAAAAACGTTTTTAAGTAATGGCGTGAACAAGGAAAATATCAATTGCAAGGTTTGCCCAAGGTAGACGTATTCGTGAACAACTCCGAGAGGAACTCCATTTAGGTCAATCGGTACCAGAATAATATGTTCATTGAACATGGTCTTGTTCAAGTTCATCCGGAGACCGATGCATGCAGAAGAATAAGCAAGGGTGGTCAGCATGTATTACAACTTATTGCAAGTCCTGCACGGTTTCAGCCATGATTACGATATTGTCCGCAAATCTCAAGTGAGTCTTTCTAATTCAGCGTTTTGAACATATCCTCTAGAGCGTTTGTGAACAATTTGGGGAAAGTAACGTCCCCTTGTCTCACTCTTCGATGTAAGCGGATATTTTCAGTCTGTAAACTTTAAACTTTCGCGATATGAACACATAGTTATAAATATTAAAATACGGGACTTATCGCGCCTAAAACATAAATCTTATTTACTCGACGTTTCGACCAAGTTGCATTGATCGTGGTCACAAGACGACAATGTTGTGGCTGTGGTCTTCTTCTTGCACCATAGTGGTGCAGGGATAGGGGGTCAGGGCGATACCCTCTTCCCCTGGCTTGTCCTTCGCCCATTACGATGGGCGTGTCTGTCTGGTCAGATTGGAGTCCGGGAGGGGTATCCACGGTGACCACTAGTTGCCGGCGCGATCAAGCCGCGCCAGGTTGATCCCCGTTCGGGGAAGCCCAGCGGACCGATCAGCAGCCACGGCAGCGGCCTCCGGCGGACCCCTCCGTTCCTCATCAGTTTCTTCGAGGTTTGTTTCCTCTTTTCCTGGCTTCTCATCATTTATTTTTACAAATTCTCTCACATACGGTTTCATTGATGATTGTTTCCGCCCTGGGCGGTCCGGTGGTCTTGTGTGAAGTGGGGCTATCTCGCGAATATGTTCATGGGACGATTGTTCTGCTCTCCTGAACATACTTGTGCTTAGGCGTCTTGTGAATGTCTCTAGGTCTTCGTGCTTCAGATCCCTGCGGATGACATCATTACGTACGAACCGCGGCGCCCCCACGATCCTTCTAAGGGTAGTTCTCCTGTGTTTGCAGTCTTCTTTTATTTGGCCTGCTCAGGTATGGGAACCATGCGGGGGCAGCGTATGTTAGTCGTGTTCGCTTCTTCGGAGATCTCCCCGAAAAAAGAACGGAACTAAAATATGCTGAAGCTGTTTTAGCGCAGGAGTTCCATCAGCTTTTTAGACCTCCGTTGTAACTTTATCTTCGCCGGGGGCTTTACCATTTTAAGCTGTCTGAGAGCCATCACAATTTCATCAAGGCTGATTTCTAGCAAATCTTCGGTAAATTGGCGGGTTAGAGTGGCTCTAGGATCCTCCGAATCGGGTTGGGGAAGAGACGCTTGTGAGGTGTTTAATTGACTGCAAAAGTATTAAAATACTTATAAATCTCCGGATTAGAAGTGACAACAGTCCCGCTAGAAGTGGTCAACTTCGTCAGGTGGCTTCGGCCTAACTGACAAAGACTTTTGACCCCCAGTTTTGCTCGATCGCTTCT
Organism: Cabera pusaria; assembly: GCA_954871355.1. NCBI lineage: Eukaryota > Metazoa > Arthropoda > Insecta > Lepidoptera > Geometridae > Cabera > Cabera pusaria. The sequence goes on from OX940888.1 coordinate 17,154,075, forward strand.
TTAATTGAGCGTGGAATTTGGAGCTCCAGAGATCCCGTTGTACCAGTCTAAAAATCTTTTTGTTTAGGGACCTTGATCTGACGAAGTGACTGCAGGGTTTTCACGTCACTTCTGCATTAGCTGTAGAGAATCCTCTGAAAGCTTAGACTTCTTGCCGGCACCTCGCGTCTCACAGAATTTTGTACCCTCCTCCCTGAGGATGCCTACCACATGGTCGAGATTCTGATCAACGTCAAAGTCTATTGTGGTTTCTAGTGCAGCAAATCGGTTCTCCAGTTTCAGCTGGAATGTTTCGGACCCAATCACGGATTGTAACATGTTGGGTTGAAGCGTGGACTTAATTAAACGAACACGTTCAAACTTGCAGTCGATATCTAGAGAACCTCGGACTAGTCGGTGATCACAGCCAGTTTTAAACCTAGTGATCACTGAGACAAGTCTAAATATGCACTTTTTGTCCGTCATAATGAAGTCGATCTCGTTTTTAGTCATAGCGTCAGGGCTTAAATTTGCCACGTCTACTTCCGCTGAGGGTCTTTCTGAAAGGAGGAAATCATCAGAAAAGCCCTTCTTTTCCTAGGAAATTGACGGGCATTTGCCCGCTACGATTTCTGCTTCCCAACTACCGATTCGCCGCTTGCTTGTACTCCCACTTTAGCGTTGGTAGCTCCCATGAAGTAAGCCTTTTGGGTGGTGTGCAAGGAAATGACCTCGTACTTTTCTTCCACTTCATCGTCCGAGTGTGCCGAATTAGGTGCGTATACTTGGATATACCTCTCGGTGACTTTGATCACAAGATACGCTACCCTTGTCGACACACTGGAGATTTCTAGAATGTTGTCGAAGACGATCTTGTGGACAAAAAACCCGACGTTGCCTTGGGATGGTTGTACTCCCTCTCTGAAATACATAAGATGGCCTGATTCTGAGGTAATGGTGTCCTGCCCCGCTCTTCGGAGTTCACATAACCCCAGAATATGCCATGTTATGTGTTTCAGCTCTTCTTATAGTAGTGTCTAGTGTGCATCTAGCCGTAGCGTGCGTCCATGTGGGGAACCGTAGCTCGTAGATTCTTAGCTCCCCCTGCCCCGCCGTTACCGTAACCGCCGCCTTGGTTAGGAATAGCGACTGGCGACTGGCCGACTGGGCGACTGGGGACTGGGGGCCGTTGTATAGTTGTGCGCGCCATATAGCTTTTGCCTAAATAAACACCACGCGTTGGGCAGTCGGGTTGGGTGATCGCAGGACGTAGCTTCTCGCAACGGTGACGCTGCTGCCTGTGACTGGCCTGTGGTATTTAGCTACGCCTTTATATGTATATATGGTAATACCGCCATTTGTCGGTCGCCAGAGCCTCGTTCTTTGGTCAGCAGGATGCACCACGGGCAGGTGAGGTTGGCTGGGTGCACTTAGATGGTATGTGTGCTCCCTTACATCCCAATGATGATCCCATCTCATGATTCATATAGGGTTTGGACAATATGAATCAGGTACAGATGAATCAGGATTTGGCCTACGATCATGCATAACTCATCATAAATACAGACTACAGTGATTACATTTTTCTACACGAAGCTATAACCCAAAAGAATCATACGAAACTTAAATTAAAGTTTGAAAACAAGTTAAATAATTTTATAAAGTAGGTATTGTAATCAGTATGTCACCTGAACCAAGCACAGATTAATCAGACATTTACCTGCGTAACACCGGGTTCTAAGCCAACCAGGGGTATATTCGTCTTCTAGCTCGTTTACTGCATGACTGGCTTTTCCCCGCACGTGAAGCCAGACTCTCATTATTAATACCTGACCAAGTATGGCCAAGCGCAGCTTACGCCACATTAATCAGTATCATACGCCGGACACTTCTTATTTATTTATTTATAAACACACTAACGTAGTTATAACTAAAACACTTTTTTCTAAGAGGACTATTCATTACCTTTCGATTAAATTTTAATTAATATTGAAGTATCAAAGGATAAATGGGACATCGACCATTTTGTTCCGGAAAATGGCAAACGGACGTGCCATATGAATCAGAAGAACGAACTTTAAATATTTTTATTTTGTACCACAACAGCAAATATTTCAAAAATTAAATTTGACCTAGTTAAGGATAAAGCCATACTGTTTAATAAAAAAAATATACACCGTTTTGTCAGTTGGTTTCAGAGATATACCCTCAGACATCGAAAATTTTGTTTCTGAAGAATCACCCATTATCATTATAATTATATCGTAGTGAAACAATTTTAGATCTACAATCTTATTCTACAACTAACAGTAGGGACCTGGGGCCTTATTCAGTATGACCATTTTAAAATATTACCGTGCCGTGTTACGTTATCTCCGCGTTATGGTATTCTCTATGCCAATTTCAAGTTCGGTAACGCGGTAGGGTAAGCTTATGAGCGCGTTTTGAGCTGTCAAAATATCGTGACATATGAGGACGCGCGCGTTTTGTATAATTTACCTATAGTGTGGCATACAGAATACAATTTTTCAATAACGTAACGTGGCGCGTTAAGGAACGCGTTATCTCATTGGTCATACTGAATAAGGCCCCTGGGCAAAATAAAATATGAACATGAAGCCTAGTTTATACAGGAAGTGTAAGAGTAAGAGATTCCAAAATTTTTGTCACAGAGACAAAAATTCAGAGCACACCGTACCTTCATCGTTTAGACTACTAAACGACGAAGGTATGGAGTGCTCTGGCATACGAGTATCATATATACGATTGAATCGCCTGCGTAGTTTTAGAAACTTGCCTATCAAATCCAGACTTTATTATACTACTTTAGTTAGTAATCATTTTGTGTTAGGTTAATGTTTCATATTTTATGTCACGGCACGGTCGTTACCTTATCATCAAGAGGAGTACGGGGTCCTGGAGATCTAACCTAAAACAAAAACGATAAATTAGATCTAATGTACAGTTTATTTATTCTGTGGTGTGGTGGACAAATGTCGGTCAAAAATATTATGTGAATAAACTAAATATCTGACATTTTATCAGGAACAGGTGAAACTGATTCCTAAAACTTTTTACCTTTGGCGATGGTGCGTTTTGTCGAGCTGGCGATCGTTTCGACATGTTAGCCATGTTCCGGTTTGTGGCATTGCGTGCTGCTCGCGCGGCCGACGCAGCTGTGGGCCGCGGCATAAGACGTGGAGACCCATCTAGTATCAAATAAAAACACATAATTAACTGACACGTCCACTCGAGGTAGCTATTAACAAAATATTAAATAATAATAATTAATAATTAATCATTATTAAATATTAACCATGGCTCAAACCATCCACTAAACAAGGATATGCTAGCTGTTTCGCTGTGTTTCCCCATAATGTCCGAAGCCAGCCAGGATAAGCGTAACACAAACAACATATAATTAAGATAACCGATAAACCGACTTCTTTGCCACGCGAGCTTAGTAGCAAGTTTGAGATGTTGATTGTTGATGTTGTTTGAGATACTTATAAAATCTTAATAAAATTTAAATGGTACCTTGGAAATGGATCCAACCTATGAAAAAAATAATCATACAAATCGGTTAACCATTGACGGAGTAATCGGCGAAAAACATACAAAAAAAAACATAGATTGGGATATATATCTCTATAATCATTATAAAGATAAATTGAGAACATCCACCTTTTTGGAAGTAGGTTAAATAAAACTGGCCAAGTGCAAGTCGGACTCGCACTCGTAGGGTTCCGTAACACAGTTAAGTACTCCATAACTATGATTTTTCGCAACTACAAAATTAAATTTGTTTTTCATAGTGTTTGTATGAGAAAACAAAGTTATCTTTGCGGTCGCCATATCTCTAGAATTGCTGACTGTATCTCATTCAAACCAATTTACGTTGTTAGTTTTTATTGAGATCTACAGCATATATTTTTTTTAGATTTTTTACTCCCATACTTTAAAAGTTAGAGGGGGGGGACACACATTTTACCACTTTAGACGCGCCTATCTTTCAAATGATTGACTTTGAGAAAAAATGATTTTAGGAACCACAATGTCATTTTTGAAGACCTATCCATAGACATCCCACACGTATAGTTTTGAAGAAAGTTTTTTTTTGTTTCAGTTCTATGTATGGGATGCCCCCCCTTAAACTTTTATATTTTTTATTTTTGCATAAAAATCGGAAAGCGGTTTACAGAATACATCTACCTACCAAGTTTCAATTCTGTAGTCCTAACATTTTCGGAATAAAATGGCTGTGACATACGGACGGACAGACAGACAGACAGACAGACATGACGAATTTATAAGGGTTCCGTTTTTTGCCATTCGGCTACGGAACCCTAAAAATGAGCCAACCGTCGGAATAGTTGCGAAAAACGACTCTCTCACACAATCCACAATAATACCTTCGGTCAATTCAACGAGTGTCATGTCGTAATGGTGTTCTTAAAATATATTTGAATTAGCTGTGCCCCGCGGCTTCGCCTGTGTTAAAAACAACTTTTATTTATTTTAATTTTTTTTCATAAGAACCATCTCCTGACGATAATAAACTGGCCAAGTGCAAGTCGGACTCGCACTCGTAGGGTTCCGTAACACAGTAAAGTAGTGTTCCATAACTATGATTTTTCGCAACTACTAAATTAACTTTGTTTTTCATAGTGTTTGTATGAAAAACAAAGTTATCTTTGCGGTCGCCATATCTCTAAAACTGCTAACTGTATCTCGTTCAAACCAATTTTCGGTGTTAGTTTTTATTGAGATCTACAGCATATATTTTTTTTAGATTTTTCACTCCCATACTTTAAAAGTTAGAGGGGGGGGGGGGGGACACACATTTTACCACTTTAGACGCACCTATCTTACAAATGATTGAATTTGAGAAAAAATGATTTTAGGAACCTCAATGTCATTTTTGAAGACCTATCATCCCACACGTATAGTTTTGAAGAAAGTTTTTTTTTAATTTCAGTTCTATGTATGGGATGCCCCCCCTTAAACTTTTATATTTTTTACTTTTGTATAAAAATCGGAAAGCGGTTTACAGAATACATCTACCTACAAAGTTTCAATTCTGTAGTCCTAACAGTTTCGGAATAAAATGGCTGTGACATACGGACGGACGGACAGACAGACAGACAGACAGACATGACGAATCTATAAGGGTTCCGTTTTTTGCTATTCGGCTACGGAACCCTAAAAAACACAAAAAAAAGAATTAGCGAAATCGGTCCAGCCGTTCACGCGTGATGCCGTGACCAAGGGCAATTGGGATTCATTTTTATATATAAAGATTACTACTCTTTGGGCTTAGAGACATGCCTTTGTGACTATTGTTGGGACAATAATAGGGAAAGCACGACGCTCACCCATCACTGTTGATATCGATGACGTCTGCCAAAATACATGAATGGCAAGCAAAACTGTTAGTTGAAAAAATTCTGCGCACTGCGCTCGTAGCTCTAGTTATCTAGATCCATAGTCCGAGCTGTCCTTTAATCTTATTGGACACTTTAGTCCTTTATTTTCTACTTCACGGATAACTAATAGAAAAAATATAATCAAGTAACTGGCTAGAGCTGATACCATCCCAGGCCGATCAGCAGAAGTCTAGTTACATCAAATACGAACAAGTAACAAAATTAAAATTTTGAATAAACACCCACCATAATGTCCTTTAGAAAATTAACACATCTATCTAAGAACCACCACTGGTTAATTGCGAACCGTTTAAAGACAAAATCGAATTAGTTTTGGAGAATAATGGCAACATGGATTTGCACAAACAAATGTTTACTGCAGCGCCCCCTGGTGAGTTGACACCGTAACACCTATTTAAGAACATGCACCCATCAAACACAAAATCATAACTGAAAACTACATCAAAGTCCGACTAGTCGTTTTGAAGAAAAATGGCAACATCGATTTGCACCAACAAATACTTATAGCAGCGCCCCCTGGTGAGTTGGCTCCGTAACGCCTATCTAAAAACATGCACCAGTTACACCCAAACCCATAACTAAAAACTGCATCAAAATCGGTTGTAGTAGCTTTGGAGAAAAACGGCAACATGGATTTGCACACACAAACAAACATCCTCTCACCCCAAACGCACATACAGTCTCCAAGGTTCCGTCGTGGGTAAAAAGCCGGCGTAGGCATGATAAGCGGTGACTGAGTCAACTCTAAATTATAATATTTTTTACTTACGTGGCTTGTCCTTCTTCGTAGTAGAGGACATCCTTAGCCGTTAATATACGTTTAGATCACAAAGATTGAGAATTTTGAGGAAAATATATTTTAATTCGTTGCTATGAAATATTCGCCATTATTGTCCGTTTGAGTTTCGAAATTGAAAATTTAAGTCTCTGTGTGACAGCCATCAGCCATGTCAAAATTAAAGGAGTTCGAATTAACGTTATTTAAGGCTTTTTTAGTATGATGACGAACAAACTTTTTTATACAATTCACAGACAGACAAGAACTTGACCACCACCTGATTATAATTATATTAATCATTAATACTATATATATATATATTAATAATTGTACTTAACTTACACAGTTACTGCAATAAAGAACATTCTATTCTATAATAATATTTGTCTGAAAATGAGGAGACGAGGAGACAGATGGAGACGAGCCCCAAGATAACTGACTTAAATCAATCCATATAGGATCCCAATCTGTCTTCATAGCTACCAACTAGCAACCGGCGAGTATGTTAGTCAAGATTTGCCCTTTGTTAAGTCCTTAAAGTCCATAAAAGTATGCATAATATGCGTAGCAGACTTACAGTTCTATTCCGTCAACACTAAAACATAAAACTTAGAAACACATAGTTAAGAGTAGTTAAAAAGTAACGATAACTTATCAAAGATACCCATCGATAGTCATCGTCACTTCTTAGGGTGCCATAAAGAAGATTATACTAAACATTCAATAAAATTACAAAGTGATGTGACATTGCTCACAACAATACTCACCTCTTTGGTGTTGTATTACTACAACGAACACAAAAAACCTTACACCCTTAGACTTCCCAAGGTAGAACTATGCTGTGAAGACAAATTAATTCACCCTACATATCTATCTCTCTCACTCTTACCGTAACGTCAAAGACATCTGTCATCCATGATCCAAAGTCATATTTTTAGTCTTCAAAAGTGTATTTTACATGCAATCTCATTTGTGTACATAATCTTCTTCAAACCCTAATTATCGGCAAGTCAAGGAGGCTTAGTTTAGTAGGTCTATAGAATCCTGTCGCGTCTCCTGCCTACGTGAGTTTAAAATACCTGTAGAGGTCTCATGAGTGCTCATTGCGTAACTTTTTTGTAATGATCATAAAGTTGAGATTCAATTAATTTACGCGCGCTCAAGATTAAAATATCAACTTTTGACTAAACTTATGGAGCCCCATCCACACTCTCGCGAGGCGCCTCCTAGAGGCTCTCGGCACAAGTCTTGGCGAGTGGAGGTGGCAGGAGTGTTAGCCATCCACACTCTCGATTTATTCAGCGCATCCCCCTCGCGTCCATTGATTCGCGCCCGAAAAACCGACACGAAGCGGAGCGACAGCGAGGCAAGGCGAGGGAAGACGAGGGGACACGAGCGGCGATTGCACCGTTCTCACTCTCGCACACGCGTTCCCTCGTGTAGCCTCATGGAGAGTCTAGAGGGGGCATGGGATCTTCTTGTTTCAATCTTCTTGCAGTTCCTTCCGTCAATGTCATTTCTGCGTTAGACTGTCGTCAAATGCCGACGACATGAGCAAAATGTTTATTCCAAATTTTATGTAATATAGGATTGCAAATGAAGTTTATTATTCCAATTACTGCACCTGTGGATTTACTTGATGTTTACTGTGTGCTATGTCTATTATAACTTCTGGGTCTAGGCCACGAAGTGCAAAAAAAGGTAGGTTGGACACTAGTCCACCCATGCACTAGCATGGGTTGGTAACCTGTGGGTAATTGCCCCTGCGGGGGTAAAATAGCTCTTCTGCCGGGATAGTAAAGAAAGCGCGCGAGAAGTACGAAGTACGCCGAGTTGCACTGCCCCGCACGCCTGCCTACATGCTCGAAGTGACCGAGACATCTGGCTGATGTTGATGATTATAATTGACCGATAATTATTTGTAATTCCATGTACTTACAGTATTTATTTTTGCCATTGAGAGAAGGGGGGAGTAGTTAAATCAGTTTCATTGACGGGGTCATAGGGATAACCAGATTGAAAAGGTTAGGAACCGCTGACTCTAGCGTCTACGCACACTTTTCTGTTTGGTGCAGCAGTTTCTTTTTTTGCTGCTTATATTTAATCTATCATCAGTTTCAACACTTTTAACCAGCCCCATACTACTTAGAAGCGTTCTTTGCCGTGGGATGAGGGAGCATCGTTTCGATACGAGTCGTTGCTCCATCTACTACTAATTGAGTTCTATTGAAAATCACGAGTCGGATCTTTGTCTCAAGCGATGCATGCAAAGTAATGCGCATCGGAATGACTATTAATTTTTTTACACTCGCATTTGACCATTATCTCACCTCATGTTAAGTGACGTGCTGTCTAAGATTATAATATCGTTCTTGTATGGAAATAGAGCTAGCTATAGGATCGAACATCATGCCGGCACTCGGCAAACCAATCGTCATTTTTCTTGGCTTTGTTCTTGGTAATATGAATGTTATCCTTATTTAAAACTTGTACACAGACATGGGGGAAGGTACGAGACCGGGGGTAGGGAAATGTCGTATCCCCCAGAGGTTCCCCACCTACCGCTCTAGGCCACCGAGCATGTCTGTCTCTGCAGGCAAATATAAACCATTCAATTCTGCGGATACTACGGTTAGTTGAATTTAATGCCCGTTGTGCTATGCTGGAATGAACACACAGAATTATTAATAGTACTACTGACGCCACATATATATGTACAATATATGTCTTGTACATAATATCTGAGCCCGGCGAACCTTCGAAAGTTCAAGTTTTTTCGACGTGGTCTACTGAACACGCCATATCACGCCATATACATATCACGCCATAGAAACTACAAACAAACCCACAACAAAATATTATGTTTCTTTGTGTTACCAGCTGACCCTGCAAACGTTGTTTTGCTAAAACCCAAATATCATACGGAACCCTATTTTTTTCCAAAATAAAATTTAGCCTATGTTACTCGTGGATACTGTGGCTTTCGAATGGTGAAAGAATTTTAAAAAACGGTCCATTAGTTTTTGAGCCTATTCATTACAACCAAACAAACAAAGTTTTCCTCTTTATAATATTAGTGTAGATCTACACTTTATATTTTTGTACATTGTTATATATAACCCAAAATTTCACCGTTTTTTTCCTAATTCAATTAATAATTGTCTCATTACAACCTTATCTTACCAGGAAAAAATTAAATCTCCCAGCAAATTACAAGAAGAGCTGTTTCCTAATAGTCACATTTCTCGCCACGGTAGACATGTCGAAAGGACGACTCAGATAATAAAAGTAAGCCACTTTCGTCACTATCACACATATAGTTTTATAATCCGACCACTTCTATCCATATTATTCCATTTTGTCCGTGTAATGTAACATTGCTATTATTATGAGAACCTAGTACATATATCAACAGTATACAATTCTAAATTATGATTTATATTCAGATTCAGAATATTGTTACATCGCGTCGTCGAGTCGCGATGTTTCGCCAAGCTTCTCGAACAAAAATACCGTGGGAAAGAATAGACTAATTAGGGGCTATAAACACCCGACCCGACCGTCATAAAAGTAACCTTCCGGGAATTCCGACCCTAGTCAATGTACCTAGTTTTGTAGCTAAGATTGAACCTTATTCATAAGTAGTTAGAGATCAAATTAGCATGTATGGTAAAGTTGTTTACATCAGATGCTCAAAGGAAAGCCGCCCCTTTTGTTTGTGATTTTTATTGCTTTGTTTGAACGTCTTTTGTCTATTGTTTCGAGTCAATACTGTAAAGTTCTGTAGAAATATTCTCGTCCTATATAAGACGTTGAAACCGCGGCTTCAGGCAGTAGTTCTTTGGAAGCGACAGCGAAAACATCTAAGCGCGGATAGCGACCAAGTGAAGTAGCAAAGTGTTAACAGTGAACTAGTGTTGTGAACAGTGAAATCAGTGATTGTGAACTAACGACCTCAGTGCGTGTTAACGGACTTTTGATAATTGTGCAAGACGATTTGGACAACTACTGTGGAACATTGTGCTAACCTAGTGATCAGTGGAAATAAACGTTCATCTCATCGGATTGGCATTTTAATACCACCCCGCACGTAACAATATGATACTGTCGATTTATGAAAAAAAATTCAAACGTTACGTTTAAGTTAAGTTTAAGCTTACGTTTAACTAAAGGTCAGCTAAATCAATAGCGCCCATGGTGTTGCAGATATTTATAGGCGACGGCTCCGCGACGAACGCATTCTATTAGGCGTTCCGTCTATTTGATTGCTCACTTTAACATAAAATTGAATTTGAAGATTGACGAAACAGATTTATGAGACGAGTGTGAATGGGTCAGCCCTGGCTAGCTGCATATAGTTTACATGTAATAAGATTTTATACTTTATAACTTCTTCATTAACAAAAATGATTTTGTTGTATTCTAGATACATATGCATAGTAGGTACATAGTACCTACTTCTTCCATACTCGTATTTTATTTAAACGTATATTTTTTCTGTGCAGAGACCAACATCGTCGTTCCTTAAAAGAATGTCTTTGGACCAAAAAACTGGCAGGTCTGCTGTTATTGTGGTACCAAATCCGCCCTCGGTAAATAATAGTTTCCATTTCATGTTGCAACCAACTAGCTTAATTATAGCCTAGCCTTTTTATTAAACGGCGTGATCCAACTAGCGACCTTAATGCCATTCAGCGTCTAATACACGATTTAATGAACGGGTTTGCTTGGCTGTTGCTTTGCTTAGGCCATCCATACAAATTATTTGTAAAAAATATGTAAATATTTAACGTATAAAAATATGTTTACATGTTTAGTAAAAAGGCTAGGCTGTTCAATTAGCTAGTTGACTAAGACATGTTTGTGTTAATGGCCTAAACAAAAATCATTTATTTCATCTTACAACAAGGATCTTAATTTAACATACAAAAGTAAGAAATTAGGCTTGTTTATTAAATGTAACCTATCGTTGTGAGATATTGGTGCCTGAAATAGGTTTTGAAAAACCGGCACGGGTCACCAGAATGCCTAAGCATCAGCCATATGACAATGGAATATAAACTAGAGTACCGATGAGTATGGTGGTAGTTAGTTGGCCAAACATAGTCACGTCACGCCCAGGCACTATATCTCCGATCAGTTTATATTTATTTTCCTGAACAGCAAATGCTTGACTCCAGCCAGAGGCACTAATTGTACTTGGCTGCAAGTTGAAGATGAAGACGGCATTGAAACGAGGTGCTAGACTAAGTCACTTTAGTTTAACGTTTAGTCTAATCCATACTGTGTAACTATTTTAATCCATCTTACGAATAATGTATTAAACATATCTATCAATATATCATAACAGCGCCCCGCGGTTTCGCCCGCGGTTAAAAGTATCCTATGTCATATTCCACTATACTGGCTATCTCTGTGCTAAATTTCAACCAAATCGATCGAACCGTTTGACTTTGAAGAGGTCCCAAACAAACAAGTATACAAACTGACTAACGCAATTATAATATTGGTATGATGTACTATAGAAATATCAAAGACCGCCACATAGGTACTTAATACTTCCCATGATATTACCTCACGAAAACCATTATCTTTGACAGAAACCGCAGTCTGGAACGAAGCATAACATCAAGAATTCCAATTATCGTCCTGACTTGGTACCTAACTTTTTTGTAAATATGAGTATAATAAGTATATTTGTAAATATAAGTGACTTAACAAATCATCATCGTGATCAGCCTACGTCAGTCTAACACTGGCCATAGCTCTCTCCCAATGCATGCGACTGAGCTCTGTCTTCAACTCTTCTCCTCCACTCACTGCCAGCTACCCTGTGTATATCGTCGCTCCATATTGTCACAGGGCGTCCCACACTACGTTTGCCAATTCGTGGTTAAACGCGTATACCCCGATGATTATTGGTTTCACGACATATATACCAGCCAACTGCCACTTTAGCTTGCTACTCCGTTGAGCATAATGTCGGTTTTTGTTTGTTCTCTGGCGAATGACTTCATTGCGATTAAAATCCCTTAGTTAGAGAAACTACGACCATCGCTCTCTCCATAGCCTGCTGAGTGACTTTAAATTGGCGGAACAATATTATTGTAGTGTGTAATATTTATAAATCTTGGCAGGCAGGCTATCTGTGGCAGGTGTTTTGGCATTCGAGAGCTGTGATGAATTCTTCGAAAGTAAGTAAATCAGCCAGTTCTACAGGCATAACAGGAACAGTATCGATATACGTAAGATCAGCACTTTGTGTCAGGGTTAAGGACCTCATTGAAGGACTCTGCCCATCTTGTTAGTATAGTGTGATCAGTCAGCTGGCGTTGTTTGTCTCAAACGTAAATTGGTCTTGTATTTCTCATTTTCGGATCAAATACTGACTGACGAATTACGGTACGTGTATGGTTCTCTATTAGCCTTTGTAACTCCATGTCTGACCCATCGAACCAGTCTTGGTTTTTCTTACACGGTCTACCAATAACTTGTAGAGCACAAGCATGGAGATTTTCGGCGTATTTACGCCATCTTTCATCAATAGAAGTTTCTTTAGAAGTAGATGGAACCGCACCAAAAGCGTCTTCAAATGTGTTCTGAAGTTCTTTAGAATAGACAAGTTTTCCAACGTCTAGTTTTGTTAGTGTCTTATGACAGGATTACGTGCTGTCTTCAATGTAATCTGTTCAACCCTGTGCTCCCCTCATAGCTCATGTTATAAGAACGCCATTTAGATCCCTATTTCGGACAATCATATAATCCAAGAGATGCCAGTGACGTGATATGGGGTGCATCCACGTCGTTTTGAATTTTTCAGGTAGACGGAAACAGCTGTTAGTAATACATAAAGCAAACTCTGCACACAGCGTTAGAAGTTTCAAACCATTGGCATTGCACTTCCTTCCTTCATGGCGACTGAGAACTCTGTTCCATATCCAAAACTCTGCACCAACACTGGCGTTGAAGTCTCCGAACAAAACTATTTTGTCGTTTGCGTTGCGTTGCGTTGCAATACTTGTCGCAGTTCCTGGTAGAATTTGGCCTTATCCTCATCCGGAAATGGAAGTGTCGGAGCGTATGCGCTTTTAAAATTAACGATGTCGATTATGCAGCGCGCCAGTTCTATTGCAATTAGGGCTGTTTTTCTTTCAGGACAGTTTGTTGTCATCGTCAAGAAGTGTTCGTACATTTCATGCTCCGATAACTAAGTATTTTTGTATGTGCATTAGACAGACACTTTTCTTACATCTAAATAGATATAAGAAAAGTGTCTATGGAAAATCCATTTCAGCAGCATTGGTAAAAAACGTGTTTTCTCAACCGTTTTTAACCGACTTCACAAAAAAGGAGGAGGTTCTCAATTCGTCGTTTTTTTTTATGTATACTGTATACCGATTACTCGAAGATGCCTGAACCGATTTGGATTTTTTTTTGCTTCAAAGGGTACCCTTCCCACCCTTTTAACGAAATCGGCCGAGCCCTTTTTAATATATCAACATTTGTATTACTGCATTTACTTATCTCGACGATATATTACTACTGGCACAGATTATATAATAGTTTCTACGTCTACTGACTACTTTGACTAGCGCGACGTTTTAAGCCGGATCTTTTAGTTTTTTAAACGATCTTAAATTATATTGTCAGTTGACAATAAAACGGTAATAAAACGGTTGTAAAATAGGTCCTTGAATATACCTATCATTGAAACAGGGTAATATTACGGCCTATTTTCATTTTAAAAGTCCATTCTAAATATAAGTAAAATAAATTTTTAAATCGGTCTAGTACTTTTTGTGCCAAATCAATACAGATATAGTAAAAATGCAAATGTTTTCTCTTTATAATATTAGTATAGTTACTTTATAATATTATCTCTTTATAATATTAATATACTTACTACTACTACTACATTATACTACTGTACTACACTTAACTACATCGTCACTTAACATCAGGTGAGATAGTAGTCAAAAGATTAGCTATCTAGTTAGTATTAAAAAAAACTTTCACAAATACTCTAACACGCTAAAGTGCGACTATAAAGAAAATTAATCTTTGTAACTAAAACATTATTGTACTAACATTTCTACGCTAAGGTACGTACAGTTGAAAGTAAGAACAATTGTAAACTCAAATTTGCAGGCCCAGTGGTGTAGTGGGAGAATGTTCGGCTTTGACGCCAGAGATTTCGAGATACGAGTAAATCCCCGCCGTGCACCAGTTAATTTTTCTATCGAAAAATGTATGTGCGCTTTTCACAGTGTCCCTTCGGTGAAGAAAAAACAACGTTAAGAAACCCGCAACCCCCGCATGGTGGTAGGACACTATCTAGTGTCCGCCTGGCCAGCTATCACCCGCAAGTTAGAAAAGCTACTACTAGTCGCCAAACATCTAATGTGAATACATTTGTGGCGACAGCTTTTTAACTTTTTAACAGACCAAGGATAGCTGTCGGAATCGGCAGCTATCCTTGAGAGCCAGTTCCCATTCTAGGCCTAGCGTTCTACCATCCTCGACCGCATCATCTTACGAACAGGTGAGATAGTGGTCAAACGCTAGCCTATATAAAAAAACAATAATAATGTAAATTTAGGTACGTTTTCTTTTCTTGCTGTTTTTAGTAAAGTAAGTAAAAATGACAGTAGGAACCTACCGTCATTTTATAGGTACTTATTTAATGCAATTTTGGTTTGTAAAATATAGCAAATGATAGAACAAAGGGAAAACTTGGAACTGCGGCAGAGCGAAGTATCGGGCAACGTAACGTCACCCGACCGCCTCGACTCTTTGGACAAAGGTAATTTACTTTTTTTTTTTTTTTATTTAGTTAAGTACTTAATATTATATACATATTTTTATGTTGTGCCACTAAACCATAAGTTTGTGCTGGCACTCACATTCAGGACCGCGCCACTTAAGTCTTATTTATACATATTCAGATACATATAAAGCTTAAACTAACTTACAAATAAATTGTATAAAAACCAATTATAATTTGTTTAAATGTGTAATTTTAGAATTTTTATGTAGGTATGTAAGATGTAAGTGTATGATAACCTCCTCCGTTATTTTTTCGTCAGTTAAAAATGTTAAGAGGGGTAGTTTACGTGGATGCGTTCGAGCACGGGCGACTTGTGACGATGCGTTTCGCTGTCGGCAAACTGGTTCTGCGAGTTACACTTACACCTTATACAGGCTGTTATTTTAAGTTGGAATCGTGATGTTGTGTCATAAGTCCATCGGTGTTGTGTTATTGTAGTATGTGTTGTAAAAATAGCTTTTGAGTATACGTTTATAATTGAGTTTATTTAGTTTTTCCTGTAGTTTTTGGGGGATTTCATTAAGAATAGTGGGTATTATAAATTCGACCGTTCGTCTGCCATAATAATTAGTAGTTTTAGGTACTTTTAGTTTATTTAGAGTTTTTTTTTTTTTTTTTTTCTTTCTGTATTTATTAGGGACTTTTACCCAAAGGCATGCCAGCCCCATCATACCCTAAACATAACAATCTACTTATAAACTATGGTGCTTAACAATGTCGAACAGAAACCTAGCCGCATCACACGCAGGTGATGCTAAAATGTTAATATATATACCTATGTCATTTGTATTAATTTTAAATGTTCTTAAGAGTAATGCGCGTTCATTTGCTCCTTTTGTACATTCCATAATTATATGATGGATATCCTCAACAGTCCCACAACTTTCACAGTTTGGAGAATCAGTTATTTTCATCATATGAGTGAATTTCCTACATGGGTAATGCCCCGACCGTAATCGATGTGCTAGCACACAATCAGTTCTGGACAACTGGCCCGTACCCAACCATGGTATACGAGGAGGCTGACATTGAATTGTTTTATACCAAATTCCCTTTTCCCGACTTCTCTCATCAAAATATTCCTTAAATTTACTATAACAAATTTCTTTACACTTTGGCAAAAATTCCGAATAATTAGGTTTTATAAAATATGTACTACCCTGCGTAAATGCTAATTTAGCTAATCTGTCAGCCTCCTCATTTCCATCAATATCGATATGAGATGGAACCCATTGCAATTTCAATTTTATTCCTTTAGCAATCATATTAGCGATGGTTTTAATAATTATTACATTGGGTTCGATGTAAACATTTCAAAATTTTTGCAAATGTTGAATGGTTCTAGCAACAATGGTTTACTTTTTCTCTGCCAATACTGATTGTTTGTTAAATTATTAAGTTTTCCAATTTCAGTAACGGTAACATTATTTGTCCAAGAGTTAATTTTTAAAATATGATATAATTTTAAAATATGAAGCTCAAGAAAATGCTAGGAAAGAGATCATTGATCGTTTAACTTCATCCCCATTGTTGACAATATTTGACCCCGACTTGCCAACCGAGCTGCACACAGATGCAAGCGCACTCGGTTATGGTGCTGTATTAATACAAAGGCAAAATCAGACTCCTCATGTGATAGGTTATTTTAGTATGAGAACGACCAGTGCAGAGAGCAAATATCATTCGTATGAGCTTGAGACACTGGCCGTTGTCAAAGCGATTCAACACTTTCGTCATTTCTTATATGGCCGTGCATTTAAAGTTGTAACTGATTGTAACTCTCTTAAAGCCTCTAGACACAAAAAAAGAATTAACGCCTAGGGTACACCGTTGGTGGTCTTTCTTACAATCATTTCAGTTCGAAGTAGAGTATCGTAAAGGTGAAAACTTAGCTCACGCGGATTACTTTAGCAGGAATCCTGTTGATATAACTTGCACACAGAATGTGTTATTTGACGATAATTCGTCACAGTTGCCTCTGTTATCTCCCACGGTTCAAACATTGCGTTTCTCTCTCAATGCTTCGACACTTGACCAAAATTGGTTACTCATTGAACAAAAACGAGACCCTTTACTCAAAAATATAGTCGATCAATTGCAGTCTGATTCCATACCTAAAGAAATCGCAGATACCTATGTTATTTTGAAAGACAAGTTATTGCGCAGAAAGGTACAAATAGAAAATAAAACACGTAAATTAATCATCGTCCCTCGTAGTTATCGTTGGAATCTTATATCACATTATCATGACTCCCTGCAACATTTTAGCTGGGAAAAAATCCTAGCTAAAATACGAGAGCAATATTGGTTTCCAAATATGTCAAAACTAGTTCGTAAATTCACTGAAAACTGTGTAAGCTGTAGAATCAGGAAGGGAGTCTCAGGCGCTAGGCAAGTTTCTCTGCATCCAATAGATAAAACGCCTTTGCCTTTTCACACGGTTCACGCAGATATAACAGGTCAAATGAACGGAAAACGTAATAAGGCCGAGTACGCGTTTGTTTATGTGGATGCGTTTACTAAATACGTTCATTTAGTTTATTCAACGAATCGTACAGCCGATTCTGCCATTCGATGCGTTCGTGAGGTTATTACCATATTCGGCACTCCTACTAGACTTATAACCGATCAAGATAAAAGCATGACTTCTACAGAATTTAAACAGTTTTGTAAGGATTTTAACATAGAACATCACGTTGTGGCGAAAGGCGCTAGTAGGGCAAATGGTCAGGTAGAGCGTATTATGAAAATAATTAAGGATAACATGTCAGTGGTGGAACCTGATAAACCTTGGCACAGAGCAATACAAGATTTACAATTGGCCATAAATTGTACTGTGTCGAAAAGTACTGGTAAAACTCCGTTAGAATTATTACTTGGCAAAAAGTGCTCGCCACCAGCTATCAAGCTCCTCCAAGTAGATGATGATGAACCTGTCGATGATCTTATTGCTGTTAGGAATGCTTGTAAAAAAAGGATGGACGAGCGATCTATTCAGGATAAAATTCGATTTGATAAGGGTAAAGCACAAATTAAACATTTCAAAGTGGGAGATTTTGTTTTAATGCGTATCCATGAACGACATACTACTAAATTAGGTCCTAAATTTGAGGGTCCAATGGAAATCATAAAATTTTTACCGAATGACCGTTATAAGTTGAAACATGTAAATCTACGCGGGTGCTCTGAAAAGATCGCATGTCATGACTTCTTAAGACCTGCTCCCATGGGGCAAGCAGATCCATTCGATGAAAGTGATGAAAGTGATTAGGTCATTTCCCGTATGGGCGTATGACTTGGCAGATACGAAACGACGAATAATAATAGCAATTATGTAGTTCTATGAGGTATGCTGTGTGTGTCTGATTGTAAAATAATACTAGGTTATAAGGTGTTACATTTATTTATTTCCTATCCACCATTCCTTCCTTGACGCTGGCTGGCCACCATGCGTTTCCTTTCCTGGTCTTGGAGGCTAGATCCCAGGATGGGTGATGCCTGTTGTTTATGTTGGCTAGATCCCAGGATGGGTGATGCCTGTTGTTTGTTTTGGCTAGATCCCAGGATGTGTGACGCCTAGTTTGTTTGTGACTTTTATGTTGTTTTGTTTAGGTAATTTAATGTTTAGATATCATAAAGTTATATTATATTGGATATATTGTTATGTTAAATGCAGCGCAGAGAGCGCGCTGGATCAGTATGGCCGTATGGGCGGCGTTTATTATGTTTTTATTATCACGCGAGCCTAAGATGTATTTTAGTTATTATTATTGTAATTGAATGGTTTTTAAGGTGCAAATTAATTTAATACGAATTATTTCGATAACTTCCGGTTTGTGTTGAGTAATAATTCTGTAATTTAATTATTATCCATGAACTGAAAATTGTAAAATATTAATTAATTATTATTCAGCTATATTTCATATTTAAGTAATTTATTTTGATGAAAAGTTATTATTAAATAGTTGATTTGATTGTACATCCGTTAAAATTAATTTAATACGAATTATTTTGATGACTGCCGGTTTCCGTTGTGTTATAATTCTGTAATTTAATTATTATCCATGTATTGAAAATTGTAAAATATTAATTAATTATTATTCAGCTATATTTCATATTTAAATAATTTATTTTGATGAAAAGTCGTTATTAAATAGTTGATTTGATTGTACATCCGTTAATGTATTTTCTAGAGCTAAAGTCGTTTGTATTTAAGGCAAAGAAGTGTTATTTTCAGTTCAGTTATTATTAGAGTTTTGCATAAGCCGTTACTCTGTCACTCTACTACTCGATATGCAAATAAATTGATTTCGCGCTCACGTGTGTTCATATTTTTATACCTGCAATATGGAACCTCCAGACGATGGCAATAGGACATCGCCGACAGCAGCGGTGGGATCACAGTCCCCTATCATTGGAGCCTCCAGAGACGCGATTCCTCGAGCTGAGCCTAGTTTTTCCATGGAACAAGTGATGAATTTGCTGACCACCGTTACGAAGCAAGCTGCTGCGAGCGCAGTTACAGCGGCGCTCTCTGCCACACCTCTACCCCGTGACCGCTGCAACTTCTACCTACCACCGTTCGATCCAGACATCCGTTCCCACGATATCAGGGATTGGTGTGCCAATGTTGACGAAACGATTACCGCCTTCAATATTTCACCACAAGAAGCACGCATGAAGGCTATTCTCCAGCTAAAAGGGCGAGCCAAGACGTGGGCTGACACTTGGTCCCTACAATCTACTACATGGCAACAAGTTAAAGAAGATTTGATTCGGACATTCGGGAAGGAGTTCCGGTATGCTGACGACGTTCACAAATGGCGCAGCTACACATCGGATCAAGCCACCAGCTACCACGACTACGCTACTACTGGATGGACGTTGTTCAAGAGGGTCCGGCCTGAAGCATCGGACGCAGAGGTTATAGACGCGTTAATAACAGGTATGTACCCTGAACATATTAGATCTGAGTTGCTTAGGAACACACCTGACTCTTTGCCCAAGCTTGTTTCTGTGTTGAAAACTTATCGTAAACGAAAATTTGATAGTTCAGATAAATCCAATAATGGTAATGTTAAAAAACCTCGTTATACTGAAACTTCCGCTAGCAACAACCTAAATATTACTTGCTATAAATGTAACAAACCCGGGCACCGAATTCGCGATTGCAAGGAAGCTACTGCTCCTTCACCGGCTGTAACCTCAAAATCCAATACTACTTATCAAAACAATGTTCCTAGTAGTTCGGTAAAGACTATCGAGTGCAAATATTGCCATAAAATGGGTCATATAGAGAAAAATTGTTATCGAAAACAATATGACGAGCGTAATAATTCGACTTCTAAAAATAAATCGGTTAATTTTTGTAATTCGGTAAATCGTAGTACTACAAAAGTTAAAATTGATAACAAGCTTTACGATTGCTTATTTGACACAGGCGCTGATTGTTCGTTAATTCGGCAACGTTTTTCTGGTTCGATTCCAGGAAAAAGGAAAGATGTAGATGTTATATTTTCGGGAATCGGGGGTTGCCCAGTGCGTTCAACACAGACTATTACAACTATTGTTGAAATCGATGAAGTTAGTGTAGAGCTAGAATTTTATGTGGTCGGGGATACACAGACTCAGTTTGACATGTTGATTGGTTTTGATCTTTTGCAAATTCCTGGTCTTACTGTTACTTTAACTAAGGCAGGAATTTCTGTAAAACAAATTCATTATGGTATAAAAATTGTGAATGAATGCACTGGCCAGAGTCCTCTTTGTGACCTTGATACTGACATTAAAGAGCAGAATTTATATTATGACGAACTAATGACTATAGTAAATAACTTTGAACAAAATTTTACAACCGGAAATAAGGTCTCGACAGTTAGTACAGGCAAATTAGAGATCAGGCTAAAAGACCCTAACAAAATCGTTCAGCGAAGACCTTATAGGTTATCCCCCGTAGAGCGTGAGAAAGTAAAGGATATAATAAGTGATCTTAAGAGTAATGGCATAATCCGTGACAGCTCTTCTCCTTTTAGCAGTCCGATACTGCTTGTGAAGAAGAAGGATGGTTCTGATCGTCTCTGTGTCGATTTTAGAGAGCTAAATGCCAATACGCTTAGAGATCATTATCCTTTGCCTTTAATCGCAGACCAGATAGACAAGTTAGGCAAGGCGCGTTACTTTACATGTCTCGATATGGCCGCAGGGTTTCACCAAATACCTATTGCTGAAAATTCGATCGAAAAGACTAGCTTTGTTACCCCTGACGGTCAGTATGAGTTTTTACGGATGCCTTTTGGACTTTGTAACTCACCTTCAGTGTACCAACGAGCTATTAATAAGGCGTTAGGCGACTATAGAGATAAAATTGCCCTTGTTTATATCGATGACATATTAATTATGTCTGAAACTATTGAAGAGGGTTTACAAAATCTAAACCTTGTTTTAAAACGTTTAACAGATGCGGGATTTTCACTTAACATTTCAAAATGTTCATTTTTGAAGACATCTGTCCAATTTTTGGGAAATGTGATTGCAAACGGCACCGTTAAACCGAGCCCCTTGAAAGTACAAGCATTGTCCAACTCAGCAGTCCCTAAAAACGTGAAAGAACTCCGTCAATTCAATGGTTTAGCGAGCTATTTCAGGAAATTCATTCCTAATTTTTCAAAAATTATGATACCATTATATGAATTGACGAAATCCGACGTAGCGTGGAACTGGACTGAAGCTCAAGAAAATGCTAGGAAAGAGATCATTGATCGTTTAACTTCATCCCCATTGTTGACAATATTTGACCCCGACTTGCCAACCGAGCTGCACACAGATGCAAGCGCACTCGGTTATGGTGCTGTATTAATACAAAGGCAAAATCAGACTCCTCATGTGATAGGTTATTTTAGTATGAGAACGACCAGTGCAGAGAGCAAATATCATTCGTATGAGCTTGAGACACTGGCCGTTGTCAAAGCGATTCAACACTTTCGTCATTTCTTATATGGCCGTGCATTTAAAGTTGTAACTGATTGTAACTCTCTTAAAGCCTCTAGACACAAAAAAAGAATTAACGCCTAGGGTACACCGTTGGTGGTCTTTCTTACAATCATTTCAGTTCGAAGTAGAGTATCGTAAAGGTGAAAACTTAGCTCACGCGGATTACTTTAGCAGGAATCCTGTTGATATAACTTGCACACAGAATGTGTTATTTGACGATAATTCGTCACAGTTGCCTCTGTTATCTCCCACGGTTCAAACATTGCGTTTCTCTCTCAATGCTTCGACACTTGACCAAAATTGGTTACTCATTGAACAAAAACGAGACCCTTTACTCAAAAATATAGTCGATCAATTGCAGTCTGATTCCATACCTAAAGAAATCGCAGATACCTATGTTATTTTGAAAGACAAGTTATTGCGCAGAAAGGTACAAATAGAAAATAAAACACGTAAATTAATCATCGTCCCTCGTAGTTATCGTTGGAATCTTATATCACATTATCATGACTCCCTGCAACATTTTAGCTGGGAAAAAATCCTAGCTAAAATACGAGAGCAATATTGGTTTCCAAATATGTCAAAACTAGTTCGTAAATTCACTGAAAACTGTGTAAGCTGTAGAATCAGGAAGGGAGTCTCAGGCGCTAGGCAAGTTTCTCTGCATCCAATAGATAAAACGCCTTTGCCTTTTCACACGGTTCACGCAGATATAACAGGTCAAATGAACGGAAAACGTAATAAGGCCGAGTACGCGTTTGTTTATGTGGATGCGTTTACTAAATACGTTCATTTAGTTTATTCAACGAATCGTACAGCCGATTCTGCCATTCGATGCGTTCGTGAGGTTATTACCATATTCGGCACTCCTACTAGACTTATAACCGATCAAGATAAAAGCATGACTTCTACAGAATTTAAACAACTTACTTTTAAATATATTTTATTTAGAGTTATTTGTCTAGTTTGTATTTTGTGGCATACTGGAATTTGAATGCTTTTATTATCATATTGTTCAATTGCGAGAACCATGAGCAATTTAGTTTGTATTGGTATTACGTTACAATATTGAAATAGATTTACGATATTTTCTCTAAACTGTTGTTTTATATTTTTTGGTACTATTAGTTTTAAAAGTCTTGTTTGTAGGTTTGAAATTTTGTCTAAATATGTTTTGAAAGTTCGTCCATAACTCGTTAATCCGTATGCTATAATTGACTCCGCCAGAGCTACGTACATGGCAAGCAGGATTTGTATGGAACTTTTGATTTGATTATGTAAAACTTCGCTAGTAGGGCTCGTAGTTTGTCACAGACTAGATCGATATGATAGCTCCAGTTAAATCTGTTATCCACGACTAATCCGAGGTAGGTATGGTGGGTGACTTGGTCAATCGCATCACACGAGCATGTACCTTTTGCAAAGTTATTATGCAGACATGAATGACTATGGGCAATAACTTTTAACCTATGATTGTGTCGAAGGTAATTTGAATGAACGTGGATAATTTTAGTCTTGCTTGCGTTAAGAACTAGACCTGCGTCATGCGACCATTTCAAAATCTGTGTAAAGTCATGCTGCATCCACTGTGCTGCTAGGTTAATATCTTTGCTAGCAGCAAGAAGACATGTGTCGTCCGCGTACTGATAAATATTGCAATGATTTATGACGTGTTCCATGTCGTTCACATAGGCAAGATAGTGCAATGGTCCAAGAACCGAGCCTTGGGCCGTTCCTTCTGTGACATCGATGGCAACTCTCATCTGATCTCCTATCTTAACGTAGAGTTTTCGATCTTTGAGGTAGTCCCTACACCATTCAAGAAGCGGTCCACGGATGCCGGAGTATTCTAACTTGGTGAGCAAAGTATCATGCCTTAATGTGTCAAATGCTTTGCTAAAATCGATGAATAGCAGTATGACGTGGTTTTTATGCTCTAGGTATTTGTTGACGTCGTCTGAATACTTACTGCGATATGTCCAGCGATTTCGTTTAGATTAAAAAGTAGGTGTCTTATATTCTATATTTTAACATTAAAACATCAGAAAATGTCTAACTGGTCCAACTGCAGCGGTTTAACCGGAAGGTAACGGAAAGACAATTTTACGCATTTATAATACTAATATTACTTATATTGTATAATATTAAGTATGGATATTTTAATTTTTTTTTTGGATTGCAGCGGTGTTTAATGTAATTTTTAGACTTGTTGAATACCTCTATAAATTACCAAACCAAAAAAAATACCTCTGTAGTATACCAAAAAAATGCATAAGAATATTGTCAAACATAAAAGTACCGGAAACATGCAAACCACATTTTAATAGCCTAAAGATACTCAGCCTCACTTCAATATAATATACTAGAACAGTGTAAATTCGTCCGTAAGTATTCAAATCTTCACAAAAAAAGTTTTCTTTGTTTGTGGTTAGACACAATTATAATTTAATGTTGCCTAGCTCTAACTTGAAAATTTATGGCCCAAACGCAATGGCGATAAAAATCTCTAATAAATTATCTGACGACCTTAAAAGTGAAAACAAAAATTATCTATTTAAAAAAAACTTAAGGACTATTTGATTGAAAAACCTTTCATTAAGCTAGAAGAATTCTTAACCTTGAAATAATAATAGCAAAAATTTAAAAATAATAAATTTAATTCGCTAAACTTAATCGATCCGTTCGCTCTGTACATTTTGCTATACCCTTTCAGGATCATATGTTGACGTATCTCTTTATGCTTGCATCTCATTAATTGTACATATTATGCCAATAAAATATTGAGTATTGGATTAACATATCCTTCTCAACACTGTGCATTATATATCTAACTAGATGTGCTCCGCGGCTTTGCCCGTGACAAAAACTACTTTTATTAATTTTAAACCTTTCTTTCATAAACACCTACTCCTAACAAATACAAACACAACAAAAAATAAAAAAACCGCCTAAGTCAAATTTTACTCGCCCACCGAGCTTCCGTACCAAAGTTTACAATTAAGCTAGACCTCTAAATTGTATCAGCGCTCATATAACTCAGAGAGTACCTACCCTATAGGTTTTGGGTCGAAAACCTATAGGGTACTTCCCGTTGACCTAGAATCGTGAAATTTGGCAAGAAGCAAGGTCTTACAGCATAAATAAAGAAAAAAATCCACTAAATAAAAAAAGTTGAAAATTAAAGGGTGTCCCCATACATATATAGTTTACGCCAATTAAGATAGGCCTCCGAGTTATATGAGCGTTCATACAACTTAGAGGTCTAGCCTAATTGGTACATACCAACGTTGGTACGGAAGCCTCGGTAGGCGAGTCCAACTCGACTTGGCCGGTTTTATTTTTTATATAAAATGAAATACTTAAATACCAATTTTCATCGCTTAAGGGTCAGCTCAGACCGCGACGCTTTAGATACGTTAGACTTTTTTAAATGGATATACAAAATAGAACTTTATTTTATTCACAATAAAATACACATTTCATTTAGATGATACGGCGGCTTCGGGTTGCACCGCGCAGGTTCTGGCCAAACTACAAGCATTGTCACGTCGCGTCGCGTCTCGGTGTGAACTGACCCTTAAGTTCAAAAACAAAAAACTTTCATTCAAAAGTTTTCACCACATTTAACCCTCTTAGGGGTAGAATTTCCAAAAATCCGTTCTTAGTACACCCCTACGTACTATGACAAATGTACAGTCCAAATTTCAGTTACTACGACCAGCGGTTTAGGCTGTGTGTTGTCTCTAAGTCAGTCACTCAGTGTGTATGTCAGGACAAAGATTGCTATATAGATTAAGATTAAGATAGTATTAAGATTATATATAATTAGATAGAATAGAAAGATTGATTAGTTTATTGTCTAGATTTAAAGGTTTTCATTTGCAGAATCGATAACATCTAACACCGAAACCCTTATGCGACTTAAAATCAGTTGGCAAGAAAAAGCGGTGGAGTTTGAAAAGATGAAAATGGATCTTAATGAAAAACAGGTTAATTTTATTTCATAAAACATAATTTATTCACTTATTGCAAGGAAGGCTAACAGCAAGTACAAGTATGTAATATTTACATGAGTATAAAACAACATTACTTAATTTTAGATTGAGAATATTTAACTATATAATTTATTTATATAATTTATTAAGAGAAATATTCATAAATTTATGGTAGGCGAACCGTTAGCAAAATGTCTTCGTTCAGGCACGAGCCGCGGCCAAAGCCTCCAATGGTCTTGCTCATTTAGCGCCGTTGATCGATTTGAAGCGATCCGGCCTTTTAGCGTCACCTAATTAACCTTGGCAAATTTATGTGTATGCTATAAGTATGTCTATGTGCGTCTAATAATACCTAATGCTTCGATTAAGATCGGGAATTTTAGAGCAGAGAAATCAGTGTCTAAGCGTCCATAAGACTGTATTGAAAACTAATAATTTTCCTTACAGAAAAAAATACTTGAGGTGTACGCTTTAATGCATGACACTCATCATAAGATGTGTTTACTGGGAGAGAACAAAGACTTGCCCTCACCCGAGGAGCTACGTATCATGAACGTTGCTAAGATGACTCCGAATCAGCTACTGAAGCTGTGTTCTGGGGGCGACACGGATAAAATACGCAACAACACAGGTATGGTCTACAATTTTTCATATATCGTCAAATCATCATTGTTCGTTTATTGGAATAAGACGGTCACTTCATCATCGCTATTATGATTTAGCAATGCCAGTTCCATCGTTCTAGCAAATATATCCACTGCCACAGTTGTTATAACGAGTAAAAAATACACTAATAGATCATTATCTGTTCTGTGCTAATAGTAACCCCCTCACCACTGGGAACATTGTGTCAGCGACTTAGAGGGTCACATCAATGCCCCCGTCACCTATAGTAGGGGATCCAATGGTGCTAAATGGGAATTTCTTGAGCGTCGGGGGACCTATTGATTTTGAGGATTAGATAGTAGTAATAAAATAGGTTATATTACCCTTAGGGCGTCTACACTTTCGCTCAAGGCACTTTCAGACAAAATTACCTTTTGTTACTTTTTAACCGACTTCAAAAAGGAGGATATTCTATTGTCGAATTTATGTATTTTTTATGTATGTTCACCGACTACTCGAAGACGCCTGAACCGATTTGAAAAATTATGTTTTTATTTAAAAGGGTTGCTTCACAGATGGTTCCATTTATATATCATCGAGATATGTTCAGTATCTCCAGAGATATGAAAATAAACACCTCAAACATAGTACTGAAAATGAATAGCGCGACGTGTGAAGTCGGTTCTTTTAATTTTTTAAACGATCTTAAATTATCAAGTGCGTTGTTAGCCAAGTTAGTCACGAACTTTTTATTAAAATGTTTTTTTTTCACGTCGAAGCAATACTATCAATAGACGTAAACAAATTATATGATAAACCGGTAAAGTTGATTGATACTTGCGAAGAATCGTTTGCGAAGAGGAAGGAGTTTATGGATTGGTTTGAATCATTGAAATCGGAAGGCAAGGTGACACATTTCATAATTAAATGTAGAACAAAAATATTATTATTATATATGTTTTATTTGGGTAAAATACATTCGTTAATACTACTGCTTCCTTAGTTTTCTTAAATTATTATTCTTTTAAGGGTATAAGTTGGCATACATTATCGAAGAGAATCAACGAATTCAGAGCAGAAAACGATATGTTGAAATCTACTCTCGACCACGCCAAAGCTGATTTCTTTAAGGAGCTAGAACAAATTGTGCAATTGCTAAGGTCGGTAATTGCCAATAAATAAATCAATTTTAAAACTCTTTCCGAAAAAACATAACATGACTGCAACTGGCTTAAGTGGCTTATAGAGAGTAGAAGAGTATTTATAATATAGTAGGTACGACTGAAATTAACTTATCAGCAGACGTGTCTGTAGTCTAAATGAACTTCTTTGGTTTTCGCTATAGTCTCAGCTCCTACACCTTTATAAAAAAAATATTATATAAACCATTATTTAGTTTAGAAGGGATCTCTTTGATTCGCATAATTTTAATTCCTAATTTACTTAGGCATACAACATTTTAAAAAGCATAATAGTAGTAATGCATATTTTTTGTTAGCATATTGTATAAAAAGGCATCATCATAATCATTAACAGCCATTATTCGTCCACTGTTGGACATAAGCCTCTTTTATGGCGCGCCACTGTGCTCGATTTTCAGGCATAAATAGGCATCATTTTCATGAAAGCTATAATCTTTTTTTTTTGTTAATCCGGTTTAATTTTGATTCGCATAAAATTAAAGGGCAAAATTTTTATTCGTCTACTAGTTGTCTTTTGTTAAAAGTCTATGTTTTTAAGTTATTAATTCCATAATTTTTAATATAAAAAGACTAACGTTAAGATAACAAGTGTTAAGTAAGTGTAAGTTATTAAATAGAATAAAATAAAAGTAGAATAGAATAGAATAGAATAGAAATACTCTTTATTGAATACCAGCACAGTAACATAATATACAAACAACTTAAAGTCTATGGTATTACAATGGGCGGTCTTATCGCTAAGAGCGATCTCTTCCAGACAACCTTTGTATGGACAGTATCGTGGTAAGAATTGGCTGGCAGTGCAGTGCGCAATACATAAATCTACAGTGCGAGTAAAATTATAAATATAAACAAATCAATAAAGCAATCTAGTTATAAGAAATAAGGAAGAAATAAGCTAATTACACTTTATATATATATACACATACATATACACATCAAATACATACATACTGAAGAATAATATATAACATATATCACACATATATATAAATATACATATACAATATATATACATATACTATACATACATAACAAATATATTAATATATGTAGACGTTATAAAGTTGAATATTACAATTGTGAAAGATAGTGATCCTTTACCATATTTTTAAATATAGTGAGTGATTTAGCACGTCGTATGTCCAAAGGAAGGGCATTCCATAGTCTTGCAGCTTGGACAGTGAAAGATTTGCCGTAGTACTCCGAGGTATGAGAGGGTATTTTGAGGATAAGGGTATCAGAAGAACGCAAGGATAAAGAATGGGACTCATGTAAGAACTCAAAACGCTCTTTTAAATAAGAAGGGGTGGAAGGTATAAACAATACGGAGTAAAGAAGGGAGAGGAAATGTGCATTCCGGCGCAGACGAACCGGTAACCATTTCAGCTTACTGCGAAATTCGGAGATGTGATCAAATTTACGTAGGCCATATATGAATCTAATACAAAAGTTTTGTAAGCGTTCGAGTTTATTCAGCTGTACTTCGGTTAAGTCGAGGTATGAGGCGTCGGCATAATCAAGTATCGGGAGTAAAAGGGATTGGGCAAGTGCAATTTTGGTAGTAATTGGTAGGAAATTTCGCAGCCTTCTAAGAGAAAAGGCAGACGCAAAGATTTTGCGGCTAACCTCAGCTATCTGCGGCATCCATGTCATGTTATGATCAAATAAGATACCAAGGTTTTTTACTCTTTTTTCGATGTTTAACACAGTACCATCAAAAATAAATTGTGGAAGGCGAAACCAGTCTATTTTGGAAATCATTCTTGAGCTGCCTATAACAATGATTTGTGTTTTCGCCGGGTTAATTTTGAGGCCGAAAGAATTACTCCAATCAGTGATTCTTTGTAGATCAGAATTTACAGTCTCAAAAGCCGCTGGTAGTTGAGCTAGTGGAGAATGTGTGTAGATTTGTAGGTCATCCGCATAAAGGTGGTAGGAAGAAGTGAGATTATGAGAAATTGAGTTAATGAATATGGAGAACAGAAGAGGAGAGAGAACGCCGCCCTGGGGTACACCTGCAGACGTATTACACAAAGACGAGAAAGTATCATCGAT
This sequence comes from Cabera pusaria, assembly GCA_954871355.1. NCBI lineage: Eukaryota > Metazoa > Arthropoda > Insecta > Lepidoptera > Geometridae > Cabera > Cabera pusaria. Next base: position 17,183,957 of record OX940888.1, read on the forward strand.
GCGAACACGCTGCCGGCGACCGTACAGGTAAGTACGAAACCAATCAACTACCGTTGGAGATATGTTAAGAGAGCGTAGAATTTCTAACAAAATATCAAAATCGACATTATTAAAAGCATTGCTAAAGTCTAGCAAAGTTAAAATTGTTAGTTTTCCTGCCTCCATACCCTGACGCACATCGTCTGTGATCTTCACCAGGGCTGAGACTGTGCTGTGACCAGGACGGAAACCGGATTGAAAGGGATTCATTAAATTGTTTCGGATAAGGAACGAGGTGAGTTGCTGGTGCACAAGACGTTCTAGGAGTTTCGAAAGGAAAGGAAGAATGGATATAGGACGATAGTCAGAGAACGAGGAAGGATTGCACTTTTTATGGATTGGAGTGATCTGTGCTTCCTTCCATAGAGAAGGAAACACGCCGCAGGATATGGATTCATTAAGGATATATTGGATCACATGCACAATCTCATCCAGTATCAGCAAGATCATCTTTCGACTGATAGCGTCACAACCCATCGCGTTAGAGGAGATTGATTCTATGCCCTTCTTAACATCACAATCGGTAAATTGCAGAAACTGGAATGGTGAATGATCAGGAGTTGGTATTCCGGAAAGGCGACGTAAAGTTGCAGTTTTTGCTGGCCCATCAAATTTGGCTGAAGAGGAAAAGTGTTGATTAAGATTATCCATATTTAAGATATTTGGAATACTATTAGCACGCGGTTTACCAACTCCCAATGTTCTGAGGAACTTCCAAACCTTAAAAGGATCCTCGTTTTCTAAATTACTGTGAATATGTCGGCGTTGCGCATCCCTACACACCTTATTACTTTCATTTCGACGTTCAGTGTACCTATGCTTGTTATGGTTTGTAGGTTTGCATTTATACCTGGCCTTGGCAGCAAGTTTTTTATTAATGGAGGTTCTAACTTCTGCAGTGAGCCAAGATGCAGGCAAATGCTTCATTTTAACCGGTCTTACCGGAGCATGCTTGTCAAAAAGTTTGGTAATTGTGTTATTAAAAATGTCTACCTTCGAATCGATATCTGAAGCATTTAAAACCTCAGACCAATCAAGATTGGAAGCATCACTACGTAAATCTTCCATATCAATACTACCAAAGTTACGCTGCATAAGGACTTTGGGCTTAGCTTTTGGCGGACGAATTTTGTAGGAGAGATAAATCATATCATGGTAGGAAAATCCGTCCGCGGCACACTGACCATGTTTGCTTACACGCGTGGGGGATTGAACGAGAATGAGGTCAAGCAATGAGGGTGTACAGTTGGGGAGATTATGAGTAGCATTTAATGGGAGGATGGTCAAGTTGCTAGCCCTAACAGTGGATTCAAAAGCTAAGGAACGGAAATCTTGCTTTAAAAGGCAAGTATTAAAATCACCCATAATTATGGTGTGATCGTATATCGGGATAAAGTCTTCTAAAAGGCTTTCGAATGAGGAGAAAAAATTTATATGTAGCGATGGAGAATAGTAAACGCCAAGTAGTAATTTGGCATGGGAAAGCGTTATTTCAACAAAAAGATGCTCACCAGCATTAGAGGGAGGCGGTTGCGTTGACATGCTAACTACAGAGAAAGGAATATGTGATCGAAGATATATGGCAACGCCGCCGCCACCCCTATCGGTGCGGTCGTTACGGATAAGTTGAAACCCGGGCAAGGAGTATAATGATGAAGAAAGAGAAGGTTTCAGCCAAGACTCAGAAACGAGTATGGCATGAATACTTGTATGCTGAAACGACGCCATCATATCTGTAAAATGAGCCGGAATGCTTTGGGCGTTGATATGAAAAACATTAAAGTTTTTCGCAACGTCCACAAGGATGGAGTCAATAGAATTCGTCAGACTGGGCAAGCTATGGAAACTATCATCCGTGCTATCATCACTGCTGTTATTTGCAGATAAATACGAAGTCACAGACCCATCACTATCAGTATCACTGCTAATACGTGACATAATACAATATAAACATGAACATATACAATTATTATATATACACTATACAAAATATAATATTCTTATAATATACAATACTAAGGTATTCAATTATACCTAGTGTATCTACTTTAAAAAAAAAAAGAAGGTTTAATTGCGTTATGACAATAATGCACACCCGCCAGCCGTGCTTTAGGTGACGTAAAACAAGTTACATTATTTTTCAAATAAGAGGTAATTGAAAGAAGTTTCAACAAACACTAGTTACATACAGTTAAATAAGAACGTTCTCAGTAAGTAAACATTAGATTCAAAAATCACTATTACAACAAAAAACTAACTATTTAAGAATTAATTTTAAAAAAAAAACGATAGGAAAATAAATAAAAAAATAAAAAAAAAACCGAAGCATATTGCTTCATCAATTTGGACTGGGGTAATATCTAGTAACTGCAATATCAAAAATATAATAGGTAGATTAAGTTATTGGGTGCAAAGTAAGAGTATAAAGGAATAACATTAATATTTACGTACATTCCAAAACAAGAAAAATAATAAAACGAATGTTATTTATACATGCTAAAAGAAGTTAAAAATTACATGGAACATTTTATGAGTTTGACATTAAGAGATGACAGTGACAGCCAGAGAGTAAATGTGATACGTCTTTATGCTGTCAAAGTCATAAAATTAAAATAATTATTTTGTTTTGTGTCGGTGTATAGAAAAGAAAATAACATTCGTGTAGTAAAGAAACTAAATAACTACCTCAATTTTAACCCAGTCCTGATTATTTATGTTACAAACAATAATGCATGTTCACTTCCTGCCTCTTTTTTTCTGTTTGGCCTTCTTCACCGCCGCCGCAGGGGCCTTTGGATCTTCCATCGAAATTTCGTCAAGGTCCGCCTGACTGATGACTCTGTGGCGGTCACCGGCCGGTCCTTGGACGAAGATGTATCCGGCCCGAGTCCAACACTTTGAGACACCGAAACGCTGACGTGCTGCCATAAAAACGGAGTGCCTGGACTTGGTCAGGAACTCTGAGATCGTTGTACCCGTTCCCTTCAGACAGGACTTGGCCCCCCAGATTTTGTCTCGGAGAGCGACATCGCGAATCTTACACAGAACAGGCCTTGGCTTGTCTGGGCCACTTGCTCGTCCCATTCTATGGCATCGGCTGATGTCATCCACCGTGAAAGATTCCAACTTCAGCTTGTCTACAACAGCTTTGACAACAACAGCCGACGTGTTTTCATTGGATGTCTCCTGCAGGCCATGGAACAGCAATATCTTACGACGGCCTTGCATCTCCAGTTGATCCGTCTCACGTGCAAGCCACTCAATTTGCTTTTGGAGTGCTCGAAGAGAATTTGTCACAAAAAGCTTGAATGAAGCAAATTCTGCTGCAAGTGTGTCGTTGTTGGTGTTAGCTGGAGTCTTCTGCAATTTGCCTTCAAAGCTCTCCATCCGCTCGTAGAAAGTGACCATAAGATCATCCAGTGATTGTTTGAAGTTGTGGGCGTCCATTTTGTAGTGATTGTTGCACAGTGATATTATAACTTGAAATACTTGTTTAGCAAAATATTATAGAGGAAATTAGCACGGTATGGCAGGTATGGAACATTATAATATTAGAATATCCATAAATATGTTTTGATTGTTTGTTTTTCAATTTTTAAATATTAAATTATTGAAGAGCACTGAGAGTGTAATGTCACTTATCGCTCCTACCCCCGAAAAAAAAAAATATGATGCAAAAGTATTAAAGTATAAAAGTAATTCTAGTGGAACTTTGGCACTAATGCAGAACTGGATATCTTTAGATCATATCTAGACAATAGAACTCAAATAACTGAGCAAAATGGCTGTAGATCCAATGTACAATCAATGACACTAAGAGTACCACAAGGTTCAATTCTAGGACCTCTGCTCTTTATTATTTATGGTAATGACATAACTTCAGCACTAGATAACATTGAGGTTGTACTGTTCGCAGACGACACTAGTCTAATAATTAAAGACAATTGTTACCAAGATGTCAACAATAAAATAGGCAAAACAATGCATGACTTAAGAAGGTGGTTTTCTACTAATAATATGCTGTTAAATGTAGACAAAACTCATATTGTTAATTTTGCTTTAGGATCGCGTACCCAGTATGACGCAAATTCTGTTTGCATAAAATATACAATAGACAGCCTACACTTGAACTTGTCAAAATCTGTAAAATTCCTAGGAGTAGATTTGGATGAAAAGCTAACATGGGAAACGCACATTTATAAACTAACAATAATAACTGTGTTGGGCTACTTTTGCCATTAAGAAAATTAAGGAGTTAGGAGGTCAAGCAGCAGCAAAAGAGGTATACTTTGCATATTTTAATTCTGTAATGACGTATGGTATACTTTTTTGGGGAACAGCTGCAAAATTATGACTTTTTTAAATTTCTTAAACAGCATTTGACGCATAAAAGCTTTTACACACTACGTGATGCAATGGAAGATAAGAATTTATTTATACCTTGAGATTGTTTATGATTATTATTAATTTATATATTTTACGTTGTTAGAACAGATTCAATATGTATGTAATTTTGATTTATTGACATTTGCTAAAGATATATTTTTACTTTCTAAACATTTAATTATGTATGACGTGTCTAAGAGCATTGTATATGTCGAAAGATTAATAAACAACAATAAACAATACTGTGACAGTGGGTTAAGGTGCGTTGGCCATTATCTATACTAATATTATAAAGAGAGAACATTTGTATTTTTGTATTTTTGATGATTTTGATTTGATGAGTAAGCTCAAAAACTACTGAACCGATTTAAAAAACTTTTTCACTAATACATAGAATGGACTTTTGGGATGAAAATAGGCTATATATTATCCCGTTTAAATCAAAGGTACATTCGTGGAGACCTAGTTTGCAACCTAAGTCGACAATAAACGGTCGAAAAAACACGTTTCTTACGAACGCTGCTTAATTGAAAATAGATAGAAGAATATTTTCTATGCAAGAGTTGTACAACTTAATAAGACCTACAAAAAAGTCCGCGACAGCATATGTCTATCTCTTAAGGTTGACTCACAGCAACCATTTTAATCTTAAAATTTTTGCTAAAAAATATTACATAACTTCCAAGGCTATTTTCAAGTATATAGTATTAATCCTTATCCAAATAATTACAATAATTAGCTTGGCCACATATTATAGATTAAAATTGTCCTTTATAGTATATAATTCAAATGAAAACTCTAGAAGATATCACGAATTTCAGAAACACGCATCGCAAAATTAATAAAATATTTGCAGTGAAACCACAGATTAGGTCATAGTTACTACGAAAATATTATTATAAGCTTAGCTATGCTGTAGATCCTCACCGATCACAATCAATTTGAAGTCAATATAGTATAATAATATGATCTATTGTATAAAATAATATTCATCTATATATATAATAATATAGTAATTTAAGCCACCCCGACTGATCTATATATAATCTTTTCATTAAAATCATTCCAATGACTCTAAACACGACATTTAAAATCTGAGCTGTAAGTTGGTGAGGATTTGAGTATTCTGTAGAGTCCAGGAGGCTTCCATGTTCTTACAATATCGTTGAAGAAGAAGATTTTCGAATTGATCAGACCTATAAAAGTTGATTTCATAGCGCAATTAACTAGAAAAAAGCTCATAATTTTAGAACGATTGAACGAATTTTCATGAATCAAAGCTAAGAAAACTCTCGATAATAAAAACAAAATCGGTTCATCCGGTTAGGTGCTAAGATGCTACAGACAGACACACAGATACACACGTTAAACGTATATTACCCCTACATTTTGCGTCGGGGAACGCCGTAAGGTTACGGCGGCAGATGTACTCCTTGGTGGTAAGCTACTTTTTGGTAGATTTAATGATTCCACTACCACTGTACGAAAACTCATGATTCATGAATGCACATAAAACTTTCATTGGTAGGTACGAGTATATAGCTAGGATTAGAACCAACGACCGTCGGGTCAGAATCAGGGTAACTATCCTTTACGCCAAAGGGCCGTCCAATATCAATACGTAAGTATTATAAAACAAAGTTCATCACTGCGTCTGTCTGTCTGTTCGCAATAATCTCAATAGCTACTGAACGGATTATCATGTGGTTTTCACCAATAGCCAGAGTGTTTATGAGGAATGTTTAGGTGCATAATTCGTTAAGGTTTTGTGTAAATTGGATGAAATATGACGATGGTTGTTAAATATGTTCATATTTTATATTCGATGCAACAAACTAATGCAAATTTTGTAGGCATATATGTTCTACCCGTGCGAAGCCGGGGCGGCCTGCTAGTATGTACTAAAACGCAAGCATTTTATTTTACACACAAAAGTTATTGGACCAAACGCAAGCATTAAATTAACATACTTACCCTTTTCGGAGTGCATCTACGATTGTGATTATGCATTTAGTTACGAATATCAGTTCATGATTTTAGTCATAATTTTGTTTGGTAGTTAATAAGTCAACTCAACCTTGATTTTTTGTAGAAACAAATTTTGCTCTAAAAGCATTTTCCAGGGAGGAAACGGGGGAATACGTTTGTATGGAAAAGCGCACCCCGCGTTCGCTCTTAATAATATTATTCTTTAAAGTATTATGCTACGAATATTTATTAATATTATGCTACTTTAAAATGAGTTATGCTAACAGTAATTAACTTTATGCGAAATTAATTTATGCTTAAATATATTAGAAGAAACACATGTTATGCAATAACACAATACTAGTGAGCCAGTGTAGAACAGTTTCAAAATTATTTGAATTATATTTAAATATTTATTTGTAATTTAGAAAAGGTGCAAATGACACGATGGCTCTACAACTTCGGATGGAGGTGATGTCATCCGAGATATCTGAACTTAACACACAGAACGCTGATCTAAGGAAAAAAAAACAAATCGTCGATGCACCGAAATCTTATTCAAACCACATTGACAAATCACGGGAGGTATATAAGTTATTTTTACGTAGTATTTATCTTTCTCCTGTCTACATTAGATGAAATTAATAACCTAAATATTCTCTTATAAGGTATAAATAAGTACAAATAGTGTTTATATCGTTAATAGTAACATTAAAGTCCCCTGGAATAACTACTAAATATAGGTATAATATACCTACCTACTTAGTTATTACTTTTAATACAATTTTTTTATTTACTGTCGTGTCAAGGTAATATTAATTATAGGTATATTACCGTGCACGGGTCTAGCCGGTTCCATTTGTTGGGCTTTAGGGCCGTTACGCACTGTCGACTAGTCGCCGGCGACTCAGTCCCTCGGCGACCGAAACATGGGAAACTAGGGCCGGAGACCGAGCCGAGCGACAGTATTCCAAGTACATAAAACTCATTGTGCGCGGCCGTCCGGTCGTTACGACAGTTGCTCGCAGTGTGAATGCTTTCATTTGAAACCGTGCTCCTATTGGTCGCCGGCGACCGGCAGTTGCCTGTGCGTCGCCACTGCGCGGCGAGTCGCCGAGTCGCCCGGGCAACCGGTGACTAGTGCGTAAACACCTATTTAAACTATACAATATTACAGTCGTCGACAACTGAGTCGCCGGCGACTAGTCGACAGTGCGTAAGGGCTCTTAGTGGAGCCGGAGCCAACACGAAAAGGTCCTTTTAATAAAATACTCTATTAACATGGGAGGTATAGATAAGTTAACTATCTATTTTATTAATGTTGCAAAAATACGGGAGTAAAACTAAAAGGTTTTAGAAAATGAAAAACCGTATGATGTAGAACCCTATTAATATTTGTATGGCTTTTAAATTGAATGGAGCAGTGGGTCCACTTTTGTTTAGGGATCTCTTCCACGCCTTTTCCAAACGCACTCCGGCATCTTCAACAGTGTTCATAAAACAACATTTAAGTGGAAATGACAACTAGCAGATTTAATGAACACTTCACAGTAGCAGCAGCGCCACCTGCAGTGTGAAAAAGGCAGTTTAAATCCCAATTTTTATCCGATTTTTAATTGTCAGTGATCTAGTCTATGGGATGAGGTCCTTGATGCTGGACCAATAATGCCTAATTTCAAAATATTCAGGCGAGTGATGACTTGCGATCTACTAAATGGGGGACCCATTTAATAGATCGCAAGTCACCATGTAGGCAGACCGTTATATATATATATATATATTTTATATATAAGTTATATATATATATATATATTTTATATATATATATATATATATATATATATATATATATATATATATAAATATATATATATATATATATATAATTTTATATATATATATATATATATTTTATTATAGCTTACTAGCAATGTGTGTTGCACATTACTAGTAATATTGTTAACCCCTCCAACTAAGCTAAATGTGCTTGTGTCTGGAGTGGGTTCACGTCAATAGTGCAATGGATGAATTGGCACCAAGGAGCAATATTGTCGTGGATGGTTCAGGGTGTGTAGAGGTGTGCTACACTTTCATGAAACGCTACAACTAGCGGCTTGTCTTTATGTCTTGAAAACTTAGGTTAGGTCTTGAGATTCCTCGTGTTTATTATTATTTTAACTTGTTGAATTACCAGACATTTCAAAAGGAACTAAAAGAAGAAAAGATGAAAAAGACTTTATTAAGAGATCGGTTGATTGCTTCGGATGGGCTGCTAAAAACAAGCGTTGAGCAGGCCACACAACTAGAAGCCACTTTAGAACAAGCACGAGCACAAATATGGTCGTTGGAGCTAAAGGTGCAGCAATTACGTGAACAGGTAATTTTGGATAATTATTAGAGTTATTAACCGTATATTGTTTGTCCTTGTGTTATGATTTGACTTTTGGCCTTATTTGAGACCATATTTACCCATAAATATCATTGAAGTAGTTTTTGTCTATTTACCTTAATAGGTAAAATCACACTGTAATTAGTGTGATTTTAATCAATTGTTGTCTGTAGTTTTAATACATTTAGTAGCCAACTAAACAACTATATTAATTTGATTTTAGAATGAAAAATTACAAAGTAGTCACCAAGAGAAATTTAATACTTTGACGGATTCAATAAAAGAGCACACAATGAATTTAGAGGAAATTGCACGAGCCCGTGATAAGCTGAAAGACGAGTAAGTAAAAACTTTGAGGTATCAGGACACTGAAATAGATGAGCCACTCTCGATTTCATGTGGTTACGGTCTGTAGTCTATAGACAAAGCTCTATAAATGCTAATACTTAATACTTTTAAATCTTCCTAACTTAGCATAAAACCACGTCTGCGAAAGATAAACTTTAAGCACAATTAATTTTTTTCAAATCATAGACAGATAAGTTAGATTGTTTGAGTCAAGCTCATTGTATGGAAATATCAGAAATACCTAATTGTTTGAAATAACTTAACAGGAAAGAAGATCTTGAGAAAAATCTTAAAGAACTATCAAAACATTACGATGAATCGCTTAAAATTACTAAGCAGGAAATTAATGCACAAGTAGCTAAACTTATAGAAAATGAAAAGAAATATGATGAACTACTAGAAGAAAAAAAGAAGCTAGAAAAAAACTTTAAATCAGTTTGTAGCAAGCTTTGTGAAATGGAAGCTGTTTATGGGGAAAAAATGCGTGATAAAGAAATTCAACTAGGTGAAATATTTTTCATTATAGTTATTTACTTAAGTAAATCCAGCCGTATACCGAACGTTTACATTGCTTTACAAAATATATAAGGTACCACAATAGCCTAACAATCCACCACCTCGAAGCCGTTCGTGGTCGGCAGACACCCCCGTGTCTACCTTCCCGGACTCTGAGGATGAATTTGCACCGGTCGAAGCGGTCGACCGATGCAACCTCATGCCCAAGAGTATGCCTTGCTCCACTCGACCGCTCCCTCAGTGACGAGTTCAGGCTCACGAAGGGGACGACTGCGTCCACACCATCTCGCTCGTCGCTGTGATGTATCAGTTCACAGCGACGAACGAGAGACCTATCGCACGCACCGACTCGATCGACATTGACGAGCGCGTAAATGTCAATGTCGAACGAGTCTCCATCCCCCACTTTATGACACGTGTGCGAAGGGCAAATGCCCCTGCACGCACACTGTCCAATCTCCGACTCGCGTGCCATTGCACATGGATCTACAATGGCGCCCGAGGCTCCTCCCCTACGGCCGTCACCGGCCCCACCACTTGGCCCAACAGGCCCACAACTTGGGACTCGTCGGTCCTCCACCACCAGCTCCCAGGTCACGTTGGCGCTGCATCCACCACCTTATGGGCAAGCGCCAACACGAGCATAAGCCTCCTTGGGGGTAGAAGCGATTCGGTCGTTTATATGCACGACCGAATCCCACCGACCTCCAACGCGTCCGAGCAGTAAGCCGGACTCACCACCGGGCGACTCCCACCACCGAGCCCGCCCTGCTCCATCACACTGTGCCCCCTGCTACCTTGCCAGAGGGACACGCGGAGGGGCCCATCACGCCGGAACTTCGCCATCGGTCGACAACGTAACCCAAAAAGGAAAAGTTGTCGACCGACGAGCAGGGTGAACCACGAGGACGTTTTCCGACCCGCACCACAGGAGGTGTTCCGACCCGCACCCCATCACTGACGGACCAACCTCAGGCAGCTTAGCCAGTTCAACCACCCGAGGGCGCAGCCACCGGCGCACCTCTACCCCGCAACAGACCTAAAATTGACTTTTTCTCATCTAAACGCACGGTAACTAAAGATTAGTAGTTTACATTGATGCCGGGAGTTATACCGACACAGGACTTATGCAATGACTCTTAACAATGATATTATTGGTACACAAATTAAAGAGCAATGACGCTCAAATTATGCTTCTTATAAAACAATTATATGAGCTGTGTATGACTACTTTTTAGATATAGTTTTTTAATACACCAGCCAAGTGTGCGTCGGACGCAAACGTAGGGTTCCGTATCACAGTACCATAAATAAGAAAGAACAACTTACTTATTTACTAGGATGGCGCGACGACCCCAAAGTGGATCTTGGCCTCCGACAGTAAAAGGCGCCATTGCTCTCTAGATTGCGCAGTCTTTTTCCAATCGGACACTCCGAGTTGGGCTATGTCCTTGTGGTACCTCGTCTGACCAACGGTATCTGGGGCGTCCGACGGGACGCCGACCTTTTGCACGTCCTAGGTATGCACGTTTCACGGCACGATCATCTTCCATCCGCTCGATATGCCCAAGCCATCGAAGCCTGTGCGCTTTAATTTCGCCCACGATGCTAGGTTCAGCATAGAGTATCTCCAGTTCTCTGTTGGTTCTTATCCTCCAGCTGCCGTTGTGCAGATGAACCGGACCCAGTATTTTACGGAGTACTTTTCTCTCAGTAACCAAAAGCTTCCTCTCCTCTTTTTGGGTGAGTGTCCAAGCTTCATAGCCATACATTAGAATGGGCCTTATCACGGTCTTATATATCCGGAACTTTGTACGTCTACTTAGCAATTGTGAGCGAAGAACATTGTGTAGGGCTGCACTGCAGCGAATGGTGTTCTGAGCTCTTATCTCTATTTCATCTTCTCTCCTTTTGGTATCTGTTACAGTGCAGCCAAGATAACGGAACTTTTCTACGCCCTTGAAAGACTTGTCTCCCACTGCCAAAACTTCCCTTACTTGCCTAGAGTTTTTGCAGCGACGTATATGCATATACAGTCTTTTGTTGATTTATACCAAGTTCGATTTTAGCTGCTTCTTCTTGAAGACAAGACACTGCTTCAACAACTTGCTGCCTTTTGTCTCCAAGCAGTGCGAGGTCATCTGCGTACCCTATAACCTTGTGCTGTCCGTTAATCTGCACTCCGATGTCTAGAGAGTAAATCTTGCGAATAATATGCTCTAGTGCAAGATTAAATAGCACAGGTGACAAGGTATCGCCTTGTTTCAGGTCGGTCTGCACTTCAAACTTTTCGGAGGTCTCTGTTCCCACTCGAACAACCATGCTACTAGCAGCGAGCAAGGTAGCGACTTCGATAATTCGTACGAGTTTATTTGGGATGTTAAAATTTCTCAGGATTGTGTACAAGGAGGGCCTATCGATGCTGTCGTAAGCTTTAGCAAAATCAACAACGACTGCATGAATGCTTTGTGCGTACTCCCATTTTTTCTCCATTAGCTGTTTCAGGAGAAATATTTGGTCAACTGGAGAAATATTTGGTTTGCTCCGGTTGCGTCTAAATCCACATTGGTAATCACCCAGCACCTTCTCAGTGAATGGCTCTAATCTACTTAACAACACATAAGATAGAGTTTTGTATGTCGTTGATAGTAATGCTATGCCACGATAGTTGGTACCATAGCCTTCGGCTCCTTTTTTTGTGGATCGGGCAGATGATTCCTGTGTTCCATTGCTTCGGTTGTAGCTCTCGGTTCCAGATTTTGCTGATCAGCTCGTATATTTTTGACTGAATGACTCCACCCCCGTATTTCCAAAGTTCCGATGGTATGTTATCAATGCCTGGTGCTTTATTATTTTTGAGTCTCAAGATAGCATTTCTGACTTCTTCAAGACTTGGTGGATCGATACTTTGTTCTTCGTAAGTTTCAGCACGGACGTCTATGCCTCCCTCTGGTGACGGACAGTTAAGAAGACTTTTAAAATACATCTGCCACATGCTATTGATAATTTCTTTATCCATCACCAGATTGCCTCTCTCGTCTCTCGTTTTCCAGGATTTGCGCTGCTGGTTGATATCCTTTCTTAGCCGATCTTATCTCCTGGTAGAACTTTCTTGCTTCCTTCATTCTGATTAGGTTTTCCATGCCTCTTACCGTACTTTCCATATGTGATCTTTTTGCACATCTTATGGTTTGCCGGGATAATTGTCGAGCTTCCTCATACTTTTCCTTCCATTCTTCATTTTGTTCTCCAAATATTGTATAACTTCGTCTTTCCTCAACCACCCTAGCGCATTCTTTTGTCCACCATTTTCTCTTTTTACGTTTTTTCCTCTTGCCCAGTATTTTAAGACTTGTTTCTTGTACTACTTGACTAATAGTTTCCCATGTCCTATCGATGACTTCTTGTATTTCTAAGTTTTCAAATTTGTTATTTAGCTCTAACTGAAATTTCCTACAAGTTTCTTTATTTTTCATGTTTTTTACTTCTATTCTATCTTTTTGCGGCGATGTTCTGTTCTTACTAGTTTTTATTTTTACTATTACTTTATCAACTAACAGATAATGGTCGCTGTCGCAGTCTGCGCCCCTGAAAGTTCTGATGTCTGCAATTGTACTAATGTGTCTGTTATCAATTAGTACATGGTCTATTTGGTTTATTGTGCGACCATCCGGTGACTTCCAAGTGCCTTTGTGAATATTTTTATGGGGGTACATCGTGCTTTTAACGACCATAGATGTTGAGCCTGCGAAGCTAATAACTCTGATGCCGTTGTCATTAGATTCTGCATGCTTGCTGTAATTTCCAATAGTAGGAGCGAAAATTGTTTCTCTACCGATTTTGGCGTTAAAGTCCCCTTATAAAATCTTCTGTCTGACTGTCGTAAAAGTTGTCTTTATTTTCTTCATCAGCCACTTCAGTAGGTGCGTAGGCGTTAATTATTGAAATATTGGTAAATTTACCTTTAATTCGTAAAACGCTTAGCCTATCTGAGATTTAATCAAATCGGAGAACACTTGCGGCATACTTTTTATCAACTATGAAGCCCATTCCGTTGACATGTTTCCTTTCAGAGTTGCCGCTGTAGAATAGAATGTGACCGTTATCTAGTGCCCATTCACCAACGCCAGGCCATCTTACTTCCTGGAGGACCTACGCTGATTTTGTACCGCTGTACTTCATTGATCACTTGGTGTATGGCTCCAGGTCTATACAAGCTTCGAACGTTCCATGAAGCAAATCGGTTTTCCATTATTTCTCGCGAGTGGTCGTCGTTTTTGGAATCTGATTGTTTAACTTTTCTTGTCGGTTTCGTAACATGTTTGTTTTTCCGTGGAAGGGTTGTTAGCCCCTCGCACAATCCCCAAAATGCTGGAGGACCACACCCTACGTTGGTCAGCGCGTCCATCGGACTTAGCCAGTAGCTAGCTAGGCTGTACTACCGACCGCTCCCCTATTCGCCACCTTGGGGACGCTCCCCATACGCTGTGAGGGCCAGCGCGGGGAAAGCAGCGCCAAGAAAGAACAAAGTTTGCCAAAAAATAACTTTTCTTGTATGTGCCCGCTATAACAACAAATAATAAAAACTAAAATAAAGTAAAAACAATTTTTATTACTTTCAGGGTTCCTTACCTCAAAAGGTAAAAAAAGGAACCCTTTAAGATAACTTTCTTGTCCGTTTGTCCGTCTTTCCGTCTGTCCGTGTGTTACCACCGATTTTCTCAGGAACGGGTAGACCTAGCAAGTTGACATTTATACCCGATACTGAAGTCTATAGCCCCTATTAACTGTATAAAAATCAAGGTCCTTAGTCAACACAATAAAAAGATATGGGCAAATTTAGATTTTCGCGCAAGCTTGTTACAAAAATTGCCTTAATTTTTAACTTTTTTATGTTTTGGAATTTTCCTTTACTTTTAACCAAAATTGACAATTCTAGGGCAATTGGAAGTATCCTATCGGTTTTGGGTCGAAAACCTATATGGTAGTTCCCGTTGACCCAGAATCACGAAATTTGGCCAGAAGCAAGGTCTTGTACCACTTAATATAGGAATAAATCTGAAAACCGTTAATATGTAGTGTAATAACTAAAAAAACGTTAATTTACTATTACAAACTTATTTATTGTAGTTGGATCAGAACATTTTCTATGGATAGAACTACAAAGTTAAGTTTGTCCTTTAACCTAGTCTGAGAAGTTGTTACGGATGCCTCGGTGGACGAGTCAGACTCGACTTGGCCGGTTTTTTTTTTGCTATACCAATAAAACACACTAAAAACGCCTATAAAACACTTTTCTTGTATAGTAGTTAATAAAGTTAAAAATTAAAGGAGTCCCCTTTATTTTTTAAATTTATTCTGTTTTTAGGGTACGGAAGGAACCCTACAAAGTGGCATGAAATTCAATGTATTATTCATTTTATTTACAGAAGACCAAATAAAACTAAACAAAGAATTGGAAGAGGTAAGGAAAGAATTAGAAAGAGCTGCTATGAAAGTTTACGAGTATACCGAACGTTCGTCGAAACAGAATAAGGCTATAGAAGAATTGGAAGTAAGCCAATATTTATGTATATTTCTGATAAGTGACGCCTAGGTAAGAAAGACAAAGTATAAACAACCTAAAGCTAGGGAAATGCAAATTATTCGGCGTGTTCTAATAGGCATATATTAAAAATCTTAACTAAAACAATGAAACTTACTTTGTTACATTTTCAAAATAGGATCAAAACGTTAAATCAAAACGCAAAACGCAACGTTTAAAAGGATCAAAATCTACGTAGGGACATTTGAATTGCTTATGATATTTTGTTTTAGGGAAACTTGAAGGAAGCCGTTCAACAGGCAGAATTCCTAAGAAGTGACTTGACAGCAAAAAATGTATATATTACTGATCTAGAAACAAGACAAGCGTCCATTGAACAGCAGTTGAAAGATAGGTAAGTTATTCATAGGTAATTTATAGTATATATATATATATATATATATATATATATATATAAACAAAATTAGCCTATATTTCTATTTTATATAAATATATATATGTATATATATATATATATATATATATATATATATATATATATATATATATACATATATATATATATATATATATATATATATATATATATATATATATATATATATATATATATATACATATATATATATTTATATAAAATAGAAATATAGGCTAATTTTGTTTATATACGTGACTGAAACTCTAAGATTCAGCCAGATGCCAGCATTAGCAGCACAAATCATACACCCTGTTGATAGCTGATGAAGACTCATCAATATTATCAGCCAATTTCTTTCCTTTTCTGGATATAGGCCTCTCCTATGGCACGTCGCTGAGCTCGATCATCAGCTGTTCGTTTCCAACGGCTGCCAGCGAGCTTGCGTATATCATCACTCCACCTAGTTGGAGGGCGTCCTACACTACTTTTGATAAGTCATAGTCTCCATATTAGAACACTTTTACCCCAACGGTTATCAGTTTAAGACAGATGCATTTGATTCCCACTGCCACTTCCGATGTACTCGTATATCCGCTAACTTCTCCTTAAATGACGGCCTGTTGACGTAAGGGACCTAGCACGTATGTTCGCTGATCTTTAAATCGATGTTATACCAAAAACAATTACCACCACCGAGGCGAAACTCTGGTGCCATTACCTTACGTTGTGCCGGCAGCAAACAATTCTTGAGAGTCGGATCATTTTAGCCTTAACGTGTTCACAATCTTCGACCACATCATGGCTTACCACTATAATCCATAAAATATAGCTTGATCTCTGTGACAGCTGTCAGAAAAATCACGCCTATGAAGTACAGTCCGGCAAGTATAACTTGGCGTGCCTGTGCGCCACTGTGCTTATACTTTGTACTTTGATAACAGTTTCTCTTACACCACTTTTAATTACTTTTGGCATTATTGAACTATTTTAATGTAGCAGATTTATCAACAATAATGTCGCGGTAATCTCTCAAACGTCAAACTCACAGTTTCAATTAAAAGAATTAGTTCCAAAAACCACCACCGCCAAGTTATACTTGTGGCACTGTACTAAATTTCTTAATAGTACAGTCCGTACCTGTCAATGTCATACTTTATGGGCATTCCGATTAGTGATGGGCGACGAATGATCGCGACCACAGAGTTTTAGATAGTTTTATTTAAAATATCGATAATTTATACTAACGATATTTTAAATAAAACTTATAAATTTTTATATATGTAATTAAATTAAACCCAATTGTATGTTACATTAGCATCGATAATAGTGAAAAACGTCGATAAATACTATCGTAACATTATTATAATTTCTTTAGTTAATATTATTTACATTTTTACATACTATATCTTAAATAGTAGTAGTTGTAGGTGAGAAATTTGATTTTATTTACTTACGTAAAATCCAATTTCTCACCAACTACTCTTTCGATTTCATTACAACATTGTTTGATAATCAATTTTGTCCACCACTATCCCAACTCTAAAAAATTCAATCTTCTGTGTAAATGTCACTGTCGCAGAGATCAAGCTATCTTTTATGCAGTATAGTGGACGCTAGCCTATCATCGAGGTAAAAATCTACGCAAAGGATTTTCACCATTCATAGAGATTCACCATCAGCTAGTTGGAACGGAAGCTTTATACATATACCCTACTGTACCCTAGCACATGAGTAAAGAAAAGGAACAGAGACAAACCTTTTAAGGAACGGACAAAACGTTTACCTATTCTTGTAGGGTTGGTACAAAAAAAAACAAAAAAAATCTTCATCGTAATAAAATCCTCCTTCAAGTTAACATGACTTGAATTTTACAAGCTTTTATTTAACTTGCAATGTATGTATGTTTGTATGTCACTATGTATGTTCGGGTGGAATCTTGGAAGCTAAATTAGACCCACTTCCGATGTCCGATTTGACTCAAATTTGGTGTACTTATGATGATATGATATGATACCATGGAGCTGGTCTGATGATGGAGACGGAAGGTGGCCACGGCATCTCTGTGATAAAACAACATAACCCCATGGAGTTTGAACTCGATTGATTTGTCTTGAAGAGAACTTTACGCTTAGATGATATCCAGGATCTGATGATAAAGCTGGAACGTGGCCACGGCATCTCTATGATAAATCAACATAACCCTACCGAGTTTGAGCTCGATTGATTCGTCTTGAAGAGAACTTTTCACCTAGATAATATCCAGGGTCTGATGATGAAGCTGGAAGGTGGCTACGGCATCTCTGTGATTAATCAACAGCCCTACCGAGTTTTGGCTCGATTGATTTGTCTTGAAGATAACTTTTCACCTAGATGATATCCAAGGTCTGATGATGAAGCTGGAAGGTGGCCACGGCATCTCTGTGATAAATCAACGTAACTCTACCGAGTTTGGGCTCGATTGATTCGTCTTGTAGAGAACTTTACACCTAGATGATATTTAGCGACTGGTGATGAAGCTGGAAGGTGGCCACGGCATCTCTGTGATAAAATAACGTAACCCCAGTGAATTTGGACTCAAATGATTTGTCTTGAGGAGCACTTTACACTTAAATGATAGACAGGATCTGATGATGAAGCTGTAAGTTGGCCATGGCATTTCTGTTATAAAGCAACATAGCCCCACCGAGTCGATTGATTTTCCTTGATGAGCACTTTACCCATAATCACATCAAATATCCGTGGAATATTTTAAAACATCATGCCTTCTCTTAAATACTTAGGTAGTAGGTAGGTAGTCGGTATCTAAACCTACTAAAAAGTTAAAAATAAATTATAAGTAAAAAATATTTTTAAAATTAAGCTTTTATCTGGGACATGAACTAAAATGTTAAAAATAAATTCTCGTAAGTATTTGGCGTGTAGGTACTTACCTATATTTTTAAATCCTGGAGGCACTGAAGTATAGTAATTACATAGCCTGAAAAACGGGTAGTGCTTCAAGCTTTTAAGAATATAGGTAAGTACCTACACGCCAAATACTTACTAGAATTTATTTTTAACATTTTAGTTCATGTTCCAGATAAAAGATTGTTTTAAAAAATATTTTTACGTATATTTTTTTTATTTTTCAAGCTTCATCATTGTAAACAACGGTCAATATCATGATATGTCACAAAATGTCACAAAACGGCATGATATGTCAGAAAATGTCATGAAGTGTCACGAAATGTCACGAAATGTCATAAATGTTTCAATGTCATGAAATGTCATAATATGTTACAAAATGTAGTTTTATGTCATAAAATGTCACAAAATTTAATGATATATCACGAAATTTCATGAAATGTCACGAAATGTCATGTAATGTTATGAAATGCCATGTAATGTTATGAAACGTCAAGGAATTTCATTAAGCCTTCTTAAACCGGGCACTATAGAAAAACATTTATAAGCCAAAAATTAAAAAAACCATTACTTTTCGAATAGATGGGATGAAAAATAATATAATATAACGCGACGCGTCGAGAGCTACAGCCCCGAGTTAAAGGACCAGCCGAGCCACTATAAACCGGTTTCACTCCGTACGTGACAGGCGGCACACAGGCCGCTAGTGCTCAGGCACACACGCGCGTCTACGTCATCATCACAGCGCAGTTGTATGAAGCTTTGTCTCTGTACCTTTTCTTTACTCATGTCACCCTAGGTTATTAACCTAATAAAGTTTTTATGTAAGTAGAAAAAACCGGCCAAGTGCGAGTCAGACTCGCGCACCGAGGCTTCCTTACAAAAGTTTCAAACTAGGTTAAAGGCAAAGTTAAGTTTCGTCCTTTGACCTAGTTTGAGAAGTTGGTATGCGGAAGCCTTGGTGGGCGAGTCCAACTCGACTTGGTCGGTTTTATTTTATTTTACATACCACCCGTGCGAAGCCGTAACAGGTACGGTCGCTAGTGTAAAAATAAAAATAGGTACTATATTATGTTGTACTTTTATGTACTGGTTTTATAGTATATACCATTTATTTCCTTTTTGACACCTCAAGTACTCTATAGTAATCAATTAGGGATGACCTAAATGCGTTACCAATTTGATTTTTTACTATGGTCGACTTTATTTATTTTAATCGATTAAACTCTTTGATATGAATTTCGCTCTGCATTTTGTTTTGTTGCATTAACAGAAATAAAATTTAAAATAATGTAAAAAAACGAGATATATATCAGACACTTTATTGTATTAATTGTATAATAAATACTTATGTTAAGTGCGTAATTTGTAACAAGGTAGGTACAATATCTCAAGTCTCCATTCGAAGAAAAAATGTATGTTCATCAAATCGAAAAGGCATTAGGACCTCTATTATATTAGTGCTCACACTTTCCAGGGTCGGATTCAGTGCAATAATTTGGGTTAATTCTCAGGAAATAGGAAATACTTCGTTTTACTAGATTTCGAATCAGCGACAAATCCATTTTGCCGAAAAACTATATAAAACATGTATGAGCACTGCTTTTTAACTAGCTGTTTTCGCTCGGGGGAAGTTTTAGAAGACAGGGTTTGATGATAAAACCTAAAGCTTGTTACAGCCGCTACTATCTGAAGCTGTGTGTGTGGCACCATCTTACTTTTACCGTAACTATAACTATTAACCGGTGTTTTTCGAATAATGACTGATGTTTGACGTATGTGAATAACGCGGCAAGTACATGGAGTGAGACAGGCCTGCTACTATGATTAGACTTTTTAAATACTGGTTTGTTTTTAGTGAAAACAAAATGGAAATATACGTTCAGCAATTATCTACTCTCAAAGATCACATAACTCAATTACAGAAAGATTTCGGCGAGTTTGAAAATCTTAACGAACTTCTCGAAATGGTATGTAGTGCACATTTTTATTAAGATAAAGTTAATAGATATAAACCATCTGCATGAATCACACAAAATTAATTGTAATTGAAGATTAATAATCAACGCGAGAGGTTGCTCGATGCGGCTCGAGAGAAGGAGCAGCTCACTGAAGAATTACAGAAGAAGGACAAGATAATAGAAGAGTACAATGAGAGTGTGTCTCACCACGAGCGGCTATTGCTCGAGAGGGAAGGAATTATAAAGATGCTTTCGAATAAAGATGAGGAACATACCAATATTATCAAAATATTGAGAAACACCATCGCTTTGCGATCACAGGTTGATAATGACGTAAGTAATAATTTTAATAATATAATATAATACAGTCATAATTTTTCTAGAAATTGTTTTTCACCTTAGAACTGATTTTAAATGGTGTAACCACGACAACTCTTGCTCAATTGATTTTGCAGAAAAAATCTCATCAATCTATTAAAGTAAATAAATAAATTGGTGTTTGAATCCTTGTACGATCCTTGTTGACTTCATACAAAGATTCAAACAACGCATTTACATTTTTCTGTAACCTAATTCTAGAGAAAAAAAATAAATTATGAAAAACTAATTTCGGTATTTGTCCTGTAGTTGGGCCAGCAACTAATAGAGAAAGATATTGAAATTGAATCTCTACTTAACAACTTGGAAACAAGAAAGCAACAAATATCTAATATGGAAAAGATTATTTTAACTTTAGAAGAGCAAGCGAAGAAAGCTTATTTGCAAAGGAAGAAAGATCAAGAACTTTTAATCCTATTGCAAAAGAAAATCGCTGATAGCGAAGATCTTCGGATGGCATCTGCACGAAACAGTCCAGTCAAGGAACTAAATAGTTTAATCCAAATACTAGAAGATGAATTGGACACTCCTGATGCAAAGCACAAAGACCAGGGCAGGAAAAAGCGTCCAGGAGACAACAAACAAATAAATTCCCAACTCTATTACCAACATGCGCATGAGAGCTGTTATCCAACGGCGGATTTCGAAAATTTGAAAAAGACGACTTATGTATCCGAAAATAATCAGCAATATGGAGACTTAGATCGAAAGAAGGCCATTACCAGTATAGATGTCCAGAAAGGTATCCCAGCGCAGGAACCTGTCAACTCTAACGTCCCTAAAATGACAACAAATCACTTAAAATCTATACGGCGACTTGCCAGCACTCCGCCGCAACAACCTTCCTTACCGCGATTTTACTCCGATCAACAAGATGACAAAAAGTCCAAAATGTTTAAATTGGCTGGACATAAATTATAACTTCGCATGTAAAAAGTCCAAAATGTTTAAATAGGCTGGACATAAATTATAACTTCGCATGTACCTGTTTATCGTTATGAAAGTGATAAATTATTTGGTGTCAATTTATAAATAAAATACATTAGTCAAAATATTATGTGTATTTAATATCGGGGTTACCAGATCTTACAAAAAATTCTGGGATTGGATATTGGTCCTGAAAAGATGAACAGGAAGATTAGTTAGGTTAGTATAATAATATTATAAAGGGCATCAAATAAATAAACCAAAATCATATATAAATAATAATACGTTCCGCCTGAATTGCTACCAAAAAGTAGCTAGCCACCATCAAGGAGAAAATCTGCCACCATATAACCTTACGGTGTTCAGCAGCACACAGCTCTTGAAAATCTGAGTATTATAGCGTGTTCACCATCTTTGACCACATCATCGTTTACCACCAGGCGAGAAAATGATCAAACGCCTTACCTAGCGCATAAGATTTAAAAAAAAATTTAAAAGACTTGACTTTAGGAAAAAAGGAAATTACTTTTTCGCCAAATGTGATTCAGAATTCAGCAGTGTTTTTTTTAAATATTTATTTTATAGGCTAGCGTTTGACCACTATCTCACCCGTTGGTAAGTGATGGTGCAGTCGAAGATGGTAAGCACCTTAGGCCTAGAATGGGAACTAGCGCTCAATGATAGCTGCCGAAACACATTAGATGTTTGGCGACAGATTTTCTAACTTGAGAGTGGTAGCTGGCCAGGCGGACACTAGATAGTATCCTACCACCATGCGGGGGTTGTTGGTTTCTTAATGATGTTTTTCCTTCACCGGAGGGCCACTTTGAAAAGCGCACATAAATTTTTCGATAGAAAAATCCATTGGTGCACGATGGTTTGAACTCGGTACCTTTGGCATCAAAGCCAACCGTTCTCCCGATTACACCACCGGGCCCTCAATAGTAGTGTAGTTTCAGATTCTGTAAAAAGATTCACAAAAGTTACAGCCCATTAAGTGAGGGTCCCTCAGTCCTTACAGAAGTTAAATATGTGTTGGTGTTCATCGTCACCCACGGCGATATCATTATTACCTTGCTGGGGCCATTCAGACGCTAAATGTGAGCCCTGGCTGCTAAATGACTGACCACGGTGGATGGAGTAGAGTAGATGTTGTGTACCACGGTGTCCACGGCCATATGTAGGTACTGGGTTCGGGGAGCACTTCAAGCGACTATGCATGAATGTTTACCTTTTTGTTGCTGTTCAACAATTTTTTGAAGTATTAGTTTATTTTTTAGAATACATATGGTGACTTTACAAAGAATGTTGAATGGCCTAGCTGATTCTTCTCGTCGCATCGGTCTCCGGATGAATTTTGATAAAACCAAAGTCATGTACAACGAGCACGTTGTTCCGGAACCGATTGCCGTATGATGAAATCCTACTCAAAGTTGTTACGCAGTATGTTGACCTAGGGCAGACGCTCCAACTAGGCAAACACAACTTCGAGAAGGAAATCCAGAGAAGAATTCAGCTAGGCTGGTAGCATTCGGAAAACTCCGTCGAGTCTTCTCGTCACCTATACCGCAGTGTCTAAAGACAAAAGTCTTTAACCAGTGCGTCCATCCTGTGATGGTATACGGAACGGAGACGTGGACACTCACAGTTTGACTGGTCCACCAATTTAAAGTCGCTCAGCGAGCTATGGAAAGAGCTATGCTCGATATTTCTCTGCGGGATCGAATCCGGAACGAAGTAATTCGCCATAGAACTAAAGTTATCGACATAGCTCAACGGATTAGTAAACTGAAGTGGAAGTTGGCTGGTCATATCTGCCGCAGGACTGATAACCGTTGGGGTAGACTTGTCCTAGAGTGGAGACCGCGAATCGGTAAACGTACCGTTGGACGTCCTGTGAACAGGTGGAGCGACAACATACGCAAAGCGGTGGGCAGTGACTGGAAAAGAAAAGACAAAGATCGGGCTCAGTGGCGCATATTGGAAGAGGCCTACATCCAGCAGTGGACTGCTGATAACACCGGCTGATGATGATGATGATGATGATGATTTGTTGACTTTATCTGTATAACTCTCAGCACTGATCTAAATATCTGACCTTTAGATGCGCAGAAATCTAAGTTTAAGTCTGTTTGGCGGGGCACGAGTGCCCGCGCTTGACTTTGATTAGAACGTTAAAGAGAGTTTGCTTCCCGCGCTATCCTCACGTAACAGTACCGATGTGCAACATTTTCACCTCGAATAATGAGTTTATAATAGAATGAGATTGAGAACTTAACTTTGAGTATTGCCTAAATCTGGTAGGGCGCAATACGGTGCTCGGAGAAGCTCGCGTTCTAGGATAGCACGGTGTCGCTCGAGTTGGTTGCGTATGCGGCTATCTCGCTCCAGCTGCAAGTTCTGCGAGAGCACTGCACTCTCCAGGCATAGCACCCGCGTGCGCTCTGCTCGCAGCGCTGACCACGTACTTGAAGCTTGCACACACACTGACGACAACGACCGCGTTGCCTGTAATATATATAAGTCGATTCGTCTAAATAGTTTTCGGGAGTTTCGGCGGGAACGTGAAAAAGTGTGTGCTCTCGTTGTATTTTTTATGTGTGCGAGTGTAGGGAAACAGTTTTGAAAAACATGCAACTTTATGTTTATACCAAAATTACACTGAAAACTTCAGTAAAGTCTACATCTTTTCTGATCGCATGACTTGGATTGAACTATGACTTAAACTTGACTTAAATGTGTCTTATGTACGACGAGTAACGATTGTGTGCGGTGGAGTTACAAATCATAGGAAGTGGTTGAGATTGAGAGACGTGGATAGACAATCAATAAATATACATTTAGGCTGAGTTGCACCATCTTACTTTAACCGTAACCATAGAAAAGATAATAATACTACGTACTATAACTAAAAACCGGTGTTTTGTATGGGGTTTGACAGATTTTTGACGTTTGTTATAGTTAAAGTAACATGGTGCAACTCAGCTTTAGTGTATACTTAAGTTAAAGTGGTACCAGTGACATAAACATTCAAGCCAGCTTGCATAAATAGCTTCATCGCATCTTCTTGCATTTGAAAAACGTGTGGAACAGCGAGCTCAGTCGCTAATCTTGGGTGAAGCCATATCCAGCTATGGACCAGATATGTTTTGCTTTTTCATATAGGTTGAGAAGCTAGGTCCTGTTGTCAGAGTTGTGTTTTTTTTTGTTTTGACTAACGGAAGTAAGATGTAATGATGATGACCATGTGAAGCGTCAGCATAATGTCACCTGTGCTCGTTCAGTTTCATCCATAGAGGGCGGGTCTGTCTGACCCGTGATAAGCGCATCGAGTTCGCGACGTGTGCGCGTCATCCTCGCGAACAACTCTTCAGCGCGCTCATGTCGCTCCAACATGAGTGCGCGAGACGCCGCTGACATCACCAGTGCATTTCGCTCCCGGGTCAATGACTCTACTTGCATTTGTAGATCTAATATCTAACAACAGAAGATTAGGGACTGTGCAGCTTATACTGTAAAGTGTGTAAGTAAACTGTGTAAAGTGCAGGCATTCGTATGTAAGTCGATAAAGAGCTTAGAGAATTATCTTCTTACTTATATTATAGGATTTGTTTTAAAGGGCGCAATTTTATTCACGATTGTTCATGATACTTAGGGCCAGTATCACCGGTTCCTGATAGCGCTAATATGAAGAAATCTGATAGATTTTTGACAGCAGTTATATGGCGTCATGTTTCAGATAACTACGCATTATCAGGAATTGGTGAAACTGGCCCTTAGGGTAGGGTGGGTCCTGATATACAAATGTCATGTGAAATGGTAGACGTCATTGAGAAGATATTATTGACATTGAGACAAAGATAAATAAGCGCGACTATTCCAATACGTCTTCCAAACAAGCGATTAAGAATATATCAACAGGCAAAATTGCAACATGGCTGTGAAAAAATGAAGTGCGTTCTTGAATAAACAAATAAGTTTTACGAATCCTTAGTGGATAATTTTTTCCGTAGATACATAAACTTTGCGTAAACCTTAGTTAATACACTCGTAAATCATTTAAACGTCATAGAAAAAAGTCCGATGTTTTGCGCTATGGGTACTCTAGAGAAGCTGTCAAAAACTGTTAGTCGTGCGTATTTAGGGCTGCCAGCTTTAAGCAGCCAATTATCCTTTTTAGAGTTCCGTATCCCAAAACGAAAAAAGGAACACTCATCGGATGACTTTGTTGTCCGTCTGTCCGTCTGTCGAGACCCTTTTTCTTAGGAACGTTTAAGATATCAAGTTGAAACTTATATCAAATACTCGGGTCTACGCTATCTTTCAGCGGTGAAAAATTGTCTTATGTCGCATATTTTGCGATTTCACGAGGGAATCAAAACCTATAGGGTACTTCCTGTTGACCTAGAATCATGAAATTCTTAAGCATTTATAAAGGAAAAATATGAAAACCGTTTATGTGTAGTTTATTAACAAAAAAACGAATTTACTATTACAAAGTTATTACATACGGTTGGTGCCTAGTCTAGTAATAGGTAGTGTAGGTAGGTAGTAAGTAGTCTAGCCTAGTAGTACCGTGTCTAGGCATCGGTCTAGGGATCGAACTGCAAAGTTCAATTTGTACGGAATCCTAGGTGCGCGATTCCAAATCGCACTTGGTCAATTTTTTTTTTAAATTTTATAGACATGCTAAGCTAATTCAAGCCAAAATTGTTATTATGATTTAACCAATATATTTCGAATCCAAAGGCACATCCACAGCGTTAAGTACTACAACAATGTTTCCTTCGTCTCAGAAAAAATTACCAACTGTGTGCACCTCAGAGTGGCAAATCTTTGATGTTGTACTGTTATAACTGATTATGTTTTTTTACATTAAACGCAAAAATTATTCTATAATTATGTGAGTAGGTATGTATGTATGTCGTATGTAATGTAAAAAGGATTTCGCCGAAATGTATTAATTTAGACATAAAGTTTATTAATATCTATTTTATGCAAGAGAAATACAGGGCTGGGTGGGTGAAATCTTCAAACTACCCGATAATAAATAAGTAATCTTCTTATTATTATATTTTTTTATAATAAAGATTACTCGCAATACGGGTTGCACATTACTAGTATTCTTGTTAACCCCTCCCAACTAAGCTAAGTAGGCTTGTGTCTGGATTGGGTTCACGTGCAATGGGGTGTGGATCGAGCTCACGACCTCTCGATCGCCAGTCCGACACCCTATCCATTGGGCTATTGCCGCCTATATTGTTATACCTACGTGGTATATAGTAGTACTGTACAAACCGGCATATTAGTTTTCAAGAGCTGCTCATGGTAGATATTATTTTAGGCGTCACGTGCGTTTAATGCGGTAACTAGACGAGTTTATAATCTAAGGCGTAGACTTTAACAATATTGTTAAGGCTTCAGCTAAGATTAATGGAAAATTTGAAAAGGATGGAAGGGTACTCACATGCAGCTCTCGTTTGATACACGCACATTAGTAAATATCCTGTTATGATTTAATGTGTTTTGAATAGTTAAGATGATAACACAGCACTTGACGGGGAATTCTCACTGCGGAAACTTTTATGCACACAAAATTATGTTTTTTACATTTTCATTGCTGTAGATTGATTTCGCGACTCCATGGCGACTGGCGGCGATTGTAGGAGGCGCCGGCCAATCAGTGCGCAGGAGCATTTTGCCGCGAGTTTTAAATGCGGAGTTGGATAATGGTAGTGGAGGGACGTTGGCGGGAATAAGGAAAGTGGACTGTAAACTAAAGCCTGAACATATCCCCCCACATGAAATCATCATGGATTTCACAAGGTTAAATGAGGGTTCGTGACCCTGCTACTAAGATACTACTCGGATTCATAAGGTCATTGGTATTAGATAAATAGGTGTGATAAGTTGCATAATAAATTACATATGTGAACAATTTAGAAGTGTAAGTTAATGTTAATGTATATATAAATATTTAAAGTTAAATGCTAAGAATATTGTTTTTTAAGTTAAGAATAAGTTTAAGGTCTGCTAATTATGAAGATAAATGCTGCTCTTCGATCGGAAGAGGACAGATTTTGACCGCTGGTCGCACTAGCAAGCCTTTAGCAGTTTTGACAGTCACAACGCGGATGATGTTGTCTTTTCCGGGATGCAACTTTACGATGCGACCTAGACGCCATTCGTTAGGAGGTAAGTTTGGTTCAATAATGGTTACAAGATCGTCCAATTTAGGTTGTCGGTTATCTGACTTGAACCATTTTACGCGTTGTTGGAGAGTATGAAGGTAGTCCCTTTGCCAAGTACGCCAGAAACTTTGAGTAAGTCTCTGTATGAGCTGCCAGCGAGAACGCAGACATACATTCTCATCGTGTACTGGTTCAGGTAAGGAAACTAACGGGCGGCCAATCAGAAAATGCCCAGCAGTGAGAGCGTCAACTTCACGGGGATCGGATGAAAGCTCCACCAAAGGTCTGGAGTTTAACATCGCTTCGATTTTAGTAAGAACAGTATAGAATTCTTCGTAAGTAAGGGTCTGAGCTCCTATGACTCGCCTAAGGTGGTACTTAGTAGAACGAATACTGCGTTCGAAAATACCACCAAAGTGTGCTCCCGAAGCGGGATTAATTTTCCAGGTTATGCCTCGAGACGCGAGCTGCTGAGAGATTGAGTCGCTTTCTTTATCTAGCATTTCTGAAACTTCTGATAGATAGCGCTTAGCACCGATGAAGTTGGTTCCACCGTCGGTAACAACTAATTGGCAAAGACCCCTCCGTGATATGAAACGGTCGAAAGCTGCGATAAAAGCTTCTGTGGTCAACTCGGTGACCAGCTCGAGATGAATTGCCTTAGTTGAGTGACAAACGATAAGACATAGATATGCCTTATAAGATCGTGCATTACGACGCCTACTTTCTTTTATCATCACTGGCCCTCCAAAATCAATTCCAATTTTCTGGAAACATTATGGTGTTACACGAGATGAAGGTAGGTCACCCATCAATGGTTGCAGATGAGTAGGTGCTGTTTTGAAGCAAGTGACGCATTTAGATAGTCGCGATCTAATAAGGTTAAGTAGGCCGAAAATCCAAAATCGACGTTGGATTAATGACTGCAGAAGACGCGGTCCACAGTGAAGGTAAGTTGCATGAAAATGATCGATAAGGAGTTGACACAGCCGAGATGATTTTGGTAAAAGATAAGGATGTTTGACACTATCAGGTAAGTCGGATTGCCCTAGTCGTCCACCCACACGAATAATACCAAGCGAATCTACAAACGGCGAGAGCTTAGAGATGTGTCTCGGAAGAGATTTTTTGGTTGAAACTAAAGGTGGGATTTCTTTAAGTTGTTGCTGTTGAACATATTTCACTAAAGAATTGACTGACCTATCGAGTTCGGTGGAGGTGAGAAAAGGCGATAAGTTACGCTCCGAGCGTTTACGTTTAGCGTTATCTATGAAACGGTAGATCCACGCTACTACTGTCTGCACGCGCGAAAAACTGGACGAGCGTTCCAGCTGAGTTTGTAACACATCAGCATCTTGTGTAGTGAGGTAAACGTTACACAACTGTGATGACGATTTCAGTTCTGGAAGGTTGTCCTGCCCTTTGACTGCTGATACAGGCCAGTCGTCAGGTGCATCGGTCAGCCACTGGGGACCTGACCACCAGCTTTCACAGGTAGCTAACTGAGAGCATGGTAGACCACGACTACATAGATCAGCCGGGTTGTCGTGTGTGGACACGTGACGCCACACAAACTGTGCGGACGCATCGATTATTTGAACTACACGATGCGCTACAAATGTTTTTAATTTGTGCGGTTCAGTGTTCAGCCACGACAGCACCGTCGAACTATCAGTGAAAAGATAGCATTGAGATAAGTTTAAGTTTTTGCTAAGCAAGGAGTAAATTTTACTAGCGACTTTTGCTAGTAAAACCGCGCCGCAAAGTTCCAAACGGTTGACAGTGAGGACTTTTAACGGGGCTACCTTGGACTTAGCTATCAGAAGATGGACATTGACCTGGTCATCAGTGGCAGCACGGAGATAGACTGAACAGCCGAAAGCCTTGGTCGATCCGTCACAATAGCCGATAATAGAAAATGTCTTGCCTTGATGAGGGATGACATGACGCGGTATGTTGATGAAATTTAAATTATTTAGGTCCGAGATAAATTCTCGCCAGTCTTGAGATAAGTCTCTGGGAATCGGTTCGTCCCAAGAGAGATGTGAACGCCACAAATCTTGAAGGAGTAATTTTGCCTTGAGAATGACAGGTGTGAGCCAGCCGAGAGGGTCGAAGATGCGAGCAACGTTAGATAAGATAGAACGCTTCGTATGTTCAGTGTCGACGATCGGAGAATGTGAGTACGTGAAACTATCCTCCTTCGGATCATATTGGACTCCTAAGATTTTTAGCATATTTTTATCGTCTTGTTCTGAAAATTGTTTTGGAGATTGGCAGTGATCTACTGGCAAGGTTTGCAAAAAGGAGGTGGAGTTGCTGCTCCATTTTCGCAGCTCCAGTTGAGCGTGGCCGAGAAGTTTGATAAGCTCGTCTTTAAGTTTGATTGCGGCTTCAACAGAGGGCGCACCTGTCGTAACATCATCCATAAATGTCTCATGACGAACTGCTTCAGCAGCGCGGGGATACTCATCGCCGTGATCAGCCGCTAGTTGATGGAGAGTGCGAATCGCAAGGTAAGGTGAACTCGATACTCCGTACGTCACGGTGGAGAGTTCGTATTCCGTTACCGGGTCACTAGGGGACTCACGCCATAGTACGTGCTGATAGCAGCGATCCTCTGGTCGAATTAAAATTTGACGATACATTTTGGATATGTCACAGGTAAACACTACTCTGTGCAGTCTGAAGTTGGTTATGATATCTATGATATCAACTTGAAGCTTAGGGCCAGCGTACACTACGTCGTTGAGAGATAAACCATTAGTAGTCTTGCAGCTTGCGTCAAAAACCACTCGCAGCTTAGTTGTTGTGCTTTCTGGTCGGATGACGCAATGATGCGGGATAAAATAACGCTTTTGCGGTTGTGGATGAGACTGAGATGGATATATCGGTTGCATGTGACCGAGACTTTCGTACTCTTGCATAAAGTTTGTGTAATCGGTTTTAAGGTGAGGTTGTCTGTTGAGCTTCTTCTCGAGGTTATTTAACCGAGACAAAGAAGTGTGATACGATTCGCCTAATGTGCAATCGCGGTCCTTTAGAAGGATAGGTACGACGTAACGTCCGTTAGATTCGCGGGAGGAAAGATCGGCGTACATAGTCTCACAGATGTCATCTTCGGGCTTAGTAATACGCGCGCGCGGTGGCTCCTCGACTTCCCAGAATAGTCTGACCTGCTCGTCGAGTGTGCGCGAAGCAGCTAACAGTGACGAGACAGCGGGTGGCGGTGATACGTCGATGTCAACGGCGCCGGTGAGTATCCAGCCGAATACGCTGTGCAAAGCGGTAGGTAAACCGGGACCAAGCTTAACGCGTTGACCGTCATAGATTTCTGAAAAAAGTTCTGCTCCGATTAAAAGATCTATCGGTCCGGGCCGGTCGAAGTCGCGGTCGGCGAGAACAAAATGTTGACATAGACTCCGGACGACTGACGGCACTTGAACGCTAGGCATCTGCGAGGTAATGTTGTCTAGAACGATAGGTTTTAACTTGTATAGCGGGTCGTTGTTATCGAGGGGTTGCAAAACGCACTGTGTGACTCCCCTGACTTGAAACACAGTGTTCTGACCAAGTCCAGCTACCGTAAGATTGCAGCGATGGAGCTTGAGGCCTAACTTCCGTGCGCAGGCAGTAGTTATGAATGAGTCTTGCGCGCCGCTATCGATAAGAGCGCGCACGGTGCGCTGCGTGCCGGCAACGGTATTACAAACGCGCAGCTGACACGTCCCTAGTAGCACTATGCTGCGGCTCGATCCTAAATGCGCGCTAGTGCTCGCTTGAGTGATGTCACTCGAGTTCACTCGGGGGCTCTCAAAGTGCAACAACGAATGATGACGTAATCCGCACATTGAACAAGTTACCTTTGATATGCACTTGTCTATGACGTGGTTGTTACGTAGACAGTTAGTACACAATTGTTTATTTTTTACTAAGTCAAGTTTAGCACGAGAGTCTAACGATTGAAAGGTAGGGCACCGATATATGGAGTGCACCTCGCCGCAACACAAACATTTGAATGTTGGCGGGCTAGATTCAGTAAGATAAGATGAGCGGTTTGATCCGCCGCTAGATTGCCGATTATTTGGCTGAGATTTCTTTCCGTCGAAAGTCCGCGAAGGATTGTATTTCCCGTCAAAGGTCCGGGATGAGATAGGATTTGGAGATCGTTGTGTAGTTTCTAAGATCTTTACGTAGTCTTGAAGAAACTTGAGAAGATCACTAAAGGTAGGTATTTGTGTGCTGTTTTGAGTTTCGAACCGCATGCGAGTATCCGCATCGAGCGATCGCGAGGCTAAATGGAATAAGATATATTCACCTAAATTCTCAATATTTATAGCTTCGAGGGCGTGACTCGATTCATAAAACACGTTGGTGAGATTCTGTAACTCCCTATAATTACCCGCCCGTACTACGGGATAATTAACAATTTTCTCTAAGTAGGTAACGGCTAAGATTCGTTTGTTCTGATAACGTTCGACTAATGCAGCGTAAACAATCTGATAATTATTCGCGGTAACCGGAATTCCTTTCACTAATGACAGCGCAGGACCGGATAAACACGAGATGAGATAATGATATTTTTCTATATCGGATAATGTATTGTTTTCATGGATCAGTGCTTTAAACGTATCGAAAAATACTTGAAAATCTTCGGTGCTACCATTAAAGTGGGGTAATTGTAGTTGAGGAAGTCGCACATTCACTGAAGGTTGATGTGACGACGAACAATTAAGTGCCCCGGCGGCTTTGACGCCCGCGCTGGAGGCATCTGATAACTGGTCGGCCGCACTTATAACCGTGTAATACAACTCATCGAACGCACTAATAGCCGACAGATCGACTTCCGAATCAGGTTTCAGTTCTAATTCCAATTCATTTATTTGTTCAGAAAGCTTCATGTATTCCTCGCGAATTGAATGTATGCGCTTATATCTAGATTTAAACGACGATTCCTTTGAACGATCTTGAATCATCTCCCGTGACAGATCGTACAGAATTTGAATGTCCCGAAACACATATTCGCGTTGAGACCGCAACAATCTAAGTTTATTTTTCTCCATACTCATAAGATAGATAAAGATAACAGTAAAGTAAGTTAACTGCGAGACCGGTCGGTCGATCGCTAAATGAGTTGAAGGTAGATACAACTTGATATGATTGTTACGAGTTTATTCTGTAAATACTGTGATTAGGATTATTTAATTTAGTTATAAGTGTAGTTAGAGACGATAATTATGTGTATTAGATGTTTATTTATGTGAGTTATAACGATATTTTGTTAAAAATTACAAGAAAATAAAAGATGACGCAATTTTGCATAGGAAACCAAGTTAACTTGACATATGAAACCGAGTAGCCTGTATGTAAAACCGGGCCAACTTAAGTTGGCTGCTTGTTGTTTTTGCCGGTTTTTCTATCAGATTTTCTAATGAAATTTAATAAAGAATTTGACGATAATTCCATAGGAATTCGCGCTCTGATAGGACCACAAAAAAGGGGGATGTTAAGGCTTCAGCTAAGATTAATGGAAAATTTGAAAAGGATGGAAGGGTACTCACATGCAGCTCTCGTTTGATACACGCACATTAGTAAATATCCTGTTATGATTTAATGTGTTTTGAATAGTTAAGATGATAACACAGCACTTGACGGGGAATTCTCACTGCGGAAACTTTTATGCACACAAAATTATGTTTTTTACATTTTCATTGCTGTAGATTGATTTCGCGACTCCATGGCGACTGGCGGCGATTGTAGGAGGCGCCGGCCAATCAGTGCGCAGGAGCATTTTGCCGCGAGTTTTAAATGCGGAGTTGGATAATGGTAGTGGAGGGACGTTGGCGGGAATAAGGAAAGTGGACTGTAAACTAAAGCCTGAACAAATATAAAGATCATACTTCAGTGTGTAGATCCTGACAGGGAATATCCTTGACGTAGCAGTCATAATTTCTAAGTCGGTTCACTTCCAATCGGAGGGTCCATAATTGGTTTTCATAATCTAGCACACTTTGTTTCCTGCAATGTAACAACATGTCTCAGTCATAGATTTAGGATTTACGTTATCCTTGGACTGTTATTTAGGTAAGTACTTATTATTAAAGAAATTATTATATGGAAACATCCCATAAGTTGTTCTAAAATCTAAATACTTACATTTAACGCTAATTAAGTAAAGCAACTAAATAATAAAAAATAATATATAAAATAATAATATAATATAAACAAATAATAATATAAATAAAATAATATAAATTCTCTAGCCCGATTCGACTTACACAAGAAATTCCTAAGATACTCGAAATATTTCAAAAAAAAAATTACGGGAATGAAAATCTGCATTATGTCCTATGGGTGATACTTAGTTATGTTAAGTTAGATGCGCCCTGCGGCTTTACCCGCGTTTAATCGCGGCTTTACCCTACTTGAATAACTCTATATATTGCTGAAAACTGTATTAAAATCCGTTGCGTAGTTTTTTAAACTACGCCACGGATTTTCATAATTGTTTTATACTATGTAAAGATGAAAGGGCTCTATTATGCCGAAACACTACTCAGTGGGCATGAAAAAATTCTTACAATTGTTTTTCATGATTTCGTTGTTTTTCTATAACACGCTGCAAATTTATAATCCTTTCCTCTCTATCCAATAATTCCACAGCCATTTTATCCTTACAAGCTTCGTTTCCCTGCTGAAATAGATATGCAAAATTAAGCTCAATATATCGAGTAAATAATAATAATCGAGTGAATGGGATATTAAGTAATAATAAAAATTCTACAAATCTTATTTACTAACACTTATAGAAGAATCAAATATTATCTTGATTACTTTGATAAAATACTTAGGAATTCAACCATAGAACCAAAGCCAGCCGTAATCATTGTCTCCAAACCATCATGTTGTGTCGAAATTCTATTGGACCACTATCTTATATATTGTTTTGTTATAATAAAAGGTAACAAGACAAATACATTATAGTCTGAAATAACAAATCCGCCTACACAACATGTATAGAGATAGATGAAATATGATAATTCTAATTTAGAAATTACTTATTAGTACCAGTAATTATAGATCCAATAAACCTAGTGTCTTCTAGGCATGCATGTTAGATCGTCGCTCATCGTCAAGTATCATCATATCATCAAGTGCAATAATGGTCAAACGCTTCTTTGCATAATGAGTGCTCCTTTTGGAAGAACATTAACAGCCCTTTGGAAGTACCTGCACTTAATTTTTTTTTGCTGCTTAAGTGCTTTTGTGTATACATCTTCGACCATATCGTCACTTGACATCAGGTGAGATAGTGGTCAAACGCTTTTCTATCAGCGATAAAAAAAATTGAAACAAAATTGAGACTAACTGTTATTGCAACTCTATTGAGACTATCTAAAAAGTTTTCTTTTTCGGCTCGACTCTCACGAAGCTTCTCTTCTGCCTGAAAAATTGCCTGCCGCGCCATTTGCAATTCCTTCCATAACATTGTTTCTCTATCAGTAGGATCACGCTCTATAAAAAATGAAATGCAAATCTATACAATACTAAATTTTATGAGTATTTAGATAAACAAAACAGCTCAACCCGGACAAGGTTTTATTTTAACTAATATCATATTCGTCTGAATACAAAGACCTAAAAAAGTGTTTATGAAATGTGTGCTGGAAAATAAAGTTGGAAAAGAAGTGGATATGGAAATTACAGCGGATAGTGCTTTAGGTCTAAGACGGATCTCTTCAAATAGGATCGTTGCAGCATGTCATTATCGTACCTACAATTACTTAGCCTCAGCGCACACGGGCCACCGGCCACAAGCCGCCACCGGCATATTTCCTATAGTTTTCATACATTTTATATGGACTCGCCGCACACGGTGACGCCGGTGGCCGCCACACGCTACATGATAAAATGTATGAAAACTATAGGAAATATGCCGGTGGCGGCGTTTTGTGGTTGTGGCCCATGGCGCGTGTGCGGGGACCCTTAATTTATGGTGTTACAAGATACAAATGAGGTGGGATTTAAAAGGTATGACGAATGACGATGATTATTATATAGTTAGCTGCTTATTGAAATTGTATTGTATTTATTGAATAACAATTTTTGTTCTTTTTAAGCAATTAATTATTTTTTAATCATTGGTAAAGTCGTTAACAAAGAACCGGCTTCTTATGTCGCGCCATAGAAAAGATAATAACACTACCGCCCGTAACATTTTAGTAGTGATTTTTGAGGTCCAACTCCGTATCTCTGTATGTTTTTTATATTGGTAGGACTTCTGCTCTTCGAGCATTTATCAATGGGGATGTTAACGTTGTAATCCGCAAACATTTTTTTCTGCCGTAACTTACGGGGGACGAGATAAACACGCATTGCACACTCACAAATCACACACTTTATCGATCCCGCACACTAGCTTGAAACACGCACACAGTATTAAAATACAGCGTAGTTACGCACGCTCATATGGGCATATGGTCAGCAGAGGGATACGCCTTGCGTAAACATCTCCATTGGTAAATGCTCGAAGCATCTGCTAGGCCACCTGGGGCGGTACCACCACTTTGCCAATTTATTTTTAGCCGTGAAATAGGAATGTTTTTCGGTTGTAATGGCAAGGTGTCCAGTGAAATTACAGGGCATGTGAGACTTAATATCTTTGTGTCTCAAGGTAACAGGCGCAGTGCAGTGACATGCAAGGTTCTGGCAGTCCAGAATGTTGCATGCCGTTGTGTCTGTAATAGATAGAAGTCATCGCTTACCATCAGGCGAGCGTCGTACTTGTCCTGTTATCTTATATCATAAAAAAACATCTCTAGAGACATCAGACCTAAACTAATATATAACCTAAAACCTTTCCTATACAACCTCATTCTAATTAGATGAGTAATTTTTGCGCCGACATAAAAACATACGTACACGCGGTACGTACTACATATCGAGTCAAATAAAGAATATTCTTTTGGAGTTTTGAAGTTGGTTTAAAACTTTAATTTGTTTACCTTTGGACTTAAAAAGTGTTTAGGTAGTCTAAATTCTAATTTTTTATTTAAATATTCACTAACCTTTAGACGGCAGGAATTGCAAAGTTCGCTCCATGTCAGTTAGATACTGAGAATGTTTGCTTATGAGTTCTTTTTGCTGTTCTAGATCCGCCACTTTTGTTTCCAGTTCGATGATACGATCATTAGTAGTTTTATTGTTCTTCTCCTGTGAATATTTTCTATTATTTTATGCCTCTACAAAGCCTACTTTACCGTATGAAGAGTAATTTCTTTTTTTATTGAAGACAATCTTTATCTCAAAACTCTCATTTAATACAATAATTAACATGGAATTTTATTCAACCGCTCTTTACTAAATTAACAACAATAAAAGATTTTTGACTATATATTTCTAAGAGGTGCACCTGAATTGCTAGCTTCACCTTAAGGGAATCGACCCGCGCTTTTTCTTCCGTTAAGAGTTTCTCATTTTGTTTTTCTGCTGCGTCCGCTTGCTCTCGTAGCTCTTTCACTCTGTAGTGTATTATAAACGTCAATACAATACAAAACAATACAAAATAATAATAGATAGTCTTTTAAAAAGTCGATTGATAAAATTAATTAAAGAAACGCCAATTGGTAGGTACATTTCTAGCAATTCACACTGTCACATCTTGCATGTATATTTATCACCACAGCCATAGGTCGACCGGGATTGTGAATTTCAATAATTTATGATCGTACAAAACGATAAGATCGCTTAAAAAACTAAAAGAACCGACTTCAAATACTGCGCTATTAATTAATTCAGTATCAACTTTGAGGTTTTTATCTCTTTATCTCTGGAGATACTAATAAGATCTCAATGAAATTACTATGATACCATTCTAGGGATACCTTCTTTCCAACAAAAAAAGAATCATCAAAATCGGTTCATAAACGACGAAGTTACCCGCGAACAAACACAATATATATATAAATACTAAACTGTACCTGTATAAACTGCGCTTAAAGGCGTGTTATTACTACCGGTACACTACTATATTTGTCAAAAATCTATTCATGGAAAAGGATTTCATTATGAAAATGAAAGGTTGGAAAAGTATCCTTCACATCATCGATTTATTGCTAAAAATCATAGTTACCACCAAGAGAGCTTCTTTCTTATACTGTTTTTTTTAGATATGTTTTAGTTAAGTAATATATGATTTAATTATCAAGATAAAATATATAAGAAATAACATTTATTAAGAAACCTTAGCTCTAAAGCATCTCGCTGACGAGACAAAGTTTCGATGGTGATTTCTCCTGTTTTAGACACTTCAATAAGTTTCTTTGACTTCACGTCGAAACTTGAATCCCGATGACGTTGCTAAAACAAAAAGCTTAATAAAAGTAGGTACTACATCATTCATATTCAAACAATTTGTATCAGTATTAATCCATCCATCCCACTGCCATCTTCCATTTCCAGAAAAATACGATTCCACTTTAGAACTCTTAATCATTCTTAATATGAGGTGAGGTAATTAATGGTCATGTAGTAATACAAATAGTCGGTAATTTATAATTATGTTTTAAAATCAACAAAACTATAGGGACCTTAATCTAAAAACATGGTCAAGCATGAGAAAACAAAAGACAATAGTTAAAATGTTAATGTAAATAAATTTAAAGTTAAAAGCTTTTTGTAACGATATATTATCATGTCATGAAAAGTACTAATGTTAAAAACATACTAGCCTAAATTCGATTGTCCTAGCATTTGCCATTACGGAGTTCCAGTCTCTACAGCTCGGGTCCATCATCAGGTCAGCTCGATGGTACCATATTAATGCATCTTCACCGAAATATGCAAGGATACCAAATTTGAGTACAATCGAATGGTAGAAAGTGGTTCTAATTTAGCTTCCAAAATTAGACCCGCACATACATACAAACATAGCAATTTAAATAAAAGCTTGTCAAAATAGCAAATATTATGCTTGTCATTTCTAAATAGGAGTGGGCGTTATGTAGTATAGATCGTTTCAGCAAAGTTTTCACAGAGCGACAACGCAAACGTTACGGATGAATTTCATAACCGTCTATTTCTCAAAACCGTCTATTTAGAGTTAGACTGTCGTTGCGGGCCGTTGCGGCGGCAACGTCGCGTCACACTTCGTTTGCAATGTCAATAGAGAGAGAAAGGAATACTCTTTCTAGTTTCTACTACTGTTTGCAATAATTAAAACAATACATTTGGGTCAGACGGAAGACTAAATTGATTAGGACGATGTGAAATATAAACATTACTTTACTTTCACATTGTACCTACCTCATACTACCTATACACAAATATCTATTCCGCGAAGCAAACACCGTTTAATAGATGTATGCATTTTAGCAACTATCTATTAAAATTGCTAATACGTATACATCTATTAAACGATGGTTGCGAAATAGATCGTTGTGAAATAGACGGTTTTGGCAACGTTATTGTAACGCAGATAACGTCGCGTTATGTTTTCTGAAAAACTCGTAACGACACACTACTATTTCTAAAGGCGGGTTGCTCTTCACACATTATCATTGCAGTATTGTGATAAACTGCTAAAGTAAAGTGCGTAAAATTTTATCTTGTACAACTATCTACATACCAGTTGTTCGAGATCTTTCTGTTTCTTCTTGGTGGCATCTAGTTCAGCCTTGTTTTCCTTGAGAAGTCGCTCCAGAGTGGTGATGCGGGAACGCGCCACTCGCAGCATGTTCTCAGCTGTTACTACTACCTCCTTGAGGGACTCTCGTGCAGCCTTCTCCTTTGCCAACTCTACGCACACTGCCTAAACACACCATTGATTCATTGACATAGTACAAGTTATTATATAATTATTATATATATTATATAATATTACCACAAATTTGTGATGGGGGATCTAAATACTACTGCTAAATGCTGAAACTACAAGCGATGAATCGGTGGATGGAATACAGATTTGGAAGCAGGAATCACAGAGGGCAAATGCTCTTTAATTTCCAGGAGAAAAAAAAAGAGAGCTCTTTCGAATGAATTCCTGACGGAAGAGGACATGGCAAAGCCCTGACGCTAAGACCAAAAATGAGATTGATTTTATCATGACGGACAAGGTAAGTATATTTAAAGATGTCTCAGTGATCACTAGGTTCAAAACCGGAAGTGATCACCGACTGGCCCGAGACACTTTAAATATCGAAGGTAACCGAGTACGTCAAATGAAATCTACGCTCTGGCCTAACATGCTCCAATCCGTGGTTGGGTCTAAAACGTTCCAGTTGAAACTGGAAAACAGATTCGCCTTGGAAACCAAATAGACGTTGATGTTGACCAGGATCTCGACCAAGTGGTGGGAATCCTCAGGGTGGCGATGAGAAAATTCTGTGAGAGGCGATGTGTCCAGAAAACCCATGCAGTCACTTCGTCAAACCAACGGGCTTTGAACAAAATATCGTTAAGACGTGACCTCCGGAGCTCCAACATGCGCTCTATTGAAGAAGCGATCAAACAAAACCGGGGGTCAAAAGTCGATGTTCAACAGCTGGGTCAGTCATCTGATGAAGTTGCGATTGTCACAGTATAACGTACAGTCAAATTGAGAACCTCCTCCTTTTTTGTGAAGTCGGTTAAGGAAAACGGTAAAGGATTCAAAACCTTTTTAAAGAACTATCGACCCATTTCTCTCTGCAGAGAGTCACATCTATAAATTGTTTTCGAGAGTCACCACGAAGTGTCTCGCGCGTAAAATCGTCGAGTCTCTGTCCCGGAACAGGCTGGGTTTTTAGGATACGGCACCATAGACCACATATACACAGTATGGTATGTTATACAGAATACCGAAGAGCCAGCCCCTGTGCCTTGCGTTTGTGGACTATGAAGCTAATAATAAAGAGAATGAAGTAAGGTTTTGACTCAGTTGAAACCGGGCCTGTTCTGGTCTCTGCAACAGTGCAAAGTTAATTGACGATGCGTCATCCAAGTGCTGAGAGGTCTGTATGACGCCGCGTAAACGTAGATTAAGGCGCCCTCCAACTAGATGAAGCCTATAATATACCCAAGCTGGCTGACAGCGGTTGAAAACAAAGAGCTGAAGATCGAGCTCAGCCGTCAGCGGCGTGCCATAGGTGAGACCTATCATATATGAGTTTAACAGTGAACAGATATAAGCTGGTGACGATGAACCTTCTCTTTTTCCTGGTATTCGCAGACCACAATCGATGATCACGCAAAAGAATCGCCAGCAGATTTAGTGAGACGCACGTCTATATTTGTAGGCGTCAACTGCCTACAAATATCACAATATCAAAAACTCTTAAAAGGAAGCAAGTTGTATATGACAACAAATGGTCATTGCTAAATAAGATTCTTTGCCAAATAAAAGCATTATTCGTAGTTGAAATAATTGCATGGTTAAAATAATAAAATTCAAGTGATCTTGTTACACACAGATAAGCCTAAATATAGATAATATTCTATGAACAAATAAACTGTAATCATGCGGGTACTCAACCACAGAATGTGTTACTAGTTCTAAGTAACTGAACTACTGAAGAAGCAATATAGGCACAAATCAAGTATTTACTTTGGTTATCATTTTATACATACATGTATATGTATCTAAGTTAGAACCTACTGGTATCGTATTAGACTGTCTGTGGCCTACCAATAAATAATATAATTAGAGCGTTTAAATTCTGATAATATACGTGTGGAAATTATAATGATAATAACATTTGAATGTGAAGTTACAAATTGAGCACTGACGTAATGAGATGCGCTAGAATTATAAGTTACTATGTTCAATATAAGTTACCATATAAGTTACCTTACCTACCTACATAGTACCCTTTGCAAACGGAACCCAAAAATAAAACTAAAATATTAACTATGACTAAAATTAAAACACAATATACAAGTAAAAAATGTTTGCTGGTAGACTCCTTAAAATCCTGGCGACATTACATCTTGGAATGGCGAGAGTCTAAGCTTAAGAGGGAACGCGGGGTACATTTTTCCATACATATTTATTTCCCTGTTTCCTCCCTGGAAAATGCTTCTAGAGCAAATTTTTTTTCTACAATAATCAAGGTCTGCTGTAGCTACGCCCCAGTTATTTGCTTTTTTTTTACTTCAACCAATTGCAAAAATAAATATGACCCTTCAAAAACCTAAATAAAACTGGCCAAGTGCGAGTCAGCATCGCGTCTCTTATCGCACACTTAGGGAGGGTTCCGTACAATACAAAACATACAGAGTTTCAACCTCATAATATATTTGATTAATTGATATTACCAAGAATATTTGGTTTGGTCGCGATCTAGAAAGACGGGGCTCGTTTACTAACGCCATCTATGTCATTTTGCCGAAACGAATTAGATAGATGGCGTTTAAAAACACGTTTTTTATATGGGGACCCCCTTTAATTTTTACAGACAGACAGACAGACGGACAGCGGAGTCTTAGTAATAGGGTCGTGTTTTACCCTTTGGGTACGGAACCCTAAAAATGACCTATTTTACTGCCCTCATCTAAACGCCTACCAGACAAATTTGAAAGGGGTTTAAGGCAAAAAAAAAATAGGAGCACAGATGCACCCATCTGCCAAACTGATTATAAATTACTGACTATCGTGTCGGTAGACCACTGGTCGTCTCGATCTCAGTGGTCGTCGCGATCTCGCTGCGTAAACTCCCGAGGCAGTGCATCGAACATGCACGAAACCTAGGTCGAGACAGTCGACAACAATCAGTAGTGAGTATAATAGTCGGTAATTTATATCATGATTCAAACTCATTCAACTATGAATCTAAAATATCTGCAAACATTTTCTGCAATAAATAATAATTTAATCGGATCAGTTTTCGAGGAGAAAACAGGGGAATGCGAAACGTTATTTTTGTCAAAATTTTGTTGGTAAAATGGTTCTGAGTTGCTGTTGTCCCTATAGCACTCTTGTTGGTTGTTCGGGCACTGTTTCAGTCTCAATACCCATTTTTGAAATTCCTCGCACCCGCGTTTCCTCGCTCATACGTCGCCCGAGGTAAGCGCCAGCTCTTAATGGTCGTGGGAGACATCTATTAGGCACACAGATATATCTAGACACGCGGCAGCGTGTCAAGCCAAGTTCAAGCAAAGGAACTGGCTAGCCAGCGCCGAGTGTAATATTACACGAACCACTTGGTGCCACTTTTGACCCTTCTATAACTGAAAACCTCTTTAACGTAAACACATAAAACTACGTGTGTTTAATTATATCCATAAAGACATGTAGAAGTCCAAATTTCATAAAGCTAGCTCAAACGGTTATAGAATAAGAATAGAATAGAATAGAAAACCATTTATTCAGGCAAAAACACTGTACACAACAACAATACGCATATAAAGAGTAACTACCTAATTCAATTACTCATAATTATATCTACTACTTATACTAGACACTAAAAAGTAGGTACACATATTATTTAATGACGTGTATTGCTGTTGCTGTAGTGTACAGTACTGCCGGAATAGGTCTGAGCTCAGCTGAATGCTGTAGTCAGGACTACAGCGCTGATTTTCAGCACAGACCTCGGGTGAAAAAACGGATAACATACTTGATGCGATAAAAATAATATGTTGCGTTAAAATCCATAAATATGATAATTTATAAATATGTAATACTTATTGTAAAAATATATAAATAAAAATATGAAGAAATAGTTAAACAATACAATAACTAAAAGAGGGACATACTAAACATGATAAAAATTAAAAAAAAAATAAAACAAATAAGTATAGTCTGACTATATGACAGCTAGAACTAGACTACCCAGATAACAGAATATTAAGTGAAGTAAAATTGTTACCAGATAATAAGATATGCCTAATCCTTATTATCCATGCATTAGTTGCGGACACCACTTCTACAGGTCATGTTATATTTTATCATCCGTAGATATACATTAAGATTTAAAGAACACTACAAAAGATATACATATATAATAAAACATGCAATTCATAAATATAATGTGTTCTAATGAAATAAATTATATTTTTGAATATTTGTGAAATATATTAGAGATAATTAATATAATTATGACTTCTGTTGCATTAAAAGGAGGCGTTCAAATTTCAGTTTGAAGCTAAATTTGGTATTTAGCTCGCGTATTGGCGGGGGCAGTGAATTCCAGCACTTCGTGGCGCTGAATCGAGAGCTACCACGAAATGCTGCTGATCCGTGTCGTAGTGTTCGCAATGAAAAGGAGCAAGCACGCGTCTTTTGTTTGCTAGACCATCGTAACTTTGAAAACAAATACTGTGGCTTTTGTGTTTTTAAAACCCCAAACATGAGAGTTGCCAGATGGAGTTCTCTTCGGTGTAACATACTTAGAATATTGTGACTATTTAAAAACGGCGTAACGTGACTACGGGGGGGGTATGTTGAAGCAAAACCGCGCGCAAGCATTTTGAACTCTCTGAATGAGGCGGGCAGTTTTGGAATAAATGCAAGGACCGAACACTGTATCTAAGTAATTAAACTTGGATAGTACAAGTGAATCTACTAGCAATACTCGAAGTTCTGTACTAACGTAATTTCTAATTTTGTAGAGAATCTTAAGCCTGTAAAAACAATTCCTTACAATATCGCTTATGTGACGCTCAAATTTTAATTGAGGATCATGTACGAGCCCAAGGTTACGAGCTTCC
Source organism: Cabera pusaria (assembly GCA_954871355.1). Lineage (NCBI taxonomy): Eukaryota > Metazoa > Arthropoda > Insecta > Lepidoptera > Geometridae > Cabera > Cabera pusaria. The sequence continues at coordinate 17,228,613 of OX940888.1, forward strand.
ATTACTCGTTCGATTGTTTCGCCCCCAATCACTAGTACGGGTTTCTGAAACGCTACTTGATCGACTTTATGCTTTGAGCCAAGGATCATGTACTTAGTTTTACTGGCGTTTAGCACCAGAGAGTTGGATTCAGCCCAAGCCTGAACCGTATCTAGATCGTGGTTAATTTTGGATGATGCAGTATGTAGCTCAGATGGTTTAAAAGAAAGATAAAGCTGTATATCATCGGCGTATATATGATATACACAGTGTTCAATTTTATTAATTATATCAGCACTGTACAAAATAAACAGCAAAGGACCCAAAATTGAGCCCTGCGGCACACCTCTTGTCACTGGATATCTATCCGAGTCCAAAGAATCACCGTTGTCTTTACTTATTCGCACAAATTGTGTTCTATCACTCAAATAGGAGTTAAACCACTGAATCGCCTGAGAATCGAAACCATAGTACCTTAGTTTGGCTAAAAGAAGAGCTATGTTGATCGAATCAAAAGCACGTGAAAAATCTAGGAGCACTAAGATAGTGGCCATGCCCTTATCTTGCGCGGCGAGAATGTTATTGGTGACGTCCAATAACGCAGTATTCGTTCCTCTAGCTTTACGAAATCCCGATTGCAATTCGGGCAAAATGTTGTATTTCTCCAAAAATTCCGTTAGTTGCCCACACACAACTTTTTCCAACACTTTAGATAAACAAGGCAATATGCTGATTGGCCGTAAATCCTTAATAATCGTTGGTGATGAAACTTTAGGAATAGGTTTAACGATAGCTGTTTTCCAAAGAGCTGGAAAAACTGCAGAGTTCAATGATGTGTTAACAATTGCAGTTATAGTAGACAAACTTTGTGGCAGTGTTAAATTTATCATATCTAATGATATTTCATCAATACCTATCGCGTTGGACTTGATTTCCTTGATATATTTTAAGATGTCAGAAGAGTTCGTGGCCTTGAATGAAAAACTGCATGAGTGAAATTTGTTGTATTCAAAGTAAGTTATGTCAGAAATAAGAACAGATGAATTACCCGGGATGTTCAAAAAATGATCATTTATAGCATTAGGATTATCAAATTCTGAAGGGAGTTCTATCGACTTGGGTGGTAATACCTTGGACTTAAGATTTTTCCACAACGCTTTTGAATTGTTTATATACCGGTTAATATTTTGCTCGAAAAACGCCCTTTTCTCGTTATGTAACGCAAGCATTACTTCATGTTTGAGAGTTTTATAATAAAGTTTGTGGTCATTTGCCTTTGATGCCTGATACCTAGTGAGAGCTCTATCGCGGAGCTGCATCATAAGTCTAATAGCATCAGTTATCCACGGCGTGGGTAACTCTCTTATGATGCGGGATTTGACTGGAGCATGCAGATCGAACAAAAGTATTAAAACATTATTAAAACAGTTCACCATGTCATCTATATTATCAAGGGAACATATTAGATCCCACCTAATCGAGTCCAGATCAGGCGTGAACAAATCAAGAGAGATGTTACTGATAGGTCTGTAGGTTATTTTTCTAGGTAACATTTTGGGTTTTTTGAAGATAAATTGGCACGATATGAACGCATGACCCAAGTGTGAGCCAACAGGATCAGCACTTATTGAACGTGACGGTATGTTTGTACATACTACGTCGATAAGTGTCTCACTCGTTTCAGTGAAATGAGTACAAATACAAATACAAATACAAATTGTTTATTCATAACACCATCGTTACATGTCATTGCTGATCTGCAAACTATTACAATATTAATAGTCATACAGCAAATATATAATAGCAAGTATATCAAACTTAATAAAAATGTATCACAATTATTGTAATATAATAATAATACTGAATATGAAAATATAAGCGTCAATATAATTAAATAAATTCCGGCAATATGTAAAATTCATTCAGATTGTAGAAACAGTGGCTCAACAGCCATTTTTTCAAACGTATTTTAAAGCACACAGTGGAGGGCGCATCACGCACGGTCTCAGGTAGTCTGTTATATACTGACGGACCCATTATATACACAGACCTTTCAGATTTTGCGAGCCTATGCGAGGGTGTTCTTAGGCGGTCCTTGTATTTGTCGCTGCGCAGTGCTCGTGTTTTGTTTATCCCTCTTTTTGCAAACACATCGAGATGTGTGAACGTGAACAAGGCAATCACAAAAATGAGTTCACAAGGCAAAGGTAGTATCTTTAGTTCTTTGAAAAGATCTTTGCAGGAGATGTCGTCTGTGACTCCCATGATGGCGCGCACGGCTCGCTTCTGCATCACGAACGCTCTCTGCCTGTCCGCGGCGCGACCCCATAGCTCGACGCCGTAGGTGAGAGCGCTGTGTACGGTTGCAAAATAGCACGAGCGCAACACTGCGCGGGAGGCTGTCATCGCGAGCCGCCCCAAAGCGAAACACGAACGACCGAGTTTACCGCACAACTCGTCTAAATGGTGGTCCCACACGAGTGCGTTATCAATAATAAAACCCAGTAATTTAGTATATTGAACCTGTTCTATTTTAGAGTCGCCGGCGACTACATTATACGGTCGGGAAGTCTTACCGTTGAGGTTGAAGATCAAAAATGATGTTTTATCCCTATTCAGCGCTAAGCCGTTCGACCTGAACCACCTCTCCAGTCGATTTACGACTGAATTTAGCTCATATTCTAGTTTACTAGCCGAAGGCGCGGTGACAACAGCTGCCACGTCATCGGCGTACATATATATCTCCGCGTCCTCAATGGCACCCGGGAGGTCGTTCAGCAGCAGGCTGAATAGGGTATTGGAGAGACAGGAACCCTGCGGAACTCCCATCACATTTACCAACTCGGATGATAATGCCCGACCTTTATCACCTACCACCACTTGTGTCCTGTTTGACATAAATGACGTCAGGAGGGACAAGACCGGTCCACGGAGACCATAGAATCGTAGCTTGTCCGCTATTAGTGCATGGTCGGCTGTGTCAAACGCGCGCGACAGGTCGCAGCACAACAAGGCGACTTGTAGTCCCGCCTCGCGCGCGCTCAGCACGCGCCACACCACCTCCCGCACCAGGTCGGTAGTGGAGCGCCCTGCTCGGTATGCGAACTGTCTGTCTGTGTAGATTTCGCGACTCGATAGAAACGAGATAATTCTCATATTGAGTCCGACCTCGAACAGCTTGCTCACGGCGGGCACCAATGAAATGGGTCGGTAGGATTTAACCTCAGTCTTTTTACCTTTGCCCTTGTATAATGGGCTTATTTTTACTTTTTTTAAAGCCATCGGATATAAGCCATCGCGCATGCTTTTGTTAAAAATATAAGCTATAATGTTTGCTAGCGGCCCAATTGCGGTCTTGATAAGGCTAGCAGAAATGCCATATAGATCGGTGCTCGTTTTAGGTGCTATGTACTTGTTGGCTATTATGCTGATTTCAGTCTGCGTAAAAGTCGTCAGCCTGATCGAGGTATCGCTTGCTGACGCTCCGTCTGCTAGCGTGGCTAGGGCGCGTGGGCCGTCAGCTCTAGGCGCACCACACTTGCTCGCCGCCGTTACAAATTCCAGATTAAGTGTGTCAACTAAATCTTTCTTGGAGAGGAAAGGCTGATCGCCAGCGTCTCGCAGGAGATCCGTGTAGTCGACGCGCTCGCGGCCGCTGCGCCCCAGCTCTGCATTAACAATCCTCCACATACACTTGGATTTGTTGGGATCGTTGCGGATAATATTGTTATAAAAATCAGACCTCTTCTCTTTTAATATTGCATGATACCGCCGCGTGAACTGAATGCTTTTGTTAATCAAATCTATATTACCTGGGAAACGTTTTTGGATATTCAAAATGTCAAAGAGTAGATGTTTAAAATTATGCGTTTCTTCATCTACCCAAATGCAGTTATTACGACATAATTTATTTTTTACAGGGTAACAAATGTTGAACTTATTTATCAAAGTGTTTATCAGGGAGTCGGCCAAAGTGTCACTATGACCGTTACTTTTTTCTATAATAGGGGTCCAATCGATCGACCAGAGGGCGTCTATGAAATTTATATTGTTCGCTGCGGTGAAAATTCGCGTTAATTTAAATTTAGGCGCTGGTGTGACGTCACGCTGCACCGACAGTAGCTGTGCGTTGTGATCGCTCAGGTGCGTCTCGACGGCAGCGATGCGCGCCCCGGCAAAGTTTGTATACGCGTGGTCCAAGAGCGTACTGCTGCCTCCCTCCACAACTCGCGTTGGGAAGTCCACCAGCTGACAAAAACCGTAACTGCAAATTATATCTAACAAATGTTTTTTAGCGCTAGAATTTTCGAGAAGGTTAATATTCGTGTCGCCCATTATAACGCACTTCAAATTTTCGTTTGATATCTTAATGAGGAGATTTTCAAAAAGTTTAAGGTAGTCGGATAAGACCGTCTGATTTGAATGATATATACCGATGACGAGGATATCGTCATCGAGTAAATGCACGGCGCACACGTCGAAGACTTGTTCCTGCGACAATACGCAGAAGTCTTGTCTATTGAGTGCTTTTATGCCTGATCGTACGTAGATACAGCTACCACCGTGCGCTACGCGTTCCCTACAACTGTAAGACAACAAATCATAATTACATAGTGTAACGGAAACTAGTTGGTGGCTGCGGAGCCAGTGTTCTGTAATAATTAAAATGTCGCAGGATATTTCCTTTGTCAAGAGTACCTCGAGACTTTTAGTCTTGTTATTTAGACACCTTATATTTTGGTGACAAATTGTCAGAATAGACGTAGCATGACTCGGTGGCTGAGGGCGCTGCTGCGCTGATCCTGCCCGAGGACATATCTCGTTTCTTTCCAAAGCCGGGACTAACGTAAGCTGCTTCTGGCCAACGTTCGCGACCGAAAATTCCAGTGACTCACTCGAACTCCCTGGGGCCACGCAGTCGGTGCGCTTACTTGGTCGTACAGGCTACCAGGGACACCTATTATAAAGACGGCGTGCCATTTTGATTCGATATCTCTTCTTTCTACGTAAAAGTCTTCGCTGTTGCATATTTTCTTCAAATGGGTCAAGATATCTTGTACCGTAGTTTCCGGCTTAAATTGCCAAGCTTGTAAATATCTCTTCCTCGCTACTGTCTGGAGATTGTCGTCTTTCACACCAGTGCCTTCTATAACACTGCGTTTCTTAGTACGTTTTCTAGTTACTTTTTTCCAATCACTAGTGTTTTGCGTTATATTAGTTATTTCAATTGGTGTGGCCTCACACGCAGACAACGGCATCTTCAACGTGGTGGTGGCGGCATCGGCGGCATTGCGGGTGGCTCCGGCGGCGGTAGGTATATCACTCGTAGGTATATCACTCGACTCGCATTGGGTTTTTTTGAGCGCTGTTGTGGCCTTGACGACGGGTGACGCCATCGGATTGCTTCGGCTATTCTCGGGCATCTTCGTTACTTCGGCCAGTGATTGGCGTGGTTTTCCAGTTGCCTTCTGTGTTGATACAGTGCATGATTTGGAGGCCGGTGCAGTTGTAGCCTTAATGCGCGCTTGACGCAGCGGACGCAGTGTCACCGGCACAATAGTCGCACTATTTGCGTCCTTGGGTGTGTATACAGATGTAGGTGTCGTCGTACCCTCTATTGCTGATTTTATTATCTTCGTATCTTGCGATAGAATTGTTATTAGAGCCGTTTGATTAGTTATAATAGCTTCCAGGTCACGTACCTTAGAAGTCAAGTCGTGGACTATTATTAACACTTCACTTAAAGTCGGGTCTGCGGCTTTTGGAGCCATTTTACAATTTTTTTTTTAAACGTATCGACACGGAAACGCGTATTACCGTGAGGTGAGCGGTAGCGGTACTGTCGATAATTTGACTCAAACTAGTACATGATAGAAATTCATAAAATTTTTTTTTTTGGATTCTGTTGTTTGCAATACATTAATATTAAAATCTCCTAACAATATAATGTTGTCACAGTATGAAAAAGATGCGACAGATGCCGTAATGGCTTCAAAAAACACATTTACGTCTAGCCAAGGAGGACGATACGCCGTACCGATAATAACTTTAGAATGCCTGATATTTAATTTAAGCCACATTTGTTCTACGTCAGGGTACACCGGATGTGTGCAAGTTCGCGCATTTATACCGCGTTTCAAATAAAAGCCGACACCGCCCCCGCGACCACTGCGGATGTGGTTTGGCCGCGGTATGTGACGCAGTCTATAGCATGGCACACGGCTGTCCTCGCCCGGTCTGAGCCACGTCTAATTTATTGCTAAGATATCTATTGAATACCTCGCTACAGTCGCAATGAAGTTGTCGTGATCAGTTCCTAAAGAACCAGCATTATAAAAACTAACATTTAGCAGTTTGTTGTTACCCATAATCAAAAGAAAAATAAGTTGATTGTGAAATACAAATACATAACAAATTAAAACATGAAATGCTGGTTATTTTATAAAGGATCAAGAGACAATAACATAAGTTTATAACATATTTACCAGGTGTAATATAATAATCGCAAAACCTAACAGTGTCACGTTGTAAAGCCGCCACTAATGATAATTTACTATCCCAAATATATTTTAATTGAGGTTTTGTATTGTTTATAATATTACAAAAAAATGTAATTTTAACACCTTTCTCATACATAGATAATACAATGATATTTATCCGATCATATAATATTTTAAAAAATATATAAAACTCGTAAATGTATAAGTCAAAGTTAATTGTAATAAGAACTAAACAGAACATTATATATAAATAATAATAATAATATGTGAATATAAATAAATATATAACAGCTACACAACCCAGCAATAGACATGTACAGCTACAGCAATATTGTATGCACTTCGTCTCAGGTAGTGAACTGTTTTTAAGTATTATTGCAACATAAGTAAACATACATATACAACATATGAGTAAACAGTTAACAGTTATAAAGATATGAAGGTCAAAAAGTCGTAAATTTGCCATATAGTACCTTAATCTAATCTACTTTCAGATGACCTAGAAGGATGAAATTTGGAATCTAGCTCGGTAATTGTGTGTAAGCGTAGGAAAAAAAAAAAAAAAAAAAAAATAAGTGGTGTTTCCATACAAAAAACTTGTAATACGCGCTAAACAACCGGCCATGTAGCGACGCGGTCAAACATTTTGAGCTCCCAAAGGCAAGGACATATTTCCTATAACTTTTTCCGTTACTACATTTCGGCTGTGCCGTCACAGAATGTATGGAAAAGTTGACACGCTTAGTTTCTATACAAATCGTGATACTTGCGTTATCTATTGTATATATATATAATACTAGCTGTGCCCGCGACTTCGTCTGCGTGGAATAGTGTCTTTGGGTAGCATTTTTTAATATTTAGGCTAATTATTTCACAAATAAGACACATGCGTATCCCACCTACACCGCACCGTACCACGTCACGCAAATCCCCCTCCCCTCTCCTTCCCCCGCGCCCTTCCCCTCCCCTCTCCCTCTCTCTTCCCTCCACCCCCTTTCTCCTCACTTCCCTCTCCCCCTCCCCTTTCCCTCCCCTTCCCTCTCCTCCCCTCTCTCTACACCCACCTCCCCCCCCCTCCCCCGTATCTTTGCCCCCACTCCCCTTCCCTAACTTCCCTCTCCCCTCCGCGTCTCTCTGCCCCCACTCCCCTTCCCCACTTCATCTCCCCTCCCCTTTCCCACACCTCCGAACCCTCTCCCCCTTTCCCCTTGCCCTCACTTCCACCCTCCCTCCCCTCCCCTCATTCCCCCTTTCCCTTCTCCCTCCCCCTTCCCCCTCACTAACTTTAAATGACATATTAATTTATATCGAATCAACAGCCTAAACAATAAGTTTCAAGCTTCTAGCTTTAAAAATGACGATACTGCCATACAACTTTTCATCCCCCCTTTTAACCCCTTACAACTCTCTTTTTGCATTAAAAAGTAGCCTATGTCCTTACTCGGGCTCTAGACTATCTGTGTACCAAATTTCATTTAAATCGGTTCAGTGGTTTTGGACTGAAAGTGACACAGACAGACAGACAGACAGACAGAGTTACTTTCGCATTTATAATATACTAGCTGTACCCGCGCCTTCGTTCGCGTGGAATAGTGTCTTTGGGTAGAATTTTTAATTATTTAGGCTAATTATTTTACAAATAAGAAACATGCGTATCCCACCTACACCGCACCGTACCACGCCACGGTAATCCCTCCTCCCCCCTTTCCCTACCGCTCCCCTCCCCCTCACCCCTCCAGCTTCCCCCCCCTCACCCCTCCCATCACCCCTCCCCCTCCCCCTCGCCCCTACGCCTCGCCCCTCCCCCTCACCCCTCCCCCTGACCCCTCCCCTCACCCTCTCTATTCCCCCATTCCCCTCCCTTCCCTTTCCCCTCAGTTTCTTCTCCCTCTCTCTTCCCCCCACTCCCTCCCCCTCCTCTTCCCCTCACTTTACTCTACTCCTACCCTTTCCCCTCACTCCCCTCCCCTCCCCTTCCCCTCTCCCCTCCCCTTTCCCCCCCTTCCTCCTCCCTAACCCTTCCCCTCACCTCCCTCCCCCTTCCCCCTTCCCTTCACTTCCACCTACCCTCACCTCTCTCCCCCATCCCCTTCCCCCTCCCCCTTTCCCCTCACAAACTTTGAATGTCATATTCATATATATCGAATCAACAGCCTAAAAAATAAATTTCAAGCTCTAAAAATGACGATACTTCCATACAACTTTGCATCCCCCCTTTCAACCCCTTACAACCCTATTTTCGCATTAAAAAGTAGCCTATTTCCTTTCTCAGGCTCTAGACTATCTGTGTACCAAATTTCATTTAAATCGGTTCTGTGGTTTTGGCGTGAACGTGACACAGACAGACAGACAGAGTTACTTTCGCATTTATAATATTAGTTAGGATTAGGATTACTTGATTACTTGAAGTGCAAAATATTATGTACCTCATGGGTAGAAGAATCGATTTCTTCTTTGACTTCCACATTTTGATTCTTGTTAAATTCTTCAACGGTATTTTGTAGAACCAAGATCTCCTTTTGTAGTCTCTCTGTATTTTGAATGAGTGTTTCTCGGTCAATCCAAGAGATTCTAAACATCAAAGATGTGTGATCGTTAAGTCTTGTTATGAAAAGGTACATTAGATACTGCGAAAGAAGTAAGCAGTTAGCATTATTTTCCTGAACTTTCATAATTATGCACATTTAACATGCCGTGCGATTCAGTTTCAGTAGTCACTTTAAGATGTTTTATTTATCTGGAGAAACTCATCTCTCACCGTGCAGATGTACCTATGCCATAAAAAATAATATTTCTAATCGGTTCTCAATTGCCGGAGTAATTGTAACAAACATACAAAAAAAACAGACAAATTGAGCCTCCTTTTTAGAAGTCGGTTGAAAATATCATGGGAATAATTACAACGCTAAAGAATTTTCTTTATTTAAAAAGTATACGCTCATTTGACAGAGAAGTATGATTTTTAGGGTTCCGTACCTCCAAAGAAAAAAAGCAACCCTTATAGGATCACTTTGTTGTCCGTCTGTCTGTACTTGTCCCATTGTAATTTCATCGAGATCTGATAAGTAACTCCAGAGATATGACGATAAACGTCTCAAACGTATTGACTTGCGGGGCATGGAATTCGTTTGTTTTTAAACAATATTAATTATAATAGGGTATATACATTTAAATTCGGAAGCGTCATTTTGAATTTCGAATATTTATTACTCCGTGAGCTATTTTTTCGCGGAATCCTTTCTGAAATCACAGATTTTATCGAGTTGAAATATCAAAAGTTATGGATTAGAACATTGTGAATTGCAAAGATCTGAGTCGAAGGAGAGGCAGTTTCCGAATCCAAATTTGCTTTCGAATGATTGAGAATCATGGTACAGATGAATATCTCCAGAGATGTGAAGATAAGCCTAACATCTCAAACATTCTACTGAATATGACTTGCGTGGCATGTGAAGTCAGTTTTTTTTTAGGTTTTCAAACGATCCTTTTACGACAGTATGGTACACAGTAGACAGTATATATATTTTACGACTTTTATGACAGTATGCCAGCATGGTTGCCTTAGATTGATTTAGCTAGGTATCTATTATATTTGTATTATTTGGCTTACTTTGCTAACTTTAGGGCATATAAAACCTTTGCTTTCAGGTTTTCCGCTGCTCCAGCTACCATTCTATGCAGTGTTTCAGTATCTTCTTCAAATTCTTGGAATTTTGCTTTCCATTCTAAATTCTAAAAGAAGTAAAAGCATAACTAAAGAAAGCAGACTACTTACGAATCCTATTACAAAACGATCTATGGGGAGACAAAAACTATGGATGTTACAGACCCTGTGGCGCAGTGGATAAACGGTCGGCATTGACGCCAGAGGTAGCGAGTTAAAATCTCCGCCGTGCATTAATGACTTTTTCTATCGTGAAATGTTTAAGCACTGGAGAAAAACATCGTTGGGAAACCCCGGCATGGTCGTAGGATACTGACTAGTATCCGCCTGGACAACTTCCTCTCTCATGTTGGACATTCCAGCTGCCCTTGAGATTCAGCTCCTATTCAAGGCCTAGGCGTGTTACCATTTTCGACCACATCGTCACTCACCCACGGGTGAGACCACAGATCTATTGTATATATGATATTGTGGGTGATACAGTATTCAAACACTTGCCTTTACGTAAAAACAAGCGTTTGAACACTATCTCACTGTAGGTCCATACCGTTTTATATAGTTATACAAAAAATATCAAGAATAACCGACGAATATGACAAATCATAAATATATATTGTTTGGCTGTGTCATATTCGTCGGTAGGTATTAGGCGGTTTAGTGATCATAAAATATCAAGAATGAGAAAGGGGTAAAAATGATAATATTATGTTAGAAGAACAATTTTGAGAGCGCCTAGCGTCACGGAATACTTAATAGTTGCTATGGTTCAAAAGGCCGAGCCAGCGCGATGCTTATTGGCTTACAAACTACGAACGCTGTCAAAATCGGCGAACGAGATGCGAGCAACTTCCTATAAAGCTATTCGCTAGTTTTCAGAATGATGGCCCAGATAGATAGACACTATAGGCAGACTCACAGTATGGTAGCTGGATCTTTCGTGACGATTTCTCTCCTTCAGCAAGTTAAGGATATCGATTCGGCGAGCCATGACTTCTGCGCAAACCACAACTACGTCTTCCGGAATCGGGATCAGCTGAGCGTGCAATTTTTGAAGTATTTGTGTACCTTGGGAAACAATTTTGTGTTCGTTATAGAGAGTTGTTTAATACATACCTACATTAGTTCAATTTTTAATTATTTGAACATTCCATATTTTGTGTCAAAGGCATTTTATGCACCACTTTATGGAATACAGCTGTGAAATAGGTGATAATGTGGAATATTAAAATAATTAAAAATTTAATTAATATAGGTATGTAAAGGGTAGTTCTTAATAAGTAATTGATGGATCTATAGATGACCTCCCAAGATTCAGGCTATGCAGAGTTTAGGGCTCTCAGTTTACTACATATAATGTTATCTTTATGGTAATAAACGATGTATTATTATTATTCCTGTTTTCGTAACATTTCACGGGTCGTACACGCCCAGTCTTTTAGAGGGCATTGATGGAGCCGAAGCCAACATCAAGAGGCCCTTTACAACTTATACTTATACTACAAGTTTGTGGATGGAATGATGAAAAATTATAATTAGATGGTACATCTTTGTCATGGCTATGAATCTGTGCTGCTTGATGTCTGATTCCTGGTCTATGAGATGAGGTACGGCACCCGCCAATTATGCCTCATTTCAAAATATTAAGATGGGTGGTGAATCGCTATACAATGAATGGGGCAGACCCGTAAAGGCGGACCGTTATGTTGGCGCCGAGGGGCAACATTGGCGTAGATAGCTTAGGGTGTCGAGAGGTGTGCTGCACTTTCACTAAACGCTACTAGCGGCTTTATGCCTTTAACACTTTCACCCTGAAGCTTAAGTCATAGCTCTTGCAATTCTGGCAAGCTGGCCGTTCAAGGCACGGGATACGGGTACGCGGTGTCGTCACTCACCGTCGACTCGCCACAAAACCGCCCCCGCGGGATTATCATTATTATTAATATAATAAACTTGAAACGGGACGATGAGTTGCTTATTTAATAAATTCACATACATTTCACACATATTCAGTGCATTTATTTCATTTATATTATTATATCTGATAGGCTAGCGTTTGACCACTTTTACGCCTGGTGGGAAGCGATAATATGATCGAAGATGGTGAGCATATTGTGTCTGACGCGCCAATAAATTAATATGATTGTGAATTGTGACTAGTCAAATTCATCGTTGATTAGTTGCAGGTCACTACAACTAACCCCTTACACCATCTACACATCACAATAAGTCCACGGACACAGGTTAACAACAATAAAATGATCCAACTGAAAAAAATTGTACCTAATCTAAAATTACGGTATTATACATGTGCAATTTGCTACTAATTGTTTTTATTATGATAGGGAGGGAACTTATGAGAGATTATAGTTTTACCAATGCTCATATCAATGTCGTCGCGCAACAACATTAATATATCATGAGCCGGCCAGTCTTGCACAGATAGCACACGGATATCGTAGGAGTTATCTTTGATGCCCGCTTGTGACTCCATATCTTTTACAGCAGCATACTGCTTCAACAACGTCTTCTGTAAAATTAGAATATTTCTTTACAACAATATAGGCTGGCGTTTGACCACTATATCAGGAATTGGTATCCAAGTGATGAAGTGGTCGAGGATAGTATGGTATGTAATGGGAAGAATGGATCGGATTAAGAAATGAGTAATAAGCAGATTAAAAGGCTCCATTGCTAAATGTAATTGACGCGTAATGGAGCATACGTTTTTATGATACATGCTCTAAGTAGTAAGTAGGTACACAAAGATACTATATTCTGCATGTTCACCTTAGGTTAAAGCGAGCGGGATCAAAATCTTCTCGGAAACACGTTATCTTTTCATTGATATTATCTTCAAATAATGAGTGCAGTATTTGATTCTTACCTGTTGGGACATAACGTGCTTGCACATCTTTGAAAATTCACGCTTTTTCGTTGTCAAAACTCTCGTTATTTTTGAAACAACGCATTGAGGTAGCGCAATGTCTTTATCTGCAACTGAGAGTTAATAATTTTGTCAACCATAATATAATCTTGGGTACTATAGTCTGGCCATAACTGCTGTACACTCCCTGAGGTATGCGCGCGGCGAGACGGGGGGGACGCGCTCCGTCAGTCTGTTTCCCCGGCTCCCACCTCGCCGCGCATACCTCAGGGAGTGTACAGCAGTTATGGCCAGACTATATTAAAATATCTGTTATTCATCATAATCAGCCGGTATCAGTCCACTGCTGGACGTAGGCCTCCCCCAAAATACGCCACTGAGCCCGGTCTTCGGCTCTTTGTTTCCAGTCACTGCCCACCGCTTTACGAATGTCGTCGCTCCACCTAGTCACAGGGCGTCCTACTCTACATTTGCCGATTCGCGGTCTCCACTCTAGATCCAGCCTGCCCCGACGGTTATCGGTCCTACGGCAGATATCACCAGCCCACTGCCACTTCAGTTTGCTAATCCGCTGAGCTATGTCGATCACTTTAGTTCTCTGGCGAATTACTTCGTTCCGGATTCGATCCCGCAGAGAAACACCGAGCATAGATCTCTCCAGCGACTTTAAACTGGTGGACTAGTCGAACCGTGAGTGTTCACATCTCGGCTCCGTAAATCATGACAGGCAGAACGCACTGATTAAAGACTTTTGTCTTTAGGCACTGTGGTATAGGCGACGAGAAGACTCGACGGAGTTTTCCAATTCCCAATGCTGCCCAGCCCAGCTGCATTCTACTCTGGATTTCCTTCTCGAAGTTGTGTTTGCCTAGTTGGAGCGTTTGCCCTAGGTAAACATACTGCGTGACAACTTCGAGTGGGATTCCATCTACGGCAATCGGTTCCGGAACAACGTGCTCATTGTACATGACTTTGGTTTTATCCAATTGAGTAAAAAAAAAAAAAAAAATCCGTTGTTGGTCCTGCAGCGTCTCTGCCATAATGACGATGTCATCTGCGAATCGTAAGAGAGAGATGTACGTGCCGTTAATGTTGATGCCACAATCTTTCCAGTCCAGTGTCTTAAACAGTTTCGGGGATATGACGTCCCCCTGTCACACTCCTCTACGCAGGTGAATATGTTTAGTACGCTGGTTCTGTACTTGTACTGTCATCATTGCGGCATTATATAGACATCTCATCACTTCGATATATCGCCAGTCGACTTGGCAACGCTGCAAGGACTCAAGAACCGTCCAGGTTTCGATTGAGTCGAAGGCCTTCTCATAGTCCACAAATGCTAAGAACAGGGGGCGATTGTACTCTTCGGTTTTCTGTACAATCTGCCGCAGCGTGTGAATGTGGTCTATGGTGCCGTAACCGCTTCGAACCCCGGCCTGTGCCGGAGGTTGAAACTCGTCGAGTCTCCGCGCAAGACGGTTCGTGATGACCCTTGAAAACAGCTTGTAGACATGGCTCAGAAGCGAAATCGGGAGGTAGATTTTCAATAGGGCTTTATCTCCTTTTTTGAAAAACACACCATGCTTCTGTTCCATGCCTGTGGAGTTCTACCAGTGAACAGAATTGAAGAGCTGTTGCAGCTGGCTTACAGATGGAGCTCCTCCAGCTTTTAGAAGCTCCGTTGTGATTCCGTCCTCACCTGGGGCTTTTCCATTTTTGAGCTGTCTAAGGGCCATCACGATCTCATCTCGGCTGACTTCGGGCAGGTCTTCTGTGAAGTGGCGGGTTAAGGTGGCTCTGCAATCCTCATTATCGGGTTCGGGCCTTGAAGCTTGCGATGCGTAGAGCTTGCTGTAGAAGTCTTCAAATTCCGACAGAATCTCCGGCTTGGATGCGACGACGTTCCCCGTTGATGTTGTCAGCTTTGTAAGGTGGCTTCTACCCAGAGGCTGGACGAACACTTTCGACCCCCGATTCTGCTCAATTGATTCTTTAATCAAGAGCGTGTTAGAGGATCGGTGGTAACGTCGTACCAGCTTCTTAATGATTTTGTTGCGCTCCTGGTTAATTGACAAAGCTGACAATGGGTCTGTTCGTCTCTCTTCCATTAGTCGAAGTGTTTCTGCCGAAAGTTTGGACTTTTTGCCCGTACGCTTGCTCTCGCAAAACTTCGTCCCTTCTTCCCTGAGGATTTCCAACGATTTTCTGGTCTACATCATCTGTGGTTTCCAAGGCAGCGAATCGATTTTCCAATTTTAATTGGAATGTTTCAAACCCAACAACGGTTTGGAGTAGGTTGGCTCTTTCGCGTTAAAGTCTCCCATGACAACGTTGCAGTGAACCTTAGCGGTGGTATGTAAGGCTCTGGAGATGTCTTCGTACATACTTTCCACCTCTTCATCCAAGTGTGCCGAGGTCGGTGCGTAGACCTGGATAACCTTGAGACTGTACCTCTTGGTTAACCTTATTATAAGGTACGCTACCCTGGTCGACACACTGGAGATTTCTACAACGCTGTCACTGAGAGCCTTGTTGACCAGAAACCCGATGCCGCCTTGGGATGGCTGGTCACCTTCTCTGTAATGCATAAGATGACCTGATTCTAGAGTTATGGTGTCTTTTTCCTGTCTTCGGACTTCACATAACCCTAGAATGTGCCATCCTATGTGTCCCGGCTCCTCCTCCAGCTGCGTCAGATGCTCATCCAGCCGAATCGTGCGTCCATTAAACGTAGCGAGGGTCAGTTTGTTTTGGCGGCCTACCATAACCCGGGAATTCTTAGCACCCCCTGCCCTGCCGTTACCGTGAACGCTGCCGTGGTCAGGAATAGCAGGGCGGCCGGGAACTGGGGGCCGCGGCTTATAGTGACTTTCCATCATGGCGGGGGGGATGCCCTAATCGCCACGCTGGGCAGGCGTGTTAGCGATCGCAGGACGTAGCTTCTCGCACCGGTGACGCTGCTGCCCGTCACCGGCCTGTAGTATTTAGCTACGCCATAATTTTGAAATGGTTATACCGCCATTTGTCGGTCGCCAGAGCCTCGTTGGTTTGTCAGCAGGATGCACCACGGCCAGGTGAGGTTGACTGGGAGCACTGAGGTGGTATTTGTGCTCCCTTACATCCCTGTACTATTATTGTATTATTATAATTATTTCAAAATATCATGATGATCCATACACGTAATCCTCAGATGATGCTAAAAGGTTGACTGACCATTGGGGGTAGACTTTGGCCGTGACTTGAACCACCCACCGAAAAAAGTTGTTATTGAAAGTACTTATGATATATATCAGCTTGTACTATTATTTATTCTGTGATACCAGGCTAAATTCGACTGTCCTACCATTTGCATTTACGGCTCCATAATCAGGTCAGTCCGATGGTACCATATTATTGCACTGTCACCGAAGATACGCAATAGTAAATTTGACTTCAATTTATAGTAAGTACTAGCAGCCCGCCCCGGCTTCGCACGGGTAGAACATATATGCCTACAAAATTTGCATCAGTTTGTTGCATCGAATATAAAATATGAACATATTTAACAATCATGATCAAATTTCATCCAATTTACACAAAACCTTAACGAATTATGCACCTAAACCTTCCTCATAAACACTCTGGCTATTGGTGAAAACCACATGATAATCCGTTCAGTAGCTATTGAGATTATTGCGAACAAACAGACAGACGCAGTGATGGACTTTGTTTTATAATACTTACGTAGTGATATTGGACGGCCCTTTGGCGTAAAGGATAGTTACCCTGATTCTGACCCGACGGTCGTTGGTTTTAATCCTAGCTATATACTACCAATGAAAGTTTTATGTGCATTCATGAATCATGAGTTTTCGTACAGTTCGTAGTGGGATCATTAAATCTACCAAAAAGTAGCTTAACACCAAGGAGAACATCTGCCGCCGTAACCTTACGGCGTTCCCCGACGCAAAATGTAGGGGTAATATACGTTTAACGTGTGTATCTGTGTGTCTGTCTGTAGCATCTTAGCACCTAACCGGATGAACCGATTTTGTTTTTATTATTCATAGTTTTTTTTTTGTTTGATAGATGTCTTCATCGAGAGTTTTCTTAGCTTTGATTCATGAAAATTCGTTCAATCGTTATAAAACTATGAGCTTTTTTCTAGTTAATTGCGCTGTGAAATCAACTTTCATAGGTCCGATCAATTTGAAAATCTTCTTCTTCAACGATATTGTAAGAACATGGAAGCATTGACCTGATGCTGGGACATCTCCTGGACTCTACAGAATACTCAAATCCTCACCAACTTAGAGCTCAGATTTTAAATGTCGTGTTTAGAGTCATTGGAATGCTTTTAATGAAAAGATTAGGTATACATAGATCAGTCGGGGTGGTTTAAAATATTATATTATTATATATATAGATGAATATTATTTTACACAATAGATCATATTATTATACTATATTGACTTCAAATTAATTGTGATCGGTGGGGATCTACAGCATAGCTAAGCTTATAATAATATTTTCGTAGTAACTATGATCTAATCTGTGGTTTCACTGCAAATATTTTATTAATTTTGCGATGCGTGTATGTGAAATTCGTGATATCTTCTAGAGTTTTCATTTGAATTATATACTGTAAAGGACAATTTTAATCTATAATATGTGGCCAAGCTAATTAACGTAATTATTTGGATAAGGATTAATACTATATACTTGAAAATAGCCTTGGAATTTATGTAATATTTTTTAACAAAAATTTTAAGATTAAAATGCTTACTGTGTGTCAACCTTAAGAGATAGACATATGCTGTCGCTGACTTTTTTGTAGGTCTTATTAAGTTGTACAACTCTTGCATAGAAAATATTCTTCTATCTATTTTCAATTAAGCAGCGTTCGTAAGAAACGTGTTTTTTCGACCGTTTTTTTGCCGACTTAGGTTGCATATTAGGTCTCCATGAATGTACCTTTAATTTAAACGGGATAATATATAGCCTATTTTCATTTCGAAAGTCTATTTTATGTATTAGTGAAAGAATTTTTTAAATCGGTTCAGTAGTTATTGAGCTTTCTCATTACAAACATACAAAAATACAAAAATACAAATGTTCTCTCTTTATAATATTAGTATAGAAGTATAGATTATCGAACATCAGGAAGTGATTCTAATTTAGCTTCCAATATATGGCCCACACAAATACATACACGCTAACACATATCTATATATATAAAAGAAAGTCGTGTTAGTTACTACACTTATAACTCAAGAACGGATGGCCCAATTAATATGATTTTTGTATATTTGGAATCGTCTTTGTCAGGAATAGGATAATAAGTATTACAAACAATGAATAATTAACCTAAAAAAATTATATAAGAAAAAGTATTTTGCCAAAATGTTCCTGGGTTTCAAAACTGCTATTCATTTGATGTTCAATTGTTTTTTCCGTCGATACGGTAAACCGCAAAATAATAAGGGTCATCGCTTTTTCTTCATCGCTTCGCAACCACACGATTAGTGTATTTAGCCAGTGTCAAGTATAAAAATTCTTCAAGTTTTTGTGAATTCAAATCATGTACATTTTAAAAATGTTAATACATTTTAAATACTGTCAGTAATGACAATTGTATGACATATTTATTGATTGTCAAATATGCGTGCGTTCAGAAATGTATGCTTACGAGTTTTTGGCGGGAACGTGGAAAAGTGTGTGTGATCTCATTGTATTTTTTCCTAAAACTGGTGTTCTTCCGCGTGTTAATGTGTAATAAATGTGGATTATTAACGATAAAGTGCCGGTGAATGTGTGCGAGTGTAGGGTAACAGCACAATGTTGAAAAATATGCTATTCGCGTTCTCACCAAAATTCCACTGAAAATCTTCAGTGCACACCACATCTTTACTGAAGGTATGACCTAGACTAGACTTTTAAAGAAGTAGAAGTAGTAGAAGTAGAAGGCATTTATTTCGACAATATGAAACACTGTGCACAACAACAATAGAAACAATTAATACACTAGGTTAATATATAAGCTAATTAACAAAAATAACATAAAATAATTACTAACACTAACAGAGTGTCAAAAATTGGTTATAAACAAAAAACAAACAATAGATTTATTGAAAATAATAGAAGGAAATAAAAAAAAAATTAAATAATTATTTATTGGAGCTTACTTTGCTGAAGTGTACAGTACTATAGACGAAATAGGTTCAGGCACAGCTTAATCCTGCAGAGTACTACAGCGCTGATTTTCAGCCCGTACCTTAGGTGACAGCAACGGGATAACTCAAATAAAGAATACAAAATTTATATAGTACACAAATAGTATGGATTTAAAAATGTTTAAATATTCTAATATAGGAGCATGAACAATGATAAAAATGTATAATACAGTTGATAAATATGAATGCTATTAATAGAATAATTGTACCAAAGGAATACGATAAAGGTAGGTTATAAATGTAACACTAATAACAGAAAAATAAATTGAAAATTTAAAAAACTTTTTACTTGAAAACTGAGCTGAAATGTGACTTTTACATGGGTAAAAGTCAGAGAGAGCGAGGTAGAGATGGCTCTACGACTAAAATTGATAAAAACTTGAAGAATTTTAATACTCGACACTGGCTTAATACACTAATCGTGTGGAGCCATAATGAAATGAAAAAAATTTATGCTTACAAGCAATCAAGACAATAATTGTCAATGCCAAGTCAATTTTATATTTTGTGAGAATGAAGGTAAAAATACAGAGATATGCAAGAATGTCATAGCCAATTTATGAGTGCCGTAG
Organism: Cabera pusaria; assembly: GCA_954871355.1. Taxonomy (NCBI): domain Eukaryota; kingdom Metazoa; phylum Arthropoda; class Insecta; order Lepidoptera; family Geometridae; genus Cabera; species Cabera pusaria. The sequence continues at coordinate 17,248,424 of OX940888.1, forward strand.
GTATACAGTTTTATCCATAAGGCAAAAAAATATTAGACAGTTATTCATGAAGTAAGTATACTTATTCAGAATTGAAATTATATACTGGTGATTATATTTTTACAATTAAAATTAAACTCAATCGAACTAATTTCAAGTTAATAACTTAAAGTATAACAATAATAACATTATTTCATTGCATCATGTCTTGCTGACACGCGGTAGAAGTACTTGATTGTTGTATTTTTATTCTATTTCTGTATTGCCATAACTTTGATTATTTACTTAATAATCAAAGTGCCATATCACATTACTAAACTTAACATCTCTTTTGTATTCATTGTATTACGTTCATAAAAGCCTAAATTAAGTTCATATAAACGGTTACACGACATTCATTGTCTGTAAGGTGGTACGAAGTTCACCGGGCCAGCTAGTGTACTAATAAAAGCTTGTATTGACATGCAATCATCAACGTATATATTATAAGCAATACGATTAAAGCTCACCATTTTCGATTTTAAAATCATAGTCTATGTTGGTAATATCTTCCATTTTTGTGGTTCCTAATCCAGAGTTAAGTAAACTGCCAGTCCCGGCTATTTTCTGTTCATTCAATTTTCTTAGTTTACCCTGTAGTATTAAGTTATCTTCCATTACTTTCAACAATTATGACCTTAAACATTTCTAAATTAAGTAAACTGATGGGTGACGGGACGATAATTATGGATGTTTACCACAGAGATGCTCAGAGGGCATTAGATAGAAACAGGTAAAAGGTGAAATATGCGATTCTTCGGCTCAGCAGCGGTGGTATCAATAAGGTTAATAATCAATATAAACTAACAAAAGAAGACGGTGATAAGCTTTGACTTCTAGGTTTTTTTTCCGATATACATCTCCCAAATGCTGTATTCTGAAATATAAAATAAAATATACTAAGGCTAAGGCATAAAGAATAAGCAAGTTTCCTGTATTGAAGGATATCAATAGCAACGCTAAGAGAATATTAACAAACATTAGACTGTGGCACACTTTAAGTAAGAGTAAGTATAAGTACCTAGCTACTTGTTTCACTTTTTGTATTGTATATATGAATGAGTTACCAATTGATTCTTATTAAACCCTGACAATGAACAATGTACAAAGAACTGGCCCTTCATTGTTCAACACTTTTCATACCTTTTTTCCCTTTGAAACCAGAGGACTAATTGATCGAACTCTCTTCCTTTGAACTAAACGTGGCTTTTCTTCAATAACTTCATCTTTGCCTGCAACAATTTAGCAAACTTTTAGATACAGTAACATTTTTTATAGTTTAGTTCAGTAACAGTTTATATTTTAAGTAAAGTACGTGGCGGTAAAAATAATGTACATCGAGCTAAAGAAGGAGATAATCGGCGATTCGTCGCGGTCGTGTCGTCTCTAATTCGAATTCGAAGTGCATTATTTGAAAAAATTGTGTTCAGTAAAAGTCTCGCGGTTTTTGAGATATCGGTCATAAATGAAATTTAAAAAAATGTGTAACTCTATTGCACTAATTTCGATGTCATGATCATACAAAAAGAATTTTATTAGTTATGTTATGAAGCTTGAAACTTATTGTTTAGGCTGTTGATTCGATATAAATTAATATGTCATTGATAGTTTGTGAGGGGGAAGGGGGAGGGGGGAGGGAGAAGGGGAAGGGGGAATGAGGGGAGGGGAGGGAGGGTGGAAGTGAGGGGAGGGGAGGGAGGGTGGAAGTGAGGGGAAGGGGGAGAGAGATGGCAGGTGAGGGAATGAGGAGGGTAGGGGTAGGAGGAGGGGGGAAGGGGAGGGGAGGGCGAGTGGGGGGAAAGGGAAGGGGAGAGGGAAGTGAGGGGAGGGGAGTGGGGGGAAGAGAGAGGGAGAGGAGAGAGGGAGAGGGAAGGGGAGGGGTGAGGGGGAGGGAGAGGGGAGGGGGATTTGCGTGGCGTGGTACGGTGCGGTGTAGGTGGGATTTGCATGTGTCTTATTTGTAAAATAATTGGCCTAAATATTTAAAAATGCTACCCACAGACACTATTTCACGCGGATGAAGTCGCGGGCACAGGTAGTTTCCCATAAGTACTATATTTGTTAGGTTTTTAGAGAAACTACTTAGTTACTTGCGTAAGAGCCTATTTTTAACCGACTTCACGAAAAAGGATAAGGTTCTCAATTCGACGTTTTTTTTTCTTTTTTTATGTTTTTTACCTCAGAACTCAGAATTTTTCAAATCTTAAACGATTTGAAAAATTATTTTTTTGTTCGAGAGATAATGCTTCCCGTTTGGTCCTATTCAAATTTTATCGAGATCTGATAATCGTCTCCAGAGATATAGAGATAAACAATATAGGCAAATTTGTATACCTTGATGGCATGATACTGGCTACTGGCTACTTTGACTATCGCGGCATGTGAAGTCGGTTTTTAGGGTTCCGTACCCAAAGGGTAAAACGGGACCCTATTACTAAGACTCCGCTGTCTGTCTGACAGACAGACAGATGTCTGTCTGTCTGTCTGTCTGTCTGTCTGTCTGTCTGTCTGTCTGTCTGTCCGTCTGTCACCAGGCTGTATCTCATGAACCGTGGTAGTTATACAGCTGAAATTTTCACAGATGATGTATTTCTGTTGCCGCTATAACAAAAAATACTAAAAACAGAATAAAGTTAAAAATAATAGAGGGTCCCCATACAAGAAACGTGTTTTTTTTTGGCATTTCACGCCATCTATAAACGCTTATTTAGGTAAACGTCCCATAGATGGCGTTATATTGAAATGTCGATCCCTAACACCTTTGTAAGACGTTAGATGGCGTTATAAGAAATAAAATGTTAGTTAATTATTAATTTTTGCTGGCGAAAAATGATAGTGGTATTTTTTGCTCGATTTTATAAATTAGTGTAGTATGGTAGTTGTGGTACGGAACCCTACGAGTGCGAGTCCGACATGCACTTGGCCAGTTTATTTCGTTTTGTACGATCTTACATAATCTTAAAACATTATTTCTTCAAAGTTACAATATGTCTTGTATTATTGTTTCAGTACCTTACTTAGTAGTAGCCTGTCTGCCTTGTCTGGATCATGCAACTACGACACATTGCCGCTTAATCTAAGACCAAACGATTTCGCAGATGATCAATCGTGATCCCTGGCACACTGCAGGATATAAGCACAGTTTTACAATTATGATTGTAAAACTGTGACATAAGCCCCTGTGATGCAATCTGTCTTCTACGGCTTTGTTTTCCAAAAGTAGGCAACTATTGATACCACGTTGACTCAATTCATTTTCCAGGCTAATTGAAAAAGTGTGGTGGACATTATTAACTGTTCTACACAAAGCCGAAAATATCTGGAAGGTGGGTATGTATGGTATATGCCGGCGCGGCGACTTTACTTATTTATTTGTAAATCCCTATCTTGAGACAAAACGAATACGAGCACGGACACAAACAACAAACGATACGAGTAAAATGCGCGCGGCTGTGTGGGATATCTTTGGAGTGCTGACTTGCAAAGCCTATATGATACAATTATGAAACACCATTACGAATACTACAGTTTTAGACAAACTTTTAACATTTCAAATAAATAATTCATCAACTAACATAATTCAGACTCAGCCTTCAACATCTCGGTAGAATATATTACTTAAATTGCACTCTATTTATAATTTTTTTAAATGTTCCTTTGCAATAGTACGTACTGGATAATTTTTTTATAAGTTTTCAGATAATGTCATCTTGAACGAGAACATGTCAAAATCACAGATTAACTGTAAGGTAAAAATTGTCATTTGTCGTAGAGAGAAATTGTGGTATTAAGAACTACATACTACAATGATAACGACAATAATTGATACCATATATATGATAACATACCAATACCAATATTAAAAAAGCAAAAGTCTGTTTGTGTATTTTTTATCGGCTACCTTCATTGAGCTAGAAAATAAACTGGCCAAGTGTAAGTCGAACTCGCACTAGTAGGGTTCCGTGCCATAGCACAATACTTATTTAATAAGATTGAACAAAATATACCAAAATTAATTTGTTTTTCCTAGTGTTTGTAATAGTTTGTATATAAATAACAAAGTTATATTTGCTGTTTTTACCCGACTACGGCGAAGCAAAAAGGAGGGTTATATTTTTGACCGGTATGTGGGTATGTATGTATGTTTGTATGTATGTTCATCTGTTCCCTCATAACTTCTAAACTACTCATTATAATTTGACAATAAAGGTATCGTTGGACGCGTCTTATTTGTCTACTGGTTATAGGCTATGTGACGTAACATAAAATTGAATGTGGCGCCCTCTAGAAGGCACAAAGTCAAGAACTAAAAAAAAGTCACCCCACTCCATCGTGTGTGGTATCGTTGAATAGGGATTTTGAAATGAAGGTAGGGTTTAGTACAACATATTTTTGTCAAGTGTAGTGTTTGCGAGATATATCCCGTCGAAGTCGAGAAAACTCATATTTACCCCACACGGCGTCGCAAAGAAGCAATAGGGAGGGTTATGTGTTTGTTGATCGCTATGTATCGATTTAAGTATGTTGACATGTATGAATTGACATTTATGCAAAAACCCCAAAATATTGTAAATAAAAAATAAGTTCAAAAACTAAAACCCGACTACTGAAGAATCACTCTCTAAAAAGAATGAAACAAGAAATGTATGTACAAACTATTCAAAGTCAAATTCAAAGCATTTATTCAGTATATGGGCAAATTAAAAATTAGCACTTACACACGTCAAATTCAATGTATATCGTGTATTATATAGTCAACTTACTTGTAATAAATATTTTATTGCATTTCAAACATATTCTAGTGGTGTTCAGTGGATACACGCGGTCGTATGCTAATATGCAGGATGTATTGTTTTGTTACGGTGACATACGACCACGGTTATCCTCTGAGCACCACTAGAATATGTATGAAATACAATAAAATATTTATTACAAGTAAGTTGATTATATAATACACGATATATATTGAATAGTTTGTACATAGGGATCTCTGATGACAATATTTTCTTGTTTCATTCTTTTTAGAGCGTGATTTTTCAGTAGTCGGGTTTTAGTTTTTGAACTTATTTTTTATTGTAAATGTGCTTTATCGCAAACACTGCTGAATATATCTCGTTCAAACCAATTTTCGTTGAAAGTGTTCATTGACATCTACAGCTATATATTTTTTTTAGATTTTTCACTCACCTATTTTAAAAATGAGGGGGGTGGACACTCATTTTACCACTTTGAAAGTGTTTTTCTTTCAAACGATTGTATTTGAGAAAAATTGTTTGAGAAACTTTAATGTGATTTTTAAAGAGCAATCTGTAAATAACCTGCACGTATAGATTAAATGAAATTGCATGTATGGGGAGCCCCCTTAATCTCTTATATATCATAAAATCATCTCATAAAAATCGTAAGGCGGTTTACAGAATACATCAGTCCTTTTGGAATAAAGTGGCTGTGACATACGGATGGACAGACAGACAGACATGACGAATCTATAAGGGTTCCGTTTCTTGTTATTTGGCTACGGAACCCTAAAATGGTTATCTCTTCACGGTCAACCACTGAAATTCGCATAGGCAGAACCAATTTTTTAAATTCATATCATTTTGCCATAAAGTACCAATTTATCTTTGTTTGATTAGTTTCCAATGTTTGTGTTTGGCAAGACCTTCGATTTATCGGAAGGTCTTGTCGCTTGTTGCAGTTAGTATAACTAACGTCAGTTCACAGTTAGGTATATTATACTGAGTGTGAAACTAAACATTATTTAACTAATTAATGTCGGAGGTAAAATTAACTGAACCTACCCAAAGTAAACAATGCCACGATGTGTTAGTATGTAGGTATATTTAAGTTGCACTATGCAGAGAACCTACAGATTGCTGTCAGTTATGCTACAATGAATGAGGCGGTTGAAAAATAAAACTGGCCAAGTGCGAGTCAGAGTCGCGTCTCGCATCGCACACTTAAGGAGGGTTCCGTACTACAGTACAATACAATTTCAAATATTACCATTTATTACCAGAGTTTAAATGATTACCAAGAACATTTTGGTTGAAAGGTTGTTAGCTTAACAAACATAGATGGCGTTATACTAAAAAAACACGTTTTTTTGTATAACGCCATCCCTTTAATTATAACTTTATTTTGTTTTTAGTATTTGTTGTTGTAGCGGCAACAGAAATACACCATCTGTGAAAATGTCAACTGTCTTACTATCACGGTTAATGAGATACAGCCTGGAGACAGACGGACAGACAGACGGATTGCGGAGTCTTAGTAATAGGGTCCCGTTTTACCGTTTGGGTTAGGAACCCTAAAAAATCCTATTTATCTGTCACTGTCGTCGCAATTATGACAGAAGTTATCATGTTTAATACGCTTTTATTAGCTTCAGACGTATGTATGTTTGTATGTTAGTATGTAACGGAATCTTTGAACATGATTTTAACCCCCTTCAAAACGTCGGATTAACTCGAAATTTGGCATACTTATTAAGGACCGATGACAATTCAATATTTTAAACATTTTGACCCGTTATCCTTACGAGGATTTTAAAAAAAAATCGACTAAAAAATAAATAATAGTTTAAAAAAACTAAAAAAATACGCTTTTATAGAAAATCCAACTAAAAAATAGAAAATAAATTTTAATAAATTTGAATTAAAAATAGTGTAAGAAAAAATGATTTTATTGTAAAAAAAGCGTGGGGTGCTTTTCAGGATATTATCAAAATAACCTTTCTAGTCATATCTGTTCATAAAATATTTGGAACTATTGATACCATGCACCCCACGCTTTTTTAACCGACTTCAAAAAAAGGAGGAGGTTTCTCAATTCGACCGTATATATATATTTTTTTTATGTTTTTTCGGGGATAACTTCGTCATTTATGCACCGATTTTGATTATTCTTTTTTTGTTCGAAAGGAGATATCCCAAGTGTGGTACCATGGTAATTTTATCGAGGTCTGATAAGTATCTCCAGAGATATTGAGATAAACATCTCAAAATTGGTACTGAAAATGAACATTGTAGTCGGTTCTTTCTTAGTTTTTAAACGATATTATTTACAATAAAATCATTTTTTCTTACACTATTTTGAATTCAAATTTATTAAAATTTATTTTCTATTTTTTAGTTGGATTTTCTATAAAAGCGTATTTTTTTAAGTTTTTTTAAACTATTATTTATTAGGGTGAAGGGACCAATTATATTGTTACTCTTTGGACCAATTTTTAGTACTACGTTTATCAGGCTAACGCATAAGGTTACTATTTGTCTTAGTTATACTAAATCTTCTATAGGTGCTTTATTAGAATAAAATATATAATATCCCACCAAACACATTTTCATGTAAAATGATGCCAAGACGAGACCATGCGGCTCGCACTGTCAAAAAGTTATCAGATCTCATGTAGAGCCAAGCTTCTAACTCTACACGCCCTAACTGTACAAGCTCCACGGAAAAGGTCCCAAATTATAGGCATATACTTATCTGGCACGGTAGTACCGCCAATAAGAGCCAAGCGAAGCGCAAGGGTACCTACCTATTCTCAAAGCGCTTCGTCGTTTTTTTAATTCTCATAACTTGGGCTTGGATTATACCATTGTTTTGTATTGTATTGTATACCAGTCAAACAAAATTAACTTTCCACGCCCTGACTATACAAGCTCCTAACTTCACAGCTACACCTTGGTGAAAATTTATTGGCTTGGCCATTTTGTTACTACAAGCTACCATTGAATAACAGAAAAGTAATGAACGTAAATACATTTTTCACCTTACACCCATGTGAATGTAGCGAAATGGCCAAGCCAATAAATTTTCACCAAGATGTAGCTGTGAAGTTAGGAGCTTGTATAGTCAGGGCGTGGAAAGTTAATTTTGTTTGACTGGTATACAATACAATACAAAACAATGGTATAATCCAAGCCCAAGTTATGAGAATTAAAAAAAACGACGAAGCGCTTTGAGAATAGGTAGGTACCCTTGCGCTTCGCTTGGCTCTTATTGGCGGTACTACCGTGCCAGATAAGTATATGCCTATAATTTGGGACCTTTTCCGTACTTAGAAACGTTTTTGGTAAGTATGAAAGTGATATTGAGCGAAGAGTTTTGGCTGGAAACCAAGTGAGGGCACTGCATAACTTTATGAGAAGTCAGAACATGTCTAAAAAAGCACACCTGGCTGTACATAGGGGAGTGTTTGTTCCCACACTCAGGTAGTGAATGGTGGGTGGTATATATCAAAAGTACCTATAACCGACGAGCATGTATGAAGGCGCTCGTGAAAGTGGAAGAAGCGAAGGAGGTATGTCAGGATCGTAGCATGTGGAAAGAAGTAGTCTCTGCCTACGCCAACGGGAAAAAGGCTTGATTGTATGTATGTATGTATAAACGTTTAATAGGTATCCTGTTACGCCCTTAATATATTTTTTTTTAAGCTTACGGGCATTGTGGATTGCATGCACATTACTAGTATTCTTGTTAACCCCTCCAACTAAGCTAAATATGCTTGTGTCTGGAGTGGGTTTACGTCAATAGTGCAATGGTTGGGGTGGGGAACGAATTTATAAATCATCTACCATTACTGTAATGATAGATGATCCTGAAAAACTAACTATCCTGGTTAAATCACTACTGTTTGTTGCTTTGGGTATATGTAATTTTAAATAACCCTACCTAAGTACCTATTTATTTACTAGTAGGTATCTCAAAGGATTATTGTTATCTTTGACCTAATTTCTTAACTATTATTGGGTGTAAACAACAGTATTAAGATGTTGTGAAATAAATTACTCGTTTAATATAGTAATGCGTATAGGTAAATACATAGTTTATTATCTACTAGCGAGAACTAGCGACCCGTCCCGGCTTCGCTCGGATAGATATATATGCCTACATATTTTGTATCAGCTTGTTACGTCGAGTATAAATTAATATTTTAACGATCATCGTCATATTTCAATTAATTCATATAAAACCTTAACGAATTATATATCCAAACCTTCCTCGTAAACGTTACTCTCAGAAAACCGTGAAAATTCTTTCTTAGACTGAGCTTTTTAGGGTTTCATACCTTAAAAGAAAAAAATAAACCCTCATAGGATCCCTTTGTTGTTAGTCTGTCTGTCTCCTGTCCGTCTGTCCGCATTTTTCTCAGGAACGCATAGACGCACAGACAGACGGACATCCGTGGTTGGTTCATCCGTGTCGCCGCTACGATGCCACAAACAGACACAGACCACAGATACACACGTCAAAATTATATCACCCCTTTTTTGCGTCGGGAGGGGTGGGGGGGGGGGGGTGTTTAAAAAACCGGTTGACGCCAGTTACTGATAATTATTACTGCGTTGTTAATGCATGTAATAATTATCAGTAACTGGCACTGACTGACTGGCTGACTAGTAATGGGTCTGAGCCTACTCTTTTAGTAAAATATACCAAATTATAACCTTTTTGGAAAGCTTAATAAACTAGGAAGTTTTATTTGTAATATGCACGGTTAATGTCAGTGTTTTTTTTAAGAAAAAATAATTTGTTTAGCACTAATCGTAAAATTAAAAAATAAATAAAAACGTTATAAGTCATTGTTATTACATTCGTATTTTTGGATATTTTATTACTTACTTCGCTTTATCACAAAGTTCGCTACGAATAAAAAATATATTATTTAACATTTAATCAGCCAATTTTTTTATTTTGATAAAAACCTCCAAAATTGATTATTTTTCCAAAATAAATTTTGCTAATATTATATATATTTTTTCTAATTATATATTTTTAAAGCTATATTTATATATTTTTGCTAATTTCCAAATATCTCGTAAACTAATAATTTTCGGCGATACATTGAGGGGGTTAATATTTTGCATTTTAGCCCCCCTATCTGATCCTGCCGGGAATACGTTGAATTACCAATAACCCTGTATGTAGCTGAAAATTGTAACTTTAAGGAGCGTAAAGACATATTAGCGTATTAGACTTAACTTTGTCTGTTGACAGTGTGTTGAATTATCTTGTATAGACCTTTTTTTTTTACCCTAGTAAATTCTTTATGGATACCACTCGCCCGGGGGAGCGAGATGATTATGTGGGACTCGCTGCCTAAAAGGCAGGGTACCGCACTAAAAACCTGGGGTGAGCCGTCATCCACCGTGGTGGGGCAAGATGGGGCCGTCGTAACATTCGCCAACTTGCCCCGGTGGCAGACCCAAATGGGCCTCTGCCGCTGCGGAGGGCTAACCTTGCTCACCAAGGTCAACCCTCAACCGTCATGTGGGGAGTGCAAGCCGTTGGAGAGTCCCCCGACTCTCCAACAGTTACCTCACATACCCCACAATGACAGAGGAGTGTGGCTCATTCTCATCAAACTTACCACACCCTCCGTCCCTCTGATGACAGGTGTGTGAAGAGCAAATATCCCTACTCGCGCACTGTCCGCTGTTCCAATGGCATGCGAGACTCCACTCGACGACCGTCACCAGCCCCACCTCTCGGCCCGAGTGAATCGGACCCACAGCCTAAGTGGAGTGCGGCTCGTGCCTCAAACTCACCACACCCTCCGTCCCCCACATGACAGGTGTACGAAGGGCAACTACCCCTACTCGCACACCGTCCACCGTCCGGCTCGCATGACAAAAGCATGCAAGCAGCCCTCTTGCAGCCGTTACCGACCCCACCACTAAGTCCAAGCATTATGCTCAGACCCACCACCGGGCGGCTCCCACCATCGAGCCCGCCCAGCCCCGTCACACTACACCCTCTGCTAAATATCAGAGGGACACGCGGAACCCTCACGTCGGAACTTCGCTATCGGTCGACAACTTAACCCAGTTGACTGAGAAAAGTTGTCGGCCGATACCCAGGGTGTATCCACGAGGAGGTGTTCCGACCCGCACCCCATCTTGTATAGCCCTGGGGCAACATATAGTCATCTGTGTATACAGACCCCCATCGGCTGATTATTATAAAAATGTTTTGTCTATTGGTAAGAACCGCATCAAAATCCGTTCAGTTTCGAGTTTATTATAAGTGTCGAGTTTATCGCAAACTGACAGACGCGGTGGGGGACTTTGTTTTTAACCGACTTCACAAAAAAAAAAGGAAGAGGTTCTCAATTCGTCGGAATCTTTTATAATATACTTAGTTAGCTGCTGGTAAATATCATCACTAAATAAGTTATTTTTCAAAAAAAATAAAACCGACTTCATAACCACAAAAAGGCACTCAAAAACGAAAAATAATTTACTTAAAATTATTATAAGCGTTACCCAATTCTCTATTTGAAGTCGGTGCCAGCCAAGTCTAATAGGTAGTAGATAGATAATACCTACATGTATCTACCTACTTACTAACCTACATGTACCTAGTTACTACTACTACATACATAGTATCTATCTAATATCCAATAGACTTGGCTGGCACCGACTTCAAATAGAGAATTGGGTAACGCTTATAATAATTTTAAGTAAATTATTTTTCGCTTTTGAGTGCCTTTTTGTGGTTATGAAGTCGGTTTTATTTTTTTTGAAAAATAACTTATTTTACCCTTTTTAGTGCAAAAAAAGTTTTAATGAAATTACATGCATCTATTAAATTTCGTGTCTGGGCCGTAATACACTGACGGATATATACTTTTTGAAAATTTCAAGTATGTACCTATAACGGTTAAGAAGATACAGATCTGTAAAGTGCGCACATATAGACACACGGACGGACGGACGGACGAAATGTCCAAAATGGCCCTGTGCAATTAAAGCATCTGACATACACGATAATTAATTGTCTATTTTATTACAACAATTCCAAATAATTTTATAACACGGACTAGTTGTATTCCAAAATGAATATTAAAAAGTATTATTTGCGATTATTAACATTAATTGCCGCCATATGGCCAACAGAGTACTGAATCACTCTACTACGTTATAAGAGGCACTTCCCTATATTGTGGATACCCGAATTATGAAAGCACTGTGTAGCCAACCTAACAACGGAAAGTATTATTTACGTAGTAACTATTATATAATATGTGGTTTTATGCTTATAATTATTTTTTTTGCTGTGTTGATTGGTACAAAGTACGTTCATAATTCTGAGTTATTTAATTATGTATGCAGTGTCGCGGGACTGAAATGGCCGCCATCTTCGCCAAATGTCATGTCATGTTAATAAAAAAATATTAGGTATGTTTAAAAAAGTTTGCACCCTAACAAGACTTTGCCCGGTAGAACATTCCTGTGAAGACAAATTATTTATATTTATATATAATTATTTATTATAATTATTAATATATAATTATTTATTGAGGGCCCGGTGGCGTAATTGGGAGAACGGTCGGCTTTGATGCCGTGGTACCGAGTTCAAACCGCCGTGCACCAATGAATTTTTCTATCGAAAAATATATGTGCGCTTCTCACAGTGGCCCTCCGGTGAAGGAAAACATCGTTAAGAAACCAATAACCCCCGCAGTGGTAGAACATATCTAGTGTCCGCCTGGCCAGCTACCACCCTCAAGTCAGAAAATCTAAACATAAAAAAAATATAAAAAAAAGAATACATAAAAAAAATTAAAAATAGAAAAGGTTTCGACGAATTGAGAACCTCCTCCTTTTTTGTGAAGTCGGTTGAAAAACAAAGGCGCTCCCTGCGTCTGTACGCTTAAATCTTTTAAACTACGCAACGGATTTTTCATCAATAGATAGTAGAGTGATCAAGAGGAATGTTTATAACAAGGATTAAACGCGGGCACAAGCCAAAAAAAAGTAGCTTACCTCCATCAAGAATAAAATCTGCCGCCATAACTTTACGGTGTTCCTGCGGTTCATAGACCTTGGGAGTCAGAGTTTCCTAGGCCTATAGCGTGTTCACCAATAAAAAAAAAATTATAATCGTGTTCAGTAATAATGTAGCAGATGTGGCCAGGATAATGTGCCTAGTTCATGAGACGCCTTGTTATGAATATTTATTTATGTTTATATTATAAATTCAAAAAGCTGGTCTATTTTTGCCATGGACTCTACTTTTGTCAAGGCGTGTTAAATTATAAAACAACAAAATATAATGTTTTATAAACTACCATACATTAAACGTTCTTCCATGGCTTTTATTATATGTTATTAAATCAATAACCGTATGTTATTATGATTTTATATGAAATCTTAAAATATGTTTTATGTGTATTGTTACGTCTTTATCAAAACAATAATTTAAAATCGTTCACAAAACAAAAAATACCCGACAATAAATGCCGCGCTAGTCATTTTCAGTACCAAGTTTGAGGTGTTTATCTCCATATCTCTGGAGATACTTATCAGATTTTAATTAAACTTAAATAGTACCAAACGAACTTTCTTTCTTATTGTCGTATTTACAGAAGATCTGCCCGAAATTAGCCGAGACGAAATCGTGATGGCCCTTAAACAACTCAAAAATGGAAAAGCCCCAGGAGAAGACGGAATCACAACGGAGCTTTTAAAAGCCGGAGGAGCTCCAGCAGTTCAACAGCTGCAGCAGCTATTTAATTCCGTTCTTTTTACTGGGAGAACTCCACAGGCATGGAACAGAAGCATGGTGGTTTTGTTTTTCAAAAAAGGAGACAAAACCCTATTGAAAAACTATCGCCCGATTTCGCTTCTGAGCCATGTCTACAAGCTGTTTTCAAGGGTCATCACGAACCGTCTTGCGCGAAGACTCGACGAGTTTCAACCTCCGGAACAGGCCGGGTTTCGAAGCGGTTACGGCACCATAGACCACATCCACACGGTGCGGCAGATTGTACAGAAGACCGAAGAGTATAATCGGCCCCTGTGCTTAGCATTTGTGGACTATGAGAAGGCCTTTGACTCAATCGAAACCTGGTCTGTTCTCGAATCCTTGCAGCGTTGCCAAGTCGACTGGCGATATATCGAAGTGATGAGATGTCTATATAATGCCGCAACGATGACTGTACAAGTACAGAACCAGCGAACTAAACATGTCCACCTGCGTCGAGGAGTGAGACAGGGGGACGTCATATCCCCGAAACTGTTCACTAACGCCTTGGAGGATATGTTTAAGACGCTGGACTGGAAAGATCGTGGCATTAACATCAACGGCAGGTACATCTCTCACTTACGATTCGCAGATGACATCGTCATTATGGCAGAGACGCTGCAGGACCTACAAAGGATGTTGAATGGCCTAGCTGATTCTTCTCGTAGCATCGGTCTCCGGATGAATCTGGACAAAACCAAAGTCATGTACAACGAGCACGTTGTTCCGGAACCGATTGCCGTAGATGGAATCCCACTCGAAGTTGTCACTAAGTATGTTTACCTAGGGCAAACGCTCCAACTAGGAAAACATAACTTCGAGAAGGAAATCCAGAGAAGAATTCAGCTGGGCTGAGCAGCATTCGGAAAACTCCGTCGAGTCTTCTCGTCGCCTATACCACAGTGTCTAAAAACAAAAGTCTTTAACCAGTGCGTCCTACCTGTGATGACATACGGAGCCGAGACGTGGACACTCACAGTCCGACTGGTCCACCAGTTTAAAGTCGCTCAGCGAGCTATGGAGAGAGCTATGCTCGGTATTTCTCTGCGGGATCGAATCCGGAACGAAGTAATTCGCCAGAGAACTAAAGTTATCGACATAGCTCAACGGATTAGCAAGCTGAAGTGGCAGTGGGCTGGTCATATCTGCCGCAGGACTGATAACCGTTGGGGCAGACTTGTCCTAGAGTGGAGACCGCGAATCGGCAAACGTAGCGTAGGACGTCCTGTGACCAGGTGGAGCGACGACATACGCAAAGCGGTGGGCAGTGACTGGAAGAGAAGAGCCGAAGATCGGGCTCAGTGGCGCATCTTGGGAGAGGCCTATGTCCAGCAGTGGACTGATACAGGCTGACGATGATGATGATGATGAGTACCAAACGGGAAGTATACTTCCAACAAAAAAATAGTAGATTATACAACAAGTGAATAAAAAGGCAATTTAATTCGAGGGACTAAGTTGGATCCCGAGAGCAGCGAAGGATTCTAGAGTTCTAGATTAGAATCATGAGCGGAGCGAGGGATACAAGGGCCAAGATTATTTTGTTTATTCATGAGTCGTGTAATCTTCTTTTTACCATTGACTGCGAGAAAATAAATAGTAGTACCTACTTATAGTACCTTCGTTAGTACCTATATTTATCATATGTACTTTACATCACGGGTCGTAAATCGCCCGGTCCTTTGGAAGGCATTGACGGTGCCGAAGCCAACGTCAAGAGGCCCTTTACAATATTAACTTTAATTATATTATTTGTGTAGAGATGAATGCTATAAAAAGATGGTACATCACTTTAATATGGCTATGAATGTTTGCTGCTTGATGTCTGTTTTCTGGTCTATGGGATGAGGTACGGCACCCGCCAATTATGCCTCATTTCAAAATGTTAAGGCGAGTGGTGACTCGCTATACACTGAATGGACCCCCCCATAAAGGCGGACCGTTATGTTGGCACCGATGGGAAACATTGGCGGGGATATCTAAGGGTGTTGAGAGGTGTGCTGCACTTTCACTAAACGCTACCAGCGGCTTTATGCCTTTAACACTTCCACCCCGGAGCTTAGGTCTTAGCTCTTGCGATTCCCACCACATATGATATATTATATTATATGTGCCGGTGAATGTATGTGTAGAGAAATCGTGTGGAGCAAAGTGAAAACAAAAAAAATTAACCTAAGTTGGCGGGATTTTTATATTTATTTATTTATATAGCTTCTATGGTATACCTCCATTTAGCCAGCTAGTAGGAACTTTCAGCAAGTTTTATTTATTTTATGTATATAATTCTTATATCGTGCTTATTCCAAATTCAAAATGTTTATATTCACCGAGTGAGTAAAAGAGCGTTGTATTCACTGCTATCGATGAATAAAGTGTTCTTTTTGAGTGGCAATGGTAAAAAAGGATTTTCCTAATCGGTTAATAAATGACGGAGATCTGAGGTAACTAACATAAAAAATACAGTAGAATTGAGAACCTCCTCCTTATTTAAATCGGTTGAAAACAAATCAATCAGATCACTCCTAATAACGTGTAGGTACTTACTAACAGATTCTTTGTAGTAACTTATATTTTTTATAAACGAAGTGAAAAAGCGATTGGTAAAAAGTAATAACTGAAATAGGTGTAGGTAGGTACATATAGGTAATATTTTTTGTTAATCTGAAACTCGTAAAAAGAACCTTCAAACAAATACTGCTAATCTATATCCCGACCCTGAATAGTCTAATCTCGAACTACCTACTTAAAACCTTACTGCGATGGATGTATCAGCCAGCACAGCAACGGAACCATGCAGATATCTGATCAATTGCAGATTATGGGTCTCACGGCTTATTCAGGCGGCCAGCTCGCTTATCGGAGGCGAGAGAGCCGTCGTCGATAAGAAGCGGCGCGCGCGCACCGCCCGTCAGTGCCGCGACCGACGCCGCCGCACCAGTCCACCCGCCGCCGCACATAATACATTTGCTAATTTACACGCTCTTGAAAACATAAAACAATAATTACTCAACTGATATGTGCCTGAAACAAAACCGGCAAGTGTTTACAAAACTGAAGTGCTGTGACAATCGCCTCAATTTCACTTACTAGTGCTGTCAAGCTACGAAGCGTTTATCTTTACCGCTCGCCGGTGAGTTGTACCCTCAATAATTTGACTTTTATAAATAAAAATAGTACAAATGATCGCCGTTCGACTGGCAGATACAAAAATGCGAATTCTAGAGGCTATTAACCGATTTCGCGTAGACGTTATAGCGAAAATAAAATATAGAACGGCCGTGGGTAGAGCAAAGTGCTACAGCCGGTAGCCGCGGCCGCCGCTAGTTCGCAACGAACAAATTATTGTTTACATCTTTACTGCGCCTATTACCGTACCTATTACAATCAATTGATAAGAAATATTAGTAGGTAAACATAGTTCGATGCTAGCTCGACGACAATTGAGTTACGTGCGGTGTGCATTCAGTCGGATCAGTATACTTACACAAAGTACTATCCATTTTCTCTGCCCTTTCTAATTTCACTGGTTCTAATTTGATTCGTTTGCTATTAAAGAACAAATAATGGTATAGATTTTCTCATACATCATGCATACATCAAAACTTTAAGTAGATCTATGTTTTACTGCGTTAAAAGTCAATACCTGGGTACAAAAACATATTATTAAGTGTGAAAGTACCGGCTTTTGTTCGCGTTGTATTTACTTCGGATATGCTCCGATATTTCGGATATTATTAAGTGAATAGTTAATAAGTACCTAGATGTAGATCTTAGGGAGGATCAGCTGAATAAGCTTGAGCGTCTCCAAAATGTTAGCATTCGACTCGATTTTTGGCCTACGTAAATACGTATCTCAGTATATGAGTTAAGATCATCTTCATCATCAGCCTATCCACTGCTGGATAAAGGCCTCACCTAAGACATGCTACTGACATCGATTTTCAGCTCACCCTATTTTTTGAGGAAGTACGATAATATCTTATTTATTTATGTTTTTACCGTTTAGCTGCTTACATATATACATATTAACTTGTTTATTACAAGCTTTATCTCTACTTCACGGCGAATCTATTTGTCCGTCACAAATCTTACGATTGATTTTAGAGCGACTTCCAGTGGTTCGATTGAGCTTAAGTTTTACATACATGTGTAAATCGCGTGACAATGCAATATTATGATGACTTGGTGCTGATCTGATGATAGTGCTGGAAGGTGGCCAAAGGAACTCCTAAACTACACATGTTATACCCGTCGTGTTTGGTCTTTTTGGATTTGTCTTGACTTACTCTGGTCCTAGGATATGTAAAAGCTTGTGTTTAAAAAGGTTTTTAATAATATTACTTGTTTTTAGATTAGTATGTACTTATATAAGTTAGTTAAGTTTATATGTAGGTATAATATGTAAGTGATTATTATTTGGAAATAATTAATACACCAGTCTTTATTCATAATATGTGCTATCTCTCCATCCGAAGGTCGAAACAGACCGCTATTAGCGATAAAACCGCAAACTGTAACACATTATACTCAAGATAAAAATAAGTAAATAAAGACCCCAAAAATTATTAAAGATATTTAGTACACATTCTAGGGTTCCGTACCTAAAAGGTGCCAATGGGTGTATTATTGAGACTTTGCTGTCCGTCCGCCTGTCTTGTCAGAGGGCTGTATATCCTGAACCATAATAGGTAGGGTAGACACTTTCAATTTTAACAGAATGTCTATTACTATTATTTATTCTGTGTTATTACTGTGGCAGCATAACAACAAATACTAAAAACAAACATTTAAGATTGGGGTCCAATAATAATATTATACGAGTAAGGTTTTTTTGCGTTATTTGACCGCAAAGTAGGTATCGATGTTATTTCACTTTTCATTGCATTTTTCATTCAGGTGCATATTGATGCACCTTTAAGTATCTATTTAAGCATTGGCTTAAATAGATACTTAAACACTTTCCATCCGTAAACATGCAGTGTACATAAAATACATTCTTTAGGTCGAAGACAAACTTATCGTATAGGCTAGCGTTTGACCACTATATCGCCAGATGGTAAGCGATGATGCGGTCGAAGATATTGAACACGCCAGGCCTAGAATCCTCTAACTCTCAAAGGCTGTGTGCTGCCAGAACACCGTAAGGTTATGGCGGCAGATTATCTCCTGGTGCTAAGCTACATTTTTTGTAGCAAGTATTTTTTTTATATCTTATAGGCTAGCGTTTGATCACTATCTCTATCCACTGCTAAGATAAGATGGTGAACACGCTAGGCTTAGAATACTCTGACTCTCAAGAAAATCAGGCGGAACATCGACATAATATGCTCCTACTACCTGAACGATTGACCTGACGAACAATTGTGCTAGGATTTAAACCGGCCTCCTCGTAACAAACACATTTGATTAAAACATTTATTTGAGAAAATAACTGTAATAAAAAATAGGTACCTAATAATGACATTCGTCAGTGACGCTCACCACATATTACTGGTGGGTACATACTTAACGCATATTCAATACAGCCTACAAACCTCCATCTCTGTAAATAACAGCTGCTATATTAATTGACAATTTATGTTATTAGTAACATGTGTGTATAATTAATATTTATTATTCATTATTGTCCTATCGCGTATCACATCGACGTCGAGGTTTCTGATCCATCTTTACTTCTTAGTTCTTACACAGTATGTTATATATAATAATAAATGTACCTAAGTATATAGTTTTGTGTGACACGTGGAATAAATTTTCGGTGAATTATATTTCCATATATTGTTACAACTTCACTGTGATAAACAGCTATAAATTATATAAGCTATAATGGAAAAACACGACATGAATCCCCTTAGAAATGTACTCGATTATATTATAGTGAAGGGCAAGGTTAAAATTTATTTTTATATCCGGACCTTATTTTAGTAATAAAAATATTTATTATTGTATTGTATAAATATTTATATTAATATTCTGTAGAATAAAGATGATGTTTTGACAGTATACCTACTAAATAAATATGCAAATTACTGTAGTTAGAGCAAAAAATATTAAACACGATACAACAAGTGGTAAATAGGTCATACATAAGCAATCTTTATCGGTACTTTCTTCTTACGAGAATGTAGGTGAAGGATTTGACACGCGAATAGTTAAATTGCTCGATTTCAAAATACATTTTTGGCAGACGATGTGAAAAACAAGCTTTTGCATTGCAAAGTTCAAACAAATAACTTATAACTACGTACGTAATAACTACGTACTTACTAACAGCACTCTCATGCTCACGCACGGGAACTTCTCTTTTCATATTTGTTTATTTTTATGACAGACAAGCACTTAACCACTACTTCACCTTATGTTACGTGAAGATGTGGTCTAAGATGGGATCGTGTATGTCTTTGTGTATGTAAGCCATTGAGACGAGGCGCAGGACAACTGACTTTAGTATAACCTACTTAGTGCAATTATCCCAAACTGCGTCCATACTGTCTGGCACTTGCCGGGACTCAGGAAACCGAGCTGTGGTCCATAGGTCCATTTAGAACCAAACAGGGATCACGTAAGCCTACGGCACGGATACTGAAAGGTAACAATAGCATTCCCGTTGGCGACAATGACAATTTTACATATCTATACTAGTCTATACTAATGTTATAGAGAGAGAACATTTGTATTTTTGTATTTTTGTATTTTTGTATGCTTGTAATGATTTGGCTCAAAAACTACTGGACCGATTTAAAAAATTCTTTCACTAATATATAGAATGAACTTTCGGAATGAAAATAGGCTATATATTATCCCGTTTAAATCAAAGGTACATTCATGGAGACCTAATTTGCAACCTAAGTCGACTAAAAAACGGTCGAAAAAACACGTTTCTTACGAACGCTGCTCAATTGAAAATAGTTGGAAGAATATTTTCTATGGAAGAGTTGTACAACTTAATAAGACCTACAAAAAAGTCCGCGACAGCATATGTCTATCTCTTAAGGTTGACTCACAGTAACCATTTTAATCTTAAATTTTTTGTTTAAAAATATTACATAACTTCCAAGGCTATTTTCAAGAATATAGTATTAATCCTTATCCAAATAATTAAGTTAATTAGCTTGGCCACATATTATAGATTAAAATTGTCCTTTACAGTATATAATTCAAATGAAAACTCTAGAAGATATCACGGATTTCACATACACGCATCGCAAAATTAATAAAATATCTGCAGTGAAACCACAGATTAGGTCATAGTTACTGTGAAAATATTATTATAGGCTTAGCGATGCTGTAGATCCCCACCGATCACAATCAATTTGAAGTCAATATAGTATAATAATATATTTTTACTGTAAAATTTAAAATTCTATTGTATAATATAGTTATGATCTACGAGTATATATACACCACCCCGACTGATCTATGTATAATCTTTTCATTAAAAGCATTCCAATTCTCTAAACACGACATTTAAAATCTGAGCTGTAAGTTGGTGTGGATTTGAGTATTCTGTAGAGTACAGAAGATGTCCCAGCATCAGGTCAATGCTTCCATGTTCTTACAATATCGTTGAAGAAGAAGATTTTCGAATTGATCAGACCTATGAAAGTTGATTTCATAGCGCAATTAACTAAAAAAAGCTCATAGTTTTATAACGATTGAACAAATTGTCATGAATCAAAGCTAAGAACACTCTCAATGAAGACATCCATCAAACAAAAAAAAATATCAATAATAAAATCAAAATCGGTTCATCCGGTTGGGTGCTAAGATGCTACAGACAGACACAGATACACACGTTAAACGTATAATAACCCTTCTTTGATCCCATGATTTCATTGATTTTGATTCCATGATCCCACTACCTCTGTACGAAAACCCATGATTCATGAATGCACATAAAACTTTCATTGGTAGGTATATAGCTAGGATTAGAACCAACGACCGTCGGGTCAGAATTAGGGTAACTATCCTTTACGCCAAAGGGCCGTCCAATATCACTACGTAAGTATTATAAAACAAAGTCCATCACTGCGTCTGTCTGTCTGTTCGCAATAATCTCAATAGCTACTGAACGGATTATCATGTGGTTTTCACCAATAGCCAGAGTGTTTATGAGGAAGGTTTAGGTGCATAATTCGTTAAGGTTTTGTGTAAATTGGTTGAAATATGACGATTATTGTTAAATTTGTTAATATTTTATATTTGATGCAACAAACTGATGCAAATTTTGTAGGCATATATGTTCTACCCGTGCGAAGCCGGGGCGGGCTGCTAGTTAGATTATATATATGAGATGATCCCAATATTAGGCTAAATTTGATAATATTATTTTCGTACACAATGTTGCTATTTGTATCGTATTCATTTTTAACAAAATCAATATTCCAGTGTCTTTTACAAACCTCCTCACAGCTTATTATCAGAGCGTGAAATCGTATAAAACGAAAAAATGGTTCACCGTTATCAGATAGGTAAAGGTTAAGCGAGTACCTAGTACCGTTATTTTATCAAGTTATTGTTACAACTGGCTTCTGAAAGTATACCTGCTTATCTATAGGTATGCCATCAAAAACATTACATGTAAAAAGTTGCAGGTCTGACCACGCAGTTCTTATACTACAAAAAAGTTTTAAGATGTAATGTTAAACCAAGTCGGTTTAACTTATGAATAGTATGACTTAGCACGGCCTTGGTCTATATACTCGTAATTGTCAACTATTTAAAATAATCGTAATTGAACAAGTCAGTGTGTCAGTGACTAAAGTAGGGAACTGACGAGCAATAGTTCTTTAACTTTACGTTTAAATTGAATGTTTTTGAAAATATATCTAAGCCATATTATATATGTTATATGTTACTGAAAATTCAGTGTTTTAGCTTTAGCCAGCTCAAATTACAGGATGTTGAAAATGGCCTGAATAGCTTCGAGAAAAGGATGGTAGGCCGCGCCTCTTTGTTTTACTCGACTTGGCGGGGGCACTGCCGTGCCCCCTGATTCAGGCAAAGACTATGGATGTTATGTATGGAAAAGACGCGACCAACGATTCTAAACGAACCTCGAAAAGCGTTTGTGCACCCATTCAAATTGCCAGAGGAGGCCGGAGAGACAGATTAGTTTAAAAGCAACTACGTAGCCGGAGGTAACCTATCACACAGTTGACTTTAATCGCATGTATGTCATCCTTCGTACAGTTTGGCAGTAAAAATGTCGTAGTGATCATCGTGCTGATGCTAATAAATAACATATATCACAGGCTCAGAATACAGAATAAACCAAAATAATAATACAGAATAAAGAAAAAAAGGAGTCAACTCATTAAAGGTACGGAGTAAGGACACACCGCGGCGTCCTGCGATCTGCGGGCACATGAGTACCTTTTCTTTACTCATGTGCTGTGGGCGCGATCTCAGTACATTTCAATTGTTTACTGATCGCGTTTGGTGTGAACCAGTCGATACAAATACTACTGCGCTATCTGGTCGCCGCCTAGATCGCGCACGCAGGCCGCTGCGGTGTGTTCGAACTTAAAAAGTGAAGCCACTAAAACCACTCTTATATAGTGTAGATTCACACGCCGGTGTTACGATAAGTTAAGTCACTGTGAACATCGTTGCGTAGTAACGTGTTTTTCAAGTGTCTTATTAAATTATTTAGCTATCGTTCCTACCCGTAACTATGCCAGCTAGCAACTGGGGGCTATTACTGCTCGCGTCCGTAGGATTTTTAGCCCTCGATGTCCTACACGTATCCCCTGGTGGTAGGCTTAGGCCGTGGCATGCCGCCAAGCGGTCGCTTTACGGCATGAATGTTTGGTAAAGCCATTATGGGGAACGGGTCGGAATAAGTTGCGTTGATTACTATCGCTGGTCGTGATACATTGAAGGTCAATTTACCTGGCAGCCAATCTTGGAGAGCAGCGGGATCCGAGGCACGGTTCTCCGCTGTCCAACCGCAGATAGTTGGGGGCCCAAGTAGTGAGCCAGCCACTCATGAAAGGCTGCCCCGCCATCTCGTGAAAAATCCCGGAAGCGCCATCGTGCCGGTTGGCGACCGGACGAGAGGACCCGATGGACACCTCTGGGGGGCTCGGGCGTCCCCGCGGTCTCCAGGATTGGTTTCCAATAGGTGAAAAGAGCTAATATGTATCACTTGTTGGTAATTAGCGCCTCGTTTCCACTTCCGTTTCCCTTACCTAACTTCACTCCCCACAAAATGAAAGGCAGAAACAGAATAGAGGTTAAACAGCGGAAGCACGTCTTCTCCCTTCAAGTGCACCTCTCAAACATTCGAGGCTTGCACTCCAATATCCTCTCGGTCCACCACCATCTTGAGACCGAAAAACCGCATATTCTGTTCCTCACGGAGACGCAGATCAAATGTCCAGCTGACGCGGCGTACCTTGCCTACCCAGGCTATGTTCTAGAACATAGCTTTAGGCCGAAGGCGGGAGTTTGTGTGTATGCCCGCGATGACATTTGCTATCGGCGTCTCCGCAACCTTGAAGACCCTCAACTTTCCGTCATGTGGATTTTGGTGGACACTGGCATGGAGAAAATTCTTAATGCTAGTGTCTACCGTTCGCACAGAAGAGATGAAGAGACAAACAGGCTCACAAACCACCTCAGTGAGGCGGCTGATGTGGCCCAACAGGTATCCTTCTGCTCAATTAGTGCTTCTGGGGGATTTCAACGCCCATCATTAAGACTGGCTATACTCATACCAGAGCACAGACCACGCTGGTCGAGAGATGCGAAAGCTTGCTTTAACGCTAGACCTCACTCAGTTGGTCCAGAGAGCAACAAGGATACCGGACGTTGATGACCATACAGCCAATTGCTTGGACCTTCTGCTGACAACAGAACCAGACCGCTACTCGGTGTCGGTTTCATCACCCTTAGGTAGCTCCGACCACTGTCTGGTGAAGTCTGTCTCCGTCTACTCCCCGCCCGATCCCAGCCAAAAAGGCACCCGGCGGGTGTGGCGATACAGGTCAGCAGATTGGGATGAGATGCGTTGTTTTTTCGCGTCTTATCCTTGGCGGCAGGTATTTTTTTCTTCGAGCGATCCCTCAGCTTGCGCGGATGCTGATGATGATGTGACATAAGTGTTACGTCAGGGTATGGAATATTTCATACCATATTCTGACGTTCCGATTTCAAGCAAAGCTCGTCCATGGTTTAATGCCAAATGTAGAGATGCAGAAGCATCAAAACATGAAGCTTACTTAGCCTGGGATGATGCTCGAACCCGCAATACTAGAGATGTACGCGATAAGAAGAAAGCCTTTAACTTAGCCGCCAAGTCCTGCAAAAAGGCTTTTAAGAAGGCTCGCTTCGATCACATACGCCGAACAGGGAACAAACTTGCTTCTTACCCCTCTGGTAGCAAAGCGTTCTAGTCCCTGGCGAAGTCGATCGAAGAGAACTTCTGCCGTCCCTCACTGCCTCCACTGCTGAAACCCGACGGGTCACTAGCGCACACTGCTGAAGAGAAAGCTAATTTATTTGCTACTCTGTTTGCGGAGTCTTTTGTCTCTTGTTGAGTCTCTGTTGCGGTCACGTTTAGATGCTGGCAATGCTGTACCTTCTAGTCTGCCGACTTGCGGGACGTTTATGTCGGAAATCCGCATTCGTCAGACTGAAGTACGCAAAGCGTTGCGCAATCTAGACGTGAACAAAGCTAGTGGTCCAGACGGTATACCAGCTGTAGTCTTGAGGACGTGTGCGCCTGAGTTGGCTCCTATTTTGACACGCCTCTTTCGCTTGTCTATGACGACTGGTAAAGTGCCTAAGTCCTGGAAGCAAGCTAACGTGCAACCTGTGCCCAAAAAGGGTAGTCGCGCAGACCCTGCCAATTACAGGCCTATCTCAGTCACTTCCATACTCTGTAAGACTATGGAACGTGTACTGAACCACAGGCTCCTGGCATAACTAGAAGTGAACGATCTCCTCAGTGACCGACAATACGGGTTTCGCCGAAACCGGTCTACTGGGGATCTTCTAGCGTATGCCACTCACATCTGGAGCGAGGCCATCGAGAACCACGGCGAGGCGCTGGCCGTCTCTCTTGACATCTCGAAGACACGATAGCCTTATTAGCAAGCTTCATTCATACGGCCTTCCCACTGGTTTATGTATTTGGATAGCAGATTTCTTGAGGGATCGGTCGATTCGAGTGATAATTGATGGCTGTTCTTCCGACCAATTGGCCATAAATGCCGGAGTCCCTCAAGGATCAGTACTCTCTGCAACACTTTTTCTGCTGCATATTAATGACCTGCTTACACCCGGTATCTTTGGGTACGCAGATGACAGCACTGTTGTAGAGAGTTATGCATCCAACGCACGAACCAGTGCATTACAAATCCAGTCTCATAGAGAAGCGATGGTCGAGCGCTTGAACTTTTCTTTGAAGGCAGTCTCCGATTGGGGCGATGCCAATCTGGTCAAGTTCAATGCTGCAAAAACCCAGGCGTGTCTTTTCTCCGCTAAACGGAGCCCATTTCTACTGGCTCCTACTTTCCGGGATGTGTCCGTTCCGATAAGTAACAATCTCGAGTTTCTTGGCATCTCTTTGACACTAACTCTCAATTTCGGCTCTTATATTGAGTCTAGAGCCCAGCTAGCCTCAAAAAAGCTCGGCATTTTGGCTACCGGGACAGTTGCTTTAACTTTAGCAAGCACAAGTCCGGTCGTGTATGGAGTACTGTTCTCACCTTTGGGATGGTTCTGCCAAATACCAGCTGTAGACACTGGAAGCTATTGAGAGGAGAGCCAAGAAGCTTATCAGCGACGACCTACTAGTAAGCAAGAGACTCCAGAGTCTCGCGCATCGCCGCAAAGTCGCTTGCTTATCGGTTTTCTATCGGATAAATTTCGGAGAGTGTGCAATGGAACTGCATGATTTGATTCCATCATCCCCATTTTATAATCGGACATCCAGAGACACTAAAAGGCGCCACCGATTTATGGTGGATATACCATCTACCCGAACGAAGCGATTTGCTTCTTCGTTCATCATACGAACCGCCAAAGAATGGAATACCCTGCCTGAGTCTGTGTTTCCGGTTAAGTACAATATAGGGGTCTTCAAATCGCGAGTGAATAGGTATCTTGTGGGTAAGCACGCTCCATCATCGATCGCATCATCACTTAACATCAGGTGAGATAGTGATTAAGTGCTACACAGTTCGGTATTAAAAAAAAAAACTTCACACGGGTTTCCTGTTTGGGACACAGAGCGTCGCTTGAAATTAATCATGGACGCGGTTTCTTGTTTTTAGGGTTCCGTACCCAAGGGGTAAAACGGGACCCTGTTACTAAGACTCCGCTGTCCGGCTGTCTGTCTGTCTGTCTGTCTGTCTGTCTGTCTGTCTGTCTGTCCGTCTGTCACCAGGCTGTATCTCATGAACCGTGATAGTTAGACAGTTGAAATGTTCACTATATATTCACGCTATAACAACAAATACTAAAAACAGAATAAAGTTAAAAATAATAGAGGGTCCCCATACAAGAAACGTGTTTCTTTACCATGTAATAATAGTAAAACATTAGAATAATAAGATAATACTAATCAGCGGTCTTATCACATAGAGAAATCCTCCACTCCAACTGAACAATAAGGACATTTATCTATTTTTTTCACGACCTACCGTCCACATTCTGACAAGCGCAGTACACCTTTCATAGTTTCATCACAACATCATGTGTTAGGATCAAAGTGAATTTAAGTAAAACTGAGATTGAAAGTAAGAAGGTATTCGTTTTTTACCTGTATGTAAAATGTTTAGGTATTGAGGCCAATGAGATCTTGTGTTTTTGATTGAAGAGCGACGCACATAGTTCCCCCCTACGTACTTGGTATATATATATTTATGGGCCAACCTATAAACCTTGGCAATAATGTTATACCTTTTTGACCATGTGCTACAAAAATCCCTCAGGTTAAATTAGCATCTCATCTGCATATCAATGAGTACCTTATTTAGTAGAAGGTCAACCCAGAGTTCCTTAATTATGACATTCGATTAATAAATTGGTGAAGATGACAACATACCTCATCTCATCATCTGATATCTACTACACTAAGTACTAACAGTGAGTCACACTATTTGACAGAGATCCACTTATTTATTACAATAGATAGTAATGATTGTGTGGTGTTCTAAGAATACAACCATACTATTGATACTAATATGTATATTGCGACAAAAATAATTATATCTGTTTAAAGCTGCAAGCTTCCACGCACTCCTGTTCTCAAATATGGATACGACCGTTACCAGCACTGTCTAGTCTAGCCATATCAAACAACTTTCATTGAGATCTAACTGGATCGATGTTAAGAGTTCTCTATCTAATGTGACTCAACAAACACAAATAAAAACTTATACCGGTTTCTGCGACAAAAAGGTGCTAGCCATAAATAAAATCTGCATCTCACTGTATCTTTATGTATTGGTAGATTCAAACGATCGTCATCGATAAACTTATGCTTGAAAAAATGTTCGTAAAAACTGTTTGAATGTTTTCTATTATCATCTACACATGCGGACAATGAACTTGAAATCGTTTGGAAGCTCGCCAAGAAGCTCTACCGCACGGTATCTAGGCTAATATCACAAACATAGCATACATAATTCATAAACATATAAGCATATTTCCAGGTGGAGTAAAACGACACAATTTTGGTACTTGTCCAGTTATTGGCACCTTGAACCTTTTAAATCAAAAGTAGTACCCTATAAACCTAAGCTCATCTAATACTGAAACGTAGCCTCTTAGTACACAACACTTAAACTCTCTACTATAGCCACACTTTTCGTTTCCACGACGTGCTTGAAGATACTTATTCTGATGCTGATTGTTTCTTGCAGTATTCACGGAAAGAAGATGGCAATGAAAGAGTGGTTACAATGGCTGCCACCGCCGCGCTCGGTGTTGGCTCTGCTGTTAGCGGTGGCTGGATTCAGCGGACGATTGTTCGCGTCACACTTTACCAACTCGCCCACTCTTCTCGTTGATACCTGCCACTCGCTCTGCAGACTCGTCGGCCTCATCACAACAGTGCTGGCTTATAAGGTACTCATGATGTATAAAGCACTGCTGTGCTTTTTAGTTAGACAAACAAGTAGGTACCTAATATCTAACTTTAAAGTCTATCTTTTAATCATTTTTATATGTCAATCGAGTGACTCTCACTTGATCAGTGCAACTAGTTAGTAGTAGGTAGGTAGGTAGTAGTAACTAATGTAGTAGGTATGATATGAAAACAATTATCGAATCAAGCATAGTCTTTTTCTACTATATTCTTATGTTTATTTTCGACCTATATGGTCGAAAGCACAGTTTTTGTGATATTTGCTATTCCTGAGCAAAGTTTCTGCCAAATCGGTGCAGCTTTTTTAATCGTGTTTGATCATAGAGAAAGTATATATATGTAGAGACAACATTCGCGTATGCGAATGAAATAGCTATAGAGATATAACCTAGCTTTAATGTACACCTGGAAGGTTTATGCAGATCTCTACGACAAAAGATTATTATTCTTAGTGTAGGATCTGCACGTCATATGATTTTGCAATGTAAGCTAAGACCATCAATGTCATTTAAAGCAATTAAAACAACTATTAAAAACAACCCGACTAAAACGATGAACACGTGATACATATGCCAGCTATAAGATAAAATGAACAATGTAATTTGGTCGGGTTATACATGACAGCGGGTGAGAGCCAATGGGTGCACTAGAAACTGGCTCCCTACATTGCTGGATCCAGTTTAATCGCATACGCAGGTAAAGAATAAGAAATTGTTGTTCATCTCGCTCTGTCATACCAGTGATTGCATAGTTTTATCCTTCTCATATTATTATTGTTATTTAAATGCCACATCCGCTTAATATTCCATCCACGTGTTTGATGCATTATATATCATGTATATTTATTTTTGACAGTACGAGAGAGCTGACGAAGGTGCTGGGAGGGAAGGCAAGCTCCGGAACACTTTCGGGTGGGCGCGCATCGAGGTGGTGGGCAGGCTATCAGTGCACGTTCTATTCGCGTCCTTCGCACTGGCGCTGGTAGTAAATGCCTTGCAGCTGGGTGTGCACTCCTCGCACGGCCAGCCGCCAAGGTATCCGAAGGTGATTGTTGGCAGCGCGGTCGTGGGCCTTCTGCTGCATGCTATCAACTATATGCTGCTGGCTGGTGAGTTCTTTAAGAACCTAACTTTTTTTTTGTAGAAAACTGGAAACTGTTTACAACTTTACTTACATCTGATTTACAATATTATACATATTGTAAAAAATACTAATTAACGTATTCACATGCCGCGTGAATAATTTTCAGTAGCAAGTTTAAGTTTATAGACCGCCCCTGAGATATATACCGTAATCATGAAAAAAACATGAATATCGGTTGACAACGTAGACAGAGAAATCTAGTAACAAACACAAACATAAGTTATAACAAAAATTTAAAAAATATATTTAGAATGGTCTACATAAGGGGGCTTCTACCATTTGAATGCGTACACATAATTGCTTTATAAATGACTAGCAGCCCGCCCCGGCTTCGCACGGGTAGAACATATATGCCTACAAAATTTGCATCAGTTTGTTGCATCGAATATAAAATATGAACATATTTAACAATCATCGTCAAATTTCATCCAATTTACACAAAACCTCAACGAATTATGCACCTAAACCTTCCTCATAAACACTCTGGCTATTGGTAAAAACCGCATGATAATCCGTTCAGTAGCTATTGAGATTATTGCGAACAGATAGACAGACGCAGTGATGGACTTTGTTTTATAATACTTACGTAGTGATATTGGACGGCCCTTTGGGGTAAAGGATAGTTACCCTGATTCTGACCTGACGGTCTAATCCTAGCTATATACCAATGAAAGTTTTATGTGCATTCATGAATCATGAGTTTTCGTACAGTGGTAGTGGGATCATTAAATCTACCAAAAAGTAGCTTACCACCAAGGAGAACATCTGACGCCGTAACCTTACGGCGTTCCCCGACGCAAAATGTAGGGGTAATATACGTTTAACGTGTGTATCTGTGTCTGTCTGTAGCATCTTAGCACCTAACTGGATGAACCGATTTTGTTTTTATTATTCATAGTTTTTTTTGTTGTTTAATAGATGTCTTCATCGCGAGTTTTCTTAGCTTTGATTCATTAAAATTCGTTCAATCGTTATAAAACTATGAGCTTTTTTCTAGTTAATTGCGCTATGAAATCAACTTTCATAAGTCTGATCAATTCGAAAATCTTCTTCTTCAACGATATTGTAAGAACATGGAAGCATTGACCTGATGCTGGGACATCTCCTGGACTCTACAGAATACTCAAATCCTCACCAACTTAGAGCTCAGATTTTAAATGTCGTGTTTAGAGTCATTGGAATGCTTTTAATGAAAAGATTAGGTATAGATCAGTCGGGGTGGTTTAAAATATTATATTATCCTAACTAATATTATAAATGCGAAAGTAACTCTGTCTGTCTGTCTGTGTCACTTTCACGCCAAAACCACTGAACCGATTTAAATGAAAGTTGGTACACAGATAGTCTAGAGCCTGAGAAAGGACATAGGCTACTTTTTAATGCGAAAAAAGGATTGTAAGGGGTTGAAAGGGGGGGTGAAATGTTCTATGGAAGTAGTAGGGGTAGGGAATGGCGGGAGGGATTACCGTGGTGTGGTACGGTGCGGTGTAGGTGGGATACGCATGTGTCTTATTTGTAAAATAATTAGCCTAAATAATTAAAAATGCTACCCAAAGACACTATTCCACGCGGACAAAGTCGCGGGTACAGCTAGTTATATATATAGACGAATATTATTTTACACAATAGATCATATTATTATACTATATTGACTTCAAATTGATTGTGATCGGTGGGGATCTACAGCATAGCTAAGCTTATAATAATATTTTCGGAGTAACTATGACCTAATCTGTGGTTTCACTGCAATTATTTCATTAATTTTGCGATGCGTGTATGTGAAACTCGTGATATCTTCTAGAGTTTTCATTTGAATTATATACTGTAAAGGACAATTTTGATCTATAATATGTGGCCAAGCTAATTAACGTAATTATTTGGATAAGGATTAATACTATATACTTGAAAATAGGCTTGGAAGTTATGTAATATTTTTTTACAAAAATTTTAAGATTAAAATGGTTACTGTGAGTCAACCTTAAGAGATAGACATATGCTGTCGCGGACTTTTTTGTAGGTCTTATTAAGTTGTACAACTCTTCCATAAAAAATATTCTTCTATCTATTTTCAATTGAGCAGCGTTCGTAAGAAACGTGTTTTTTCGACCGTTTTTTTGCCGACTTAGGTTGCAAATTAGGTCTCCACGAATGTACCTTTGATTTAAACGGGATAATATATAGCCTATTTTCATTCCGAAAGTCCATTCTATGTATTAGTGAAAGAATTTTTTAAATCGGTTCTGTAGTTTTTGAGCCAAATCATTACAAACATACAAAAATACAAATGTTCTCTCTTTATAATATTAGTATAGATAAAATTATTTTGTAATGCACGTCGTAACGTCATAAAAAGTTACAATGGTAACGTCTTCTCAAGAGTTTTACAGATGATTATCCAAATGGCTATTTTAATTCACCGCTGCAAATTTGTACCTATTTATTGTTTTGAACACAGAAAGAATGATTTGTTTATAAACATCATTATGTAAGTAGGTAAGTATTATGTCGTTATTTACACGTGCGCACTACGAGAGGGAGTTCTTATGTAGGTACCGTTTTTCATATTTATAGAAAGAAGCAAGTACTAATTGAATGTTATAAATACTTTATAATCCTACTTGAAGTACCTACTTACTAATTCAGTAGCAAAATGACTGTAATGATGCAAGTGGAGGCTAAAACTAGTAGACTAATGTGACAGGGCGCTGTAGAGCCATAATGTTCATAATAACATGGTATTTGGCAATCATTTAAGATTTTTTTTTTTTTATATACGTTATAGGCTAGCGTTTGACCACTATCTCACCTGTTGGTAAGTGATGATGCGGTCGAAGATGGTGAGCACGCTAGGCCTAGAATGGGAACTGGCTCTCAAGGATAGCTGCCGGAACACATTAGATGTTTGGTGACAGATTTTCTAACTTGAGGGTGGTAGCTGGCCAGGCGGACACCAGATAGTGTCCTACCACCATGCGGAGGTAGTTGGTTACTTAACGATGTTTTTCCTTCACCGGAGGGCCACTATGAAGAGCGCACATAATTTTTTTCGGTAGAAAAATGCATTGGTGCACGGCGGTTTGAACTCGGTACCTCTGGCATCAAAGGCAAGCGTTCTCCCGATTGCGCCACCGGGCCCTCAATTAATGAAAGAAAGAATTTACTGATCCTTATGGATTAGCGATAGAGGGATGTAAGGGAGCACAAATACCAGTGCTCCCAGCCAACCTCACCTGCCCGTGATGCATCCTGCTGACCAACGAAAGAGGCTCTGGCGACCGACAAATGGCGGTATAACCATTTCAAATTATGGCGTAGCTAAATACTACAGGCCGGTGATGGGCAGCAGCGTCACCGGTGCGAGAAGCTACGTCCCGCGATCGCCAACCCGCCTGCCCAGCGTGGCGATTGGGATGACCCAATCGCCCTCCTCCCTCCCAATGAGCAGAAGATCGAGCTCAGTGGCGTATCTTAGGAGAGGCTTACATCCAGCAGTTGACTGACACAGGCTGATTATGATGATGATGGATTAGCACAGAATCTACTTACCATAGGTTCAAACACTTCAAATCCTTCTACATATTCTATTTCTATTTGAAGCTTCTCGAATGAGGTGTCTTACGTAATGCCGATTATATCTACCTATTAATAATGTTTTGTTATGCTTAGGTCCGACGACGATGTTTATCAAACTTATATTATAGCCGAGCCGTGGACTATTGTGTGAGAATAACCAATGGGGGAAATCATAACATTAAAGTTAATTAATATAGGTAATAGTAAAACTGGAACTACCATTTACACTTTAAGGGTTCCGTACCTCAAAAGGAAAAAATGAACCCTTATAGGATCACTTTGCTGTCCGTCTGTCTGTCTGTCTGTCCCCTATGTCATGACTCCTTTTTCTCAGGAACGCGTAGAGACATTAAGTTGAAAAGGTAAAAGGTTAATTAAAGTTTCGGCTGCCAAAAAATCAAACTTGTAAGTCGACGCGATCCAAAGATATGACCGTTTATGTTTCCCATTTTCGCATATTTTGCGATTTAACAGAATTAAAACCTATACGTACTTCCCGTTGACCTAGAATGAATTATTAAATTTGGCAAGAAGCAAGGTCTTGAAGCACTTATATAGGAATAAATCTGAAAACCGTAAATATGTAGTTTAATAACAAAAAAAAGTAAATGTACTATTATAAACTTATATTTGCGGTTGGTGCAGTACATTTTCTATGGATCTTACTGTAAAGTTAAGTTTGTCTTTTAATCAAATTTGAGAAGTTGGTACGGAAGCCTCTGTGAGCGAGTCCAACTCGACTTGGCCGGTTTTTTTATATTATATAAGCTAGCTTTTGACTATATAACCTTTTGTAAGTGACGAGGGGTATATTGAAGTCAAAATAATTATTCAGGCTTCTTCCAATAGCAGACGTGAGTCTAACTAAAGGCTAAGCGTGCACGTGGTTACGGAGCGCTTATTCTACCGTACGGTAGAACAAAAAAAAGTCTGGCCAAGTGCAAGTCGGACTCGCACTCGTAGGGTTCCGTAACACAGTAGAGTATGCTATAACTGTGATTTTTCGCAACTGCAAAAATAACTTTGTTTTTCATAGTGTTTGTATGAAAAACAAAGTTATATTTGCGGTCGCTATATCTCAAAAACTGCTGACTGTACGTCGTTCAAACCAATTTTCGTTGAAAGTTTTAATTGAGATCTACAGAATTTATATTATTTGTAGATTTTTCACTCCCTTACTTTAAAAGTTAGAGGGGGGGACACACATTTTACCACTTTAGACGCGCCTATCTTTTAAATGATTGACTTTAAGAAAAAATGATTTTAGGAACCTTAATGTCATTTTTAAAGACCTATTCATAGACACGTATAGGTTTGAACAAAAAAAATGTTTTTTTGTTTCAGTTCCATGTATGAAGACCTATTCATAGACCCCACACGTATAGGTTTGAACAAAAAATTTTTTTTTGTTTCAGTTTCATGTATGGGATGCCCCCCTTAAACTTTTATATTTTTTATTTTTGCATAAAAATCGGAAAGCGGTTTACAGAATACATCTAACTACCGAGTTTCAATTCTGTAGTCCTAACAGTTTCGGAATAAAATAGCTGTGACATACGGACGGACAGACAGACAGACAGATAGACATGGCGAATCTATAAGGGTTCCGTTTTTTGCCATTCGGCTACGGAACCCTAAAAAGTTGCGTTAATTTCACCGCAAATGCGCGCACTTCTATGACACTCCAGACTTCACAAAATATGCACATAAACGCACCGCAACCGAAGTGGGCGCTCGCACTAACGCGAAGTCAGTAATCCTGACGCAGCGTTATTAAACGTTGGGTAATTAATTCCTATTTTATTAACCGACGAAAAAAAAACGGAGGAGGTTATCAAGTCAACGTGTATATATATTTTTTTTACGTGTGACCACGCATAACTTTTTACAGAGTAGTCTGATTTTGATAAATCTTTTTTTATTGGAAAGGTGTACCCCCCAAGGTGGTCCCATTTAAATTTGAACGAAATCGAGCGAGCAGCTTTTAATAAATCAACTAAAATAATGGATAAAAGTATTATTCACGTTATTTATTTTCTTTCTTAGTTTTAGGTTTTTTTACAATAAAGATATCCAAACAAAAATAGAAAAAAATCATTACAAATAAACAATATTATAAAAAAACCTAAACCTAGAGTGCCGCCAGCAGCGGGGCAGGGCCCAAGCTACTGGTGGTTAGGGTTGCAGAGAGAGGAACCTCCTGACGATGCGTGCCGTGTCAAGAAGTACCGCCTTCTGTATCTGACCCTTGATCCAGCCGTCTAGCGAGAGTCTCTTGAGATGTTGGTCGAGACTCTTCGCTATTAGGCCGTTCGCAGAAACGACTATTGGGACAATGCTAGTCGAATCAACATCCCACATGGCGGTAACCTCGAAAGACAAGTCAAGGTACTTGCTGATCTTGTCCTTTTCAGCCTTCACGAGGTTCTCGTCATGCGGGATGGTGATGTCAACTAACACTGCCCGCCGCTGGGACCGGTCGACTATCACGATATCAGGTTTATTGGCGACAATAGTCCTGTCCGTGATAACCGATCGGTCCCAATAGAGCAAAGCATGACCATTTTCAAGAACTGGCGCAGGTGCGTACTTATAGTACGGCACCTCAGACTCGACAAGGCCGTATTGAAGAGCAAGTTGCTGGTGGATGATCCTGGCTACGAGGTTATGTCTGTGCAAGTACTCGGAGTTAGCAAGATGAGAACAACCGGAAATGATATGTCTGAGTGACTCTCCGGGACGGCGGCATGCCCGACATATGTCGACCGTACCGTCCTTCATAATATATTTCCGGTAGTTGTTCGTCTTGATAACTTCGTCCGCAATTGCACAAACAAAACCTTCGGTTTCCCCAAAGAGGTCCCCGAATCGTAGCCAGTTCACCGACGCGAGCAGGTCCACATCGGGTCCCGTTAAGACTCGATAGAACCGGCCATGCAGCTCCTTGCTCTTCCATACGTCCTTGCGGTCCTCGGTGCTCAGCACCTGAGGCTTGCGCCAGTTCTCTTTGCCTAAGGACAGAGGGGTGAAAGTCTTGTCAACTGACACCACATCGCAATGCATCCCACACTCGTTGTTTAGGAAATATTCCCGGAGACTGCATACCTCACGGTTGTGGAGTGTCTTGGCATTTAAAAAGCCTCGACCACCCCATTTCCGTGGGATATACAGTCTCATAACAGACGAGCGTGGGTGAAGCATGCGATGTGATGTCAATTGCTTTCGAACTTTTCTATCCAGGGCGTCTAGTTCAGTCTGCGTCCACCTTAGTATGCCAAAGGTGTATATAAGTAGGGGCATAACCCAGCCGTTGAAGGCACGTACCTTGTTGCCTCCTGACAAAAGACTGTTAAGTACTTTTGTCAGGCGACCGAAGAAACGTTCCTTCACCGACTGTTTTATCCCCCCACTCTCGATACCCAATGACTCTGACATACCAAGGTATTTATAGGTGTCGGCTTCGGAGAGAGATCTGAAACTCATTGTATCAGAAAGTTGTAAATTCATTGAATTAACAACTTTCCCCCGCTGCACGTGCATGACCGCGCACTTATCTACACCGAACTCCATGTTGATGGCGTTGCTGAAAGTCTCAGTGACTTTCAATAACTCCATCAAATCATGGCGCTTCGGTGCAAAAAGTTTGAGGTCATCCATGTACAGCAAGTGTGAAATGACTTCACCCTCTCTCCTAAGCCGATAGCCTAGCCCTGAATCCTCTAATAATGTGCTTAGAGGATTTAGGGCTAGACAGAACCACAACGGACTCAGAATGTCACCCTGGAAGATGCCTCGCTCAATCCTTATAAAGTCCTGCGGACCAGAGAGACTGTCCCAACCACCCGGTTGACGAAGGACTGTGGTCCACTGCCTCATACAAGAACCTAGAAAAGACCTCAGAGTTGTATCAATTTTATACAACTCCAAGATCCTCTCCAGCCAGGTATGAGGCACTGAATCATAGGCCTTCTTGTAGTCAATCCAGGCGGTGGAGAGAGCACCTTTGTTCCGCCGGACTTGTTGGCAAATGGCCGTGTCGATGAGGAGGAGCTCCTTAGTACCACGGGACCCAACCTTACATCCATTCTGAGAGGGGGCCAAAATATTGTGCGCAACAATGTGCGAATTAATTTTAAACCTCAGAATAGATGTAAGAAGCTTGTACAGCGTTGGCAAGCATGTAATGGGTCTATAGTTCTTCGGTTCCGTGGTACTACCGGACTTGTGGAGCAGGAAGGTGACACCGGTTGTCATGAATGTTGGCAAGGAACCAACCTCGAGGGCTTGTTGGAATTGCGCCGCTAAGCAGTCGTGTGAGCATCGAATCCACTTTATCCAAAAGTTGTGTAATCCGTCCGGTCCTGGACTTTTCCAGTTCTGGGCCGTACGGATCGCACAACTAACGTCTTCGGGGCTAATACTAATAGCCCCCATGGATTCGATAGGCTCACACGCGCGCTCAACGACGCTCATCCAATCGCCCTCCGTGTGTTCGACGGGCACCGACCAGATACTACGCCAGAAGTTATTCATGGTAGTAGTATCCGGACACTGCTCCTCATTCACACGTTGATTGGTTCCTTCCCAACCTCGGTATACCTTCCTTTGGTCACTTTGGAAGAGGCGATTTTGATAATAGCGATCTACACGCGCTCTATAGCGACGAATACGGTTTGCCAATGCATAAACTTTCTGCTTCAGAAAGTCAATGCGTTCCGTGACACAAGTCATGTAGTCCCGGGGTCTAATCCCGGTCCCAGCAAAGGCCTGATTCACGAAACGCATGACTCGGGGGCGATGATTACCCCCTCTGAAGCAGATCAACTTCGCAATAAGAGTCCTAAACATATTGATGCGACACTCGATTCGTTCTTGCCACGCAGGGATAGCGGGGCATCGCGGTATTCGGTCAGTATCCGGAAACTTGACGCGAACAACGCGACACGCCGCTATAGCCGCGCAGTAAAGAATCGAGTGTGTATCAACTAATGTTTCACTCGTCTGCATATATGGGACTAGCAAAACGTTTAGGGCTCCCATTAACGCCAGGTTACGTTTATTCATTGGCAAACGTGGTAGTCGCGGCCTAGAGTCAGGAGTAGTGCGATACTCCAAAATCGCGTCTTCCAAAGCCCTCCTCAAATGCTCATTAGTCTGGGTACTTACGTTAGTATTCGTACAATCGTCTGCGTCTAGCGCGGCATCCGCCGGGGCAGACGTCGAAGCCGAGCCTGTCGGCCCCTGCGTCGACGACACACTGGGCGGGTCCCGCGCTAAAGCAGAAGTAGTAGGAATAATAGGTAACGCCTCCAGACGCAGCCGATCAAGCGCAGAGTCGTCCAACAGCTTGAGCCGCTGGATGGCCCGCACCTGATCCGATAGTCGTTGTGCGGTAACGGTGACGGCTGGTTCAAGGGCCTGAAACAGAGGTAGTATCCTATCGCGGTACGCGGTCAGGTTAGTTCCTCCCTCTGTAGCCCCGTAGTAGGCGCGCATGCAGTTCTCATTTAAAGACTGGGTCCATCGCATGCGACGCGCTACACCACCGGTAGCGAGGGCCGGGCGCGGAGCAGAATGCCCCACAGGCCCCAAGCGTGCCGGTAGCGGTGGCCGTCCTCGTCGTCGCGTAGATGGTGGTGGCGGCGGCGGCGGCGTAGGCCCGTCGTCATCACTCGACGAGCTGCCCTCCGGGGGAGTGACAAACTCGTCTCCCGACGATGTGCTCGGAGATGATGCGGCGGGCGGAGGTGGTGGGTGCGCGCTTCTTGTCTCCGCTAGACATCTTCGAGATCTCGTTATCATTTTTTATCACTTTTATCGTAGTTATTTTGCTTGCACATTATTTTGGGTTTGTTGATATATGACATGATACGTCAAATGAGAAAAACGATGTAGATTAAATTAAATGTATACTGAATTTTGAACACTATTTTCTTGATGTAAGATTATTTGTTTATTGTATTTACTGTTTTTATGGTATAATCAAGGTTGAAATAGCAAAATTCACAAATAAAAGTAATATAAAAAAAAAAAAAAAAAAAAAAAAAAAAAAAAAAAATTCTAAAAGACGTCTCGTCTGAGCGGTGTCAAATTTTTTTTTTTTTTTTATGTAAAGTATTATTATTATTATGTTGATTATTTCATCGTAACATCAATGTATATCGATTGACAAACTGGAAAAATGAAAATAGCCGAAAATCAGGCTCAGTTACTTGTAGTATTCATTATTCTGTGGCTCAGTGGCGTGTCTTGGGACAGGCCTATATCCAGCAGTGGACTGATACCGGCTAATTACGATGATGATGATGATATTATTTCGCAGGTTTCCCATTTGAATTTCATCCAGATGTTGATGATGT
This sequence comes from Cabera pusaria, assembly GCA_954871355.1. Lineage (NCBI taxonomy): Eukaryota > Metazoa > Arthropoda > Insecta > Lepidoptera > Geometridae > Cabera > Cabera pusaria. The sequence continues at coordinate 17,288,153 of OX940888.1, forward strand.
TCAGTATCTTCAGAGATATGAAGATAAATACCTTAAACTTTGTATTGAAATTGATAAGCATGACGTTGGAAGTTATTCTTTTAGTTTTTTAAATGATCTTAAATTATTTTTATTATTATAAAGCATTTTTATTATTATGACCAATAAAACATATGCCAGGGGTACGCAATGACGCCTGCTTATAACATGTGGCACAGACAACTTGCTGCTAAGTGAAGATGTGATTACACCTTTAATGTAGATTCTCATCTTCTATAGTCTTACCTCGTGCTGATCTGAGCTCTCCGGTGAACGTGTTAATCTAATTATTAGATTCTTCTAAATTATCTTTTTTTCATTCGAGCGGCATTCTTTGTAGGCCTACCCATGTTGGTATATTAAAGTCTGTTTTTAGGGTTCCGTACCTAAAGGGTAAAACGGGACCCTATTTCTAAGACTCCGCTGTCCGTCTGTCTGTCTGTCTGTCTGTCTGTCTGTCTGTCTGTCTGTCTGTCTGTCTGTCTGTCTGTCCGTCTGTCACCAGGCTGTATCTCATGAACCGTGATAGTTAGACAGTTGAAATTTTCACAGATGATGTATTTCTGTTGCCGCTATAACAATAAATACTAAAAACAGAATAAAGTTAAAAATTATACGGGGTCCCCATACAAGAAACGTGTTTTTTCGGCATTTCACGCCATCTATGAACGCTTAGTTAGGTAAACGTCCCATAGATGGCGTTATATTGAAATGTCGATCCCTAACACCTTTGTTAGACGTTAGATGGCGTTATAAGAAATAAAATGTTTATTAATTATTATTTTTTGCTGGCGAAAAATGATAGTGGTATTTTTTGCTCGATCTTATAAAATACTGTAGTGTGGTACGGAACCCTACTAGTGCGAGTCCGACTTGCACTTGGCCAGTTTATTTTTAAATTATTTACAATTATTTTACAACAAATTATAGATAAAGTAGGATTATATAACAGTTAATAGCTAAAATAAGGTATGTAGCTATTTTAAAAGTAAACTAAGTAACTAAACTTAATAACTAAGTTCCTAAATTAATGTTAGTATGTATACCCAAGTAGTTTTGAGTCACAGAAAAAAGTAAAAAGTATGTGACACCTTAAGTATATACGAGAGGTATAAGTATATACGAATTAAGTATATTAATAAGTAATTATTAGTAAGTATATTATTAAGTAATTATTAATTATATAATTATTAATTATATTAAGTATATACGAAAAAATTGGTGGTGACACACGGACAGACAGACGTACAGACGGACAAGAAAGTGATCTTATAAGAGTTCCTTTTTTTACTTTTTGAGGTACGGAACCCTAAAAATAATAATCTGATTTCAGTATGTGTGTGCCACTCTATTCAAATATATGGAATTATGCGCGTTATGTAACAAAAACATGTCTTTTTGTATTTAATTTAAAGTCTAATCTGCCCACTGATTTAATTATTAAAGGGCTGCAGTATTTTGACTGTACAAAGGTAGCATAATCATAAGTCTCTTAAGGTGACTTGTATGAAAGATTGGATGAGATATAATCTGTCTCTTAATTAATTTATAGAATTTAATTTTTTATTTAAAAAGTTAAAATAAATTAAAAAGACGAGAAGACCCTATAGAGTTTTATAATTAATTTTATATAAAATAATTTATATTTTAAATATTTTTATAAGATTATTTATTTTGTTGGGGTGGGTTCATAATCTTAAATATTCAGATCCGGAATTCAGAACGCTCGTCAGTATCATTCTTACAGATCGCTCTGATAAATTCATAATCTGAAAAAATCATAATGTGTGTGGAACATAATGACATTGTATGAGATTCCGGGCTTTCTGAATTCATATTATGAATTCAGAGTCACATTCCGGCTGTATGAGGCCGGTCTTAGTCTTTGTATAGTTTGACAATAAGTGCCAAAAGACGTATCAAAATAATCATATTTACCGAGTAATTAAGTGTGGTTGAATAGAAAAGATAAGAATGCTATTAGTGGTTAACTTTCTAGAACAAAACACACAATGCACTCGATTGTTAGAAAGAAAACAGTGACAGAACATATTTAGGTTAAAGGTAGTTATGATAATATATTTTGCTGAACTGAACTCAATAACAATGGTTGCGTGATTCTTATTTTTCGGGGAAATTTCGAAACGCTTCCCGGAAATAGATTGTTGTGAGACCTTTTACGGATATTCTTATGGGTAAAAGTAAATTTAACATGCATCAACATAAGTTCATTTTATAATTAAGAGCAAACGCGGAGTGCAGTTTTCCATACAAACGTATTCCCCCGTTTCCTCCCTTGAAAATGTTTCTAGAGCAAAATTTGTTTCTACAAACAATCAAAGTCTGCTGTAGCTATGCCTGTATATGCATTGTATATATATATAATATATCGTTTGCTTTTTTTGACCAACTAATTGCAAATATAAATAATGACCCTTCAAAAATCATAGCTACTGCATGCTTCATAGCTACAGCAGACCTTGATTATTTGTAGAAACAAATTTTGCTCTAGATGCATTTTCCAGGGAGGAAACAGGGGAATACGTGTATATGGGAAACTGCACCCCGCCTACGCTCTTAATTCAAGACGTATAAGTTTAGAGAAGCTTAAGAACTTTTGATTACGGAATTTTCGGATAATTGTAGGACCCAGATATATATCATAGTCCGAACTTGGACTTGCTCCAAGTCAACTTCGTTGACGAGCAGATTCAAGCAGTCCAATGTGCGAGTCCATCGTTTACAAATTGGATTTTATGTCAAAAGTGTGTTAACGATGAAATAACTATTATGTGGCCGTTTCTAGCCAAAGTCACTAGAGTTTCGACAATCACTGTTTGGTGATTTTTGGTGGTTATTCTACGAAAATTAAGAAGTACATTAAACGATAAGCCATGTTTCAGGACGAGAACTAAGCTACAGTCGGCGGCTGAGCATGACGGAAGGAGGAGAAGTGGTGCTGAAAACAGGAGCCGGAGAGCCGGTCTTAGCTCATGCACCTACCGATATTGCAAGTAAGCAACATTATGCCACGTATTAATACTTAGACTTGCATTTTAACACTTACAGCGTTTGTCCACCGCCACCATTAGGTACCAGGATGTCACCGATAGCGAGATTGTTTCGGGTACGAGTTCAAAATGACTTGACGGCGATCGTTAGTTCACCTACTTACTACGATTACCTAATACTTACAGACACAATACTAGTTTGAAATGTTCAATTTTGACAACACCATCAAATTCGTCGATAAAAACTGAACCATACTTTATGGCGAAGCGAAGGCTAGACGCTCAATATGTATAACAATAATAATAAACTTAGATACGCTTTGCTGTGATCCGCAGCTATTTGTTCAGTATCGCGATATTAATAGAGCGTGTATCGAGGTATATCGATAGATCAAAATCAGAGGATTTCTAGATTTTATAATTCCGGTTCGTGATATGGTCCTATACATTACGGACGGACTACTATACAATAAGAGACGCTTCAATTGGAATCCCACTAGCAATCTAGCATTAATCCGATTACCTAGTAAGTAGTAGGTAAGTACGACAAATACGTAGGTATGTAAGACAAATACGTAGGTATGTAACTAATCGTAAAAGTTTTTATCAGAGTCGTTAAGGCTGATAATATATTAAGATTATATTTAATATGAATATTCTGAATTTTAACGAGGCGATATATATGTATAACAATTTTACCTTACGAAATGAACACAAGTTCTTAAATACGATGCAGTTCCAATAATCAAAAAAACTAAAAGAACCGACTTCAAACGTCGCGCTAATCAAAGTAGCCAGTAGATGCAGTGACTATTATATAATCCGTGCCATTAGTTTGTATGTCGTCCAGGTATGTAAATAAAATTAAAAAAAATGTACCGTAATACAAATGTTGATATATTAAAAACGGCTCGACCGATTTCGTTATAATTTTAATGGGACACACCTGGAAAGGGTACGCATTGAAACAAAAAAGAATTTTCCAAATCGGTTCAGGCATCTTTGAGTAATCGGTGAACATAAATTAACAAAAAAATTAAAAATAAGGTTCCGACGAATTGACAACCTCCTCCTTTTTTGTGAAGTCGGTTAAAAACGTCGCCCGTTTGTTGATCAGACACCACATAACACAATGGTACTTTATATGTGATTGACGTTGATAACGTTATTATCACTAACACGTAACACAAAAATACCTTAATGAGCACAATAGACTATAGAGGCAGACGAACTGTGATACTTTGTAATCCTCTACTCCACTTTATACGCACTTGGCGCTATTGCTAATACAATGTAAATCGAACACGTGGTGATACATTTTCTGATGCAGAGTAGATAGGTAGTAGACTTACGCAGTAGTATTTAATTAGCACCTTGTCAATATACGCTGTGTGATATTCCAATCTGCAAATTATATGCGTTTGTAGATAATTACGTAGATAGGTAAAACACTAGTAAGTAGGTATAATTAACACTACTAACCGAGGCAATTGTAATCCCTAAAACAAATTAAATCGTGATTTTTAAGCTAGCGTTTGACTACTATCTCGCCTCGTGGTAAGCGATGATGTGGTAGAATATGGTAAAAACGCTAGGCCTAGAATACTCTGACTCTCAAGGACTGGGTACTGCCAGAACACCGTAAGATTATGGCGTCAGATTTTCTCGTTGATGGCGGTGGGCTACCTTTTGATAGCGAGTCACGTGGAACATCGAAATAATGCTCCTTCCTGATCCTAAATTGGCCTCATGTGACATGAAAGTGTGTGGCTGAATGTATGGACTTTTGTGTGAAATTTGACATAAATGTCACTTAAAAGCTATCCACTCCTCAAAACATTTTTACTTTAACGGTTAAGCGACAAGAATAAAAGCACGCACACAGTCTCTAGCTATTCCCTAAACATTAGATCCATCAAAATAATAAATCTTCTATGATAAATGAATACAGTTTTACTTTTATTCAGCTGCAATCAATAATAACCAACATAAATGACTCCGTTCCGCTCGAAAACAAAAGCTCAAAGCTAGAAACATGGCCGACGAGTGAAAGACGTAGCATTAGCATAGACAAATAGATTTTGGTGTTGCCATGTTATAGAAATAAATTCTGCTGCTCAAAGCTAAGTTTTAGTAAAAAATATTGTTACATAATATACGTGACATAAAAGCATCAAATCCGTGGACACGATGTTAACGTACCAGTATTTTATTATTTGAACATTATCTAATCCTGCCTGACACTGAAATTTGTAGAATAGGTATTATTGTATCCATACGAACTTTAAAATGGTCAAATACGAATACAACAAATATTCAAAGTTGTAACATAAGTGCGGGGGCGAGTTTGGGACATTTTATTTTGTATTGAAAATGTTGTGATGACATGTTATTTTTATGAAAAATAATTATTAATTATATGTTTTGCGAATGTTTGTATATTTAGCCTACTAGAAAAAACTAATATACAAAGCTAAGAAAATAGAAAATCTATAAGTTTTATGTCAAATTTTATTTTAATACTTACTGGACGCTGGATCTTAATATAATGAGGCCAATTTTACGGCCTTACCCACCTGCAGGAATAATGCTGGAATAATTATGATTTAGTTTTTTGTTAGGTACTATTTCCATGTAGGTAGATATGGACCTATTCATACTGTTAACAATTACTTGTCATACAATTAGGTCAACTTGACTTGTATACCTAATGGGACCACCTTAAAGATGAAACCTGAAAAATCATTCATTCAAAAGAATCATACGAGTTGGTTGGCAGTGTAATCGCGTAACAAAAATACAAAAAAAACATACGGCTGAATTGAAGAATCTCCTCTTTTTTGGAAGACGGTTGAAAAGAGCCCGTTACATGGTATTGTTTGGTGTCAGGCAGCTTGTTCGTGATGGGTGCTGGTTTGACGGCGGAATGGGAGCCGGTCGCATCTCGCCTCGCCGACCCAGCCCTCTCGGCCTGTGCTGCTATTACGCTTGTCATCTTCAATTACCCATTCAGTAAGTAAATACTACATTTATATGTTTGTTATTTATTTATTTACATATTTTATCTAAATTATTCTGTGTAAAACGAGTAACGGAAGAAAAAAGCTATGTACTTCGATGGGCGATCGGCGCTGCTGAATCAAATTCCCGGCCAATTCGACCATAATTATTCTTATACTGGCGATCGAATGGCACAGGTATTGCACGTAACACACAACAAAAGTACAATATTTAATAAAATTGAACAAAATTTGTCGAAAAAACAAGTTTTACTTATGTTTGTGTGTGCCCAAAAAAATTTTTTTTTTCCTTGCAATCTATAAATTATGAGAAACTGTTTTGTTTAAAAAATATTAAATTTAGTGCTAAACTACGTGTATCCACCAAAAATAATTAACCTGGTGTTTTTTTTTTCTGCGAAACTCTTTCAAGTAAGTAGTCCAAAATCCGTCTGGTAGGTATTACTGAAACGCACTTTATTAGTAAGGTATGCGTAGATACAAGATTAAATTATGTATTGACATACAATGTAGACAGGTATGCGATGAGTACAGACATGACCTCGATGGTGATACAGCTTATTGACACGCTTTTTAAGTGGAACCGTAACTTCAAATTCTGTCTCTAGTCTACTGAAGTGGAAATGAATTCTTACCGAGCGATAAGCCGAATCATTCGTTCGACACAATACAATGCAATATTACGCAAATATTTCATAAAGCCTTCAACGGTGTTTGCAAACTGTTTCCGAACAGAGGTCGTTGATCAAAGAAAGACTTGGAACGGATCAATACGACTTTTAAAACAACTAAGACTAACTTTTTAGTCATTTATTTTTCAACTCTATCAGTAGTAAGGAGTCATCTTTATTGAAAAAAGACGAAATGAAAAAAATGGTTAATTCTCGTTATTGCCTTGGCAACACCTGCACAGATATTCTCATTTCAATTGGATATTATTCGAATTTGGAAGTCTTCAATTTTATAAAATTGTATTTTTTTTACATTCCGTGAGCTATTAGAATAAATAAATCTTTTATGGTTAGAATCACTTATTGCTTCGTATTAAATATCAAAAATGTCTACTCAGAGCGTTGTGCATTGCATTTTTGCAATATAAAAACGACCTCTAAAAAGTTCAAAAGTTCGGATAAAAGTTCGAAAACTGCCTCTGGATGGATCTGGAATGGATCTTTCCATTCGAAGGAGAGGCAGTTTTCGTATCCGAACTTTTTTCGAATGATTCTGAATAGCCCTGATCTGAATACTAAGTTAAATGTGTTATATCATATAAAATATTGAATAAAATATTGGGTGCTTTGAACTTACTTTATTATGGCTCACTCTATTACCTAAGTAGGTACTTGTAACGTAACTAGTTACATTAGTAAATTATTTTGAATAACATCACATCCAAGTACCAACATGCCTTGTTTGTGTTTATTTTTATTAAAGCGGACAAATACTTGACCCCTATCTCACCAGATGTGGAGTGACGATGAGGTCAGAGATGGAATTGTACCTGTCCAGAAAAAGAAAACGTCATGATACAAGACGCAGGACAAATTGACTTTGGTCCAGTCCATATTATATAAAAGACGGGTTGCGATAGTTGTGATATATATAGCGCAACTATGCAAACCCGTCTTCCGTGTTTAAAGTAGATTATAGTGGTGTTTGTTTGTATCAGTGCGGTCAGCTGGTTTGGTGCTACTGCAAACGGTACCGGAAGGTCTGGGCACGTGTGAGCTGCGCGCAGCGGCACTGCGAGTACCCGGCGTGCTGGCCATACACGAGCTACACGTCTGGCAACTGCACAGGGACCGGGTCGTCGCTACAGCGCACATCTCTTACAGCTCACATGAGGTTACCTTTTTTTACTATCGTAGAACCGATAACCGTTGGGGTAGACGTGATATAGAGTGGAGACCACATCTCGGTAAATGAAACGCAGGACGCCCTCCAGCTACTTAGATGAAGCGGTGATATACCTACGCAAGTGTAGCGGCACCGGATTGAAAAAAAGAACTGAAATCGAAATCAGTGGCGTGCCATAGGTGAGGCCTATGTCCAACAATGGACGAATACTCGCTGTAAATGATGATAATGAACTACCTATCCCAACAAAAATTTTGACTATAGGTGACCTAGTGATTTCGTGACATGAATTTGTTATTATTATTTACTTAGCTACCACGTCAGATTTTCAGATCTGTGACGATCACACAACAATACCCTATATGTTCCTAGTACTATTTACAACTGTGTAATTACTTAGATGGTTAACACTTAACACACGCCTTCTCAAATTACCTATATATCGCAAGCGGAAATCTTCGTGTGAATTATTTAACAATAAGATTAGTAGTTAGCGCCTTTGATGGCTATGCGACCATGTGTGTATTCATACTTATTACAGGATTCTTTAATCCATAAGCACGACTACTATGAATACGGTTTAAGAAATATTAGGTACGCTCCTCGGCTTTACCTTAATATTATCCTTGGCTATTCCTGCGCTAAATATCATCAAAATCGGTCGAGCTGAAACCTAGAAGAGGGCAGAAAGAAAGTGACTTGCGTATTTGTATGTGTTTGTGTTGATATTGACTGTAGATACTTTTTCACAGGCTTACCTTAAAAGTTCGGGGTTAGTGATCGACGTTTTCAAACGCCATGGAATTGGACTCGTCACGCTTCAGCCGGAATTTACACTTTCTTCATTGATGGGTAAGCTAATTTTGTACATACATAAAAACTAAATCAATTGTTTTATGTAATCATCAGTCCCTCTACTGCTGGACATAGTTATATACTAGTTACATACTTCTGCCATTAGTACACTGAAGTTCACACCATTGAGACTTGATCTTCAGTTCTTATTTCTTCAGCCAAACACTTTGATGTGATCGCTTCACCTAGCCAATTCAATCTTCATGTTATAATATAAGATCGTTTAACTAAAACTAAAATAACCGACTTCAAAAGCCGCGCTATTAATTTTCAGTACCAAGTTTGAGGTGTTTATCTCCATATCTCTGGAGATATCAATCAGATCTTGATGAAATTACTATGCTACCATATGATATGATATCTCCTTTCCGAAAAATAATGATCTAAATCGGTTCATAAACGATTATGTTATCCGAAAACAAACATAATATATATATATAAATATATATATATATATATACGGTCGAATTGAGTATCCTCCTGCTTTTTTGGAAGTCGGTTAAAAATGATTATGATTGTTACAGGTACAGAAGAAGACAAAAAGGCAATGGTAGATTTCGCTAACATAGCCTGTTCCTGTCCGTGTGCTAAGGAATGCACTGCGCCCAGATGTTGTGAAGCGCCACGGAAGCCGCCTATCACTCGCATTTAAGAATGTTATGCTCCAAAAAGAGGTGTTTATTATACCACTCGGAATACAAGCAACCAAGTAAAAATAAACAAACAATCAATGGGTTATGGCAAGCAATCTATTGGTACAATTGAAACAAATGTGATAATATAATAAGACAAAGAAAAGTTTGGAGAGTGAGTACTGATATCACAGGGTTCTAAAATTCCCCAGCAGAGCAGCTTAATTAATTAGTCTTGTCCAATTTAGTCAAAGGTAGAATCGACTATGTAAATATAATTATATGATATATTATAGCTTAATCTATGGTAATACAGACGTATAAGTTTAGATATACATCTAGAGGAAACAGAAAAAACACGAGATCATTTTTTGCAAACTTAAAAGAAATTTAATTTCAACCACAATACATACATACCACAATATATACATAGAAATCACAGCAATACGACAAGGTTTTGTAATTGTAACCAAAGATCTACTCGAGTCGCGACAAAGCGGCGAAATTTCTTGTGTCTAGTAAACGACAGAACCTGCCGACAAGTGAAAGTTTCGAAAATGAAAACGCGGCTCGACCGCCACGGTTGTCAAATTGTCACTCGATGCACCGAGCCGATGAGTGATTCCGAAATAACCATACAATGAAAATAATTATGTCCATTGTTAAATACGGAATCGACATCGGGTCCAGTTATTAATAACCCGAAAAATAATAACGAAATGGTCACATTAGACACGTTGATGCAGCAGTTAAGTAGGTTAAAGGAAATGTCCAAGTTTTAGCTACTTCGTTGTTAGCTACTAGCTACGAGTATTGCATGACACTACTTTTCATGTAGTATTAAAACTCAAAACAATTGCTCATTATAATGAACTGCCATCTTGCCATATAAATTAACGTTTGATGTTTAAATAAGTATTAGGTTCCTATTAATTAGTTATTAATGTTATAGTATGGATGGACGTAAAGTATCACTCTATTGATTATAATTTTATTTAAATATATGTAAATAATGTATACACTGAATAGGATCAGGGCCACTGCGCAGTTAACATCAAAGGTTTGTGACTTTGTTGTGATGCCCTTAGTAGCTGGGAAGACAAACATATATCACAGACCCTTTTTTAATGTATCTTCAGCTCCATTATACTTGTTTATACAGACCATGCAATATCATTTCATGCCTGGGCATCTCAAAAGGCTACAAACACAAAGTCTAAAATATTATACTTGTATCTGTACCCTTAATATGAGTTTTCATACCAAACTCGATTTCGTATATCGAACAAATGTTGTATAATAAAACTGGCCAAGTGCCAGTCAGACTTTTGTTTCGCACACGGAGGGTTCCGAACCGCTGTATAATAATATATAAGTATAATATTATATTTTATTACCGTGTCAATACCATACATGCTTATTAACTACAACGCCATCTAACGAACATGTAACGGACTTCTAACACTAACTAAGCGAACGTTAACACATTCGTACCTAGGTAATTAGTAAAAACACGTTTTTTGTATGGGGACCCCCTAATTTTTTAACTTTGTTCTGCTTTTAGTATTTGTTGTTATAGCGACAACAGAAATACATCATCTGTGAAAATTTCAACCGTCTAACTATCACGGTTCATGAGATACAGCCTGGTGACAGACGGACAGACAGACAGACAGACAGACAGACAGACAGACAGACAGACAGACAGACAGACAGACAGACAGACGGACAGCGGAGTCTCAGAAATAGGGTTCCCTTGGTACCCTTTGGGTTCGGAACCCTAAAAACAGTACAGCGCCTCTAGTGGTTACTACACTTTACTAAATTTAGACCAATCAGGGAGCCAGAATAAGTCGAAAATCTATGTGAGATCTATCAAAAGCGTTTACGATGAAAACTCGTACTAAGGGTACAGGTTTTTATTCGTCGGAAGAAAACGGCGCTGTTTGCTCATATAGAAACTAGCATCTCCCTCTGACCAGCGTAAAAGGCAAAATATTAAAATGTTCTTAAGTTTGTAGTGGACTTGAGCTTGGGTATCTTCTATTAAATAAGAACATATATTGTATGTTTATGTATTTATTATATACTCACTTATATATAAACTCACTTACGATTCGCAAATGACACCGTCATCATGGCAGAGACGCAGCAGGACCTACAAAAGATGTTGAATGGCCTAGCTGATTCTTCTCGTTGCATCGATCTCCGGATGAATCTGGATAAAACCAAAGTCATGTACACCGAGCACGTTGTTCCGGAACCGATTGCCGTAGATGAAATCCCACTCGAAGTTGTCACTAAGTATGTTTACCTAGGGCAGACGCTCCAACTAGGCAAACACAACTTCGAGAAGGAAATCCAGGGAAGGATTCAGCTGGGCTGGGCAGCATTCGGAAAACTCCGTCTCGTCGCCTATACCACAGTGTCTAAAGACAAATCTCTTTAACCAGTGCGTCCTACCTGTAATGACATACGGAGCCAAGACGTGGACACTCACAGTTCGACTGGTCCACCAGTTTAAAGTCGCTCAGCGAGCTATGGAGAGAGCTATTTCTCTGCGGGATAGAATCCGGAACGAAGTAATTCGCCAGAGAACCAAAGTTATCGACATAGCTCAACGGATTAGCAAGCTGAAGTGGCAGTGGGCTGGTCATATCTGCCGCAGAACTTGCCCAAGACTTGTCCTAGAGTGGAGACCACGAATCGGCAAACGTAGCGTAGGACGTCCTGTGACCAGGTGGAGCGACGACATACGCAAAGCGGTGGGCAGGGACTGGAAGAGAAGAGCCGAAGATCGGGCTCAGTGGCGCATCTTGGGAGAGGCCTACGTCTAGCAGTGGACTGACACAGGCTGATGATGATGATGATGTATTTATTTATTTAGTATAATGTATAGATACAGAATTGGGATCATCAAAGAAGATATTGTTAGAGCTTTCGAAGGAGACGTACAAAGCAACTGTGATGTTCCTTGACAGTATTAAATGTAACAAAAATATAAATACTTCGCTTCGTTGTATTATTTTTCAAATAGAAATAATATCGTGCTTATTATTTTTCATAGACTTATAAATTAGTTTTAGTTGTATACCTGTAATATAAACTTGTGTACAAAGTGTTGTTGATAATTAATTGAGAATGCAAATAAATATATATGTTTTACTATTATTTGTAGTTCATATTTATATAGCTGATTAAACACACTTGCGATAAATACTATTATTATTTACTGAAATCTTAAACGGCGACTGATTAATTATTTATATTATATAATATGACGTCATAAGTTAATTAAAATTAATAATAAAAATAAAAATACGTACATTCATTGCGATTTTTCTAATATGTATGGGGTAATTTGAAACTCTTAAACTAGTTAAAAAATGTGTGAAAATAATAAATATGCCTACTCTATAAATCTTAGCGTAGCTTTTCAATTTTAAGCCGACCGCGCATATGCTCGCGGTTTCATGATTCGATTTTCGAATTCGGAAAACTAATTCGGAATTCCGTGAACCTGTCACATGTTATGTTATATAATTTTTTTTTGTGGAATTTATTAGTTAAGTCAAATCGAACGTCAAATTAACTCATCAATCACTCACAAATAAAAAAATCTTACCCCATCTAAATACAGTTTTCCACATAGAATTTTGCTCTGAACTCTGAAGATAAGTTCATTCACCTCGGTTTTATTTCTTTCCTACTATGGTGATAGATGAGTAGGATAGAAACAACACCTGTAATCTTCTCAATCTGTCTAAAGTGCCCCGGAGACGGTCATTCGAAATTGTCAATGGGCTTCAATTAATATTTCCATCATTCGCTATTCACCTCGTAGTTGCGAATGACAATGGCTTCAATTGCCTCTGTAGACGATCATTTGGTTCATCAATGACGTGAAAATTGACAATTACGAATGACCGTCTCAGGGGCACTTTTACTCGTAACACTAGGTAATTCAACTCGTATTTCAATTCTTCAAAGGTTTGTTCTACGTGAGTTTATACTTAATTGAGGTTGCATATTAAGAAGATTATTCTTCTTGGTCTTGTGGTAAGATCAATAACTTACACAAAATGAACATTCTAAATGTATGAGATCAATGTTCGAGCATCCAGTCATCTGCGTTGATGTCACCATCAGGCGAGGGTGTGGTCGTGGCGACGGCCGGCACGACGTGTTTGCAGTAGAGAGGGCGGCACTGGCGACCCTTCACCACGCGCCGGCAGCCTCGCCCCACGCCTGACTCTCCACGCTAACGGAATTCATCATCGTTATCCATCGTCAAGTTGGAAAAGCTTTCGCCAAAACATCTAGTGTGTTCTGGCCCGACCGGCAACTCTTTAAAAACCTGTTCCCATTCTAAGCCTAGCGTGCATGCTACTATCCTCGATCGAATTGTCACTTACAAGTGAAATAGTGGTCAATCGCGAGACTATATAATACTAGCAGTGCCCTGCGGCTTCGCCCTCGTTATTTAAAAGTATTCTTTCAAAATCCTTGTCCTGACAATCACAAACACAACAAAAAAGAATGAGCCATATCAGTCCACCCGTTCTCAAGTTATAGCATGACCAAGGAACATAGGGTTTCTTCATTTTTATATTTTTAGATGAGCTACTTAAATACCATTTTCCACCAGTATAACTTTTGAAATGAACTTTCATATTCCATTGCATCACTTTAATGCACCCCTGGTAAAAAAATATTGATAACTTTATTTGAATATCAAATGAACTACTCAAATACCATCAGTGTAACTTCATAAATAAAAAACTTTACGAACTTAACGGTTTAAGGTGTGCGTTATCTCTAAGTCAGTCAGTCAGTCAGTACCTATGTCAGGACAAAGATTCTTATAAATTGTTAAACACAATCCAAAATTTCATCGTACCAACGGGACTTGAACCTGCAACCTCCGGAATTACATGTTCCGGAGCTTTGCCAATTAAGCCATTGTGCGAAGTAACGTTACGACGAAATTTATTGATTTACGTAGTGCAACATCTCTCGTTGGATTTGAAAACGTAATGATTTCTTCCGAATGATTAACTTACGTAATAAGTAGTCATAGATGGCGCCACCAATGCATAATTGGGTTAACAAATGCAATCCACTAATTTCGTCGTAACGTTACTTCGCACCATGGCTTAATTGGCAAAGCACCGGAACATGTCATTCCGGAGGTTGCGGGTTCAAGTCCCGTTGGTACGATGAAATTTTGGATTGTGTTTAACAATTTACAAAAATATTAAGTGTGTAACACTTCAAAGAAAGATTCTTATGCCTAGTATAAGATTTAAAAAAAAAAGTAATATGGAGGACGGGTCGGGATAGTTGCGCTCTGTCAATTGGACTAAAGTCAGTTTTGTCCAGCGCCTTCCGATTTTTTAGAGTCACGATTCCATCTAAGACCGCATCTTCACTTAACATCAAGTTCGTCTATTATCCTGTTAGTCCACTGTTCGACAAAGGTCTCGACAATTGCACGCTACTGCGCACGGTCCTCGGCCTCGCCTACTCTCATCCAGCTCTTACCAGCCGCCTTACGAAGATCACCGTTTTTTCCGTTTTTTATAGCATATAGCGTTTGATTGACTTCTATCTCAGCTGATGGAAAGTGACGATGTGATCGAGGGTGTAGCATACGTCCCTAGAATGGGAACTGCTTCTCAAGGAGAGCTGCCGGAAACATCTAATGTTTGGTTAGAAGTTCCGACCTGAGGATGGTCAGGCGAACACTATACAAAGTCCTACCACACTTTACCACCGTGCAAAGGGTTGATATCTGAGTTAGAGCGTCCTACACTACGCTTGCAATTATCAAACAAATTGTCGGTTCGCCATCGAATTATTGAACCTATCAATGCGGTTCGCAAATAAATTGTCGGTTTATCAGTTGATAAGGCCGGCCCATTTACTTATTATTGCCACTTCAGTTTGCTAATCCTTTGAGCTATGTCAATGACAGATTGATATAATTAATGTTTCTTATACCATTTGGTGTGATACAAGCTTTATAAACACTGTATGTACTAAGGTAATGATTCAATAGCTTGAGGTTCTCAACGTTAGTTAAACTTTAAAGCATAAATTATTAATTATATTTGATTTGGTTGCGGATGGTAGCATACTAGGCCTAAAATGGGAATTTGGTATATATTGGAAATTGATAAGAAAATGCGCCTCTATTCGTGCTTACCTTGACCATCCGATAGTTGAGTTTGAAGGCATATTCACAGGTGCCCGCGCACTCACTCCAGCCCAGCCACGGGCCCGTCTCACAGTCCATGTCTGATTATAATCAGAAGAGAACATTAAAAAACCGGCCAAGTCGAGTTGGACTCGCCCAACGAGGCTTCCGTGCCAACATTGGTTAGTACTAATATAATAAGCTAGACCTCTTAATTGTATTAGCGCTCATATAACTCAGAAGCCTATCTTAATTGGCGTATACTATGTATATATGGGGACACCCTTTAATTGCCCATATCTTTTTATCGTGTCGACTCAGGACCTTGATTTTTATACACATAATTCACAATCGTTCACGTATCGTTCAATCAATCGTGACACACGGACAGACGGACAGACATACAGACAGACAGACAGACAAGAAAGTGATCTTATAAGGGTTCTTTTTTTTTACCTTTTGAGGTACGGAAACCTAAAAATCACTTTACAGCCGGTATATACTAACGATACTAATATAATAAAATCAGTTACGTGCCGAATCATGATCATCATAATCGCACGACTTCGGTGACGACACTGCTGTCTTTGTTAATTATTTAAATGAAACCACGATCTTTTACGTTAGCAAAATTTGCCAAAGTAACGTATCGATAATGACAAGCCGTTAAACAAAGCAAAATAAACCAATAGCAAGAAAGAACATTTGGTGGTAATATTGTTTACGTTACAAGTGATCCATCGTCCTAGTTACAAACAGGTCATACGTCACTACATGGTGATAGGTGTTAAAAAATACGTTCCATTTCACATAACTTCCAACTAAAACTTCTTATTGAAAATTATTATTATTATATATAAACATTGCAGTGGCTCTTCTTTTACATTTTTGTAACATTTTAATTACTTTAAATCAACGTCGTTCTATGTCGCTGCTTTAAATGCATGAATATTAATTTTGCATCTTCCTTAAACATGGAAAAATAAACTAAAATCATCAAAAAATTAAAAGTGTTTAAACGATTTAAATTAATTCCCTTCTTCCACTTTCAGGGGCGCCTTCATACAAGCTCACAAGTTAAAGGTACTTTTGACTTGGTCTTTCTTTAAAACGTCTCCGATCTGGGGTGGAAGTCTCTACATTGATAGCGATGCGTCTTGTCATCGCAAACGTCTGCTAGAATGAGATGCAGCTAGACAATTGTTATCTGCATCTCTTTTCTTATCGACGATTATCGGTCGAAATTCATCGCTCTCAATGTAGAGACTTCCACCCCTGGTCGTGATACGTTCGCCTAGGTCGACTAGTTCGAGGTATGTCAGGCAGGATCGTTTCATGTGGAAAGAAGTAGCATTAGTCCACCCGAACGGGAGAAGCATGATTTTATGTAGTTATGTATGTAAATTAATTCGCCCTATACTCCTCGAGAATGATCAAGATTTAAAATTGTTGTGTAACGCGATATTTATTACTCGATAATTACCACATTAGTCAAATTTATATGAGTGAAACTCAATTGCCACACGGAGCATAACTTGAGAACGGCATTCGTCGATTCGATCGATTTTGTTGATTTTTTTTGTTCTGTTCGTAGTCACAAGGTTTTTATTAAAGATTTTGTTTAGTTAAAGGGAAAATTTGTAAATATAGATTAAATTTTTGGAAGAAAATTGATGCAGTCAGTATAATTTACCTTCTTCGTAGATCGGTGCATCGTTAACCATGACTTCGTTATCTTGGTGCGACGGTGTCGGTTTCCATTTCTTAGTAGACAATGTCTCGTTGCTTGCTGCAAATTAAATAGTACTACTTACATATCGCTCCATCTCAAAATGGTTTGTGATTATTTTTTTAACCGACTTCGCAAAAAAGGAGGAGGTTGTCAATTCGACTGCTTTTTAGGGTTCCGTAGCCGAATGGCAAAAAACGGAACCCTTATAGATTCGCCATGTCTGTCTGTATGTCTGTCTGTCTGTCTGTCCGTCCGTATGTCACAGCAATTTTATTCCGAAACTATTAGGACTACAGAATTGAAACTTGTTAGGTAGATGTATTCTGTGAACCGCTTTCCGATTTTTATATAAAAATAAAAAATATAAAAGTTTAAGGGGGGACATCCCATACATGGAACTGGAACAAAAAAAAAATGTTTTCGACGAAATGACGAAATTTTTTTTTTGTTGAGGGGTATCTATGGATAGGTCTTTAAAAATGACATTGAGGTTTCTAAAATCATTTTTTCTCAAAGTCAATCATTTCAAAGATAGGCGCATAGGCGTCTATAGTGGTAAAATGTGTGCCCCCCCCTCTCTAACTTCTAAAGTTAGGGAGTGAAAAATCTAGAAAAAATATATTCTGTAGATCTCAATAAAAACTTTCAACGAAAATTAGATTGAACGAGATACAGTCAGCAGTTGTTGAGATACAGCGACCGCAAGTATAACTTTGTTTTTCATACAAACACTATGAAAAACAAAGTTATTTTTGTAACTGCGAAAAATCAAAGTTATAGAATACTCTACTGTGTTACGGAACCCTACGAGTGCGAGTCCGACTTGCACTTGGCCAGTTTATTTTATGTTTGTTTCCTCAGAACTCCGTTAAATCTGCTTTTTTGTTTGAGAGATTATGCCTCCCGTTTGGTCCCAGTCCAATTTTATCGAGCTATGACAATTATCTCCAGAGATATGGAGATAAACAATATAAGTAAATTTGTATACTTAGATGACATGAAAAAATCTAGCCAGTATTTTGAACATCGCGGCATGTGAAGTCGGTTTTTTCGTTTTGTACGATCATCCATTATTAATGACTCCATACGGTTCTATTTTAAATACGGGAATTTAACGTAACTTACGCGAATAGCAATTGACAATTGTTTGAGCCTCATTCGGAGGCTCCTTCGACTGCCTTCGAGTGCGAGCTGTAGGGCTATTCTGTAAACTAGTTTACGCATCTCGCAAGCGATGAGATTTGAATTTCGTATTACGAAATTTAACCGTATTGCAATCTTATTACGATTTGAATTTCGCACTATGAAATTCAAATCTTAAGGTGACATTCGGATCACGGCAGTCGCGACCTGGCAGTGGCGGCTAACTGCCGCGGCCCATTGTCGCTGCTGTGCGGCGCTGCCAGAAGCTTTCGGATTTCGACCCGGGCAGCAACTGCCACGCGCAGTCCACAGCACCACGTCGCCATTTTGTCACCCACTGCGAGCGGGCAGCGCGACCGTACTGCCTCCGGAGCGGCTCGGCGGCGCTGCCAAGGTCGCGCGTAGGCCACGCCCCCCGGCCGCGCTGCTCGGTCGCTTACGTCGGAAACTAGCGCCTATAAATCCCTACAAAGCAGTGCGGCGCGACCACGGCTGCGGCTGCAGGGCCGCGGCTGCCGTGCCGCTACTGCCGTGATCCGAATGCTACCTTTAACCGCGAATTCCGCTTGCGAGATGCGTAAACTAGCTTACAGAATAGCCCTACTGTGCGAGGCTGGACGCGTCGGCGAGCGAGTCACGTTAAATTCCCGTTTTTAAATCAACAAGTTTAAAATAGATGTGAGTTTTTATGATAAGATTCTAACCATGGTATTTAGAAAAAGAAAAATTCCAGTTTTTTCAGTCGTTCTTTTGTCTATAAGTAATAATAATAAACATTAGGCAGAAATAAATTCCAAATCTGAAGTACCTACCAAAATTAAAGAATTTTTAAAGAAATATGAATATATTTAAAGAAATATAATTAGGTAATTTAGGAATGTAGCTAACTGTAGTCCTCACGTACAATCCAAAATGTCACTGTACCGACGGGATTCGAATTTTAGTTGTCATAGATAGCGCCACCAATGCATAATTGGTTAAAATGCAATCCCTTAGTTTCGTCGTATTGTAAGATAAGTACTGTGACTTAGTTGGTTAGAGCGCCAGGGTATGTTCCCAGGAGGTGCGAATTCGAATCCCGTCGGTACGATGAAATTTTGGATTGTGTTTAACAATGCATAACCACAGAATAACGAATGCATAACTAAATATAAAGTGTGTAACAGTTAAGAAACATAATATTTGTAGCCCTCTTAGTCTGTTATGATTCAGGATTCTATCTTTATCCACAATAAAGTAATAGGGTCGAAAGAGGAACGAATGGCTTCGACAAAATAATGGTATTGTGTTTTTGTTTATTTACTTTTGCTCAACCAAAAGTTAAAAAACTGCATTCACATAAAAAATACTTGTCACTGACCTATGCCACTGGCACTGACCTATGGCCTTGTCACTGAATCTATGGTCAATGACAAAGGTTTTTTAGGGTTCCGTAGCCGAATGGCAAAAAACGGAACCCTTATTTATAGACAGCGGAGTCTCAGTAATAGGGTCCCGTTTTACCCTTTGGGTACGGAACCCTAAAAATATTCAACTTTTAATTAATTTTTTCAAGTCATAAACAGTCAAGCACGAGATCTTAAACTAATAACTAGATACTTATAGCACTTACATGGTTCAACAGTAGGTGTATCCACGGTTCTATTGAAGCAGTTGAGCTTGCACGTATGTAGAGTGCGGAAGTTATTTCCATTGCCACCGCAGCCGCTGTAGCCGAATGGTTCGCAGACGCCGCGAGATTTGTCGTAGAACCATCGCTCCTGGTAGCCCCGACAGTGCCCCACTGACATCGGTTGCTCGCACGTCTCTGGAATATAATCAGGGAACATAAAATATAATCTTTGAACCATCTTTCAAAAATTAGCAAAAGACATTTTTGAAACTCCTTCGAAATATATAGTAATAGTTATTTCGCAATTTCTGACATTTCTGGTATATACAGATCATCGAATGGTATCAAAAAAAGTTTTAGTATTTTGTCCAATTCAAAATAATAAATAAAATGTTGGAAAAAAATATGGACATTCTCCTCACAACGTTTTACTGAAGCTACAACAGAAGATATAACGATCCACCAAAATCCACCCTTTATTTTTATAATAAAGCCTCCATACAAACCTTCAGAGACGAGGATATTGTCACAGCTGCCGTCGTCCCCCTCGCAAAGAGCCTCTTGCATGGTCAGTGTGAACTGGCATCTTTCCATCAATTCCAGTGATAGCTTTTCTATCTCTGGGCTTGCCGTTATATTCTCCGAGACGGGTTCCTGCCAATGAAATATTTAAGATACAATAGGATTAATTACCAATCTGTTGAAAGAATTAAATGTCCTAAAGGACTTGCTAAGTTTCGGCATAGTAATTGGTATTATCTCTGCGATGATTCTACAACTTTCTCTAACTAACTGACTAGTTGAACAGCACCTCGTCTCGCTGCCGTCTTTCACTAATATACCTAATAAGCAGGATACAACTCAGACGCGTCGTCATTCAAAGCCTTATTTCACGTCATTCACCGTATTGACAATGCATCTGTACCCTGATTCTCATTTCAATCGGATACAGTCGAATTCGAAAGCTCCCGATTTTCACGGATCGAATTATTTTCCGAGGGAGCAGCAAAATGCGAATCTCAACTTCAATCGGAATCTGTCGGAAACCAACACACACCAACAATGATCAAGGTAAGTTCGTTTTTATATATTAGCATCTTTCACACGTTTAACTTATCTTTTCGATATGTTTGCTATTTATTGTTGTACAAATACATGCCAAACGTACAGTGGTTGTAAATTATAACAGCTCAGTAGTCCACTACACCACTATATCACTGGCGGTAAGCGATGATGTGCTCGAAAAATGGTGAACATGCTAGGCCAGGAATTGTCTGACTCTCAAGAAGTGTACTGCCAGAAAACCGTGACAATTTGGTCGTGGTAGACCACTTTTTAGTAGCAAGTCATTCTAACATCGATATTAATGCACCTTAACCACTTATGGAAAACTTTCTACTCATACTTATCTTTATTCTATAACTACATAAGTACACACATCATAGATCTTGGACAATTTACTAAATAAGCTGTCCTTTCAATGTGATTTTGGGGTACTGGGTTGGGGTGAAAACATGGAGAGTTTGGTGTATGTTTATTTTTTTATTAGGTATATAGTCTTACTGTTACAGTATTATGATTGATTAGTGACTCCCTATCAATGATTTTAGTTCATTTATAAATTAGCTAGGTATAATATATTATGGTATTTTTGTTTTAGAGAAAACAATTGCAAGCCACCCTGGTAAAACAAGCAGAAATATAAAGATCTAATGACGAGCATTACTGATTTGTCTTAGGCAATTTAAACAAGGATGTGAGATATTGTTGTTTCCCTAAAAAGTATGCCATAGAGAAGAAGACAGACAGTTTCTGAAGATTACAGGTGAGGTACCAAAATTCTGTAATACTGCAACTTATATACTGATTCAGCACCGATCGATGAAACAAAGCAGGGTGGTAGAGCACTGCGCATCTATCTAACCCCCACATATATTCTACTATTTTGGATAGTTTATGAGATATGATATTTTTGTAAATATTATTGCCTACTGCCGGTTCGGCCCACAATTATTTTTTGTTGCCTTAAGCAGGAAAAAAATAGATTTTATAGAAAATGAGACTGGATAGTTCTACTATTAACATTTTACGTCTATTTCACATATATTAGTTTTTATAATATGTAAATTATACAGATTATTGTCACCTATGGGTAGGTAATTGTTGCCTTTCTGCGTTGGTAAGCTTAGACCTTAAACTACCCTACACAATGATCCCTCGGTGGTACTAAAATGACCATTAGTGGTAGGGTTCAGCCATGACTCGAACCACTCAACGGTAAAAAGACATGTTGCTAATTTGTTCGCCAAGCTAATCCATCGGTATTGAATCACCATGTAATAATATATGTATGTTGTTTGTAAATTTATAATTAAAGCCCTTATGCTTAGGGCTGTTTGCAAAATAAGTATTTTGGTTACTGCTTAGTATTTCGTTAAATTATTTTGAAATATTATAGTGTTTAACATTATGTATTATTGTTTCAGATGCATTACCAAGGAGCTGGCTGCATGATGTTCCATCTTGTCCCTTACCTGGCTAAAACATGTGTCGTGGGTGCTGCCGGGATATTCTGCTAATATTTCATCTTCATCATCTGATAAAAATGGAATTCAATACTGAGTAGTACATTTGCCATTTATAGTAGGTTAAACCTGCTTTGTATTGTAATGAAATGTATTTTGACACAGGATTGTTTGATGCATGTAAATGAAATAATATGTAATAGCTTTGCTCTGTTGTAGACTTTATTTGTACTGTTATGTTAATCTCTAAGGAACACATTGAATTCATAATGTATATATATATATATATATATATATATATATATATATATATATATATGTATATATAAGTAGTTTTGTTGTGTGAAAAAATGTTTACCTGTCCGCATCTATGCTATGATGTTATTTTGCTTTGTAAAGACTTTATTACTGTTTTAAGTTATTTCTAGTTTTTGCAAAACATGAATTATTTAATATTGTTAGCAAGAATACTGAACATAGAATAAATATGTTTATATAAGCATTATAATATACTATATGATGTTATTACAACAATCAACCTGTGATATGTTGGAAACATTATTTTAAGAAAAGACTGAGCCAGTTCCCATTCTAGGTCTAGCCTGCTTACCATCTTCGATCGCATCATCACTTACCACCAGGTGAGATAGAGGCCAAAAGCCTGTAAGATACATAAAAAACTGAGCAAAGCCCCTTTAAAATAAATATGATAAATCATCTGTGTTAAGTTAAAGAAAATTTAGAACTTATTATCACTTGCACATTTAGAGAGTGCCTATTATTATTAAATACTTGATATCCAGTTGATTACAATTGTAATTTTTGTTACTTTAAGTATAAGAATAAACGTACTTTATGAATATTTTTCAATTATTTGCCACCCTTCTTCACAATTTTGTCTAAATTGTACCCATTTGCACAATTTATTAGTTAGTAGGTACCTACTTACTTATAAAATGGTATAGTTAGGTACATTACAATTCTATTTATATTATAAATGCAAAATATCAAGAAAATAATCACAATTTTAAGTATTCCAATTTTCAAACAAGTGCATATGCTTCTAACATCGCGGCAAATATCGTTTGCGCGATGCAGGATGTATGGTGAACTGTGAAACATACGCCAGCGCCATCTATTGATAGGTATAGTAAATAGACAGGTCCTAACCTCAAAAACATAAGCAAATAAAACGAATCAATCTCTTGTTTCAATTCAGTATTTTGTCTAATATGTCTCAAATAATAAATAAAGTCGTAATTATTGGATAGTAAACCTTTAAAAACACTTTTAGGTCAAAAAAATGTATCACGGATATGATTCCGCCAGCTATTTGCTCGCGGAATACTTTACGAATTTAGCCACATGACTTTACGAATTGAAATGTCAAAAGTTTTCGATCCGAACATTTAGAATCGCATTTCACGATCTCAGTCGGAAACGACGCACTTTCCGACTCCGAATGGGTTTTCGAATGGTTGAGAATCAGGGCAGAGATAGTGTTTAGCACAGGACACAGATATAGTTTTGTTCTGAAGTGTTTCGTTTTTCTCTGATAAAAGTACCTATAGGTAGGTCTATATGTATCAATATCTGCTTTTTGGTAAGTACCTATTAGTGTAGCTGCGTTCAGTTACAATTTTCTGTATCTCTGCCAAGCTACTTGCGCTATTCATTATTCTGTGGCAAAGCGCACGCTCAGTTCGTCGTACAGTCTGCATGAGATGTAGTCCTGCAGACAAGCTGATTTTCACTTACAATGTTCTGTATCTCAGCGAAGCGAACGGTTAGATATACATAGTCCTATAGACGAAATTCACTTGCAATGTTCTGTATCTCAGCGAAACGAACGCTTAGATATACATAGTCCTATAGACGACATTCACTTACAATGTTCTGTATCTCAGCAAAGCAAACGCTTAGATATACATAGTCCTATAGACGAAATTCACTTACAATGTTTTGTATCTCAGCGAAGCGAACGCTTAGATATACATAGTCCTATAGACGAAATTCACTTACAATGTTCTGTATCTCAGCGAAGCGAACGCTTAGATATACATAGTTCTGTAGACTATGTTCACTTACAATGTTCTGTATCTCAGCGAAGCGAACGCTTAGATATACATAGTCCTATAGACGAAATTCACTTACAATGTTCTGTATCTCAGCGAAGCGAACGCTTAGATATACATAGTTCTGTAGACTATGTTCACTTACAATGTTCTGTATCTCAGCGAAGCGAACGCTTAGATATACATAGTCCTATAGACGAAATTCACTTACAATGTTCTGTATCTCAGCGAAGCGAACGCTTAGATATACATAGTTCTGCAGACTATGTTCACTTACAATGTTCTGTATCTCAGCGAAGCGAACGCTTCAAACTTCAAACTTCAAACTTCAAACTTCAAATTATTTATTGTTGCACTACAGGTAAAAATACAACTGGTGGAATATTAAAATTAAGAACACTGTAGCATGCCTTTTAGGCGTACAATATTGAACAGCATATATAATATCCTGTATCCGTGGTATTCTTTAAATTTTACAATATATGAAAAAATGGAATGAAATAGTTAGATAAAGAATCTATGTCAAATCAACGCTAAAAACAATTGTATTAAATATCTGAAATAGCCATAATAAGTGGATTATAATAAAATTCATTCAAAATTAGTATCCTTCAAAAATTCGTCAACTTTGTAATAACATTTTTCTGTCAAGCGTTTACATAAGGTCTTCTTAAATATAGATAATTCATTATTCTTAATGCTGTCCGGTAACTTATTATACAATTTTGGTGCCATATTAAAGATACTTTTTCCGAAGAATGTCGTTTTTGGTATATAGTGGGATGAAACTTCTATTCTAGGGCGAGTCTTTCGAGGATGTCTGCATTCATGTAGTATAAATTGATGAGAATGTTGTTTAACAAACAAACACGCTTCTAGTATGTACAAAGAGCTAAGGGTTAAAACATTTAACTTTCTAAAAAGCGGTCTGCACGTCTGTCTTTGGCTGGCATCAAACATCGCTCGAATGCATCGTTTTTGCACTCTAAAAACAGATAAGGTATCAACTGAATTACCCCAATGTAGAATGCCATATCGCAAATTTGAGGACACGAAAGCGTGATATGCTGTTACTGCTGTTTCACGTGAGGCAACTTGTGTAAGTTTTTTTAGAGCGAAAACAAATCGACTAATTTTGCTACATAAGTTTTTTACATGTGCTTTCCAATTAACATTACAATCTAGTTGAACTCCTAAAAACCTAATATCGTTAACAAATTGTATATTTTGTCCATCGAAGTTAATGTCAATTTTAAAGTGTCTTTGTTGTGGCAAGTAAAATTGCATAAGTTTCGTTTTTTGAATATTAATAATTAAATTGTTATATTCCAGCCAATTAACTAAATTCCTCAGAGTTGATATAATTTCTCGTTTAGCATCATTTTCATTTGAGCATTTAATAAGGATTGTCGCATCGTCAGCGAACATTATCATTTTGTGTTTAATGCAATCAGGCAGATCGTCTATGTATACTAGAAAAAGTAAAGGACCTAATATGCTGCCTTGTGGTACTCCATATTCTGTTATTCTCAAATCTGATTGGGCGTATTTTTCAATTTTGTTTTTATCCTTAAAGCATATTGAGGTATATTGAGTGCGATTAGATAGATAGCTTTTTATCAGGTCATGCGCTGGTCCACGAATTCCATATCTTTTTAATTTATGTAGAAGGGTTTCATGACACACAAAATCGAACGCCTTTGTCATATCCATGAATATTGATATAATAGACGTTCTATCGTTAAGACATTCTGATACAGTCTTCATCAATTCATAAATTGCTAAGTTAGTTGATTTATTTTTTCTGAAGCCAAACTGATTATCATTTAACAAATTAAACTTTTCGAAGAAATGATACAATTTGTTATGAATGACTCTTTCAAATATTTTGGAGATTACAGGTAACAAAGCTATGGGCCGGTAATTTTCACAAAGATCTGTATCTCCTTTTTTGTAAAGTGGTTTAATCACTGTAAGTTTGAGTTTTTCTGGAAAAGTACCAGTAGTTAAGGAAAGGTTTATAATAAAGCTAAGAGGTTCAGCGAGTTGTTTAGAACAGTATTTGATGGCAGTAGTGGATATCTCATCATATCCTACACTTCCTGTGTTTTTCATACTATTGATTATTTTTGATTTATCATCAGGAGTTGTTGGTGTTAAGTAGATGGAATTTAAGTGTGTGTCTTTATTATAAGATATAGTACGTTTTGGATTTGACGTGATTGATTTTATTTTATGTTTTACCATATCCGCATATGTATTATTAAATATGTTAGCTACTTCATTCGGATTAGTTATTATAATGTCGTTGTGTTTAATTCTGTCTATAATTCGTTTATTTATTATGTTTATTATTATTAATTATATTCTATGTGGCCTTAGTCTTATTAGTTGCATTTTTTATTACATTAGAATTATTTATGCGCTGTGAACATCTAATAACACGTTTAAAAATCTTAGCGTATTGTCGATAAATGTTTTTTTTTCTATGTTCATTCTTGTTCAATTTGCTATCCCAGTGTAACCGACGTTTTAAAATTGCTGATTTTCGTATACCTTTTGTTAGCCAAAAAGGACGTTTTTTATGGGCAATTTTAATTTGTTTGATGGGAAAGCATAAATTGTAATACATCAGCAGAGTTTCACTAAATATATTAAATGCTTGATTTGCATCAGCTTCCTGAAACACTTCGTAAAAAGAAGTGTTTGTTAAGCATTTACGGAAAAGTGCTAAATTATCAGGATTTAGATCTCGCTTCTCAATATGCCAGGAAACTGACTTAAATGGTAGTTTTACAGGGAATTGCAAAAGTTGAGCTAAATGATCGGCTTATATATACATAGTCCTATAGACGAAATTCACTTACAATGTTTTGTATCTCAGCGAAGCGAACGCTTAGATATACATAGTTCTGTAGACTATGTTCACTTACAATGTTCTGTATTTCAGCAAAGCGCACGCTCAGATATAGTCATATAGACGATGTTCACTTACAATGTTTTGTATCTCTGCGAAGCGCACGCTCAGTTCGTCGTACAGCCTGCGTGAGATGTAGTCCTGCAGTCGAGCGTCGCGTGCGATGTATACACGGGAGCGCAGTCGGCGGCCACGGCCGCAGCGCGCGGAGCACGGTGACCATGAGCTCCACTCACTAACACGGCATTCTGGGTCAATGGGCCGGTCCTGCAAACATTACAACTGAGTAATTGAGGTAGTTCAGAGTTATGGTAAACAAAAGCCACAGAATAATGGATCGTTATGTAAAATACAGGTTTCTGGCCGGGAGCTTCACTCACGGACACGGCATTCTGGGTCTATTGGCCGGTCCTGGGAACATTACAACTGAGTAATTGAGTTAGTTATTATAATATATGCACCAACCGAAAAAGCCTCTTAAGAAGAATACATTTTATGATACTCTACAAGAAGCGCAAAGTCAGTAGGTATGGAGAAAACGTGTTAGTCATTGGAGAGGAATTATTATAATAGAGGATATATAATAAGAGGACTTATTAATCACTTACGATTTTAGAGCTTAATTATAATTGACAAAACGGTGCAGCCTCAGATGGACTAGCAGTAGACGGTACCTACTCACAAAATGCATTATTACGCAAGCAATTTGCAGCTCGCTTGCCAAAAGAAATTGAGTGAAAAAAATTCAATATAGATTATTGTTTGATTCATATCATTGTTTTAAAATTTACAACTTAAGGTACGACTACACCACGGCGTCCTGCGGCCATGTACGCGGGTGCGATCTTCTAGCGATTTTCTGATCGCCGTTGACCGCGTTTGGTTTGAACCATGGTCGGTGCAAATACTACTGCACTGTCTGATCCCGCCCGCACACACAAACGTAGGTCGCCGCGGTGTGGGCGCACTTTAAGTGGCACGGATACTTACGATATAAAACCAATCGAAATTCGTGAAGTTTGCGAAGCGATCTGGCACTCTGCAACACAAAAATACCATTCAAATTACATAAGCAAACGCTACAAAAGTGTAGACATCCTCAATAGCATTTACTACATATTCATTCGGCCTTTAAATTAGCTACAAGATTATCTTATAGAATAGGACACTAAAATGGTCTCCTATAATTCAAATTAGGTACCTATATGAATTACCTATAGATAGAAGACCATTCTAATGTGAACACATGAATCATATAATACAATAAAGGCCAGTTTCACCGGTAGGTACCAAAAGGAGCCACTGAAAGCTTATTAGGAACTTTTATGCCAGATAGAAAGAAGTAGTATGTAAGAAAGAAGTAGTCTCTGCCTACCCCAACGGGAATAAAACATTAAATAAAAAAATCAAAAAACCCGACTGCGCAAAAAGTGAAGTGTTAAAAAACGAACTGAAAAGAACACAAGTAAGTCTAGTAGTTTAGACTTCTGTTTAGGGATATCAAAAAACTATACCATTTAAATTCTTTCTCGTCTATACACTCATAAAATAAATTATACATTGTTATATGGAATGTAGAGACTTTAACAGTCGGGACACATTAATGGCTTAACGAATGGGGATGAATGTGTCTTAGACTTACTTGTTTTTTTCTTTTCCAGTTCGTTTTTTAACACTTCACTTTTTGAGCAGTCGGGTTTTTGATTTTTTAATTTAATGTTTTATTTTACACTTTTAAGTTAAGTAAAGGACGGCAAATTCCGTAATCTTCTCATTTCATTTATAGAGTTGATGTCATGAGGATTATTGAGTAGTTTCCGGGGATCTAAACTACTTATTACTAGTCCATCTAAAGATCAAACCCGGCTCAATGCTACATAGGCTTGACCTTTCGCAAAAATGCGTGAACTTAAGTCGACCACAGCTTTGTCCAAGGTAGTAATTTATGGACAGTTACACCCCAACATAATATCAACGGTAACATTTTCCGCTCTATTTTACCCTGTCCACGAAGTGCGTCGAATTCTGTACATGATGGTTCGATTCGGACTCCTACTCCAGAGACGTTGTTTTTAATACCTTTGTCGTCAAATTCAACATAAACAGCCTGTGGCAGTTCTCCAAAGAACAAAAAACCGAAATGCGTGAAATAGATAGGGTATTGCTTTTTAAGCTTTTTTACTTTACAGTTGTACTATTAAACGACTATACCAAAAGGAAGAGGTTGTTTGTTAACTCCATCAATTCTTAACCGATTAGGAAAATTCTTTTTTCGTTTGAGTTAATATGATTTTCGTTTGGTCTCATTGTAATTTTATTGAGATCTGATAAGTAACTTCAGAGATAAGCACCGCAAACTTGTTACTGAAAGTGACTAACGCGGCATGTAAAATCGTTTTTTTTTCGATTTGTACGATCATAAATTATTTGTTATAATATTTGTATATTTGTATTATATATTTTGAATCTCCATTTTAAGACCTTTAATTCGATACCCCACTCGATAGGTTTTGAAAAAAAATTTTTTTGAACCCCAAATTTTGGCGTCTGAAATCCGGCATTTTGAATTTTTCAATTTTTGATGTTTTTGTTGACACTCGCGCTAGCATGGCGAATCTATTGACGTGCCAATTATCAAAATCGGCCCACGCGTTTGGTCTCTAGTGTGCCACAAAGGAACAAACATACATACATATATAGACTGATAAACACATTACCTCTCCTTTGCGTCGCGCAGTAGGGTAAAAAGGCGTGATTTTATGTATGTATGCCAGATAAAATACAACCTTTGTATTCTGTCAAATAACTATCTGAAACTTCATCAGTAACCGTCCTAATGTACCAACCGCAGCTAATAAGTTTGTAAAAGTAAACTTGCTCTTTTTATGTTACTAAACAATAAATTTACGGTTTTCAGATTTATATAAGTGCCGTAAGACTTTGCTTCTTACCTCATGATTCTATGTTAACGGGAAGTACCTACCAGGTTTTAACTCCCTCGTGAAGATACGTCCGTATATAACTAGTCCTATAATATAATAAATAACCTTTGATTATAAGACATGTATATTATCAAAGATAATAACCTAACCTGTCACAAGTGCCAGCATCGCACGGCATGGCCTGGTCTAGCACAGTGCGCGCGCGGTACCCGACGTGGCACCGTTTCATCGCACGAGGCTGCACGTAGGACCGCGTCCGTGCTCGCACGCCGCACCCCTCGCAGGGCGACCATTCAGACCAGACTGTTACAGCGCATGGACCGTGTGACTGTGCCGGTTCCGGTTCATACTCTGATGGAGCTCTGAAACCCGTATCAAGTGAATAAATTATTTTAGAGGGTACATTTTTAGATGGGACTGTAATTGCAGGCACCTTTTCCGTTGTAAATTTCTAACTATATTTATTTTTTGATTAAAATTGGCATCATTTCATTTTTGCGGCCCAGTGCAAAATGGGAGAAGTAGACAAATTTCATAGCTCTTTATCAAATTTCATTAAGCTAATAAGATAATTTCAAATGTTTACTGACGACTTAGTAGTAGTCTTCAGTAAACATTGCTGAGTGAAACAGTGAAGCTCGCGCTTTCATGCTGCGAGTTTCACCGGTATTTGATTACTCTACCGAGAACTTATCTGACATATGTGTGACAATTTTTATAGGACGTTATGTCATATATTCTAAAACTTTACTCGGAACCGATGTAAGTGGGCCCTAAAACCATAACTGACCTACAATCTCGGCGCAGACCGTGGCACAGCTCGCGCTGGGTCAGCTCGAGGCGGCAGGCGTCCCCGCGCGGACGCACGTACTCCCGCTGTCGCAGTCGGTGTCCGAGGCCACAGGTGACGCTGCATGGGCCCCAGGCGCTCCACGCGTGCACAGCACATGCGCCGTCCTTACTCGACGACGGTTGCGCTGGTTCTGAGCTCTCTATCGGAAGCAATACTTGTTAAACAGAAGCTCCCCGTGAGTACTATTGTTCTGTGACAGGATGAACAGGTGAACGGGAACTAGCCTACATAGCATTTCAAAAGGCCGCCGTAAAATATGGTCAGTGTGCCTGATGTTGAAAGTCATTATCACTATCACTACCTGCATATAATAAAACAAATTCCCACACCGCGTCTGCCTGTCTATATGTGAACCAGTAGTTACTTATTATGAACCACATTTGGATCACGTGCGGAGTTAATTAAGGTGTAGGGCAGCAGAAGCGGAGAGTTAACAATGACCGTCCCGTATGTAACAGTTACCCGCCTAACTTGCGCCCGAAGCAAGCATCGGTCGAAGCCAATGGGTATTTAGTATGACTTACCGCCAGCGTCACAGCTCTTCTCATAAAGCCTCAGCCTTGCCAACCGTAGTCTTGCGAATGGTCGCATCTCGCCTGAAGTGCTATAGAAGGGCGATCGGACGTCGCGTGGCCAATCCGGTCGTAAGGCTCGCACGGGCGATGCTGGAATAGTGGCCATGCGACGCGACTGGAACGAAATAGGCTCTGAATTTTATTATTTGAAGAGAATACAGTGTATAAAAAAAAGTAATATCATTGAAGAAACAGGATACCTATATCGAATCGATCAGACCTGTGAAAGATGCTCTCATAATGTATTTTATCAACTAGAAAAGAACTGTTTGTTGTAAAGAAGATGTTCACAAATCTGAACTGATTTAAGTCTCCATTCAAACAAAAAAAACTAAGTAAAACAAATATCGCCTCTTACATGGATACATGCGTTGAATTTAACTTTCTGCGTCGGAAGTGAAAAAGAGTTTGTACCACACCTTTAAATATTAATAATTATCCTTAGAAGGAGGCAATTTTAATGGTTATCATACTTATTGCACAGAATCTTTGACTCCATCCACCCAATACTCTGTTTTTGAAACGAAAAAAATATTGCACATTACTTGTCCACCATAAAAAAAGGTTTATATTTAGGTATACCTTTATTTATTCATTTTCCATGTTCAGATGATATAGTGCCCAAATGCTTAACTATATTATATAAGAAAACGGATATACGCATACATACTATGTTTAAAAAACTTACCGTATACCCAAGTCCATTATCAGTCCCGGCATCATAAGGGTACAAAGGCAACGTTAGAGACCTCGTCCAAGTGCAATTAGGAGCGCAGAGTTCCAAAGCCGACACCCCTACAATCCAATCAGGGGACGGCGCGAGTTTCGAGGCCAAAGACACCAAGTGGTGTTTAGCGTCTACCCGGAACACTGCAAATGTACTTGGAATGCCAGCTCCAGCCACTTGCTGCCATGATATACCGCGGGCTTTGATTATGGTGCGGATGTGGTCGCTCTGCAATTTAAATATTTATCGTAAAAGTTGGCCTATATACATATACATTATTTTATTCATAGATTACAATAAAGGCCTACTGATTCGTTTTGTTCCATTTTTTATTGCTCTTTTGCATCTTCTGAAGATATGTACTTCAAACAGTACTTAACTATAAAATCATCTTCATATTTCGAATTGTGTTCCTAAATGTTATCAGTCAATAATTGAATAATAACGTGAGAAAACTATGTTTCAGTAATATTATTATTAAAGTATTTTTTCTTCGATGGCCATCTTTTAACTACACGCAGTATTCGCGTGCTAATAAAACTCGTCGTACTGGTCGTACAGTTTTAAACAAACATTGGTGTTGTAGGATTCGAACTGACCTCAGCTTTGAGTTCTTTTTCAAGTGCAGTAGTAGCACCATCATCGGCCAGCCTCCGAAGACCAGAGCTGGCTACTCTGCCTTCCTGCCAAACTCGATACTGAGCGGTGTGGGAAGCACCAATCACGTCACCGAAATGTGCCCGCGCGCTCTCGGGAGGAAACTCTCGAGGGTGGGTGTTACGCGACCACATCCCTTCGAATGTTACCTGTTAGACAATACAATAGGTGTTAAATATTCATCATAAGCATTTCCTCGTCTACTGCTACATATAGGACTCACCAATTGCACCCCACTGAGCACGATCTTGGGCTACTCTCCTTGCGAAGATCAAGGCTAATTACACCTAGTCTGAGAGTGTCCTACACTACGCTTGCGGATCCGCAATTTCCATTTCAGGATTTCTCATACTTAATATATTAATGGGTTGAAATCTATACATTTTGTACATATAACTAATATAATAGTTTTTTTTTTTTCATTTTAATTCAGGTCCATTTTAGCCGGTGCCATATAAACTTTTAGATAGTTATCTGATAATTAACGCCATATAAAAAATTCTATTAAGTTTATCAGGAATTGGTGACACTTCCAGTTGTGATAATGAATTTTTCGTAAATATACGTATTTTTCACATTGGGTACAAAATGTTCAACTAATAATTTATGAACGTTTAAAAAAACTAAAAGACCCGACTTCAAATGCCGCGCTAGTAATTTTCATTATCAAGTATGAGGTGTTTATCTCAGACTCATCAGATCTCGATGAAATTTAAATGGGACCAGGAAGGAAGTCGGTTAAAAACTGGCGCATAACGCGAAATTTTGAAAATACAAGTAGGTGACAGTTATAGATTTTTTATCAAGTTTCCATACAATCCTTTATCATTACCCTGTAACATACTACATAAATTAGGCAGTAACATATGATATGTAGGTACTGAATCCTTGTATGAGTATATTTGTTTACTATCACAGTTACATATTAACTTACCTCATACTTGGCCTCATCACAAGCGCAGCAAGGCTCTACAATAGGTGGTTGGCGCGCAATGCTTGCAGGAGCCGTAGGAGCAGCACACAGTTTTCGTGCTAACACCGACCAGCTATCGCTGACCGTCGGTCCGGCCCGAGCGCCCAATCGTATGCATTCGCCCGCAATCATTGAAGGTGCACTCCAGATCACCTAAAACATTCGGTGCAATATTTATGTTCTTTCGCATCAGAAAGGCCATGCGATACGGTTACGATATGATACATCCATACATTTTTGGGCATCCCTAGTGAGATTTCAGTTCACGATCGTTTTTACAAGCTTTATCTCTACTTCACAGCGAATTTATTTGTCCGTCACAAATCTTGCGATTGATTTTAGAGCGACTTCCAGGGTTTTGATTAAGCTGAAATTTTGCACACATGTGTAAATCGCATGACAATGCAATATTTTGATGACATGGCGCTGATCTGATAATGGAGCTGGAAGATGGCCAAAAGAACTACTAAACTATACATGTTATACCCGTCATGTTTGAGGTTGTTGGATTTGTCTTGACTTACTCTGGTCCTAGGTTATGTAAAAGCTTGTGTTTAAAAAGGTTTTTTTAAATATTACTTGTTTGAAAATGCAGTATCTGCGGGCATACCATGCATTCATTTGTCAATTTGTTTTATTCGTTAGACCATTATCAGCTAATATTTTTTCGTACCTGTATTTCAGTTTTAGGATGCCCCGTAGCGTTTCCTACCGACGGGCTACATTCTTCATATATCCTCGCCTGAGCGTCGTATGCTTGAAAAACTCCCAGCGAATGATTGGAAGTGTTTGATACTTTAAGATCCTCTTTGCCAGATTTGACCACCTCTCTAGTGTTTTCAACCCAGATTGTAAAACCTATGAACGGGTTTGGTCCTTGTCCACTATCTACACCTTGAAGGGACACTGTTGAACAAACAATAAAATGAGTGGGTATAAAGATCAATCAGAACATCGAGCGGTCAGGCTTTTTTCCCTTTATCTTTCGATAATTTATGTTCGTTTAAAAAACTAAAAGAACCGACTTCAATTGCCACGCTAGTCATTTTTAACCAACTTCACAAAAAAGAGGAGGTTCTCCATACGTCGGAATCCTTTTAGGGTTCCGTACCTCAAAAGGTAAATAAAAACCGGCCAAGTGCGTGTCGGGCCACGTGCAGTGTAGGGTTCCGTAGTAGCCTGTTATTCAATGCAAGTCTTTACCCGTTATACACAAGCAACTTGGTACTCCGTCTTTGTCACTTTAAAGGATTTATTTGTACAAAATTAGCCAACACCCAAGTTCAACGACTATTACTGCTAAACTAATAAAGTTATCTTAACCGCTATAATTTTCCTTTAAAGCTCATGAAATGCGCTATTATCACGAATTTTTCCAGATTTTTCAAGCCAGCAGTTTAGCTTTTAGAGGGGGGGGGACGCCCTACTGGAACAAAAATGTGCACTTTAAAGTTTTATATTTCGTAAATGGAGCATTCAATCGAAAATGGTATTAGCAACCCTTAAATCATTTTAAAAGACCTATTCAACAATATCCCACACGATGGGGTAGACGATGAAAAAAAAATTCATCCCCACTTCTCATAAAGGGGAGCTACCTCAAAAAAAATATTTTTCAAAATTTTATTTAAGCACTTTGTCGGCGTAATTTATATACATACCCCCACAAAATTACAGCTTTCTAGTATTAACGCAAAATCTCTAAGCAAAACCTCGGACAGACAGACAGACAGACAGACAGACGGACATGACGAAACTATAAGGTTCCTTGTCAGGACTACGGAATCCTAAAAAAGGAACCCTCTGTCTGTGTCTGTCTGTCTGTCCGTCTGTCTATCTGTCTGTCCGTCTGTCTGTTTGTCTGTCTGTGTGTCACCACTGATTTTCTCAAGAACGGGTGGACCTAGTAAGTTGAAATTTATACCTGATACTGAAATCTATAGTTCCTATTAGGTGTATAAAAATCAAGGTCTTGAGTCAACACAATAAAAAGATATGGGCAAATTTAGATTTTCGCGAAAGCTTGTTAGTATCAAAATGTTAAATAGTCAATTTTTTTATTTTTCGGAATTTTTCCTTTACTTGTGCTGTAAGACCTTGCTTCTTGCCAAATTTCATGATTCTGGGTCAACGGGAAATAACCTATAGGTTTTAGACCCAAAACCTATAGGGTACTTCCGGTTGATCTAGAATGTTTGTTAAAAGCAAGCTCTCACAGCACAAGTAAAGGAAAAAATCCAAAAAATATAAAAAAAGTTAAAAATTAAGGTAAATTTTGGTATTTACAAGTTTTCAC
Source organism: Cabera pusaria (assembly GCA_954871355.1). Taxonomy (NCBI): domain Eukaryota; kingdom Metazoa; phylum Arthropoda; class Insecta; order Lepidoptera; family Geometridae; genus Cabera; species Cabera pusaria. Next base: position 17,324,772 of record OX940888.1, read on the forward strand.
AAAAATCTAAATTTGCCCATTTATTTTTATCGTGTTGACTCTTATCGTATTTCGTTTATCGTCATATCTCTGGAGATACTTAGATGTCAATCAAATTACAATGGGACCACCTCGGGAATGTACCCTACCGATTAAAAAACCGGCTAAGTCGAGTTGGACTCGCCCACTGAGGCTGAACGTTGGTACCAACGTTGGTAGATACCAATTAAGCTAGTTATCTTTCTATACCCAGCCGCGGGTTGCAAGAATGTTTAGGTACTCAACGGTTTAACTGTCTGTTTGTTTGTACTATTGGGGATGAACTACCTACCAGTATAAAGTTCCCCCGGTAAGAACAAGTCCGGATCCCCGGCGACGGCCAGCCGGTAATGTCCGTCTGCCGGCTGAGCGTGCGGCGGTGCGCGCTCGCAGCCCGCCGGGCTGCTGCTTGTCGTGTTTGTACCACACGCACTTGACACCAAGCTCGATAGGATCACGAGTAGTGTCACTGGGGTGATTTTATCTGTCACATACAATACAATACAATACAATACAAAACTCTTTATTGTATACCATTCATTATAAAAATTTAACTTATATTATAAATACGTCTAAGGTTAGTATAACAATGGGCGGTCTTATCACTAAAAGTGATCTCTACCAGACAACCTTTTTATGGACAGAGAATTGTAGGAAGTAGAAGACGGTGGTGTACAATTATAAGATCTTAAAAGATGCTATACAAATTTTATAATAAAATAAATAAATAATCTTAAACAAAATTACAAATATATAATACATTCCAATATACACATATAATACACATACTATACATAAATAAAATACAAATAGATATTATATATTTTCAATAGTTTGAAAGCTAGCATGAGTATAGTTATATAAGTGTTAGGTAATGATTCTTCAACTTTGTTTTAAAAGTGGATGATGATTTTGCACACATAATATTTTGATAATCTATAAATATGTCGCAAGACGCAACGATGCTAAACTAATGCATTCGGAATATATTATAATGCTATTTTAATTGAAGGTACCTACGTCCTACCTATAGGTACCCACTGGTGGCCAGAGGGCTGTAGACCTCGCTAGTCTGTCTTTGCATAGTCTCAAACTAAATAACACACACCGACTCCCTGAAGATTATGGGATGAAAAAGTTCTTCGTTAATTAACCGTTTAATAAGGGTAAAACAGATGGTTTTGAGACTTTTTGAACATTTTTTTAAATGACTGAAATATGATTTATTTACAATTTAGTCATTATAAAAAATTCCAGAAACTAATTCGACAAAAAATTAAATATACCTATACACCTATATAATAATTATACATTTTACAAGAATTGGTAGAGAAATGCGACCATTAGAGGAAAACAGCCGGACTTACGAAAGCATTTTTGCCCAAGCCGGAGACGCTTCGGCGCTTTGCACTCGCTCGGCCTCAATTTGATAAAAACAATAGTTGCATATTATGCTATGTCCGTGCTGTGCATCGATAGGGCATTCCTATTTATTGTTTATACATTTCTACCTATTATTATTATTCAGCTATATCTAAATAATGATTTTTTTCTTTGTAGACGGTGCGTTATTGTGAGCTGCATCTACATGATTAAAAAATGTATAATCAAGCTCCTTACTATGCCATTTCAATCCCTGTACATTTGTCCTAAGGTCTAGCTAGGTTATCATTACTTATTGTTATTATTGTACCTATATCTGAATAATTTGAGGCAATTATTTATTATTATTGGGTCTTTGAAGTTGTTAATAACAACACTACTAAAGCCATTATGCTGTTTTAAAATCGCATAAGTACCTATTAACCTATATCAGAAATATTATCTAAATAACACAACAGCACACAAGACTTTTATTATCACAGATGTGTAAGCTCTATAGGGCTACATTTGCCTCAAATCCCCGAATCAACAACCTAATCCGGGATTACGCGAACATTTTGCGACAAAACAAACAAAGAAAAACCCTTCTCGTTTCTCTCCTCTCGTCAAATTCTAATAAAGTTTATTTACTATCTCACTATGAGCAATATGTTCCAAATAATAACATATTAACATTAGACAGTATTTTGTACATACCTTTTTCCATGTCGTAAATTGTTTTCTTGGTGTCAATACAAAGGGTTGCGGAAAGTCGCACGCCGCTTTCCCGGCCGCCCTACGGAAACCGACTGGCAGTCTGGCTGTATTCAGGTTATACCTACCTAACTTAGAATATACAACATACGAATAAAGAGTGTACTAATATGAGTTGTTCAGGAACAATGAGCGGATCGGAAAACGTATTGTGAATATTAGCATCGAACCATGTCAACAGTGGTTTGAAGAAAAGATACGACATTACCGAATTAAGTACCTACCTAAGTATGCTGATTATACTAATCCTATTATTTGTGCAGGTTCTAGCTAAATTATACTATACCTCCTGTTTATAATATACCTAACAAGCAGCAAATATTTACATGGATAATAAATTCTTCAAGACCGCCAGATTTCATCGGTTTTTTCAACTACTAAGTCTAAACAAGTTATATTTTTTTCAGTAGGTAAATGAAAAATAGGCAGTAACATGGGTTAACAAGACTACTAGTAATGTGTAACCCACATTGCTACGAGTAGTACCCTGTTTGTTTAAATAAAGTACTTGGATGTCCGAGCCTTGCTCGTTATTTTATTTTTTTTGTAAATCGTGTTATTTGAAATAATCTGGCTCCCAATAATAGTATTTCACAGAAAAGAAGGAACTTGAAAAAAAGTGAAAAATATAATAATCTCATCTGGGACTCGAACCGTTTCTCATTGCCTGAAAACACGGAAAAAACGACGTTTTCTTAAAAATTTAACCTAGCAGCTAGATCGATTTATAGCACACGAAATCCCTGCATACTAAATTTTATGAATATATTATATATATACGTATATATATATATATATATATATATATATATATAAAACCTGAATCTCGGAATCTATATATATACAGGGTGCTAGGTAGTACATATATACGAATAAACTGTATTCTGCAATGTATCCGTATTCTAAATAAAACATCACTTAACACATTTCCCTTTTAAAAAAAATAGTTCTGAGCTTTCAAAGTCGTTAAGGTGGTTCGATTTCCATACAAAAGTATATTGACAAATACGAGTAAATGGATAAAAAAATTGCAATGAAATCACATCTATTGGTCTTTATACAACTCTTTACATACGCGAAATCGAATCTTACTACATAATTTGATTAAATAATATGAAAACTAGGATCGAGATTTTAATTCATTTTTGTCAATATGTGAGTGTGAAGTTTTTACAGTGTCTACATACGCTAAACTTATTAGTGTGTATTGCCGCGATTGTCAGACGTTGCCAAACCGTGCGCTGAAAAGGCGACGTTGCCAGACCGCTGACATGCGAGTCGCCGCTTTTTCAGGACTTAGTTTTCATTAGCATTACAGTACCTATTATTATAGTTTGTGGCCTTCAAATATTTCGTCGGTTTATCGGTTAGGTAAGGCTCCAACAAACTCAAATTTACTTTTATTTTGTTTCTAACCGACTTCAAAAAAGGATGTTTCTCAATTCGACCGTATATATTTTTTTATGTTTGTTCGCGGATAACTTCGTCGTTTCTGAACCGATTTTGATGATTATTATTTTGTTGGAAAGGAGACATGATGTATGTATGATAAATCTTCAGAGATATGGAGATAAGCACGTCAAACTTGGTATTGAAAATTAATAGCGTGGCATTTGAAGTCGGTTCTCTTTTTTTAAGTATTTTTTTATTATATTATATTTTTTATTAATTTACTTACTAAGGTATACTTTATTTTTATAAGTATTTCAAAAATATGGTACACGACAATATTTTATTTTCATTTACAATATTTATATAAAAATAATAAATAGATATATTTAAAAACCTAAACAGCGGCGCAGGCAACAAGTTACCAATAGTTAGAGCTGCAGAGTGAGGAGTTCTGCCTGACAATATGTGCCGTGTCCAGGTTTAGACACAGCAGGCGCTGTGTCTAAACCTTGACCAAACGTCTAGCGAGAGCCTATTGAGATGTTGATCGAGGCTATTCGCTAATAGTCCTGTCCGTAAATGATAATATAGCGGTCCTAATAGAGCAATGCATGACCATTTTCGAGATCTGGCGCTGGTATCATCATCATCAAAATCAGCCGGTACCAGTCCACTGGTAGACATAGGGCTTTCCTAAGTCACTGCCCACCGCTTTGCGCGGCGGGTGCAACCCGCCGCGGCTGCGGGACCGCGACCCGCGCCCGCCGGTACAAGATGACCGCCGGTGCAGCGGTACCGCAAACAACCGCTGCAGACACAGCAGTTTAGACACAGCAGGCGCTGTGTCTAAACCTGGACACGGCACATATTGTCAGGCAGAACTCCTCACTCTGCAGCTCTAACTATTGGTAGCTTGTTGCCTGCGCCGCTGTTTAGGTTTTTAAATATATCTATTTATTATTTTTATATAAATATTGTAAATGAAAATAAAATATTGTCGTGTACAATATTTTTGAAATACTTATAAAAATAAAGTATACCTTAGTAAGTAAATTAATATACCTTACATATGACTTACTGTTTCTATTTTGTTTGTAATTTATAATCAGCAAATGCCTTCTACTCGCTCTCGTAGTCACATAGGCTACATTTTATCGCAAATAGCAGTTTCTATTCGATTGTGGGTAAAACCGCAAAGCACAACTAGTACGCCAAATGCTTCACTTTGGGTCCTTACTCCGTACCGTACTCTGTGCTTTGAGATCTACAGAACAGACTCCAGCATGCAGCAACGAAATGTACGTTGAACCTCGTCGAAAAACCACCCAATAGCGTTAGTAGGAGTAGGTACTACAGTTCACACCAAAAAGTGGTACAAATCTATATGATATTTGGTATTTTGTCATTAGCGAGAGTCGAGTAGACAGTAAACTAATAACAATAAATAAAAAGTTAATGTTTAGAATGGAAAACGAAAAAAGTTTGTTAGTAAGGAAGGGTTCGAACCCTGTCCCTGATGCGATTAATCCAGTAGTTCTCACCAATCGGCTACATTACTCATTACTCATACCACATGAGTAAAGAAGGAACAGAGACAAAGCTTCATACACCTGCGCTGTGATGATGACGTAGACGCACGTGAGTGCGTGAGCACTAGCGGCATGTGTGCCGCCTGTCACGTACGGAGTGAAACCGGTTTATAGTGGCTCGGCTGGTGCTTTAATGCTTTAACTGGCTGTCACTCGCGACGCGTCACGTTGAAAAATCCATTGGTGCACGACGGGGATTGAACTCGGTACCTCTGGCATCAAAGCCGACCGTTCTCCCGATTACGCCAACGGGCCCTCAAATATAATTTCATATATTGAATAATAAATTAAAAACATGTTATATGTCGCCTGGTGGTAAGACGATGTGGTCGAGAACGGTGAACACGCTAGGCGTAGAAACGCAGCCTAGAACACGCTTGTCATTTTCAGTAGCAAGTTTGAAGTTTTTATCTCATATGTTTATAGCATATCTCTGGAGACACTTATCAGATCTTGATGAATTTATAATGGCACCACCTCAGGAGCATACTCTTTCAAATAAATAAAAACCAGCCAAGTCGAGTTGGACTCGCCAACCGAGGCTTCTGTACCAACGTTGGTATTTACTAATTAAGCTAGACCTCTCAATTGTATCAGCGCTTATATAACTCAGAGGTCTACCTTAATTGGCGTAAACTATGTATGTATGGGGCACCCTTTAATTTTCAACTTTTCTTATTTTTTAGATTTTTGCCTTATTTTGTGCTGTAAGACCTTGCTTCTTGTCAAATTTCATGATTTTAAGTCAACGGGAAGTACCCTATAGGTTTTCGACCCAAAACCTATAGGGTACTTTTGGTTGACCTAGAATTGTCAATTTTGGTCAAAAGCAAGGTCTTACAGCACAAGTAAAGAAAAATTCCGAAAAATAAAAGTTGAAAATTACGGTACATTTTGGTACTTACAAGTTTTCGAGAAAATCTAAATTTGCCCATATATTTTTACTGTGTTGACTCAAGACCTTGGTTTTTATTCACCCAATAGGGACTATAGACTTCAGTATCAGGTATAAATTTCAACTTGCTAGATCCACCCGTTCCTGAGAAAATCAGTGGTGACACACGGACAGAAGGACAGACAGACAGACAGACGGACAAGAAAGTGATCTTATAAGGGTACCTTTCTTTACCTTTTGAGGTAAGGAACCTTTTGAGGTAAGGAAGGATAGGAAATACATTTTTTAATTGAAAAAAAATATTTTATAATATAATATTACATTAAAACAATACGTTGTAGTAAATAAATATCACGATTACAATTTATGTAACTAAATAAATAAATGCCAGTGTAATACGTTGTGACTAACACTAGAGTATCTAAGTATCTAAAATGGCAGAAAAGTTAAGTTACTTAATACTATAATATTGAAAACGATTATTTCGATTATTTTATTAAATTGTTACTTACCATGAATACCATTATTTAGAGAACCATCGTCTTCTAGCTATCTTAATGGCACATCTGCGATTTTGAGGCGCAAGTATGGAAACGTAATACCAAAGATTTCTTTATATTTTAGCAATACATATTTTGTTTATAATATAACTGTTATTAGACACTAAAATCTGTATAGTAGCCTCTGCCTACCCCAACGGGGAAGAGGCGTGATTGTATGTATATATGTATGTAAAATCTGTATTCTTGGACAAAGTAATGATTTTATTTGAAAATACGTTTTTTTATTAGCTTTTAGGGATTTTTGGCTAAATACAGCCTATGACAGCCCTACGCGCCGAATATACGCTGAAAAAGAGGTTGAAATTAATTTGCTATTAATTTAGAATTTTTAGATTTAGGTTAGTATAGGTATATGGTACAACAGTATTGTAGGAACGTATATTAAAGAAAAAGAAATAGTATGGGATATATTTATATGCTCCAATTTTAAATTAAGTATTATGATATTACGTTTGTAAGGACAATCGGTGTAGGCCTACGTACGCCAGTCTCATAATGCACATTGATGTTCTACCTCTCACTAAATAAACTTAAACCGTAATTGATCGGTCACACAAGTCTACAAAAGTAGTTAATAGTTACTTATTTATAGTTTTAAATTTATTTTAGACCTCAAGCATTAAATATCTACTTCCAATAGTTAAAATTTGATAAATCATTATTTTAGATACAGACTGATACCACGTCAAATAAAACAACGGTCTGTTGATCGTAATACATAACCATAGTACATCGAAATGCCGCGGTGTGCAGTAAGCGCAATAAATAATATGAAAAATAAAAGATTATTCTAGACGTTTCTATACGTATTTCATACGATTATATCTCCAAACACCACAGCGTTACGTTGAGATCAAGTGACAATAGCTTGAAATTGTGAAGAGTTCAATCAAAGGCAGCTATCCTTGAGAGCCAGGATCCCATTCTAGGTCAAGCGTGCTTACCATTTTCGACCGCATCATCACTTACCTACAGGTGAGATAGTGGTCAAACGCTAGTCTATAAGATATTTTTTTAAAAAAAGTTCATATAAAAGTGAACATTTATGAATCAATTCAAGAATATTGAATACTTATGTCTGTTCAATCTTATATACTTATCAATGTTCGTTGGAAGAAAGCATAGGTACTGTTATTTTTTTTAACGGTTTTTGCTAAATTTTATATTATCTTTTTGGTAAAAGAAAAAATATTATTGTAAATCAATAGGGTCTATGATAAAGACAAAGAAACTTGGTGTTTCAAGTAACTAAGGTTGCTTGCAGCTGAGGTAGTATCTTGCAATAGCATATAGCAATGAGCTAATAATACCGTTGCGGTATGATACAGTGTTTCACGTGGGATTAGTCTGTACCTAAAACTTCACAATTACTTAGTAAATAGTCTAGCAATTAACATATCTTTACAAAGGCAAAAAACTATTACCCTAATGTCGCATGCACTATTTAATAACTTAATCTAAAGGGATAATATAAGTATCACAAATTCCCCGCCTATGCCTTTCCTATTTGGCATAGATAAATTGTCACATAATAACTTACTTTTCTAGTAATAAAATGGAGCTTTATAAGATCTATTATTACAAAGCGAATAAGAATAATATAATTTTGGTTTCACATTCTTACTACGGTCATAGCAGAGAATAAATTATAGTACAAATCCTAGGGCACTTTTATTAAAATCTTAATATGTACTTATATATGTTGACTGGCCTCTTGTACACTAAATTATGTTATAAAGAATTTTTTAACTTTCCGTTGACTTAGTATGAAGTTGGTATATGGTAACAATATTTGTTATTACATATATTTTACTAACAAGTACCAATAAATAGATAAATACGTAGTTTAATTAAAAATACTATTACAAAGTTATTATTTACGGTTGGTGCATTAACCGTGTCTAGGTCCGGTCTAGGGATCGAACTGAAAGGTTTAATTTGTCCTTTAACCTAGTTTCACAAGTTTGTACAGAACCTTCGTCACAACTTTGTAGCTGTACACCCCCTGCAACATTTATATGTGAAATCATGTCCATCCAATGGTTGTCTGGTAGAAATCGATAAGAGCCAAGCGATAAGACCGCCTATTGTATTACATTGTTTCGTTTTTAAATATTTTCTGTAAGTATGTTTTATTTTGGTGTACAATAAAGAATCATTCTATTCTATTCTTCGTCACGCGAGTCCAACTCGCTGGACTCGCACTTGGCTGGTTTTTGACACATAGTACTCATTCGATGTAATCTAGGACTGCGGTCGATTGGGCGGATGTTCCCTCATTTCAAGCACGTGTTGTATGGGCTCCGGTCGACCGTCGGCCCCGACCCGCGCCGGCCGCACCACGCCCTCTGACACCAACCGGTCAAACAAATTCACCAGCTTCATTGCCTCGTACTCTTTCTGTTGGACATTATCATATATCAATACTAGCTACACCAAACAACTTATCAAAGAAATATTACATTACCCTTTAAATATTTTAAAAAATAAATTGAAAATATTTTTGTTAACCAAAGCATATTAATAGAGCGTCAATGAATATTTAAATGATTAATAATAATTAGAATTAATTTAATTTCCCGGAACACAGAAAAATGCTGGTGTAGCTGCAGAAGCAGCTGAGAACCTCAAGAGTAGTCTGCTACCTATTTGTGCCTTTTGGGGTTGAGACTCTAGGAACGTGGGGACCGGGTGCACACAGCCTTTTAAAGATCTCTCCGCACGTCTGGTTGAAACGACACCGGACCAAAATACTGGCATGTATTTAGCACAGAGACTAAGCATCGCCATTCAACGGGGTAATACAGCCAGCCATTTTATAGAATAGAATAGAAAACCATTTATTCAGGCAAAAACACTGTACACAACTTACAACTATACGCATATAAAGAGTAACAACCTATTTCAATTACTAATAATTATATCTACTACTTATACTAGACACTAAAACGTAGGTACACATATTTATTTAACGACGTGTATTAACTATTACTGTTGCTGTAGTGTACAGTACTGCCGGAATAGGTCTGAGCTCACCAAATGCTGCAGTCAGGACTACAGCGCTGATTTTCAGCACAGACCTAGGGTGACAAAACGTATAACATACTTGAAGCGATAAAAATAATATGTTGCGTTATAATCCATAAATATGATAAATTATAAATATGTAATACTTATTGTAAAAATATATAAATAAAAGTATGAAGAAATAGTTATACAATACAATAACTAAAGGAGGGACATACTAAATAAGATAATGAATAAAAAAAAAATAAGTATACTATGACTATATGAGAGCTAGAACTAGACTACCCACAAAACAGAATATTTAGTGAAGTAAAATTGTTACCAAATATTATGATATGCCTAATCCTTATTATCCATACATTAGTTGCGAACACCACTTCTACAGGTCATGTTATATTTTATCATACGTAGATATACATATAAGATTTAAACAACACTACAGAAAATATGTATATAATAAAACACGCAATTCATAAATATTATGTATTCTAATGAAATAAAATATATCTTTGAATATTTGTGAAATCTATTAGAGATAATTAATATAATTATGACTTTAGTTGCATTAAAAGGAGGCGTTTAAATTCCAGTTTGAAGCTAAATTTGGTATTATGGGAACTTTACCTACTGGTAGTGGTTTGGTAGACTTAATTTTAGTATTTATCGTTTTTGTTTAGGTTTATTTGTTTGTTTATAGTTAGGTAGTTTTAAAGTTATACTAATGTAGATAGTTTAATAAATTAATTATTGACATCAATAATTCAAAATTTAATTAGTGTTATCAATGAGATTAATTTTTAGAAGTTAATAAATTGGGATAAAATTATTGTATTTTATTTTTGTTATTATTTTATTATTGTTCTTTATTTTATTTAACTTTGACATAATTGTGATTCTGACGCTATATTGTGTAGAAATGTTATTATTGTTGACTTGAAATTATTATGTTTTATGCTAATTGACTATTTTCTGATACTAATATAATAACAACTATATTGTGCCTATTTCAATTAAAAAATGTTTCATGCAAAGAATGTATTTATTTTATATTATTTATTTTATTGTATTTTTTTTTATTATTATTATTTACCGTATTTAAATTGAATGTCAATAGGTAGATCATAGTTGTACAATTTTGTAATTCAACATTAAAACTTACTTGTAATCGCACTTAATAAATAATTTGAAATTGAACTTCACACATGCTATAAAGTAACCTATATATTAATCCAGGTTATAAGCTATCTGGAAAAGTCAAATTTCATCCAAATCCGTTCAGCCATTTCGCAGAGTGGTAAGCATCCATCCATCGATATAATAATAATTTATATATATTAGGATTCAATACCTGTTCTTCAGTCATTCCCTCGAAGGGGTCAACTCTAGGCGGCCTCGTGCAGCCCACCACGGGGTCTATATTAGGTGCAGCCTCGCGATACTCCTCCGTGTCTGAGTCACTGCTAGACGAATACTGATCCCCTCGGCCTCCACTGAGCAGACCTTTCTGTGCCAAGTGTCCGGCTGCGTTTCCAAATCCCGTGTATTTTACCATGCGGCCCACTGGAACAATAATATTGTATTAAAAAAACTAAAGTAAGCTAAACTAAAAATAAAACCGGCTAAGTCGAGTTGAACTCGCCCACCGAGGCTTCCGTACCAACGTTGGTAAGTTCCAATTCAGCTAAACCTCTAAATTGTATGTGCGCTCATATAACTCAGAGGCCTATCATAATTTTATTCAGGTTTTACAGCACAAGTAAAGGAAAAATTCCGAAAAATAAAAAAGTTGAAAATTAAAGTATATTTTGGTACTTACAAGTTTTCGCGAAAATCTAAATTTGCCTATATCTTGTATCGTATTGACTCAGGACCTTGATTTTTATATACCTGATAGGGACTATTGACCTTTCTATCTGGTAAAAAATGTAACTTGCTAGGTCTACCCGTTCCTGAGAAAATTGATGGTGACACACGGACAGACAGACAGACAGACGGACAGACGGACAAGAAAGTGATCTTATAAGGGTTCTTTTTTTTGCCTTTTGAGGTAAGTTAAACCTAAAAAACTAAAAAAAAACAACATTCTACAATTGTTGTTAAGAGCGTTAATACGAATCGCATCGATTTTCGGGTTTTTTCAAAGGTAATATTGTAGCGGTGCGAGCAGATAATTCGGAGAAGAGTACGGTTTCAGAAAGATCAAGTCTTTGTCTGGTGCACCAAGAAGCTGAATTATTTTATTTAGTCATGGTTTTTGAGAACGAAGACAATCATTTCATATCGTTTCGTGAAATATATACGTCAGAGGTATGTTTCAACTCAATTATAACCACTAAAATGGGCTTAAATACGTTATTTTATGAGTTTACCTAAAAGCGTATATCCCCTCAAAGAGCAACATGTAGCCAGATGTACAAAAGTATTACGTATAGATATAAAAAAATAAATATATTTACATCGAAAATTGGCCAGTTTAAATGTTTCATATCTACAAATACCTATTGTATTAAAATATGGTTCAAGCTACATATTATACAATTTTTCAGGTCTAATTCATAAGCTTTATTATTTTAAATTAATTGTTTAAAAAAATACTATAATACTGCACGCACAGACTTCGTAAATCTAGTACCAAAGAGAATATAACCACTACGTTAAGAAGAGTCGGGACTCCCATAGAGCAAACTGACCAAATAGCGAAATGTCAAAACGAGAAGTAACGACGTCAAAGTAAGAAATAGTGAGTGAGACGAATATAGACTTCCATCGGACGCGCCCCCCTTTTCATTAGTTTTCATAGATCTTTTTTTTTGTACTGCAGTTTCGGTAGACTGTCTAGTACCGCCTCGGCCGTGGTGGCGAGTGGGCACGCATCTCCTTCCCGCCATTGCGCATGGCGCACTTGAATGTGTTTGATACTTAAGTTTATTATTAAAATAGTTTTTTATGTATAGTATTAAATTTTGTTTAGTGTATTACTATATATATACATATGAGTAGATAATATTAAAGTAATTTAACCACTCAGGGATCGCAAAATATATAAAAACATAAGAAATTATCGAGTTTCAAAACGTGTGCAGTAACGGAATGGCGCGAACGTCGCGTCGCGTAATTCTTCGCATGCAAAACTAATCACACCATATTTTCTTATTCTGTAAACTGTGCTTTATTTTGTAATAGATTTACTTCATTGTTGTATAAAAATAAAGTTTATATTTTGTATTGTTATTTTTTATTTACACCTCAAAACCCCTGAAATTTATATCTTGGATCTTTGCCTGAATATGAGATACTCAAAACCGAAATATTAAAAATACAATACGCAAATCAAAGTTCTAGAACCCAGCTACCACTATACACAAAGAATTGGGTATCCTATTGCGTAAATGTTTATAAAAACCGAGCTCGAAACCCGACCCACTTGAAAGGGTCTAAGTAGGTACTTACGTTTTTTACGATTGTATAAACATTCGTCAGCATGACTCATACCATCCTGAATTGATTTCTTGAATTGATTTAGTGATTTGTCTACTTATTTGCAATGATATTCGAAATGCTTATTTCATTCATTATTTTCACTAATTTCACTTTTTATTCAACACAGAAACTCGAAATTGCGGGAAAACCGCCACTTGGTAGAAAACCCGACGATCACACAAATACGATGATATTTCTAGAATTCAATAGCTAAGATGGATTCACAAAACACAAATTAATAGAATTTACACTAGATATATACTAAAAACTAAAATAAACCAACAGAAAATAACATTTCAAAACACAATCTAGCGTCAGCATTCCAAGCGTCAATGGCGTCTATGGTCGACCTAAGGCGTTTTCATTAAGTAGTTTTCATTGTGCGGGGAAGAATAAAATATAGTTCAATATGGCATTTTATAAATAAAATATTTCTTCGTGTAAGACCAAAAAATGGTTACAATTTCTAATATTATGCGCTGTAAATATAGAAAAAAAAAGTTGGCTAAGCTGACCCACCGGTGGGTCCGTGAAGCTTGACGGAATTGCTTGTAATTGTTCTTGACCCACCGGTGGGTCAGCGATCCCTGAGTGGTGTAGGGAATTTTCCTTTTTTTCGGCCGAATAATGGTCAATGTGGTGGTACCACCACCCCAGCCCGACTAGCTGAAGTCCTACTACTACAAAAATCATACAATGAGAGATTCTAAGAAACGAATATAATACACAACAATTTTCAACCAACTTTTAGAAAAGGAGGAGGTTCTCAATTTGTTTCATTATTTCACATTTTTTTGGATTAAAATTGTCTGAAGTACTGAAACATGCACTGGGTTGCGGGTGCACGTAATAGTACGGTTGGCAACCCTACATTAATCAGGGGAATTCAACATGTGTTTTAAGTGTGACGTTTGACGCCTAGATGAAAGCTGAATGGCTTAATACCTTTGTTTTTTTTTTATAAATTCAAACCAATAAGTTATGTTTCTGTTATATCTATAATAATAATTATTGAATATGATCTATTTAATGTAATTTGACGTGTGTAAGTGCAAATTTTTAATTTGCCCATATACTGAATAAATGCTTTGACTTTTGACTTTTGGCTGTCTGTTGGTTATTTTAGGATTCCGTACCCAAAAGGTACCAAAGGAACCCTATTACTGAGACTTCGCTGTGCGTCCGTCCGTCTGTCCGCCTTTCACAGGGCTGTATCTCCTTAACTGTAATAGGTCAATACTTGAAATTTCAAAGTATGTATTGTATTAATATAGGGGAATTACAACAAATACTAAATAAAAATAAAATTAAAGGGGGTACAAAAAACTTATTATTCCGGCAAATTTTGTTCAATCGGAACCCTACGTGTGCGTGTCTGACTCGCATTTGGCCAGTTAATATTTGTTTTTTACGCGATTATTCCGCCAATTGTGAACCGATTTGATTATTTTTAACCGACTTCACAAAAAAGGAGGAGGTTCTCAATTCGTCTGTATGTTACACGATTACTCCGTCAATTGTGAACAGATTCAAATGATTCTTTTTTTTTCATTCACAGACCACCTTGACCTCGACCTTGACTTTGACTTAACTATGACTTGACCTTGACCTTGACATCGACCTTGACCACAATAATAACCCTCCAACATACATACCTACATACCGGTCAAAAACATAACCCTCCCTTTTGCTTCGCCATAATTCATGAAAATTCGTTCAGCCGTTTAAAAATTGAGCTTTTTAGAGTTTTGTACCTCAAAAGAAAAAAGGAACCCTTTTAGGATCACTTTGTTGTCCGTCCGCCTGTCCGTCTGTCTGTCTGTCCGTCTGTCCGCCTTTTTTACCCGACTGCGCGACGCAAAGGAGAGGTAATGTGTTTATCAGTCTATGTATGTATGTATGTATGTATGTTTGTTCCTTTGTGGCACACTAGAGACCAAACGCGTGGGCCGATTTTGATAATTGGCACGTCAATAGATTCGCCATGCTAGCGCGAGTGTCAACGAAAACATAAAAAATTGAAAAATTCAAAATGGCGGATTTCAGACACCAAAATTTGGGGTTCAAAAAAAAATTTTTTTTCAAAACCTGTCGAGTGGGGTATCTAATTAAAGGTCTTAAAATGGAGATTCAAAATATATTTATAACAAATAATTTGTGATCTTACAAATCGAAAAAAAAAACGATTTTACATGCCGCGTTAGTCACTTTCAGTAACAAGTTTGCGGTGCTTATCTCTGAAGTGGCTTATCAGATCTCAATAAAATTACAATGAGACCAAACGAAAATCATATTAACTCAAACAAAAAAAGAATTTTCCAAAACGGTTAAGAATTGATGGAGTTCTGAGATAACAAACAACCTCTTCCTTTTGGTATAGTCGTTTAATAGTACAACTGTAAAGTAAGTAAGCTTATAAAAGCAATACCCTATCTATTTCACGCGTTTCGGTTTTTTGTTCTTTTTTCCATAATTGTAATAACGGTCATAGTTATACATATTTTGTGAAGATTTCATGTCTCTATCTATTATTAGTTTACAAGTTATAGCACAAAACGCCGAAAAATACACGTTACTTGTACTCGTATGTAGACCACACTGTGATGTAGACCCCATTTAATATTTAATTTTATTTTGTTTTTAGTATTTGTTGTTAAATCCCCCATTGTAATAAATACTTAGTAGTGTAGACGCACAAAACCTTATATTTGCCAAAAATGCGTAAGCATATTAGTAAATATAATAGTACTGGAATCCTGCTGGCCCCATTTCATAAACAATAAAATATTAACGCTAACGTCAATATATATATTTGAAATGTGCAAATTGGTACGTATATATACCAATTTCTATTCTAGAAAAAAAGAGGTGGTCCTAGAGGAGACAAAACAAGGTTCAAACATAACCTGATTCATCCCAGCTCTAAGATGAAAATACACAGTTCCGGTACACATGCCATGGCGGTAAAGTCAAAGTCAAAGCATTTATTCAGTAAGTAGGTAGTATTAATATACGCATGTATACATGTCTCAAATCATAAGAGAAATTGAGTGGCCAGCTCTTCGGAGGGACCAGTTGGAACCCGGAGAACTGCCACAGGCTGTTTATGTTAAATTTGACGACAAAGGTATCAAAAACAACGTCTCTGGAGTAGGAGTCCGAATCGAACCATCATGAACAGAATTCGTCGCACTTCGTGGACAGGGTAAAATAGAGCGGAAAATGTTACCGTTGATATTATGTTGGGGTGTAACTGTCCATAAATTACTACCTTGGACGAAGCTGTGGTCGACTTAAGTTCACGCATTTTTGCGAAAGGTCAAGCCTATGTAGCATTGAGCCGGGTTAGATCTTTAGATAGACTAGTAATAAGTAGTTTAGATCCCCGGAAACTACTCAATAATCCACATGACATCAACTCTCTAAATGAAATGAGAAGATGACGGAATTTGCCGTCCTTTACTTAACTAAAAAGTGTAAAATAAAACATTAAATTAAAAAATCAAAAAACCCGACTGCGCAAAAAGTGAAGTGTTAAAAAACGAACTGAAAAGAAAAAAAACAAGTAAGTCTAGTAGTTTAGACTTCTGTTTAGGGATATCAAAAAACTATACCATTTAAATTCTTTCTCGGTCGATACACTCATAAAATAAATTATACATTGTTATATGGAATATAGAGAATTTAACAGTCGGGACACATTAATCCCCATTCGTTAAGCCATTAGTGTCCCGACTGTTAAAGTCTCTACATTCAGAAAGAATTTAAATGGTATAGTTTTTTGATATCCCTAAACAGAAGTCTAAACTACTAGACTTACTTGTTTTTTTCTTTTCAGTTCGTTTTTTAACACTTCACTTTTTGCGCAGTCGGGTTATTTGATTTTTTAATTTAATGTTTTATCTCAGGAACGCATAGACGCACAGACAGACGGACAACAAAGTGATCCTAAAAGAGTTATTTTCTTTTTCGAGGTTCAAAACTCTAATAAGCTCAATTTTAAAACGGCTGAACGAATTTTCATGAATCAAAACTAAGAAAACTCTCATTAGGACACCTATCCAAACAAAATCAACTAAATCACAATTGGTTCATCCGTATGGCCGCTACGATACCACAGACAGACACACACATACACAGATACACACGTAAAGCTTATGTCACCCCTTTTTTTGCGTCGGGTGAGGGGGGGGTCAAAAATTACCAGTACGAGTACTTTCCGTGGTAGTATCGATTTTGATGATAATGTTTTTATAAAAAATACCAGCTATTATACCTTTTTGGAGGAAGTTTTATTAGTAATATCCAAGCTTAATGTATCAGCGTTCTTTTAAGAAAAATAATAAACTAATCGTAAAATTAAAAATAAAAAGTTATAAGTCATTGTTATAACATTCTAAGTATTTTTGGATATTTTATTACTTCTTAAGCTTTATCACAAAGTTCCCTACGAATAAAAAAATATTTAATAACATTTAACTTATAACACCAACTAAGTGAACTTTCACACAAAGGTGGTAGGGTAGGTAATAATAAGGTAAACAAGAGATTTTTCAACGTTTGGGTTGCAACCCCCTGGGGGGTCGCGAAGCCTCTATAAGGGGTCGCGGGGGATCGCAAAGCCTCAGTAAGAGAATAAAACAAAGTTTGAAAATATACTTTTAAAGAGCATTTGTAGGTGTTGTGATTGAGAAAGCTTATAATATTTGTTTCAAAAGAAAAATATGTAATTTAGCCTGTAAGCCACATGAATGAAGCCGCGGGCAGAAGCTAGCAATATAAGAAAATACAGATTATAAATAGCGCAAGTAGGGGTCGCGAAATTTTTTTTCATACTAAGGGGTCGTGTCATGAATAATATCGTTTAAAAACTAAAAAAGAACCGACTTCAATGTTCATTTTCAGTACCAATTTTGAGATGTTTATCTCAATATCTCTGGAGATACTTATCAGACCTCGATAAAATTACCATGGTACCACACTTGGGATATCTCCTTTCGAACAAAAAAAGAATAATCAAAATCGGTGCATAAACGACGAAGTTATCCCCGAACAAACATAAAAAAAAAATAAAAATAAAATATATACGGTCGAATTGAGAAACCTCCTCCTTTTTTTGAAGTCGGTTAAAAAGGTTGAAAAACACTGAGGTAACCAATCGTTAATACACAATTTACACGTTTTTTGTATGGCGACCCCCTTTAATTTTTAACTTTGTTCTGTTTTTAGTATTTGTTGTTATAGCGGCAACAGAAATACATCATATGTGAAAATTTCAAACGTCTAACTATCGCGGTTCATGAGATACTGCCTCGTGACAGACGGACAGACAGATAGATAGACAGCGGAGTCTCAGTAATAGGGTTCCGTTGGTACACTTCGGGTTCGGAACCCTAAAAACTGTGGTAGACGTGTCTACCACAGTGTTTAAATTGATGAGTATAATATAATGTACAAATTTTCGAGTCAATTGACCCAGAAAATAAAAAGTTTCATAGAAAGATCAACCCTCCATTTCACGCTGTTAGGGGTAGAATTTCAAACAACCCTTTCTTGGTGGATACCTACATTTCAGATTGAATACACCCTCCAAATTTCGTGGTTTAGGCAGTGCGTTGATATATTAGTTAGACAAACACGTGGGGATGGTTTTTTAAAAACTGTGATACACGTGACTCATAATTTAATAAATATAACTCATTATTATTAGAGTATGTGCATTAATTTTCGAGATATATTCACATTTTTATATCCACCAATCAGCACCGGCTATAATCATATCCAGCGATCAGCACCGGTACATCATTCATGTAATGAAAAATTCACTTTAAAATTCAAGTATCAAAATTGTTTGTTATTGTGGTGTGGAGTTCAGGCATACAGAGATAATTTGAAATTGTAGTGTGCCGTCCGTGTTACGTAGTTCCAGAGATCGTGTAGATTTTGACTTGCTGTCAAATGAATGCGCGCCCTTAAACTATAATATGTACCAATAAATAAATGCAACTTCTATATTTTTTTTAATATTTATGATATAAGTCGGATAAGTGTTGATTTATATTGTTACTTTAAACAACTAATATTCTTGTCATCTCTAGTCACATGTACTTACTTCTGTAAATAAATAAGTAAATAGGTTCGTGTTTCAGGATTTTTAGGAATTCCACCCCTAAGACGGTGAAATGAGGTAACAAAGTCAGAAAAACATGGTTTTTCCATATAAAAATGTATTCCTATTTCCCTTAGTCACACAATAACTTGAAAACGGATGGACCGATTTGGCTAAGTCTTTTTCGATGTGTTTTTATGGCAGAAAGGTTTTTACGAAAGAAAAAGTTTTAAGCGTATGGAAAAAGTTTTTTACGCGGGTGAAGCCGCGGGTCACTTCTAGTCTGATATAAAAAACTTCAACATGCACAAATCAACTCAATACAATGGTTAAAGTTGGAGCATTCAGTGGTAAAATATTATCAGTTGTATTGAAAACTTCCCACAAAACAATGTTTTCTCACACCACCACCACATTTTATCTATGAATACGTAAAATTCTACTTAGGTATACATTAACTCACCTTTTTCTTTGCACAAAACAAATAAAAACTCAGCGACCAAATCCCTGACAGAGGTAACAGGCGTGGTCAGCAGTCTGCAGAGTTGGTTCCTTAAAGTATTGCCTTTCTCTGGAGGTCGGGACACGTCGCGTAATGGTGGCAACACCACTTGGCGTAGGTACTTGCGCTGGGCACGGTACCCACGGGAACACTTGATCAACACTGTCAGAATCGGTGATAAGTTCTCGTACTGATTTCTTGTGTTCTGTAACATTTTTTTTTTCTTATTTATATTCCATATTCAAACTTAACAACTGACTCCAAATCACATACATTAAAATATAACATAGATCACAGACTTTATATGTACCAGCCAATAGTTTGGTTGGTTTCTATATCAGTATCAAGACCAAAAATGTGATTAATTGACAGATGTAGTGATCCCAATCACTTATAATAATCTCCAAAAAAAACAGCAGTTTTAAAAGACGAAATAACAAGGATATGGTAAATAAATAAAGTATATTTAGTACGCAAGTTCAAAATGTATGAAAATGACAACTTTGTTGCGGAAAAACAAATGTCATTCCTATACATTTAGAACTAGCGTTAGCGTGAATGAAAACAGAAATTGGATTTTGTCTAGGGGAGCAGGCCATAAAATGAAAAACTGAAATTTTGCTTGTATGGGTGCCAGATGCTGGCAGGGAGAAATGCACAGTATACCCCAATCAAAACATGAGTCTAGATCTTATCACTCCTATCTCCAATTAGAATTGCTAAGGCTAACCTGTCAACAAAATTGGTGACTTGAGTATCCCATACCTGGTTTTTTAACACATAACTTAGATAGACTAATTGAAAAAACTTACTGTAGTAATATTTAAGCGATGTTGCAGGAATTGCACTAAAGATTGCAGAGCATCCATATTTCGGCTATCAAAAGTGTATGGAGTAGACTCCCCTTCATTGAGCAATGGTGTGAGGAACTGGTAGAACATTGGTGGTACACTATAATAAATAAAAAACAAATCCAAATTAATAGTTTTAGTATGATTTAGTTCCATATTGTATACACTAACTAAAATTCAAATAAAACTAACTTATATTAGCGGGGCCCCAGCTGATAGCTCATTCATCCAAAACGTTGCAATAACATCCTACATTTTATTTAACTAAAAATACTGTTAACATCTACCAGCCTTTACAGCTTCACTGCTTCACTGGAGATTTGGTAAGGGAATGTAGAAGAGCCACATAACCTTAAGTTTCAGGGTAGGTACACAATGCAAACTACATCCAGTTCCAAAGTCTTGCTAGCTTCAGCTCAGCTCAGGTTTAACCTCAGCTTTGAGCACTAGAGAACAGACATGCTTGCCATACTTGTCTTTTGTGACTGAAAAACGTTGATCTTCAAGTAGATAAATGCTTCTGCATGGTGGTAGGACACTATCTAGTGTCCGCCTGGCCAGCTACCACCCTCAAGTTAGAAAATCTGTCGCCAAACATCTGTGTTCCAGCAGCTATCCTTGAGAGCCAGTTCCCATTCTAGGCTTAGTGTGCTTACCATCTTCAACCGCATCATCACTTACCAACAGGTGAGATAGTGGTCAAAAATATTAAAGAAAAGCCAGGATATCTGTATAAAGAATTACCTTGTCAATAGGTTAGCAATATTGCTATGCAACTCATAAAGCTTTTCCTGTGTTGAACAATGAGCATAGAGAAGAGCAGTGAGAACAGGCATTAGCTTCAAATACATAGCTTCTTCAGTTTCACTGGAAGGATCATCAGACCCCGAATGCATTATCACATTAAATTGAGCTTTGAGAATCTCACATGATATAGCTTGCTTCTCATCCTGGAAAAATTACATTCGAATGATGAATTTGTTTGCAATGACATTTGCTTTCAATATTAATTTGAATTGGTCGATATGAAAAGCGAATAAAGATTAAGTGGATTACAATGAACAGTAAGTAGTGTGTTACACTGCCTAAATTATACTCATCAAATTAAATTACTTATGTCAAACATCTTCAGTACTTATTAACAGTAGCTATATACCTCAAATATTGGAATAAAGCAGTCATATTTTCTATGTAAATAGAAAATCTTCGTCAAAATTTTTTTTTTAAGGAAAAACGTGGTATATGTTTGAAAATCAATAATACATTAAGAAACTTTCTTACTGGCAGAAAACACTGATGTGCTCCATCACCACTGCTGCCTGAAGCATTTTCTGTAACAGAAGAAGCTTCCACCACAATTTCATTCAAACAGCTTGTCAAATAGTCCATACCGTGTAGCTCATCTTTAATCTTGGCTTTAATATCTTTTCGCAGGGCAGTCAGGATAAACATCAGTTTCATGTCAAATAACATGATGTCATCTTTGTATGGGATATCTTTGTACACTCTTAGCCTTGCTACCAGACCTTGAGCTATGTCTGTGTGAGCACACAAGGCACGAGCTACTTCACTGTGGTAAGTAATGTTACAGAGACATTTCAAAGCCTCCACTGCAATATCCTTCTCTGGAAGTTCAAGCATAGACTCTTCTTCAAGACCCAGAAAGTTGTACAGCCCAGCGCTTTCGATTAAAACAGTTATCCATTTCTCGCAAATTAAACTTTCGAGATCGGTCTTGTCGCGGCTAGAAACGAACATAAAGAGTGTTGTTAATTAGATTTATATATATCTTGAGGTGACCCAAATAGCCAATGCTACCTTAGTACTCGGATTGTTGCTAAGCACATAGCATGAACTGGCTCAGATTCCTTTTTCTGAAGATGTTGAAAGAGCGCTGTCCACAGTATGACGCGTCGATTGTGTTCTGATAGATTTGGAAATGAAAATGCAGTTTCATTCTAAAATAAACATTAGGATATTAATTTCATCGGTAATTGCATGTATAGAACACTCCATAAAACGTACGAACAGCTTACATTTTGAAGAAACCTTTGCAATATTGTCGAAATCACCTCTACTTTGTCACCTGCAGTAAGCAGCTCAATTTCATTATCTTCCATTGTGAAATATTATTACTTGATATGATAAAGTAGGTACGAATTACTTAAATTTTTCTTAATTATTTAATTAAAAAATTACAAGGAATTGGACATTGAATACTAAAGTGAAAACGGTCAACCAACGTTTTATTTTATTTTGTAGATTTTTCGCGAATTTGTAGATTTGATTTTGTTGTATATGTCTTGACTTGAACGAGAGAGGACGAGATAATTGGCAATGAAAAATGTCATCATGACGTCTGTCAGTAGTGTCAGTGAACAGTGACTCAACACACAGAGTACTGAATCACTCTACTACGTTATAAGAGTTGGCACTTCCCTACATTGTTGTACCCGAATTATGAAAGCACTGTGTAGCCAACCTAACAACGGAAAGTATTATTTACGAAGTAACTATTATATATCCTGTGATATAATGCTTGTAAAGTAACAGACACTGCAAAAAAAAAAATTGCAGTGTCGGTTATAGTTCACAACATAGAGAGAGTATATAATATGTAGAGAGAACATTACCGTATGCGAATGATATAAATATTTGTGTAGAAATATTACGGTTATTCATGGGGCGTTGCTGTGTAAAAGAGTGTTAAAACCGTCCTGACCATTACGATGAAAGAATACCTTTCACCGGTAAGTAAGCGTGTTGATGCAATTATATCTTTATAAATTTAGTAAATATTGTTGCTATATAGTCTTCTGGTATGTATTTCAGACCAGTAACTATTAGAAATAAGGCTAGCTTTAGCTTTAAAGTTTTTTGTATGACCCGACCTAATTAAGTAGTGTTCATTTATCTTATAGCTGGCATATGTATCACGTGTCACGATACGATCACGTTTTGGTCGGTTTATATCTCTATAGCTATTTCATTTGCATACAGTAATGTTCGCCTACATATTATATACTTTCTCTATGGTTTTTTCACTCCGGTAGCAAATTTTTAACCATCAAATTCGATGGTTATAAAAAGCTCTAACGTTTGTGACAGTAAATATGGCGGGAAAAGCTGTAATTTTAATTTTTTTACAGATTAAGGAAATCGGAAGAAATTAGCATTGTCAGGACCAAGACGTGACATGACGAGTCATTAATCGTAAAAACAAACGGAAAATATTCAGAACAACTAAAATAAATGAACATAACCTTGAAATTCGAGTCTGCGCAAAATGTCAAAGTCACAATTTGAGTGAAAAACACCCGTGGTTGTTCCGTACCTTCGAGCGAATTGCAAAACAACCAAAAACCTTCTCCGGGGCTTCGTTCACATCCTCCGGAGGTTTTACTATAAATATGGTGATGGATCCATCGTCCTAGATTAGATAAATATAATATACTCCGTCCAAGGCATGCATGGAGGACAGATAGCTCTATCATCCGTAGAGGCCTTCGAGCATTGACCAATGGATGTTAACGCAAGGCGTACCCTCCCCGTGAGTAATAGTGTTCTGTGGGCGTACCCCTCTGCTGCTGGCTGCTGGCCATATAGTCATTATTGGCCATATGAGCGAGCGTAACTAGTAACTACGCTGTATTTTTAATAATGTGTGCGTGCTTCAAGCTAGTGAGCGGGATCGTTGAAGTGAGTGATTTGTGTGTGTGAAATGCGTGTTTTCCTCGTCCCCCGTAAGTATCGGCAGAAAGAAATGTTTGCGGATTACAACGTTAACATCTCCATTTGTAAATGCTCGAAGGTAGAGGCATGAGTATATAATGGTCCACAGTCCACACTCAGGAGTGTGGACCTATTCTATGGTGTGGTATTATTGAGGATTAGGGGCCAGATGAAGACGAAGACTTGAGGGAGAATTATATTTTATTTCTTCATTATATCTACGACATTGCTACTTGTCAACCTCGCTGTGTCTACTGAGTACTGTATTAATGAAGGGATACACACAGCTAAATAACAGTGATGTGACATTGCTTTCACAACAGGTATGTGTGATGGGCTAGGATGATGGATTACAATGGATGGAGCCATGTCAGCCATGTGACGTTGTCACATCGACTAGGACATCGGGTAGGACAATGTGTTGATAGAATGAATTCTATCAACACATTGTCCTACCCTTTCTATTACAGGGATCGCGAGATAAGAGTAAACGAGAAAGCTAATATCAAATTGACAACCTCGCGCATGGGTGATCGTGTCCATTTTTGACCGGCTAGCAGGCTATAATATAGCGACGCATCATACTTATAAATTAAAAATTAAATAGAAACATAGCTTTAAAGACTGAAACCCTGTTACATGGTTAAATTATGTCGTGTTGTGCTGTGTTTTATCCATCAAGAACAACTAAAGGAGGCGTAAAAGATCCAGAATTATCATTTCACACGTAAGTCTTTGTGGGCATTTATTCTCATATATAACCACTTTTTGAATCAAAATATTTATTTTGCTTACATTATATACATCTTTTTCGTCATATAACTACCGAGGTGGTAAATGGTTATCATTTGAAAGCTTTAATTTATGTAAATAACAAACATTATTTTACGCCGCCCGGCTAGTGATGTACGAGAACCCTCCAAAACTTTGTCGATAAATACAGTCGATACCCTTATCAAAAGGAATATATAAATTCCTTTAAGTGTAATATTATAATATTACAATTCTCTCGCGAGCAATGAAGGATGATGAAACTGTTTTGAAAGTGTTTTAATCGAAAGTGTTATTAGCTCTGATTCATGAAAATCTGTTTAGCCGTTGTAAAACTATGAGCATTTTTCTAGTTGATGGCGCTATGAAATCAATCAACTTTCAGAGTGATTAATTCGAAATTCGGTATCCTTTTCTTCAACGACAAAGGATACTGAAGCATTGACATGATGCTGGGACATCTTCTGGAATCTGCTGAATACTCAACTCCTCGCCAACTTACAGGTGAGATGTCGTGTTCAGACTCATTGGAATTTTTTATTTTCATTATAGATTATACATAGATCAGTCGGGGTGATTTCAAATTTTGAGTTTTGGAGAGTGGAGAGCAACGGCATACGCAATGCGGTGGGCAGTGATTGGAAAAAAAGATCTGAAAATCGGGCTCAGTGGCGCATCTTGGGAGAGGCCTACAGTCCAGCAGTGGACTGACACTGGCTGTTGATGATGATGATACAATAGATCATACTATATTGACATCAAATTACTTTATATCGTTAGCATTTACAAAAAAATGAGCTAATTTTTCTGTAGTGGTAGGACTTCTGCTAGTCCGCCTGGGCCGACCACTTTGCCAATTAATTTTCATGGGAATGTTTTTCGGTTGAAATGGCAAGGTGTCCAGTGAAATTACGGGGCATGTGAAACTTAACATCTTTATGTCTCAAGGTAACAGGTGCAGTGGAGTGTCATGCAAAATTCTGGACTGCCAGAATTTTCCTGTATCGCTGTATCTGTGATAGGTAGACGTCATCGCTTACCATTAAGTGAGAGTCATGCTTGTCCTGTTACCTTTTACAATTAAAAATCTGATTAATGTCACAGAATAATGAATAGTACAATTAATGTTTACAAAGTAAGTATGGCGTATTTGTGGTTTCACTGCATTTTTGTTATTATTTGCGATGCGTGTAATTTTATATGATAATTTATCTAATACTATAAGAATCTTTGTCCTGACATACTGACCGCCTGACAGACAACGCACAGCCTAAACCGCTGGTCGTAGAGACTTGAAATTTAATGAGTATATTTGTCTTAGTACGCAAGGGTGTACTAAGAAAGGATTTTTCAAAATTCACCCCGTTAGGGGGTTAAATGGAGGTTCAAAGTTTGTACGGATAAACAAGATTAGATAGTCTTTTCTATTCGAAACTTCATACAAGTGCTTCAGTAACAAAATGTAAATACGTGTTTCAGGCTTTTTCAAAATTCCACCCCTAAAAGAGTGAAATGAGGTAACAAAGTCTGAAAACCAATATTGTTTCGGGTTGCGCTTAAATTTGGCATCCAGTTGTTTTAACATAAGTATCCGTTAAGAAAAGATTTTTAAAATTCACTCTTTAAGGGGATGAAACGGGGGTTCAAAGTTTGGATAGTCATTTTATTCGACCTCCACGCAAACCGTACTTCTGTTAATAAATAAGTAAATACGAGTTTCAGGCTTTTTCAAAATGCCACCCTAAGAGGGTGAATTGGGTTACAAAGTCTGAAAATCAATATTGTTTCGGATTGCGCTAAAATTTAAAATGCAGATAGTTTATGACGTAGTTGTTATGACGTAAGTTTCCGCTGAGAAAGCATTTTTAAAAAATTCCCAACGGATATTACTTATAATTTATAATGAAAAAAAAATATATATATAAAAACTTATATATTTACGTAAGTACTTCTATAAATAAATAAGTAAATACGTGTTGCAAGATTTTTGCAAGGGGTTGGTAAAAAAAGTCTGACAGTCAATTTGGTTTTTTGGGTTTTATAAATATGAATCCCTATTTCCCTTAGTCACGCAAT
Organism: Cabera pusaria; assembly: GCA_954871355.1. NCBI lineage: Eukaryota > Metazoa > Arthropoda > Insecta > Lepidoptera > Geometridae > Cabera > Cabera pusaria. The sequence goes on from OX940888.1 coordinate 17,351,913, forward strand.
AACTTGAAAACGGGTGGACCGATTTGGCTTTTACTTCTTTGATGTCTTTTATGATAGAAAGGTTTCACAAAATAAAAGTTTTAAGTAAATAAAAGAAGTCTTTAACGCGACCGAAGCCGCAGGGCACTTCTAGTATTTTCATATAAATTATATACTGTAAAAGACAATTTTAATCTATGATATTGGGCCCAGATAATTAGCGTAATTATTCAAATAAGGATTAATACTGTATAGAAGAAAATAGCCTTGAAAGTTCTGTAACATTTTTGTTTTGTTGATTAAAATAGTTACTGTGAGTCTGTGCGATAGACATATGTTATCGCGGACTTTTTTGTAGGTCTTATTAAGTTGTACTACTCTTCGATACATACTTTCTTACATCTATTTCAGATTAATCATCTTTCGTAAAAAACGTGTTTTCTCGACCGTTTTATTGGCGACTTAAGTTGCAAAATAGTTCTTCACGAATATACCTATCTTTTAAACAGGATAATATATAGCCTATGTTCATTCTAAAAGACCATTAATATATTTATATATGAGAGAAAAAAATAATCGTCCTGTAGTTTTTGAGCTAACTCAATACAAACATACATGTGTCTCTTTATAATATTAGTATAGAAGTATAGATGCTTTGTAGCTCAAAATTGTAATATTTAATTGACGTATTGAAAACGCAAAAACATTTAAAATTTGTGTTATAGAAAAGCTAAGAAATCTATACCGCCAGATTTAAGGTTGCCTAATTACAGTTAAGTACTGTAGCATTTTTTAACAATAACTAATTTCCATAAGTTCAGTAAAGTAACTACGTATTTTATCACATAAATTGTTTTCTTTTTACATAAGTTTTTTTTTTTTTTTTTTTTATTTTGTAGTTTTACTACATTTTTCACCTTTTTATCGATATGTTCTACACTAGTGATCACTTCCCTACTCACGCACACTCTAGCAGTTCTAGACACTAACACAAATAGAAAATGGACATGCTGCCAAAGTTTTGACGCCATCCATTGTAATCCATCATCCTAGGTGATGGGTGTCGATACGTAGTATTATTATCTGTTCTGTGGTGTGGACCTTATTAGACCTTTCAACCAACATTAAACTTTCTAAAAGGTCTAAAGCGCCTTATTCACGATCCATCTCAGCTGTACGTCAGCTCAAAGCCGCGGCGCTGGATGTAGCATACTATCATGCGCGGACCAAGCGAGCGGAGTAAATAGAACGAAAAATGTTTCAAATTATAAATGTGTATTATATATATATTTTAAATCTGCTATACAGTGTTTATACACGATCAAGCACGCACGACGCAGGACTGCTCTGACGTACGTCCGTGTTATTCACTGTCTATCTGCACGACGTTCGCGGTGGTGGGGGCGCTCGCTGGATGCAAAATTGGTCGTGCAAATCCAGCAAACAATTAATAATAATTATCGACTTACGTCAAGCCTATTCATGGTATTTTTACGTAGTGCATGTCCTTGGCAGGACGTACAGCAAGATGGATCGTGAATAAGGCGCTTAAGATGAAAACTAGAAATATTACACTGTGAATCTGGCTAAATACACTAATAGTGTGTAGCTTTATTAAAACTAAAGTACAGTGCCACAAGTATAACTTGGCGGTGGTAGTTTTTGGAACTAATTCTTTTAATTGAAACTGTGAGTTTATCGTTAGAGAAATTACCGCGACATTATTGTTGATAAATCTGCTACATTAATATAGTTCAATAATGCCAAAAGTAATTAAAAGTGGTTTAAGAGAAACTGTTATCAAAGTACAAAGTAAAAGCAAAGTGGCGCACAGGCACGCCAAGTTACACTTGCCGGACTGTAATTTGGATTTGCATTTGATTTGATGTCAAATTGATTGTCATGAGATTTTAACGTCAACTGTGCTGCTGCTGCCACTGCTGCACATATAGATGCGTAGTATCCATAGTAGTCTGTGTATAGTAATCTGTGCCACAGAACACTACTACTCTGCCGAGATCTGTGCACTGCTGCCAGGCATAAGTCTCTGACACATAAAGTAATCCAAAGAGAATATAACCACTACGTTAAGAAGAGTTGGGACTCCCATAGAGCAAACTGACCAAATAGCGAAATGTCAAAACACAGGGCTTTTATAGTAGCCAAGATACCAGCGAAATAATCTTCTGCTAATTGACCAACATAACAAAAAAAAACCTAGTGATGTACCGTGTCGTCAAAAACATCGATAACGATCGAACTACCGTTGCTTGGTCAATACTTTAGAAGGTTATATATTGTACTTAACTAATTTTGTTTTAGTGGTTAGATTGTGAAAGTTATATTTTTCCTATTTTGGTTTAACAACTCCATCACTAAGACAAAAACAGTTTGAGAAAATGATAGGCAGTAAAACAAAATATTACATTTTATCAAGCTTTTTATTTTTGGAGTATGATGCTCTGTAGGGTTCGCTCATTCGTCATCGGCATCAGCAGCTTAAGATAACGATATACCTGTAATGTAATATTGACTTATTAGTTTATCGCTTAACACTAATTTCTGGGGCATGCTGTATACAGGGCCTAATGTTTCCTTTATTTTGTGCTATAAGACCTTGCTTCTTGCCAAAATTTGTGATTCTAGGTCAACGGGAAGTACCCTTATAGGTTTTCGACCCAAAACCTATAGAGTATTTCCAGTTGACCTAGAATTGTACATTTTAGTTAAAAGCAAGGTCTTACAGCACAAGTAAAGGAAAATTTCAGAAGATAAAAAGAAGTTGAAAATGTAGGTAATTTTGGTATTTACAAGTTATGCGAAAATCTAAATTTGCCCATATCTTTTTATCGTGTTGCCTCAGGGTCTTGATTTGTATACACTTAATAGGGACTATAGACCTCAATATCTTCAGTTTCTTCTTCATCTTCAGTATCACAGTATCATCACACGGGCAGACAGACAGACACACGGACAGACGGACAAAAATTGATATTATAAGGGTTCCTTTTTTAACCTTTTGAGGTACCAAACCCTAAAAAGCTCGGAAGGTTTAATTCCTTAACGCTAAAACTTCACTTCAGATCATTCTTATTTCCGATTATATTTATATTATTTTTGGTTATAAATAAAGGAATCTACTACTACTTGGTTTCACAATAAATTATTTATTGGAAAACTCAACTGAAAAACTATCTTCATTTTATTATGAAAATAATTTGGGGCCAGGAAGCATCCACTCCTATGTTGCCCCAAGGCCTCCAGACCTCTAAATCCAGCACTGGCTGTAAATTATACAAGGTGTAACAAAAGGGTGTAGTAATACTTAAACTGTGCATGCCATACCTAGCCTGATGTATAATCTACCAGCAAAGTCTTCCTTTCCTCAGTATCTAACTGGGATCGAGAGTTATCATATTATCACATGTTAAACTTTTACGTAAACTTAGCCAGTTTCAACCAGCTATTCAGCGTCATTGACCTAATGAAAACAGAATAATAAGTGTTGTCTGTGCAGAAGCAAAATTGTTATGAGTGGATGCCTGAAAGGGTCTAGATATAGTGCCAATTGCGGTAGCTTGAAGTTTGTCTTGATGTATTCATCACCAGAAGGATGAAATCATTGCCCGATGATGAGGATGAGCTTGCGGACATTGTTGGTTAAAATTACTCAAAATCACTTTGATGGTTTATCCCTATTAAAATATCGTCATGACATCTCGCGAAATTACACTTCTATTCCGATCACTGATCATATCATAACTATATAATAATATACACTATCGATATCGACAAGCACCGCAATGCGCCCCGCACTATTTTTCACAAAGAGTTTATAAAGATTGTTAATTGATGAAATATTGAGATATTTGGCCTAAAGAAGCAGTAAACGGCTATCATTTTAAGATATTCTACTTACTGTGCTTTATAAAGTGGAAATCTTGCCATAAAATAACGTTTAGTAGAGTAAGTCTGCAGTCCCGCATATTTCACTATTTATGTTTCATTATCACTTCAGTTCCTTGTAGGAAGGTGTTAATAACCACACACCTTAAATTCATGCTAAATGCATGCTTTCTAACATCCACACTAGGTTATTTATTGTAAAACACAAAATAAAACAATAAAATAATTATTTTGAAAAAGCCGATTAACACGCTACCACAGGCTAAGTAGAAATACATGCTAGACACAGACTAAGTGGGTAAGGCCGTAAAATTGGCCTCATGTGACATATAGTAACTTAAAAGTGTGTGGCTGGGTAACTTAAAAGTAACATAAAAGTTTTGTAAAGGCACGTCTCCAATGTAAGAAATAACTCCTTTCTGCACAATCATTTGCAATGCTGTGTGCACCCGGTCCCCACGGTCCTAGAGTCTCAACCCCAAAAGGCACAAATAGGTAGCAGCTGTCTAAACCACTATATTTGCGCCTTTTGAGGTTCTCAGCTGCTTTTTGCATTTGATAATTATAAGTTAATATTCACTATGAATAAGGCCTTACATAACTTGTATGTAACGTTACATAAAAAATGTGACATAAATGTTACTTAAAGCTAACCTCGCGTCAAAACATTTTCACTTTTAAACGGTTAAGCGACAAGAATAAAAGCACGTACACAGCCTCTAGCTATTCCTAAAACATTAGATTCATCAAAATAATAAATATTGTATGATAAATGAATACAGTTTTACCTTTATTCAGCTGCAATCAATGTAATGATCAGAAAAAATGACTCCGGTCCGCTTCGAAAACAAAACTCACAGCCTAGAAATATGGCCGACAAGTGAAAGACGTAACATAGACAAGTAGACTATGGTGTTGCCATGTTATAGAAATAAATTTTGCTGCTCAAATTCTAAGTTTTAGTAAAAAATATTGTAACATAAAATACGTGACATAAAAGCATCAAATCCGTGGACACGATGTTAACGTACCAGAATTTTATTATTTGAACATTATCTAATCCTGCCTGACACTGAAATTTGTAGAATAGGTATTATTGTATCCATACGTACTTTAAAATGGTCAAATACGAATACAACAAATATTCAAAGATGTAACATAAGGTGCGGGGCGAGTTTGGGACATTTTATTTTGTATTGAAAATGTTGTGATCACATGTTATTTTTATGATAAATAATTATTAATTATATATTTTGCGAATGTTTGTATAGTTAACCTTATAGAAAAACTATTATACAAAGCTAAGAAAATAGAAAAATTATAGGTATATGTCAAATTTTATTTTATTTCTTACTGGACGCTGGAGCTTAATACAATGAGGCCAATTTTACGGCCTTAACCAAGTAGAGATGAAAATTCTTTTTTTTCACATCATGCTACTTGATGGCATTTATTATGACAACCAAACGAAAGAGATACTAAGAAATAGTGAGTGAGACGAATATAGACTTCCATCGGACGCGCCCCCCTTTTCATTAGTTTTCATAGATCTTTTTTTTGTACTGCAGCTTCAGTCAGTAGACTGAAGTAATCTGTGGAATAAGATCGGATTGATAATTGATAGTGATACCGCATTTGATAGAAATAAAATCTATTTTATTTATTGACGAAAGAATAGTGTTAGAGGCCTGAAAATGGCTACGGCTGCTTTAACAGGCCATACTGCCCTAAAACTCATACGTAAGTTGTTATTATAATCAACGTAAACATCTCAGCTGCTAGCTGCTTGTCTTACATAATGCCTATAAGGTTTCACCCAAAACTAAGCTGTTGCCATACTAATTTTATACCGACTATCTACTGAAGTGTATTCTACTCTCGTCTGTAGTCTGCACTCAGCAGCGATTAGTGTAATCGATTGAAATTATACGTATTTTCAGGTGTAAATGGGTCTATGGGCATTGTTTACATCAAGGCTGCCCAATACAGCTCTGATGGGAGACCTAACCTAGCGTCTTACCAACGGGGTACGGGTGGCCGTTGTAGTTTCAACGGAATCGTAGCTACTGTGTTTGGCTGCACTGGCTTTGTTGGCAGATATGTAGTCAACAAGCTGGGTAAAATGGGTACTCAGGTAAATTTTATCAACTTGTTTATGCTAGTGTTTCTTCCTCACTATTATTTAAGGTTGATAAAGCATAGTTGATAGTAAACATCTTTGTGCTGTGTAATCTATAAGAGCATTTAAAAAACTAAAAGAACCAACTTCAAATGCCATGCTATTAATTTTCAGTACCAAGAGAGGTTTATCTCCATATCTCTGGAGATACTTATCAGATCTCGATAAAATTACTATGGTACCATCCTTGGGATATCCCCTTTCCAAAATAAAAATCATCAAAATCGGTTCATAAACAACAAAGTTATACGTAAACAAACAAAAAATATATACAAATAACAAATAACACAGTCAAATTGACAAACCTCCTTTTTTTAGGAAGTCAGTTAAAAAGCAAATAAATAAATATCTAAAATAAAATTATTGTTGTTTATTAGATGGTTTTGCCGTACCGAAGTGATTTCTACGATGCTCAACGGTTGAAAGTAGCTGGCGACTTAGGGCAAGTACTCTTCACTCCATTTGACTTGCGAGATGAAGAGTCTATACGTAAAGCAGTCAAGTACTCCAATGTGGTCATCAATCTTGTTGGACGTGACTATGAAACCAAGAACTTCAAGTTCAATGATGTGAATGTAGAAGGTCCGAGACGCATCGCCAGGTTGGTTATTCAATTTATTTTTAAGCTGTTAGTAGTAGTGTGGGGCATTGTTATTGGTAGATCAGTAAACTACTACTAACTACATAGAAAGCAGTGATGGCGCAAACTGCCGTGTGCTGTTGGAAGGAGATCAGCAAGATGAATAACAAAGATACAATTTCATTGAAAAATCTGAATATCATGTGTCAACACAGTATCCATTTAAATGTAAAAAAAAATATTTTCTTTTTGTAAACGAAATATAACTCTTATGACACTACATTTTAATGGTGTTATGGGTAAAGAGATGAATCAGAATTTATTATTATAAAAAAAATTAATTATCTATTTATGGTCTTGATATTTTTTAACCCTGCTGATAATACAATAATAAAAAGGTGATAAGTTCCTTCAGGTGTTGTTGGGAAGTGATGATGTGATTGAGGTGTAACATGCAATGCTAGCCTAGATGATACCTGTTTACATTTTAATATTGACTTATAGATAAACCCACGTTAAATCTCAGAAACAATTCAGATAGCAATATTTGAATGTATATTTGTATTATGTACCTATTTGCTTGTTACTCAATCGGAAATTGAAAATTGTTACACATTCATGCCATGAAAACTTTTCTGTTATACATATTTAATGTCACCAGCACAATTTTGACGTAAAGTCATATTCTTAAGTTTAAAGACCCACTATTCAAACAATTTGTATAACAATAAATATTTAACAGTTGTTACTATATTCCAGAATCTGTCGTGAGATGGGTGTAGACAGGTTCATCCACCTATCTTACCTGAATGCCAGTGCAAACCCTAAGCCCTTGGTAATGCGTCGTCCGTCTCCTTGGAAAATAAGCAAATTCCTTGGCGAGCAAGCTGTTAGGGAAGAGTTCCCGACTGCCACTGTTATTACTGCATCTGATATTTATGGCTCAGAGGACAGGTTCTTGAGGTATGTGCTTACTGCTTATACAGACTGCTAAAATTAATGGGATACGTATGGAAAGTACTTCTGTAATATTATGATACAATGTTTGTTTAAGAGATTTTATTCTAATCCTCGACCCAATCGTTAGGTTCAAACACGTTTCCTGTTGAAAACGCACACTTTGTGTTTTTCGCGTTACGCGAATTCGGGCGCTCACACAAGGTGTGAGAGCGAAATTTACGTTACGGCAATGCGGCGCCACACAGATGGTGTGTGTGGGGCGGCGCTACTAGAGTGCGGCTCACACACCACCTGTGTAATTCTCAGCAGTAATAAAATTAGTAAAACATGCCTGGTGTGTAATCCGCACAGCTGTACCAGCAATTGGTATGTGTGCCCGCACTGCTCACTGCTGCTGATTTTTAGTTACGATCCGACGCCAGTGCCACGAAACACAGCTGCGAAAGTGGCGCCGCAAGCAAAGTGTATATTGACTGTCAATTTTGCCTGTATATCACCTAGTATTGTGGATCTTTAGGGCTCTGGCTTAATTTGGTGGTCCGGTTTCTAATCTAGAGGTTGTGGCTTTAAACACGCTATGTGTATATAAACACTCACAGTGAAGAAAAACAACGTGAGGCAAGTCCCGGCTTGGTAAACTCGCAGGATACAGGTTTTGGGGAAGCTTTTATCAATGGTATAGTACTATCTAGTGACCGCCTGGCTAGCTACTTGAAAATGTCGTCAAAAAATAGCGTGTTCCGTTCCGTCAAGTGGCCTTGAGTGCAGTAACCCTAGACTCTAGACCTAGCGTGCTACCATCATCAACCATATTCATATTGTTAGTGACTAAGTCGAGTCGAGACGAGTAAGTATATACAATTAGAAAAAATATCTTAAATCAGTCCATTATTAAAAAAAACACTTTTATTATGACAACACCTTAGAGTTTATTTACCTCAGTTAAAATGTATAACTTGTCGCAGTTCTGTGAAATGGGTCCAATCCAACCACTGGCAGTGAGGCCTTCCTCCCAACTTCTGGGTTAATTATTCCCCCAGTATAATATTATTATTACCAAATGGAAATGAAATATTATGTTTCTTTGATGTGTCACACACTTTATATTTTTGTAAATTGATAAACACAATCCAAAATTTCATCGTACCGACGGGACTCGAATCCGCACCCCCCGGAATACACGTCCAGGTGCTCTGCCAATTAAGGACCGGACGTGTAATCTTGGGGGTGCGGGTTCGAGTCCCGTCGGTACGATGAAATTTTGGATTGTGTTTATCAATTTACGGAAATGAAATAGTTTATTTGTCTATCTATCTGTCAGATTTCTCCATTTTTAACCGACTTTACAAAAGGCGGTTCTCAATTCGTCGGAATCTTTTGATTTTTTTTTCTATGTTCACTGATTACTCGAAGATGCTTGAACCGATTGGGAAAAGCCTTTTTTTTATTTTAAATGGGACCACCTGGGAAGGGTACCCTACCCTTCCCAGGTGGTCCCATTCAAATTTTAACGAAATCGGCATAGCCGGTTTTAATATATGTAGCAACATTTGTATTACGATGCATTTATTTATATCGACGACATACTACTAACTACTGGCGCAGATTATATAGTAGTTACTAGGTCTAATGGTTACTTTGACTAGCGCGACGTCTTGAAGTCGGTTCTTTTAGTTTTTTTAAACGATCTTTAATTGGACCACCTCGGAAACGTACAATATAATACAAAACTCTTTTTTGATTACCAGAGATTTACAAATTGTACGACTTATCTAGTATACAGTAATAGTAAGGAAATACAATCGGCGGTCTTATCGCATAGAGCGATTTTTTCCAGACAACCTTGGCAAGGAAAAAGAAGAATATAAACAGAAACTTGGCGGTAGCGTACAATAGAACCGAAATGATCAGAGAGAAGATAATTTAAGTTATACTATAAACATACAAAAACGTACCCTACCGTTTAAAAAAAGAATCATTCAAATCGGTTCACAATTGATGGACCTAGTAATGGCATAACATACATACAAAAAAACTACAGACGAATTGAGAACCTCCGTCTTTTTGGAAGTCGGTTGAAAATTGGTACATACTTATGTTTTCAAGGAATACATAAAATTTATCCGTGATTCTGAAATCAGGATGGCTAGTTGTCTCCTTTTGTATCATGAAATGCAATACTAAGCACAATATTTCAGAGCGTTCTGCAACGGGTTTCGTACTCACTGGCAACTAATGCCGCTGTACGGGAACGGTATGAAGACAATTAAGCAGCCAGTCTTTGTATCCGACGTAGCACAAGGTATCATCAACGCTATCCGAGACCCGGATACAAGATGCCAGACCTACCAAGCTACCGGGTAAGTTACATCTCTATGTATAATTTCTCAAAGGTATTTTTTGTGGGAATAACTTCTATAATTGTTCATCAAATTATATGATGGAAACACCATTATTAAAGCTTATGTTTTCTGCTATTGACAAACTTATGTGTTAAAATAATGGGGTATGCAAAAAAATAGGAAATCTGTTACAATGACTATCGGTGCAAGTATTTGCATGAGACATTTAGTTTTATTATAATTTCATTAGAGTTCGTTCTCGCCCAACTTCACCCAAGGTAATGTCATTATTACCTTCCTGCGTCTGTAGCCTTATACCGTAAACTTGCATGTTATCCCTGGATGACCACTGGTGGTAAGCTTCGGCCGTGGCTCGAACCACCTACCAAAAAAGACATTTCGCCAATTGGTTCGACGAGTTCCGATATAATTAAATATTATGTAGTACCTACCTTGAAGTGTTACACACTTAATATGTTTGGTGCTAGCCAGCTTGGAAGACCAGTCGACTTACTTTGCGATGAGTTGATTTGACTTAAGCCATTTTTTGAGTGTAAACATTTACAGCACGTTATTTTATATTTTTATTACTATTCCGGAGAGACAAGCTCTTGACCGCTGTTTCGCCTGATTTTAAGTGACGATGTATAAGATAGAATAAAACACAACATTACATTTTATACTTGATTAGCCACAGAGATGGAATCATGCTAATCTGACAGAGGGCTGTGATAATGCCATTGGACAAATTAGTCTGTCAAATTTTAAAGCGAAACTATTTCACATTTTTATAACGATTTACAGTACTGTAGGTATTAAAAGTACATTCTACTCTTTAGACCATTTATAATTTCAATAAGTACTATTAATTATAATTTCAGGCCCAACCGATACCTGCTAGCGGATTTGGTTGACTGGTTTTACAGACTGATGCGTAAAGATGAGAAGCTGTGGGGTTACCGGCGTTACGACATGAAGTACGACCCCGTGTTCCCGCTTAAAGTAGCACTGATCAACTTGATTTCACCAGCTTATCCCTTCGGCTGTCTGCACTGGGAATCTATTGAAAGGGTAAGCCTACTCTCTTGAGAGTTACATCATTCTATGCCTAGCGTTATAACCATCCTCGACCACATCATCGTTTACCACCAGGCGAGATTACTACAATAGAAGGGATGACCCTTTTCTTGTGTTTATTAAGACCACATATTTACCTATAATACCTATAATTGTTATGAAGTGTGGTCTGAACTCTTCTTAGTGGCAATGTGTGAAGAACAGATTTCTAGTTAAGTGTCAGCTTACACTGAGGCGCGACGCGGCGTGTACTTTTTAAGATAGTGATACAAAATCAAATCACTTGGTCGTCATACATGTATGAATACTTATTATAATTAATTATTGGAGTTATTTCTTGTAAGCATCCGTATTTACCTTTTGCCAAGATCTCCATGTTAGGATAGAACACTATTCTCGTATGGGTAAACACCTACATATTGTTACATCGCGTCGTCGAGTCGCGATGTTTCGCCAAGCTTCTCGAACAAAAATACCGTGGGAAAGAATAGACTAATTAGGGGCTATAAACACCCGACCCGACCGTCATAAATGTAACCTTCCGGGAATTCAGACCCTAGTCAATGTACCTAGTTTTGTAGTTAAGATTGAACCTTATTCATAAGTAGTTAGAGATCAAATTAGCACGTATGGTAAAGTTGTTTACATCAGATGCTCAAAGGAAAGCCGCCCCTTTTGTTTGTGATTTTTATTGAACGTCTTTTGTCTATTGTTTCGAGTCAATACTGGAAAGTTCTGTAGAAATATTCTCGTCCTATATAAGACGTTGAAACCGCGGCTTGAGGCAGTCTTTCTCTGGAAGCGACAGTGTAACTATCTAAGCGCGGATAGCGACCAAGTGATCGTTAAGTGTTATCAGTGAACTAGTGTTGTGAACTGTGAACAGTGAAATCAGTGATTGTGATTACCAACGACCTCAGTGTGTGTTAACGGACTTTTGATAATTGTGCAAGACGATTTGGACAACTACTGTGGAACATTGTGCTTACCTAGTGATCAGTGGAAATAAACGTTCATCTCATCGGATTGGCATTTTAATACCACCCCGCACGTAACAATTGGTGTCAGAAGCGGAATGCCAATCACTCCGAGGGAAGATACGCGTACTCCACGCACCAGGCGCCAGGCAGAGATGGATGCAACCCGGCAGAAGGAGCTCGAAGCTTCGGGAGGAGGAACATTCACATTGGAAGAGCCAGCAGCAACACCAATGGCACCCACCATGGCAGCGCCATCTGCAGCAGCGCCAGCGAGCCGAACTACGGATGGGGGCTTGGAGGCCATGCTAGCCGCTATCCTAGCAGGACAACAAGCTGCACAGGCTGCACTACAAGATGTGCGGCAAGATCAACAAGCTGCACAGGCTGCACTACAAGAAGCTAGCCGCAAACAGGAGGAGGCTCGCCAGGAACAACAGGCTGCACTACAGGCTGTACAGATGGCCCAACAAGAAGCTAGCCGCAAACTGGAAGAGACAATTGGACGTCAGTTGCAGAGCGGGCTTGCCGGCATGGGAGAGAAGATCAAAATGGTGGAAACCAGTATCAAGGAAGTAGAAGGGCGGCTTGACATACATGAGCAGACCGTGAATGACTTGGCCAACGAATTTCAGAAACTGAAGTTAAGAGGAATTGGACATAGCAGCCAGGGTCCCACTATGACCTCGCCCTTCAAGCTAGATTTGCCGCACTTCGACGGAACATCTTCGTGGGCAGCCTACAAATTCCAATTCACAACGCTGTCCAAAAGTTGCGGCTGGACAGACGAGCACGCAAATACAGCGCTCACATTAGCGCTGAAAGGAGACACTCAGCTTATCCTGGAACGCATACCTGAAGAGGAAAGGACCCTGAAGACCCTGCTGGAAGCCCTCGAAACGCGCTATGGAGACAAGCACATGGAGCATGCGTACAGGGCACAACTACGTGAGCGAACCCAGAAGCCCACAGAGACATTGCAACAGTGGGCAGATGAAATCGAGAGGTTGGTCCGACGAGCCTACGTGTCGACGCCATCAACCATCGAGGTTACATCACTGCAGCACTTTGTGGATGGAATCAGGGATGGCGAAGTACGCGCTGCTGTACGACTGGGACATCATCAGACACTCAAGAACGCCCTGGTTCATGCTTTGGAAGTGGAAACTGTGCGACGAGACACCAAACCGTATAGGGTTCAAGAACTGGTTACTGAACCCAGGAAGCCCCGTTATGGACCGACATGTTACGGGTGTGGAGAAAAGGGGCATATTCGGATTGATTGCCCGAAGACGAAGAAACAGGACCCAAGTGGCAGAAGAAACGTCGTCATAGCTGCGGGACGGGCGCCGTCTGATCGAGAGAGAGCCCCCGCCATCACTGTGACACAAGTGTGCAACGGGAACAGCTTAATCGTCGAGGGAACCCTGAACAACAAGACCTGCAAGTTCACAGTGGACACAGGAGCATCGCGCACAATTGTGAAGCCTGAATTCCTGCAACGATTTATATCACGGAAACATCGATCTGCAGCATGCTCACTACGGACAGCAACCGGCCAGTCAGTACCTGTCCTTGGCGATACAGATGTGGAGATAGTCATCGGTGAGCACTCATACATTCATCCTGTGCTTATTGCCAACATAACTGACGATTGCATTCTGGGATTGGACTTTTTGGAGAAGCAGCAGTGCATATTGGATGTGGCCCGTGGTGTACTCCGGTTTCCCGAGCAAGAAGTGATTTTCGAAGGAACGGCACCGTGTAAGCTTTACTGTCTCAAGGACGTCGTGTTGGCTCCAAAATCGCAAAATATTGTTCGAGTGAAATTTCCAAATACAGTCAAGAGTGGACTATGTGTAGTTGCCGAAGATGAGGGCACACATCCGACCTGGATTACTGCAAGAACATTGCTCATGACAAACAGAACGGCCAGTGTGCGAATTCTTAACCTTGGCAATGAAGAAGTTCATCTGAAGAAAAACAGCATAATTGGAAAATGTCAAGAAGTGAAGTACCTGCGACGAACGGATATTACTTCTACGGAACCAAGCTCGGAAGATCAAATATCACAGCTGCTGGAATCATCCAAAGACAACTTAACATTCGCTCAGCTGTCACGAGCAAAACGTCTGTTGATGCGGTATAAAGACGTCTTCGCCGCTGGAAACAACTGTGGACGTACCGGACTTGTTAAACACAAAATTGACACTGGCGACGCAAGACCTATACGACAGGGGCCACGAAGGATTCCATGGGCGAAAGAAGCTGAAGTTGCAGACATGATACGAGACATGGCCAAAGAAAAAGTCATCGAACCATCTACAAGTCCTTGGTCATCGCCAGTGGTTCTGGTGAAAAAGAAAGATGGCTCCACCAGATTCTGCGTAGATTACAGAATGCTTAATGAAGTCACAAAGAAGGACAGCTACCCCTTGCCTCGAATAGACGATACACTGGACATGCTCAGTGGAATGAAGTGGTTTTCAACGGTTGACCTGAAAAGTGGCTACTGGCAGGTAGAAATCAGTCCAGAAGACAAAGAGAAGACAGCATTCAGTACGGGCATTGGAAATGGACTCTGGCAATTCAACGTCATGCCATTTGGACTGTGTAATGCTCCAGCAACGTTCGAACGTCTCATGGACAGAGTAATGGTTGGATTACTGGGAGACGTATGCTTGGTGTACCTGGATGACGTCATCATTTTGGGCCGTGATTTTACTGAACATCTGCAGAATCTGGAGAAGGTTTTGAACCGTCTACGTGAAGCAAACCTGAAGCTAAGTGCCAAAAAGTGTGACTTCTTTAAATCCAAAGTCAGCTACCTTGGACACATCATTTCGGAGAACGGGGTACAAACTGATCCTGACAAAATCAAGGCTGTTCAAACTTGGCCTACCCCGAAGAATAAAACGGATGTAAGGTCGTTTTTGGGACTATGCGCTTACTATCGGCGGTTCGTCAAGAACTTTTCTGGAATTGCCAAACCCTTACATCGACTGACGGAAGAAAAGCGCACATTTGTATGGGACTTAGAGTGTGAATCCGCCTTCAACGATCTTAAGCAGCGACTGTGTGAAACGCCGATCTTGGGGTACCCTACCAGAGATGGAAGATTTATTGTGGACACTGATGCCAGCAACACGGGAATTGGAGGAGTTCTCTCGCAAATCCAAGGAGACCAAGAAGTGGTCATAGCATACTTCAGTAAATCATTATCCAAACCAGAACGAAACTACTGTGTCACCCGCCGCGAGTTGCTAGCTGTGGTGAAGACTCTTCAGCACTTCAACAAGTACCTCATCGGAAGGGAGTTTACGCTCAGAACTGACCACGCTGCTCTAAAATGGCTTCTACAGTTTAAGAGCCCGGAAGGTCAAGTGGCACGATGGATCGAGCAACTTCAAGAGTTCAACTTCGTGACAGAACATCGCAGTGGAAAGGGCCATAGCAACGCCGATGCCCTGTCAAGAAGACCTTGTGCAGATGACTGTAAACACTGCGAAAAGCACGAGTCTCGAGAAGAAGTCAGAGTCATCAGGATGGACAGAACAGATGACGAATGGAACGGCGAAAATATGAGACAAGCACAATTGGAGGACAGAGATTTACGACCTGTACTGGATTGGATAAAGTCTGGAAACAAGCCCCAGTGGAGCGACGTGTCAGCCTGCAGCCCAATCACAAAAAGTTACTGGGCTCAGTGGGACAGCCTGACTCTGGAACAAGGAATCTTGTACCGAAAATGGGAAAGCAGCAATGGAAAAGAAACTACGATGCAGGTTGTTGTTCCCCGGAGTAAAGTGGCATCTCTACTACGACACATTCATGATGGAGTTTCTGGTGGACATCTAGGAGTCAAGAAAACTCTTGTGAAGGTTCGTCAACGATTCTACTGGGTACACAGCCGCGAGGATGTAGAAGATTGGTGCAGGAAGTGCACCGCTTGCGCATCAGTAAAAGGACCGAAGACAAGAAGTAAAGGACAACTAAAATTGTACAATGTTGGGACACCATGGGAGCGCATTGCCGTGGATGTTGCCGGGCCATTTCCCGAGACTGAAGAAGGCAACAAGTACATCGTCGTAGTGCAAGATTACTTCAGCAAATGGCCCGAAGTTTTCGCGACACCAAACCAGGAAGCAAAGACAGTTGCAAAGAAGTTGGTGCAAGAAGTGATCTGTCGATTTGGTGTACCGATGGAACTGCATTCCGATCAAGGAAGGAACTTCGAGTCTGCCCTATTTCAGGAAATGTGCACCCTCCTCGGGATCCAAAAGACGCGGACAACGGCAGCTCATCCACAGTCAGACGGAATGGTTGAGAGGTTTAACCAGACGTTGGAGAATCACCTGGCTAAAGTCGTGGACGCACATCAACGTGACTGGGATCAGTACATACCTCTGTTCTTGTTGTCATACCGTTCCGCTACCCATGACAGCACTGGTATGACTCCTGCAAATGTGAATTTTGGACACGAACTAAGACTTCCTATCGACGCCATAACTGGTTCCCCGCCAGATGCTCCGAAGCCTGTAACCGACTATGTCAGTGATCTTCGTAGTCAGCTGGACGAAGTGCACAGGATAGTTCGAGAGAATAGTTTAAAAACTGGTGAAAAAATGAAGACCCGGTACGATCGTAGAGCGAATACGATGGGTTTCGAAGAAGGAACTCTCGTCTGGTTGCACAACCCACTACGAAGGAAAGGAAAAAGTCCGAAGCTGCAGGCTCATTGGGAAGGACCATACCAGATTATCACGAAGATAAACGACGTTACCTACCGCATTAAACGAGGCCAGAGAGGAAAGCCGAGGGTAGTACACATCGATCGACTTACACGATACCATGGAACAAATGATGATCGGGACGATCATAACTAAGAAGGGGATAATGTTACATCGCGTCGTCGAGTCGCGATGTTTCGCCAAGCTTCTCGAACAAAA
Source organism: Cabera pusaria (assembly GCA_954871355.1). Taxonomy (NCBI): domain Eukaryota; kingdom Metazoa; phylum Arthropoda; class Insecta; order Lepidoptera; family Geometridae; genus Cabera; species Cabera pusaria. Next base: position 17,368,862 of record OX940888.1, read on the forward strand.
ATACCGTGGGAAAGAATAGACTAATTAGGGGCTATAAACACCCGACCCGACCGTCATAAATGTAACCTTCCGGGAATTCAGACCCTAGTCAATGTACCTAGTTTTGTAGTTAAGATTGAACCTTATTCATAAGTAGTTAGAGATCAAATTAGCACGTATGGTAAAGTTGTTTACATCAGATGCTCAAAGGAAAGCCGCCCCTTTTGTTTGTGATTTTTATTGAACGTCTTTTGTCTATTGTTTCGAGTCAACACTGGAAAGTTCTGTAGAAATATTCTCGTCCTATATAAGACGTTGAAACCGCGGCTTGAGGCAGTCTTTCTCTGGAAGCGACAGTGTAACTATCTAAGCGCGGATAGCGACCAAGTGATCGTTAAGTGTTATCAGTGAACTAGTGTTGTGAACTGTGAACAGTGAAATCAGTGATTGTGATTACCAACGACCTCAGTGTGTGTTAACGGACTTTTGATAATTGTGCAAGACGATTTGGACAACTACTGTGGAACATTGTGCTTACCTAGTGATCAGTGGAAATAAACGTTCATCTCATCGGATTGGCATTTTAATACCACCCCGCACGTAACAATATTTTACCCTTTACATATATACCCTCTATTATCACATCAAAGCAGCAGATTTAGTTTTACGTATTTTATATGACAACGTGAACGTTAGATAATTTAAAAAATAGTAGGTACCGAGAGAAAAATCGTAGGAGCTGTAACACAGGTTTTCCTAGTACGGCTACGGTCGTTAGACCATTCTAAGAATAATAATAAATTACATACAATACTATTCTATTAAATTAAATAAAATTTATAATTTTTCCCAATACGATAAATTAGTGTGGATAATTGAATATAATGTTTTAGGGTTCCGTACCCAAGGGGTAAAACAGGACCCTATTACTAAGACTCCGCTGACCGTCTGTCTGTATGTCCGTCTGTCACCAGGCTGTATCTCATGATGAACTGTTAAAGACAGTTGAAATTTTCACAGATGATGTATTTCTGTTGCCGCTATAACAACAAATACTAAAAACAGAATACAGTTTAAAATTATAGGGGGTCCCCATACAAGAGACGTGTTTTTTTTTCGGCATTTCAATTTAACGCCATCTCTGAACGCGTAGGGAAACGTCCATAGAGGCCGTTGTATTGAAATGCCGATCCCTAGCACCTTTGTGTTAACTTTCACTTAGATAGCGTTAGACGTTAGATGGCGTTATAAGAAATAAGCACGCGGCTCACAACTCTGTTTTGATAAAATGTTTATATATTATAGACTTTATTAATTAATTTATAAAAAAAACTTTATTAAATTATAAACTAATTATAATAATGGTTATATAATATTATTTTTTGCTGGCGAAAAATGATAGTGGTATTTTTTGCTCGATACTGTAGTGTGGTACGGAAGCCTAGAGTCGGAAGTGTGAGTCCGACTTGCACTTAGCCAGTTTATTTAATGTCATACATATGATACACTAGAAGTGCCCGCGGCATCGCCCGCGTTAAAAACTTCTTATATTTTTCTTACTCTACTAACAATAAAATACATCAAAAAAGAATTAGCAAAATCTGTTCACCCGATTCCATTTTATCGCGTGACTAAGTGAAATAGGGATTCATACTTATAAAGCCCGAAAAACCACATAGTATTTCAGACTTTGTTACCTATCCCATTTTGCATTCTTGCAACACGTATTACTTACTTACGTACTTATTAATTTACAGAAATACTTATGTAAAGTTTCGAATAAAACAGACTATCTCATCTTGTTTCGCCATACATACTTTGAATCCCCGTTCCGTCTCTTCAAGAGGTAAATTTTTAGAAAATTCTTTCTTAGCGGATACCTACACGGCATAATAATTAACTGCATTCTAAATTTCAGCGCAATTCGTAACAATATTGATTTGCAGACTTTGTTACCCTGCTTCACTATCTTAGGGGTGGCATTTTGAAAAAACCTGAACTCAGTTTTACTTATTTATTTACAGAAGCAACTGTGTGAAGTTTCGAATAAAAAGAATATCTAAACTTTGAACCCCCGCTCCATCCCCTTAAAGAGTGAATTTTAAAAATGTCTTCCATAGCGGATACCTACGTCAAAATAACTATCTGCATACCAAATTTCAGCGCAATTCCAAAACAATATTAATTTTCACACTGAGTTTGTTCACAAAGTTTGTATGGAGAAACAAGATTAGATAGTCTTTTCGATCCGAAACTTCACACATGTAATTCAGTAAATAAATGAGTCAATACGTGTTTCAGGCTTTTATGAAATTCCACCCCTAAAAGGGTGAAGTGGGGTAACAAAGTCTAAAATCAATATTGTTTCGGATTGCGCTGAAATTTTGCATGCAGATAGATATTTTGACGTAGGTATCCAGTAAGGATTTTTCAAAATCCACTCTTAAAGGGGATGAAGTGGGGTTCAAAGTTTGTATAGTAATTTTATTCGAAATTTCACACCAGTACTTCTGTAAATAAATAAGTAAATACGAAATTCAGGCTTTTTCAAAATGCCACCCTCAGAGGGTGAAGTTGGGTAACAAAGTCTGAAAATCAATATTGTTTCGGATTGCGCTGAAATTTAGAATGCAGATAGATATTATGACGAAGGTATCCGTTAAGAAAGGATTTTCTTTAAATTTCCCCCCGGATACGGAATGGGTATTCAAAGTTTATATATGTGGGGAAACAAGATGAGATAGTCTGTTTTATTCGAAACTTTACATAGGTACTTCTGTTAATAAATAAGTAAGTACGTGTTGCAGGATTTTTCGAAATGGGGTAGGTAACAGTCGAAAATTTGGGTTTTATTAATATGAATCCCGATTTTTCTTAGTCACGCAATAACGTGAAAACAGGTAAACCTATTTGGCTAATTCTTATTTGATGTCTTTAATGATAAAAAGTGTTTTTACAAAAGAAAAGTTTTAAGTAAATAAAAGGAGTTTTTAACGCGGGCGAATCCGCGGGGCACTTCTAGTATTTATATATGATATTTAGTCTTTGAAGCGCTCTACCTACATACTCGTGCATAAAAGCTTGAATTATACAGCAACTAAGCGGAGCCCTGCAGCTTTACCCTTGTTAAAATACATACAGTCACGCCTTTTTCCCGTTGGGGTAGGCAGAGACTACTTTTTTCCACATGCTACGATCCTGACATACCTCTTTCGCTTTTTTTACTTTCATGTTCAAAAAATTTAGAATACTTACTTTGGCATCTATGCACATGTTTAAAATTGGCATATTTGTAAGAAATCATTCTGAGTTATTCACAAAATCAAATACGTGTATCTGAGAAACACCAGAAATGGTGACAGACTAGTTCTTAACGTTACACTAAGAACTACTTTATTCAGTAAGAATTGTTATTCTATGTGCATTAAGGCCACTGTCTTAGAAAATTGACTCGCGGCGAAATATTTGTGCGGCGTTAATATTTTTTTAAAGCAAAGCCACTTAGTATGAACAAATAAAAATTGATGTACATAAATATTCTGGACATAAGTTATTGCTACATATTTTTTTAATGATCATCACGAAGTATTATGGTTGGTAAATCAAACGCTAAACAGGACTCTGCCGTGCCTTACACCATTTCGGGTTAGGTTTGAATACCTAGTATATGGAAATAAATAAAGAAATGGCAAAACTTTTCAGGACATACATTGAAAAACATCTTTTTATTTGATATCTCCTGGATAGAATTTTCTTAATATCTATCATATTCTTAAGTCACATTTTACAAAATCATAATTTTTTTAAGATTTCGTTGTTTTTTGAACTGTTTTTTTCTTGATAATAAAGTGACGCATTTACGTAAAATATTATGTTTTAAAATGCCTATGATTTAATTCGATGACTATGTAAAAAGTAGCACTCGTATTTGATTATTACTCAAATAATAATAACATGGAGAAAAACTAAAAAATGCAGTTTATAAACAAGAATCGCGTGAAAAAATCCTCAGTGGCGGCCAAGCAGTCGTCTCCATGCCGAATTTTGAGCGTACCTCTCGCTCTATCATTACTCTCGCTTTACCTTGCTCAAGCTTTGTTACGCATCTAAAGTTGCTCTACTTTAATAAAATTCCAAAACTGAACAGATATTAGGTATTAGAAAATGCAAGTTACAACTTGTGTGGTCTGATGATGGAGACGGAAGGTGGCCACGGCATCTCTGTGATAAAACAACATAACTCAACCGACTTTGGGCTCGATTGATTTGTCTTTAGGAGGACTTTACACCTAGATGATATCCAGGGTCTGATGATGAAGCCGGAAGGTGGCCACGGCATCTCTTTGATAAAACAACCAAGTTTGGGCTCGATTGATTCGTATTGAGGAGGACTATATACCTAGATGATATTATCCAGAGTCTGATGATGAAGCCGGAAGGTGGCCACGGCATCTCTTTGATAAAACAACATAACCCCACCGAGCTTGGGCTCGATTGATTCGTAGTGAGGAGGACTTTACATCTAGATGATATTCAGGGTCTGATGATGAAGCTGGAAGGAGGCCACGGGATCTCTGTGATAAATTAACGTAACGTTTATTTTCCGAATGGAATGGAATGGAATGGAAATGGAATGGAAACGGAATGGAATGAAAATGGAATAAAAAGTGTCTTTAAAACGATTGACTATGAAAATAGTTTAAGAAACCTCAATGTCATTTTTAAAGACCTATCTATAGATAACCCGCACTTAAGGACCACTCACCAAGGACTCTCCACTCTCCACTCAGAAAGGAAAAAAGGGTTTATTTAAATTCCATCCCTAAGAGGGTAATAGTAGACACAGTGGTAGACACATTTTAAAACGGACTTAAAACGGGAAAAAATATTGTCAGTTTTTAGGGTTCCGTAGCCGAATGGCAAAAAACGAAACCCTTATAGATTCGCCATGTCTGTCTGTCCGTCCGTCCGTATGTCACAGCCATTTTATTGCGAAACTGTTAGGACTACAGAATTGAAACTAAGTAGGTAGATGTATTCTGTGAACCGCTTTCCGATTTTTATACAATGATAAAAAATATGAGGGGGCATCCAATACATGGAAATGGAACAAAAAATTTTTTTTTCATCAAACCTATAATGGGGTGTCTATGGATAGGTCTTTAAAAATTACATTGAGGTTTCTAAAATATTTTTTTCTCAAAGTCAATCCTTAAAAGATAGACGCATCTAAAGTGGTAAAATGTGTGTCCCCCCCCCCCCCCCCTCTAACTTCTAAAGTAAGGGAGTGAAAAATCTAGAAAAAATATATTCTGTAGATCTCAATAAAAACTTTCAACAAAAATTGGTTTGAACGAGATACATTCTGCAGTTGTTGAGATATGGCGACCGCAAGTATAACTTTGTTTTTCATACAAACACTACGAAAAACAAAGTTATTTTTGGGAAGTTATTTTAGAGGGGGGGGGGGGACACATTTTACCACTTTAGACGCGTGTATCTTTTAAGTGATTGACTTTGGGAAAAAATGATTTTAGAAACCTAGATTCGTCATGTCTGTCTGTTCGTCCGTATGTCACAGCCATTTTATTCCGAAACTGTTAGGACTACAGAATTGAAACTTGGTAAGTAGATGTATTCTGTGAACCGCTTTCCGAATTTTATGCAAAAATAAAAAATATAAAATTTTAAGGGGGGCATCCCATACATGGAACTGAAACAAAAAAAAAATTCTTCACGCCTATACGTGTCGTATCTATGGATAGGTCATTAAAAATGACATTGAGGTTTCTTAAATTATTTTTTCTCAAAGTCAACCATTTGAAAGATAGGCGCGTCTAAAGTGGTAAAATGCTGTAGATCTCAATAAAAACTAACAACGATAGTTGGTTTGAACGAGATACAGTCAGTAGTTTTTGAGATATGGCGACCGCAAAGATAACTTTGTTTTTCACACAAACACTATGAAAAACAAAGTTAATTTTTTAGTTGCGAAAAATTATAGTTATAGAATACTTTACTGTGTTACGGAACCCTACGAGTGCGAGTCCGACTTGCAGTTGGCCAGTTTTTCATTTTTGTATAAAAATTGGAAAGCGGTTTACAGAATACATCTACCTACCAAGTTTCAATTCTGTAGTCCTAATAGTTTCGGAATAAAATGACTGTGACATACGGACGGACAGACAGACAGACATGGCGAATCTATAAGGGTTCCGTTTTTTGCCATTCGGCTACGGAACCCTAAAAAAAGTATTATGTTTCTTTGAAGTGTTTCACACTTTATATTTTTGTAAACTGTTAAACACAATCCAAAATTTCATCGTACCGACGGGACTTGAACCCGCAACCTCCGGAATGACATGTTCCGGTGCTTTGCCAAATAAGCCACGGTGCGAAGTATCGTTACGACGAAATTAGTGGATTGCATTTGTTAACCCAATTATGCATTGGTGGCGCCATCTATGACTACTTATTACGTAAGTTAATCATTCGGAAGAAATCATTACAGTTTTCAAATCCGACTAGAGATGTTGCACTGCGTAAATCAAATATTATGTTTCTTTGAAGTGTTTCACACTTTATATTTTTGTAAATTGTTAAACACAATCCAAAATTTCATCGTACCGACGGGACTTGAACCCGCAACCTCCGGAATGACATGTTCCGGTGCTTTGCCAATTAAGCCACGGTGCGAAGTATCGTTACGACGAAATTAGTGGATTGCATTTGTTAACCCAATTATGCATTGGTGGCGCCATCTATGACTACTTATTACGTAAGTTAATCATTCGGAAGAAACTTACGTAATAAGTAGTCATAGATGGCGCCACCAATGCATAATTGGGTTAACAAATGCAATCCACTAATTTCGTCGTAACGATACTTCGCACCGTGGCTTAATTGGCAAAGCACCGGAACATGTCATACCGGAGGTTGCGGGTTCAAGTCCCGTCGGTACGATGAAATTTTGGATTGTGTTTAACAATTTTCCTAAAAAAAATGTTTGAAATCGGTCAAAATTTGATCGACTATTGTGGTAACAAACATTAAAACAAAATATATATACAGTCGAATTGAGAACCTCCTCCTTTTTTGTGAATTCGGTTTAGAAACAGTAACAATTCAGCCTACCTTTAGCTTTTAGCTTATACGTTACAAACAATATAAAATAACAATTACAAAGTAGAGCAACAGTAAACTTTTCATTTATTTCATTATGATTAACGGGGTAGCGAGAGTTCACGCAGAGGGAGCAAAGAGATGTAAAACTGGCATGTATTCTGTGGTGCCACGTCGAGCGTGATTTTGAATTTTGCATAGAAAGAAAGCGGCCTTAAGGTCTATAATAAAATCCCAGCAGACAGACGTACGAGACCTTCCTTTCATTCCTGGTTATTGGACCAAACATATTATTGTGTAAATGACTTTTTGGAATACAATTCTTCAAGACGTAATTTTATATAAAATAACTATATTTTATTATTATCATGACTTCAAATCTAATCTTAAAACTTAAGTTTATAAATTTACCTGTAACCAAGTTATTTCAATATTTTTTTTTATATTACTGATATCTTGATGAATTTATTTTATGAAATGTTAATTTAATTAAATTTTTTTGTGTACGCTTTCCATGTCATAATTATGACAAAATAGACGGACTTGCAATAATGACGAATACCCAAATGTTAACTCTATTTTTTGTGAAATAAAAATTCATTTCATTTCATGAACGTCTTCATACATGCTCGCCGGTTATAGGTACTTTTGACTTGTCCTTTCTTTAAAACGTTAAAATCCTATAATATTAAATTATTTAAAACTTAATAATAATATTATACAGAATGATTCAGCACCGACGGATCAAACGAAGCAGGTTGGTAGAAGACCTCACTGCGCATCTATTGAACCCCCATATATGTTCTACCATTTTGGTTAGTTTGAGATATGATTTTTATTTTATTTTTGCCTTTTGCCGCTTTGGTTGCATGGTCGATTGGTCATAACCCTTAATAAACTATCCAACAAAAAATATACTAACTAACTATGGGGATTTAATAGATGGCGCAGTGAGGTCCTCTACCACCCTGCTTCGTTTGATCCATCGGTACTGCATCACCCTGTATATGTATTATAAATAAATATTAGTAAATTATAATAATAAATTTAACAGCTGTGTTGAAATTTCACAGGAGGCGACCACCGACGTGCCCTTGAGCGGAGTGCCAAGTCTTGAAGACTTGGGTGTTATCCTGACTCGCATGGAAGACCAAGTGCCATGGGAGCTCAAGCCCTTCCGCGCCTACCTATATTACATTGACGAGCTGGGCGAATTCCCGAAACCTAAACCACCTGTACCTCAGCCATCCCTTTAATATGCTAAAAAATTATTAGAAAATATATAAATACAATGCTAACAATCTCATTTTGTGGCTCTTTTGTTCACATTCTTTGGAGAGTTGTGGCATACCAAGCATCGAAAAGCCACATTCACATTTGAAGCAAGATTTGGCATTGTTATTGCTTTCAAGGAGGGAAGAGTGTCTGAAGGTTTAACCAACTCAAATTAAAATCAATATTACCAGAAATTGTAGAATTTTGTTTTCAATAAATTATTATGAAGTTTTTGAAGATTTTTCTTATTATTTCTATATATTTTAATTATCCTATTTATGATGTAAGGAAACAAATTTTAATTTTAATATTTTTTATTTAAACTTAAGTTATGGTGCAGGTCTGCCACGGCCGAAACCTCCTCTCTGTAAAAGAAATTACCAAAGTTATTTGACATAATTTTTTAAAGAGAAAGTAGATCCAGGTGAAATATTGGTCAAACACTAGCCTATAATATGTATACAAAAAAAATATGGGGTAATAAACATAGTTTTCGGAGTATTTAAGGTGGTAGAATTAAAGTATATGCACAAATATGAGGCATACTACACACAGTCAGGCAGGCATTAATTGGTGCAGCCAGGTAAAAAAAATCGAATATGTATGGATGCATCTTTGGCTCGGCTTAGCCAACTTACTACAGCCGGGTAAGCTTAGCCGAGCAACAGAGGCTTGGCTTCAGTCAGCACAGCAGTGTAGTAACAATAACATTGAATGTTCAAGTCACCAGACGCACTACACATGCTATGGTGTCATATTGTGGATCCTTGTTATGGGGTATAGTATGGCAAACAAAGGGTTTAATTGAATGAATGGTAAAAATGAGAGTTAACACTTTGCCTGCAGCTCCATTATCGCAACTTTCCAGCTTCGCGAATCAACACACGACGTCAGTGTATCGAAGCACTGGCGACGGATCGGTCAACTGCAGCGCGGGCACACACACCAGTTGTGAGAAAATTGTCGGTACAGCTGTGCGGATAGTGTTACGGCAATGCGGCGGCACGCCACACAGACGGCGTGGCGCTACTACAGTGCAACTCACACACAACCTGTGTATTTTTCAGCAGTAATAAAATTAGTAAAACACGCCTGGCGTGTAATCCGCACAACTGTACTGACAATTTTCTCACAACAGGAATAAGCGCCCGCGCCGCAGTTGATTTTTAGTTACGATCTGACGCCAGTGCTTCGAAACACTGACGTCGTGTGTAGATTCGCAAAGCTGGAAAGTTGCGATAATGGCGCCGCAGGCAAAGTGTTAAGAAGCTGGGATGGTTTGGGTAATCACTGGTAGGGTAAAATGACCAATACATACTACCACCCGAGCAAACCATCAGTGCAGGTATTATTGCCCCTATCACCAATAAGAATTACAATCTATAGGGGTATTTCAAATATGACAGAACTGACAGACATCAGCATCATGCTCATGAGACAATGTAGAGTAGCAATTATGGACACAATGTGTATTGACAATACAACATAACACATCTAATCAAGCACAATTTGAGTAAAAAATTTTATGGAAAATGAGTCAAACTTACGAATTCAACATTAGCAGATCCAGGGCCTACATCAGCCTTCTTGTCTTCACCTCCGGGTCCAGAGGGAGGAGCACGTCTGTATGCAGACCTGTCTTCGGCAGATCGCGCAGGTGCATCGGGCCTGCCTACTGTGCTGCGACGGACGGTCTCAGTGCGGCTAGAACGCTTCAGAGTTGCGGGCACAATCTCAGGCGGTAGGTGGAGGAAGATTCGCAGGTACTCGATGCCCTCATTGGTAAGGTACCTTGTAACAAAACAATGCAAATGACATCTACTGGATGTGCAGACAAAGCATTGTAAGTTCCAACAGCAATAGTTTATGTATAGTAAGTACGATAGATTTACATAAAATCTACATAACGCTTGCAATTCCTTTGAAGTAGTTAAGTTTTTTATATGAATCTATATTTTTCATTGAAAATCAGGTGAGATAGTAAGTAGACACGTGCCTGTATTTCTAACAAAAATACATGCCAGTTTCCTGCACACATATAACTGCATTTTAGAATATATTATTACTTAGTAGCTATATACAGAATGTCCCTTAGAAATAGCATACACTAGTTAGCTGCAGTTTCAGACGATGGATGTGACATGTCATTTTATGGTAATTATCTTTAAATCATTGTATTAAAATCCTAGTCCAGTTTATACTGGGTTCTCATAGTTCAATTAAATTTGATTGAAGCAACTAAGCAGTTAATCAACTAAAATTCATGTATTATCCCTGTATGAGTAACATACCTGAATTCACTATTAAATATGCTTGAATTTAATATACAATAATACAAAAGAATAAATCTCATAATATATAAACCGCTACGTTTGTGCTAAATTCTGATTTTGCTACTTTTGTAGCACCATTGGTTACACTCATGTCAACCAAAGAAAATTATAATATTTGTAATAGCATGTCAAAGTAATAGTGAGTAAATAAAATAGTCTCCACAGTTTCGAAAGTTGCAATTATTGGAAGTAGGTAATTATATACACAAATTCAAAATCTAGTGTTTACAGTAACTTGTTTGAATAGTTAAATGCTAATAGTAAACTGGACTGTTTACTTACCAGTAGAAGTGCCTCCACGCAAACTGTTCCTTCACATAACCTCTAGATTTTAGAGACTGCATCGCTTTGATGACTTGTAGGTTAGAAATCTCCGTAAGATCGGGGTGCTTCGGAGCATGGTAATCTTTCTTAGCTACCATGACTCCCTCTTTGAAGAGGAACTCATAGATAGCGACACGGTTCTGTTTGGGCATCAACATCTTGAGCCTTCACCTAAAAACAAGGAACACTTTAGTACTCCGAGGTTATCACACAAACTTCGCACAATTAATCTACCGACACGAAATAACTTTCTTTTATTGAGTATTGTACGATAAGCAATAGTATTTACTGTTCAAATTTATTCACAATTCACAGATTTATCAAATAATAATGGATTTATTTCTCGAACTATACCTTCCGCCTATTTTTGACAACAGAAAAGAAGTTACCGAAAGAAATTGAGATACAGGATACAGCTGACAGCTGACAGTTCTTTGACAATGACAATACATACAATACATATTCTTAATCTATGGACAATGACAATCCACTGTAACTGTCATAAATCTTTCACAAACTTGAAACCAGGAGTTTGGAGTTTTGGCGGGAACGTGGAAAAGTATGTGATCTCATTGTATTTTTTCCTAAAACTTGTGTTCTTCCGTAATTTAATGTGTAATAAATGTAGGCTTGGGTAACTCCGGACACATCTATATCTTCGGATATATATCCCTAAGCGGATATATATCCTTCATTCCATTCACCAAAACTTAATATATCCCACATATCCGGTATATTTTGATGAAACATAAATTTTTTTGTAAAGTCGGTTAAAAAGTCAAGCCGTAAGTAAATAGGTATTTTCTAGGCAACCGTGCTATATCATTATTTTGGATCACATCATCAATAACAACAGGTACAAAAACAATGCAAGTTCAAAACACAACAGATACGGCTATGTTATATAATATCGGTTATGAAACGCGGATATGCTTAATTTTGGATATGGGATATAATAATGGATATTATTTATGTTTTAAGTGAGTTTATCTGCAAAGTCTGAACCACATCTCACATGAATATACCGGACATACGAAGCAGTTATACAAAGCGAATATATTAAGCGGATATACTAAGCTGATATATATCTTATAAATGCCGGTGAATGAGTGCGAGTGAAGGGAAATAGCACAATGGCACAAGTTAAAAAACATGCTATTTGCGTTCTCACCAAAATTCCACTGAAAATCTTCAGTAAACACCACATCTTTACTGAAGGTATAAAATGTAAGGTATATATACATATATATATATATATATATATATATATATATATATATATATATATATATATATATATATATAAAAGTATGATACATTTGTATGTTTTATTTACTTTTATAATATGTATGTATATCTACTTATATGTATTTATAAGTATTATATATATATTCGTAAGTACTATTCTCTATTGTATGTTTGTTTTTTTGGATGAATATGTAATATAATAGTAGACACAGTGACAAAAACCAGCGCTGGGTGTGTACTATCTAGGCACTCCGCATTATGCTGAGTCTCGACCTTTTTCGGCACTATACCCATTAAAATTTTGTTTTGTTTTTTTTTAGTTTCCTCTATTCTGTGTACAGTGTTGAATAAATGTATTTTCTTTCTTTCTATTCTAATATGTATAAAGCTCCTAAGCACCTTATTTGAGTAGTTAGTTTATAAGCTTTAATGGTCGAATTGGGAAACTGTAATGGCCATTCAAAATATTGATATGAATAAATAAATAAATGTCACTAGACTATGACATCAACTTAACCTGAAATGTTACTTTTACTCAACTCGTGACTAAAGTTCATGACTTGATTTTTTTTTTTTATTATTTTACACAAAAAAAGGCTTTGTCGCTGAGCGACCATATCGCCTAATCGATATAACATAAAATATTTAATCCGAACTATCTATGCAAAACTTCTTCAGCCAAACGATACAATTGAACTGCTTCCTCGGAGGAAGGATAAGCTAAAATTGAGTTATATTGCCCAACTTTAAAACTTTTGAAAAATATAAAATGCGATCTAACGCTAAAATTTCGAACACACTCCAACAATAAGTGATGCAAATCATCTATCGTTCCACACACTTCACAATTTGGTGACGGCACTTTTTTCATAAGATACGCAAAACTGTTTGTTGGAATGTGTCCAGACCGCAACCTGGGAGCAGTTACTAAAGTGTTTCGGGTAAGATCAGTGTGGTCAATCCAAGGATGTGCTGTTATCTGCGGCTGAATAGTCTTGTACCATATTCCTTTCTCTTTTGACCTCTTATCGAAATATTCTTGCCAACTGATTCTACACTGACTTTTTATCAACACAACATAATCAAAATAATGAGGATCAATAGATAAAGGATTACCGTCACTGCAGGCCTGTTTAACTAACATGTCAACTATTTCATCATATTCAAATTGAATATGTGAAGGAATCCATTGAATAGCTATGCTTTTATTTGCCATTTGTAATTTTAAAATCGATTGTAATATTTTATATGCTATTGGCATGCCTCGCACATGAGTTGTGGAACGGACTATATGCTGCAACGCGCTCTTTGAATCACTGAGAATGACAAATTTATTATAATTAACAGTTACTATATACGATAGCGCCTCTGCTATGGCAATTAATTCAAGATTCATTACTGATACATTCGAATCGATTCTAAATTTCATATGACTTTTTATAGATGGATCCAAAAAAGCAGCTCATCTTTCAGATCCACTTTTAGAACCATCCGTAAATATTTCATAAAATCCATCGTATTTTTCTTTTTTTTCTTTTCATCAAATCTATACAAATCGTTTTTAAAACATTACAAGAAAACGATCGCTTAGCTCGAACTATCGTGGGAATGTTATCGAAGATAACTTCTCTTAAATTAATATTGCTGACCCATGTTTGTAAGGAGAACATTTCAAGCTGTTTACTGACGCAAATAGGCAAAGAACTTAATAATGTGAAAAGTGTAACAAGGATAGGAGTCTTTTTGCGCGTCCAATATCTTGATTGAATCTGAGTAGCAAGCTTTTTTGTGTATAAAATAGCTTTATTGTTATGAATAGACATAGATTTCAGACAAAATTTGCCAACTAAAAATTTTCTTCGAACAAACAATGGAGGAAGGCATAACTCGTTCTCCATAACATGCACAGGTGTACTTCGTATAAAACCACCAACTACGCGCATAGATTGTTTTTGTATTCTATCTAGTTTCATGAGATTAGTATGACTACTATTTTCGTACAAAAAACTAGCATAGTCAATCCTACTACGTATAATGGATATGTATAGCCTTCTTAAATGTTTCTGATGTACCCCCAATCAGAACCTGCCAAATTTTTAATAATTTAATGAATTTCTGTACTTTCAGAACAGTTTCATTAACATGCTTGCCCCATGACAGCGAACTATCGAGCCATAAATCTAAATATTTTACATTATTACTAACTTCTAATTCTTGTCCATTTATTGAGAAATCTACTGACCCTCTGAAACAACCTTTTTTAAATACACAAACTTTGCTCTTTGACGGAAAAATATCGAATCCAATTTCATTCAATGAATTATACACATTACATCTATAGCTAATTTCAGTTGGTCCATAGCATCAATAACATGTTTATTAGAATTATATAAGACAAAATCATCAGCATATTGAGAAATTTCGACATTATTTATATTTTTTACACAAATAAATTGTAGCTATGTTAAAAAGTAATGGAGACAACGGATCGCCTTGTCCCAACCCACGTCCAGTCCAACGTGTCATTGTACAATCATCAGTTGTAATTTGGAAAACTCTTCTTTTAAGGTAAGACCATAAATAAGAACACAATTTAGATCCAACATTTAAACTTTTCAAAATTTTTATTAAACTACCTATATCTACATTATTATGTGCATTTGTTATGTCGATGAAACAACCAACAGTCACCAAGTCATTCGTAAATCCTAATTGGATATGTGAAGTTAAACAAGTTAGATTTTCCAAACAGGATCTCTTTTTTCGAAAACTAACCATCCTATCAGGAAACAAATTGTGTTTTTCCAGATACCAATCAAGTCTTTTCTGGAGGATTGAATAAAATATTTTACATACACAAGATATTAACGAAATAGGTCGAAAAGCAGACTGTGAACCATGTTTAGGTGTAGGTATAATATTTACATTTCGCCATTGTATTGGAATAAAACTAGTTGAGTAGCATTGATTAAAAAAATTTAATAGTATTAGTTTAGCTGCTAAAGGAAGACGTCCTAACATGGAATATGAAATTCCATCAATACCAGGAGCACTGTCATTTTTCTTGATACTGTTGTCTAATTCTTGAATTGTTATATCACAATCCAAAACAGAGTTACTGGAATCATCAAAATTTGGGTTTGGCGGACTTACAAAATTCGGAGATAATTCATTCAGTAACTATTCTGCTTGAACTGTACTAATCGCTTGTTTTGGGGAATAATGACCTTTTATCCACCTCATCTTACACCACATTTCTGACGCAGAAGATGTCACATCTACTGAAGAACAGAATGAATGCCAAGAATTACATACAGAAGAATTACATACATAGCTACACGTATTAATTTCTGCGCATTAGCTATTTTCTTTTTTAGTTGTTTTAAATTCGCCGGCGATGGGCAGTATCTGAAATTAGCCAAAGCAAGGCGACGTTCTGCTATAGCTCTTAATAATTCTGAACTCCAATAAGGTTTCGAAACAAATTTAGTATTAATATTTTTAGGTATTTTTTTATTTGGGATATGTACGTCTGCAGCTGTTTGTATTATATCTATAAGTGTATCACAAAAAGCTTGAATATCATCAGGTATAATAAAATTTGAGACTGAGTTTTCAATAAATGCACTGTACAAACTCCAGTCCGCTTTCTTAAAACTCCTTTTTGTGTAACTAAAACCATTACTACTTATTTTTTGGATAAATGACATTTTGATTATTAAATGGTCACTACCGAGAGTTTCGTTGGTAGTTTTCCATGTGAAGCTCAGGGAAAGATAAGATGCTAACGAAATATCAGGTGATGATTGCTGCAAACTACCAGCTAAACTAGCTTATTTCTTGTCGGGCTACCATCATTTAAATGTATGAAATTAGAATCTAACATAGATTCAATAATTTGAGTACCCCTATAATCCGTTTTATATGACCAGTTATTGTGGTGTGCATTAAAGTCACCTAATATAAGTGTTTTTTTTTTGACAGAGGGAAAATATATGATCCCATTCATTTTGAGCAGCGTTAATTGTAGATGGACAATATATAGAAATAATGTTCTCAATATGTTGACAATTAAGTATTTTTACATGTAATAGTTCTTTTTTTTATACTTTATAGACCACTATCTCACCTGTTGGTAAGTGATGATGCGGTCGAAGATGGTAAGCACGCTAGGCCTAGAATGGGAACTGGCTCTCAAGGATGGCTGCCGGAACACATTAGATGTTTGGTGACAGATTTTCTAACTTGAGGGTGGTAGCTGGCCAGGCGGACACTAGATAGTGTCCTACCACCATGCGGGGGTTGTTGGTTTCTTAACGATGTTTTTCCTTCACCGGAGGGCCACTGTGAAAAGCGCACATAATTTTTTCGATAGAAAAATTCATTGGTGCACGGCGGTTTGAACTCGGTACCACGGCATCAAAGGGGACCGTTCTCCCGATTACGCCACCGGGCCCTCAAAGTTTCAGAGTTCAGACTACGAGTTGGACATTGGAGTGATTTTACTGAACTATGCGTCAATATGGCGACACCACCATATGAATCATCCCTACGCAATCTATACATGTTATAACTATTTAAAAGAAATTTGCTTTCAGGTTCAAGCCAAGTTTCACTTAAGACTGCTATATGTATATGCTCTTGTGAAAGTAACAATTCAAATGACGAGGACTTTGGTCTCAAGCTCTGACAATTCCATTGAATAATGTTTACAACATCATTATGAGGACTTTTATCCATAGTTAACGACAGAACTTAAAAAGGAACTGCCAGATACACATTCAACTACCTTGGAAAAAATCCAGTTCATACAAATCTTAATAGCTAGAGTATTCTACCTTAGAGGATTCGGAATTATCTTTATCCATATTAATCTCTAAACCTTCAGGTTGAGGGCATGCTTGTTTAAGGTTCTTCTGTTTCTTTCGTCCTTCGCCTATCTCCAGGCCTAATCCTTGATTCAGCTCTTTATCAGATTCTTGCACGGAGCGCTTTCTGTTATTAGAGCCATTTTCTTTTTTTTCGCCTTCTTGCACCTCTGCTTGTGGGAATGTCTCCTTTTCGGTAGATTTACTCTTTACATATTCTACGTAAGTCATCTTAGCACTAGTCTTAGGGAGTTCTGGTGCAGGAACTGCAGGCGCACTTGTTGATGGAATAGGTGTATGATAGGTATGGTCGACTAAGCCTTTTGGCAGATATAATTTCAATGGGGCTAGAAATATGCCTAAGCAATTCTTCGTCAGTTAGATCAGCTTCGATATTTTTTAATACACTATACGACTGGCCAACTTCATTCGTCTTATAACATCTCCTACCCAATTGAGCAGTTGCATTGTTCTGCAAAAAGGCATCCGCGCTACTACCTTTATCAAAATATATAAATAATTTTGAAGTACTGACATATTTCACTTTAGAAATATCAGCAATATTATTTTCTGCAAATAATCGCGCTAAAGAAAATTGTTTCGACTGCTGTCTGACTTGTTACGCATACCTGAACATTGTCTTCATTCTTTTCCTGCACGAGTGGTAGTAGTTTTTCGTCCTCGCGATACGGGCGCGGGCAACCATTCTCCATCAGATGAATTATCTTCCCTACATTCCACTTTCCGCTTCCATATGCTACAAGGCTTATCCAGTTCCATATCTTCTTACAATTGTGTACGGTCTTCGGGTGTAGATTCAATAATTAATACATTCTCTTGCACTCCTTCATTAAAGTCATTACATTGCGATGCTATTTTCTTGACCAAGCCTATTAGGCTGGTCGGTCGGAGCGACGTTGTGCCTACGAAAACAGTGGAATTTATATAATCCAGCAAAATTAGCGTTTTTTACTGCCAGCAAATGAATGTTTGATGAGGATATAACACATATTGACTTGAATTTACGAAAACTTGAATAAATATAGAACTTGACACTGGCTAAATTCACTAATCGTTTAGAGCCATAATTTAACAAAAAAAATTTTTCATCGCTCCGCGCATGGACATATTATTTTAGTATATACAGTAATCTGTGGTTATTTTATTTTATTATACAGTCCCACAAGTATAACTTGGCGGTGGTGGTTTTTGGAACTAATTCCGCCTGTGAATTCCGCTCTCTTGAAACTGTGAGTTCACAGAGTACTTTTTTATTGTGTGAGTTTGACGTTTGAGAGATTACCGTGACATTATTGTTGATAAATCTGCTACATTAAAATAGTTCAATAATGCCAAAAGTAATTAAAAGTGGTTTAAGAGAAACTGTTATCAAAGTAAAAAGTAAAAGCACAGTGGCGCACAGCCGCGCCAAGTTATACTTGCCGGACTATACTCTTTGTTGGTTTATATTGTTTCAGGAATTCAGTGACAGCAGCCTAATATAAAGTTAGCTGTGACAGCAGCAGCTGGGCTGCGTTCATCCTGTGCGTTCATCTAACACATATATATAATAATCTGTGACACATAGTTTATCACAGTAAATACATTTACAGTCCAGCAAGTATAATATATTATTTATAATATAATATTTGTTTACATAAGCGCGGCTGTGCGCCACTGTGCTTTTACTTTGTACTTTGATAACAGTTTCTCTTGAACCACTTTTAATTACTTTTGGCATTATTCAACTATTTTAATGTAGCAGATTTATCAACAATAATGTCGCGGTAATCTCTCAAACGGTTTTTTGGCGGGAACCTGGAAAAGTGTGTGTGATCTCATTGTATTTTTTCCTAAAACTTGTGTTCTTCCGCGTGTTAATATGTAATAAATGTGGATTATTAACCATTAAGTGCCGGTGAATGTGTGCGAGTGTAGGGAAACAGCACAATGTTGAAAAACATGCTATTTGCGTTCTCACCAAAATTCCACTGAAAATCTTCAGTAAACACCACATCTTTACTGAAGGTATGACTTAGACTAGACTTTTACTTGACAACTGACCTGAAATCTCTCAAACGTCAAACTCACAGTTTCAAGAGAGCGGAATTAGTTCCAAAAACCACCACCGCCAAGTTATACTTGTGGGACTGTACTGCTACTGTGGTTCTATCCCCAGTCCCAGTATATAATAGTACTTTATGGTTCTATTTATCTTTAGCGTTCGTGCTGGCAAAAAAGCAAAAAGTGATTATTTTGTAAATTGGACAGGATTTCAGGAAAGCTACAGCTAGCTAAGCTAGCAGCTAACAACACATTGTGTTATAATCTGTGAGCTAAGCTACGCTAATTGAAAGAACGTCTCATCCTAGAGGAATCATTGTTTTGCAGTAAAATATGGATTTTCAAAACCGCCCCGGCGGTAAAACTGGAGGAGGCGGTGTAGCGTCATGGTCCGAAAGCAACAGAGACCGTCGTGAGAGGCTTCGGCAACTCGCTTTGGAAACTATCGATCTAAACAAAGATCCCTATTTTATGAAAAATCACCTAGGTTTGTATCGGTCTTGTTTTTTATTGTAGTTGTAATTTTGTCAACATAACCTACTTTACTAAGACGAGAGAACACAATATCGAATTGGATAGAGAATCATAAATCAAGTATATGGAATAATATAAGTGCCAAAAAATATCTGGACTCATATCCACTTTCGGAGATAAATCTGTAAAATTATGCGCGTACCTTAAACTCTGAAAAAGAGACTGAATTATTGCTTATATGTGATTGTAGGTTCATATGAATGCAAGCTATGTTTAACTCTCCACAACAATGAGGGTAGTTACCTGGCCCACACCCAGGGCAAGAAACATCAGGCCAATTTAGCCCGGAGAGCTGCCAAAGAAGCTAAGGAAGCTCCGCAACAATTAGCTCCAGAAAAACCAAGGATTGAACCTAAGAAATTTGTTAAAATTGGACGACCAGGGTACCGAGTAACTAAACAAAAGGATCCTGAAAATGGACAGCAGAGCTTGCTCTTCCAAGTTGATTATCCAGGTAAAGGCCCTGCTACATAATTCAATCATTAAATATTAATTGGCTAATTTGAACAAACTAAACCTGTCCAGAAATATAATATTTGCAATTGCATCTATTCTGTTTTTCAACTTGTTTAGATACGTATAATCATAAAATTAATGAAATATACCTACATCACCCCATTTGATTAATGAGTAGATAGTGTTGAGATGAATTAATAGAACTTGACCTGGCATTGCACATTAAAAGTAGGGTCAGTTCGCTGGTTCGCGACTCTTCGTTAGTTTGCGGCCTTTGAAGGCGGCCTGTTTAGATAATGGTTGAGAATAGGATTGCCATATCATTATTTTCAATATAACTTAACTTTATTATGAAGTTGGACAATACTAGGTACCCAATCTTTTGAAATTACTAGAATAATAATAAAGCGGGAGCAACAAAAGCTCGTTCAATTCACCGGTCTCGATAGACGTGCCCGCACGTTGCCGAAACTACGGAAAAAATAGCGGACAAGTACTTCATTACAATCATTTGTTGTGGTGATAAGTGGATTTAACTTTTAATTATATTATTTATTTAGATTTAATTTAACTCTATATTGATTTTTTTATGTATATTGTGTATTAATTCAACAATTGTGCAAAATATTGGGTGGTCGCCTAGTGAATTAGGCAAAATATAATGATGTTGGTTGACGGCCGGCCGGCCGGGTGACTGACACGTCGCGAGTAATTTGATTTCCTACGTTCTTTTTCTACGTACATATAATTATATCATTGACTTTTGTTTCATGTATGTGCCAATCTGATGTTATTATTTTATAGTTTACGGCCGCCAATATCTCCCAAATTCGTCAAAAACTATATAGGGGGCC
This sequence comes from Cabera pusaria, assembly GCA_954871355.1. NCBI lineage: Eukaryota > Metazoa > Arthropoda > Insecta > Lepidoptera > Geometridae > Cabera > Cabera pusaria. The sequence continues at coordinate 17,389,919 of OX940888.1, forward strand.
GCATTCTAAACCCTCCGTGTCAGATTACGGCCGTGTAAAAATGTATGGAAATATGGTGGCCGCCAACCAAACACAGCCAGCCAATATGTCACTTTGCGTCCACCCAACAGGTAACGGGATATTTGAAATGTATTTTTTTAATAAATTTAAATGGTGAGATATTCACTTATTATAGAATCGATAGGTTAGGTTCATCTTATGTAATTAGTACATAATTCTATCGTAAACACAGTGTCAGTAAAGGAGATAGTCCGTTATCCACGGATGACCCCGACAGCCATCACCCTCTGAGATCCTCAGCAGGGCTATGGTTTTCTCCATCAGGGCCTCCTCCCTAATTGGGGCCCTCATTGAGGGCCATGGACAATACCACTCCCACATAAAGGCGGCCTCCGCTCCTCCGAGCCTCCGCGACTCACCCAGTGCCACGGGAAGTCCCAGCACACCAAATCGGTCGATGAATCGTGTCACCGCCAATGTTGTAAGACGGGCAGCCCCTCAAACGTGCTCCCCCGGGCCATGACCAGCGTGTCATAAAGGTTGAAGCAAAACGTTTTGTGCAGGTAGATGGAATATCCATCATAAATCGATGGCGCACGTACGTCTTGTTGTCCGATAGAAGAAAGGGGATGGTGGGATTAATTCGTGAATTTGGATGGCACACTCTCCGAAATGTATCCGATAAAAAAACCGAAAAACTTGCGACTTTGCGGCGATGCTCTAGGCTCTGGAGCCTTTTACTTACAAGTTTGTCGTCATTGATACCTCCATGAGCGCCTCCAGCTGATATTTGGCTGAACCATCCCACAGGTAAGAACAGTACTCCATGCACGATCGGACCTGTGCTTAATACAAATTGAGCAGCTGTCCCGGTGTGAAGTACTGTCTCACCTTGGCCAGAATACCGAGCTTTTTTGAAGCCAACTGGGCCTTGGACTCAATGTAGGATCCAAAGTTGAGTGTGGGTATTAAAGAGATGCCAAGTAGCTCAAAGTAGTTAGTTATCGGTAGTGTGGAGATCTCCCCACAACACCCAGTCGTACCTTACCAATGTGCCACAGCAGTGGCACTAAAGTCCCCGTCACGAGAAGCTATAAATTATGTAAACAAGTGTTCAGGAGTTCACAACATTTGGACCAACAAAAAAAATGAATTTCGTACTCGTACGCATTCGAAACTCGAATGACGCATTTATTTCAAAATGGCGTCCCGATAGTTTACAATCCCTGCGTCCGGTACCAAGAAACACAAACGAAGCGCTTTGCGTCGTTAAAATATGATCCGACTAAATTAAATAGGTTGTTACTTTCATATAACCCGTCTATATTTCATGTCGATTGAATATGGTCAATTTATTATTATCTCGCAGTATAAAATGTTTACTTATTAAAAGATGTTTGTTTACATAATTTATAGCTTCTCGTGACGGGGACTATAGGACCGAGTATGCGGAACACTGTATGACATCTCCCTCTGAAGGATTCGGCCATCCCGCCCTGAGTACGAGATGTACAATCGCCTTCATTTGTGCGTATCCACCTTTTAAGAAATTTTTTCTTTGGTTTTGGCTCTTCTGATTGGTTAGAAAAATAATCGACACTTGCAACCGAAAATGTTTTGAAACTGGATACGCACAACTGTACGCGATGGTACCTCTGGCACAGGTAAGCCCCGACTATACGGCTCAAGTAGGGAGGCACGTCATTGAACTTCAGCGCCTCTCCATGCATGACTAGACTCTAGACCACGGCAGGTAATTGAATGCATTAGCGATGTCTAAGGACACCGCCAACAGCACCCCAGACCCCGATATGGCCTCGTCCATGCTGGCCTTGACGCCTTGAATCGCATCAATATACGACCTGCCAAACCGAAAACCTTGAGTGAGAGAAAACCGAGTTCCTTGACCTTGTCGGCCTCATCAAGCATTACTATGGGGCGGTAGGCGAAAGAAGATTCCGCGGGGCGCTCATCCTTCCCCAGAAGGACTAGTCTGCCCGTCTTGCAAATTATTGGGAACCGTCTACCGTCTCCAAACAGGCACTTAGAAGCCTGCGGAAACGTTCACCCAGCGCCTAAAGCAAACCCAGACGTGGTCAAAAATGCCATCAGGCCCGGAGCTTTAAGATGGCAGCGCCCAGCTCGTTCACCGACACTTCCGGCACATCCTTGCTCGTTTCACACTGCCCCACCACTCGGGCACCCGGTTAACATTTGTGGAAGCGTATATTCCACCCTGTTTGGAAACTGGATGGACACAACGTCCTTCACAAGCTAAGGAAGATAACTCTCTGTAAGAGGAGGGCGGGATCGTCCATGGGCGCAACTACCCCCTGACGACTTTGCAGGGTCGTACCCACGAGTCGTGACTGAATGTCTCCAGCTGCTCTTCCCTCGCTTGGATTTTGACGTTGGAGATCGCCATCTGTAGGTCCTTTATGTATCTCCTAAAGGACTCGTACAGCTGACTCTCAACCTTTTCGTCCCGGCGTCTAAGTCTCCGGTGCCTGGAGTATCGGCATCCGCAGAACTAATGCGTAGGTCAGCGATCGCCTGGTTCCACCATTAGACCTGCTTAGGAGGACGTGCCTTGGCCTGGGATTTGACAGCGTCCCGCCACTCCGCCTCCTCCTCGACCTCCACGGGACCCTGGGAAGAGGTTAGACCATGCCTGAACAATTGAGGCCTCCACCAGTGCTTCACTATCGAGGTCCTGCATACCCCTAGCCTAGCTGCCTAGCTCATGCAGGCCAAACGTAGATATTCACTGAAAATAATGTTACTGATTGTTTTATAAATATAAGATTACCTCATTATAATTAAAATATGTTCCTTTAGTTATACTATATCTGATTCTAATGAAAACTAGTGCATTTTCATTTATTTTCTTGAAATAGCGCTGAAGTTATTTACGGCCGCGATCTAGCATATTGATGGTCGTATACTGAAAAAAGTGGCCGCAAACTGACGTTTTGCCCATTTTTCAATGTTTAATTAATTATAAATTATTTCTTATAATAAAGTCATGATTCTTTTATATCTAATTCAAACTAGATTATGTATACTACAACCAAGCAAAATTTTAGGGCGCTGAGAGTTTTATATCTATATGAAAACTTATGACGAAGTAGGGAACTCCACTAAAAGGCCGCAAACTAGCGAACTGACCCTAACCAGGTATTTTATGTTACAGAAATTGCTGAGTGTGTTCAACCTAGACATAGGTTTATGTCAGCCTACGAGCAGAAGATTGAGCCCCCAGACCGCCGGTGGCAATACTTGCTGTTTGCCGCTGAACCTTACGAAACAATTGCATTTAAAGTTCCCAGTAGGGAAGTTGAAAAACATGATTCCAAGTTCTGGACACATTGGAATAAGGACACGAAGCAGTTTTTCTTGCAATTTGCTTTTAAGATGGAGCCTTTGAGAATGCCCCCACCACCTCAAAAGATGTGGGAGAATCATGGCATGCGTATGCCACCTCCTCATGGTGGACCCATGATGGGGGTGCCCCCGCCTCCGCCTTTGATGCCTGTGCCACCACCCCCACCATCCATGTAGGCTAAAATATATTTTGTACCTTAGTATTTTAATAAATAAAGAATTAAAAGTATTTCACTGTCTATAACTTGTTGCAGCAAAGTTTGACAGTAAGTATAGGAAAAGAATTATAAAAACAGAATGAAACACAATAAGAGATTAAAATCAAAGCTATCTAAAATAACATGTGAAGAGTCATATATTATGCTATCTTTTTAAGAGGTCTGTGATCATGTTCATCATCATGTCAATGTTTAAAGTTTTATATTGTTATCTAAACTAATGATACAAAATACTAATATTATTATAAAGAGAGACTTTAGTATGTATGTTTGTTTGTAAGGAATAGACTCAAAAACTACTGGACCGATTCACCGATGCTTAGAATGGACCTTCAGAAAGCAAATTATAATCCCGATTCCCGATAAGATGATAATATAATCTCTTTGTTAAGAGTTTTTAAAACGAGTGAGTTATACCAGTATTATACAAGGTAGTCTGTGGCTTAAACCAAGCATCGCTGACGTCACTAGACACTATTGGTGTTTTAAAATACGTTTCGTTTCACGTAATTACTTACAATATTTAAAGTGAAACATTACATCGCCAAATTTTCTCGTCGCATCTATCGCATGCTTCGAGCATTTACCAAAGGAGATGTTAACGCAAGGCGTACCCCTCTGCTGGCCATTTAGCCATTTTTGGCCATATGAGCGTGCGTAACTACGCTGTATTTTCAATACTGTGTGCGGGATCGTTAAAGTGAGTGATTTGTGTGTGTGCAATGCGTGTTTACCTCGTCCCCCGTAAATATCGGCATAAAAAAATGTTTGCGGATTACAACGTGAACACCTCCATTGGTAAATGCTCGAAGATCGCATGTCCCCGACCCCCCGCAAGCCTATCAAGAAGATAGGCTGAATGAACTAAATGAAGGAGACGCAGCTATGTAGGCTGTATAGCTCCATCTCTGTCATGTTCGTTCATTTCAATCCCAGAACGGTCGCCTTTGATGCCGTGGTACCGAGTTCAAACCGCCGTGCACCAATGGATTTTTCTATCGAAAAATGTATGTACGCTTCTCACAGTGGCCCTCCGGTGAAGGAAAAACATCGTTAAGAAACCAACAACCCCCGCATGGTGGTAGGACACTATCTAGTGTCCGCCTGGCCAGCTACCACCCTCAAGTTAGAAAATCTGTCATCAAACATCTAATGTGTTCCGGCAGCTATCCTTGAGAGCCAGTTCCCATTCTAGGCCTAGCGTGCTTACCATCTTCGACCGCATCATCACTTACCAACAGGTGAGATAGTGGTCAAACGCTAGCCTATAAAGTATTAAAAAAAACACTAAATGACGGGGACGCAGCTATGTAGGCTGTATAGCTCCATCTCTATTATTTCGTTCATTTCAATCCCTATCAAATTTCGTGATAGGCCTGATGCTTGTCGCATTACAGCCGGTGCTGATTATTTGATTTGATGTATGACATTTAGCCGTGATTGGCGGACGCTTCTTTTTTTGCCAAAAATCTATAGTACCTAATTTTTTTTTTTTGCATTTTATAACATTTTGTTCACTTTATTGATAAATATTATTTTTGCATCATCCATATTAAAAATTCGACGTAATCCATTATCACAGATCACTTTATATTTATAATAGCTTGCTATACATAGATGATAGAGTGATCTGTGGTTGCCAGTTGTCAGACAACAAAATAAACTGGCCAAGTGCAAGTCGGACTCGCACTAGTAGGGTTCCGTACCACACTATAGTATTTTATAAGATCGAGAAAAAATACCACTATCACTTTTCGCCAGCATAAAATTATAATTAATAAACACTTTATTTCTTATAACGCCATCTAACGTCTAACAAAGGTGTTAGGGATCGACATTTCAATATAACGCCATCTATGGGACGTTTACCTAACTAAGCGTTCATAAATGGCGTGAAATACCGAAAAAAACACGTTTCTTGTATGGGGACCCACTATTATTTTTAACTTTATTCTGTTTTTAGTATTTGTTGTTATAGCGGAAACAGAAATACATCATCTGTGAAAATTTCAACTGTCTAACTATCACGGTTCATGAGATACAGCCTGGTGACAGACGGACAGACAGACAGACGGACAGCGGAGTCTTAGTAATAGGGTCCCGTTTTACCCTTTGGGTACGGAACCCTAAAAAAATTTACACACTTTTAGCTGCAGAGAGGCCCATATCGCAAAGAAAATTGGCTAACGACTCAACAATTCCAGAAAAGTATAAAAAAAATATTTGATAGTTTTATATATATATGTTTTATATATCTATATAAACATAATATTTTCTCATCGTTGATTTAAAATGAGAAAAATTGTACATAAGTGTGAGACGTGAGTCCAAGACTAATTAGTTTTCTTGACATCGACGGGATGTATCTCACAAATATTACACATGACAAAAAAATATGATGTAAAAAACCCTATCTTCATTTTAAAATCCCTATTCAACGGTACCAGGATACCCACGATGGGGTGGGGTAAAATTTTTTTTTAGTTCTTGATTTCGTGCCCTCTTGAGGGCGCCATATTCAATTTGTTGTGATATCACATAGCCTATAACCAGCAGACTATGACGTAATAAAAAATAAGACGCATCCAACGACACCTCATTTGTCAAATTATGATAAGTAGTTTAGAAGTTATGAGGGGACAGGTGAACATACATACAAACATACATACATACTAAAATACATACATACTTACTTACATACATACTTACTTACATACATACATACTCATATACATACATACTCATATACATACATACTTAGTTACATACATACATACATACCCACATACCGGTCAAAAACATAACCCTCCTTTTTGCTTTGCCGTAGTCGGGTAAAAAAATCCCCATCTGGCAACCCTGCTCAGTGTTGGTAGATTGGGGATTTTGTCGCAATTTTGGGGGAAAAAATCGTTCTCAGGGAAATGAAATCCTTGGGGCAAGAAATTTAAGCATGGGGAATTTTAAATTTATTTTCTGGCTAGTCAACGACTGAAAATGTGTATACGTTTCTAATATATTACGAGCTTTACAAATTCAATCAATACCTATAGGGTACTTCCCGTTGACGTAGAATCATGATATTTGACAAGAAACAAGGTCTTGAAGCACTTATAAAGGAAATAAAACTGGCCAAGTGTTACCAACACAAAGGTGTTAGCGTAGGTTTTTTATATTATTAATAAGGTAAACAATCTGTCATAGATGGCGCTATAGTAAAAACATATTTTTTGTATGGGTACCCCCCTAAATTTTTAATTTTATGCTGTTGTTAGTATTTGTTGTTATGGTGGCAAAAGAAATACATAATCTGTGACAATTTGAACCGTCTAACTATCACGGTTCATGAGATACAGCCTTTTTTTAAAATATATATATTTTATAGGCTAGCGTTTGACCACTATCTCATCTGTTGGTAAGTGATGATGCGGTTAAAGATGGTAAGCACGCTAGGCCTAGAATGGGAACTGGCTCTCAAGGATAGCTGCCGGAACACATTAGATGTTCGGTGACAGATTTTCTAACTTGAGGGTGGTGGTAGCTGGCCAGGCGGACACTAGATAGTGTCCTACCACCATGCGGGGGTTGTTGGTTTTTTAACGATGTTTTCCTTCACCGGAGGGCCACTGTGAGAAGCGCACATAAATTGTTCGATAGAAAAATCCATTGGTGCACGGCGGTTTGAACTCGGTACCACGGCATCAAAGCCGACCGTTCTCCCGATTACGCCACCGGGCCCTCAGCCTGGAGACAGACGGGCAGACAGACAGACGAACAGCGGAGTCTCAGTAATAGGGTTTCGTTGGTACCATTTGGGTTCGGAACCCGAAATAGAACACCGTAAATATGTACTTTGGGGTTATGAACAGTGTCTCGTCATCGTTCTAGGGATCGAACTATAAAGTTAAGTTTGTTTTGACAAGTTAGTACGGAAGCCTCGGTGCGCGAGTCAACTCGCACTTGACCGGTTTAAGTATTCACTATAATAAACTAAATAAAAAAAAAATTAAATGATATAAGGTAACAGAACAAGCACGACGCTCGCCTGATGGTAAGCGATAACGTCTACCTATTACAGATACAGTGGCATGCAAACTTAGTTTTATATCATCCAATTTGGCTAAGTTGTACATTACCTGACATTGAGTTGGGGGTCAGGATTTTTTCGCTGAAAGGTCTTATTGCACGAAGGCTTCGTGTGAAGTTTTAACTTGCGGAAACGTATACTTTCCGAGGTATAAATATTTCAAATACAGAAAATTCGCCTTACATTTTTGCATTTTAACAGTTTATATCACAACCACAGACTACTTATATGTCTATAGCTAAGCACAGTGAAGTTTTAATTTGCGAAAACTAACACTTTTCGAGATATTAATGTTTAAAATACTTATATGTCTATAGCTAAGCACAGTGAAGTTTTAATTTGCGAAAACTAACACTTTTCGAGATATTAATGTTTAAAATGCGTGAAATGGAGCGTAAATACTAGGTAGCCATAGTCCAAAATTCAGCTGTAACACAGGTGCGACCTAGCACGGCTGCCAATGATCAACTTGTACCTACCTAGCTGAACGTTGTACATTTTATTTAATTTTATTTATATTACAGTTAGCTATAAGGTGCTGTATTTTTGATTTTTGATGGAATAAATAAATAAATTAAAAAAAACAATACTAAGGCAATACACTAGTAACTATATATATAATACACTAGTGAACAGTGATCACCGCGTGACGTGCGGCGACGAGCGCATCGAGGAGGAGAGCCTCGTCACCGACCGCGCTTCACTAAAACCGACGCTATGGCGTTTAAATGAAGGTAAAGAAGACTTTATTTGTAAAATGATGATCCACCTTCAACCCTCCCCCTCTCCAGCCTTAAACTAATTGTTGATACATTTTTGAGTACTTAATCTGAAAGTTTTAAAATACACATATTTCCTAAAGGAGGGGGGGTGTTCCGGAACTTTACCTTCAAGGGGGGGGGGGGGTTCTGCCCCTTTCCTCCCTCTCTCCCCCTCTTTTACTCTTTTTCCCCACAAATCGAATTATTGATACATTTTTTAGAACTTAACTTTAAAATTAAAAAAAAATCATATTTTCTAAAGGGAGGGGGTTCCGCAAATTTTCCTTTAAGAGGGGAGTTCTACCCCTCCCCTCCCAATTCCCCCCTAAAGTCTATTCCTACCTCCAATTTGTTTTTCCACCTGTTTGAAAAAAATGGGGAAAAAGGTTACAAAACATATCATTTTGGGGATAAAAATAAATAATAGTTTAAAAAAACTAAAAAACACGCTTTTTATAGAAAACCAAACTAATAAATAGAAAATAAATTTTAATAAATTTAAATTAAGAATAGTGTTAAAAATTTTAATAAATATAAATTAATAATAGTCTGAATAAAAAAAAATATTTTATTTAAAAAAAAGCGTGAGGTACAATGGTGTCAATAGTTATAAATATTTTATTGACAGATATGAGTAGAGTGATTATTATTTTTATAATATCTTAAAAGCACCTCACGCTTTTTTTTTTATTTTCTTTTATTTAATTTATTTTCTATTTTTTAGTTCGGTTTTCTATTAAAAGCGTGTTTTTTTAAACTATTATTTATTTTCTACTTTTTAGTTGAAAAATGGAATATTTTTTTATCAAATTAGTGTATTGTCATCGGTCCTCGATAAATCTACAAAGTTTGAACTAAATCTGACCGTTTAAAGTGGGTCAAAATCGCGCCCAAAGAAGCCCAAAGAAGAAATAATATTTGAATATGGGGAAATTACAGAAAATCGATCTAGCAACCCTGACACTGCTTTACGCGCGCTTTTGACTTTTGTTTAATTTGTAATGTAACGGACGTCGGGGTCGGACACTTCACTTTGTTTACTGTGATTTCTTTTCTTTTGTTTTGTTTTATTCTCTTTGTTTTTTTTTACACAGCATACCTACGTTCACAGAGTACCTTGTATAATACTGGAAACCTACGTTCGTGCCTTGTATGACATTTTTATGTGATTACTAATATTAAAATGTTCTCGAAAGCTAAGCGTTTTGAACCACTGGGTAAGTGCCTTTTCTTACACTAATAAGTAAATGTAAATTACAATGAGATAAGAATTTCTATTCTCTGCATTTGATCTTATTCTACGAATAAGTCATATTTCTTACATAAAATTACTTTTTAGGTGCACTGAAATCTCAGAACAACACATTACCAAAACCTGGTGTAGAGAAAGAAAAACAGCATACTCCTTTGAAGGTTTTGAAAACACCAGTGCCTATTCCCAAACCATCAAGCGTTGTATCAAAACCTAAGACAACTATCACAGCAGCTAAAAACCCAGCCGGTGATACTCACTCACAATGCGGCAGCAGTGTGAAATCCTTTGTGACGGTAAGAAAGCTAAGAAAAAGTGATCATTCAAATTTGTAACATTGCTAAAAAACAGACAAGCAATCTTTTTATTGGATAGTGAGGCAGACATCAACATTTAATGCTTGGTAGGCAAAGAAAAGCTTAATAAAGCAGGATAAAATTGAATGAAAGTCTTTAGTTTTATACTAACCGGCATTCACCCGTGTTTATTTTTCGGATTTATGCTCCGACAGGTATTGACTCAATTTGAGAGTCTTCTTAAAAATCAAATGCGAGTGAATGCCGGTAAGTATAAAACTAAATATGAATATTACTTGTGAAAATGTCATAACTCATATTGAATGAAAGTTGCAACAGGATAATAACAATCAGAATCTCATGAGAATTTATAAGCTTAATAATAATAAAAACAGTACCCCTATCCCGTGAGGGCTAAATGAGACCCTCTGACCACCGGCTTGCCTTGACCGGCCGGTGGTGGGAATCGCAAGAGCTAAGACCTAAGCTCCAGGGTGGAAGTGTTAAAGGCATAAAGCCGCTAGTAGCGTTTAGTGAAAGTGCAGCACACCTCTCAACACCCTTAGCTATCCACACCAGTGTTGCCCCTCGGCGCCGACATAACAGTCCGCCTTTTTGGGGGGCCCATTCAGTGTACAGCGAGTCACCACCCGCCTTAATATTTTGAAATGAGGCATAATTGGCGGGTGCCGTACCTCATCCCATAGACCAGCAATTCGACTTTAATCAGCTCACTCAATAGTCTCATAATATAATGTACCATATTTTTATAACATAGTTTCCCATATCTCCTTCTTATCCATAGTAATAACTAAGTTAAAATTGTAAAGGGCCTCTTGATGTTGGCTTCGGCTCTGATGGAGCCGAAGCCAACATCAAGAGGCCATTGATGATGCCCTCTAAAAGCCCGGGCTTGTACGACCCGTGATTTTAATTGAATAAAAACAGTAACAAAGGTACTACTCTCCGCATTATGTTCCTACGTTAATGATAAAGTCCATCTAATATGTTGCTATTTGCTGAAATATGATCTTGAATCTCTAAATGAACCTTTCTTCATTTCACCTTACAGCCAAAGCCATTCAAAGTGGCCCCAACAAAAGCTCCGGGCAGCCACAAGAAACCTGCACTAAACCTCCTACCTAAGAATAATGCCAAAGCACAGGATGAACTTATAAGAGCACAAGAAGTTGAAATAAGGTAATTATCGTATCGACCCACAGGAGGGTCATTGTTACTTTTCTGTGTTCATAGGCTTAGACCTAGATCCCACAGGTGACTGATCCTAGAGTGGTGCAAAATTAGTGACTGGTGGTTAGTTTCGGCCTTGCCTTGAACCTTCACCGAAAAAACCTGTCACCAAATTACTTAATGAATTCCAGCATGACATTGGGTGCCTTATCTCCTTGCTATCTTCCATTTCTAGATAGGCATGAGTTTATATTCTGGAATAAACAAATGGTTAAAAATACAAGAACTTGTTACTTTTTTTCTAAGCTTTGGCACATGTGCTTTTTTATTTAAAGGTGCATACAGACTATGTAACATAACATTGTTATTTAACACGTTTCAGATAATGTGGACACGGAATGTTATAAAACATGTTACTATAACATATTTTATAACATTCCGTGTCCACATTAACTGAAACATGTTAAATAACAATGTTATAATATGTTATGTTACATAGTATTCACCTTTATAAACCCTTTGGTTAAAATTGTAGACCAGTTTATTAATACCATTGAATTGCAATTAATTCTTAAGTATAAAACACTTAACACTTTTTCTAACCTACATGTATCTTTCAGAAATAAAGATCAAACAATTATTGAATATAACAAACAAATTGAAGAACTCAAAAATGAAATTTGTACACTTCAATCACAAATCAAGAAAACTGAACAAACCTTATCAGATGTTGACAAATTAAACAACAAAATTGCAGCAATAGCAATCTCTGATAAAAATGCAGAAATTAGGGAACTGGAAAAAAAGGATCAAGTGAATGAAAATGAAGACACTCTTGTCATTGAAAACATGAAACTACAAATCATGGAATTAGAAGAGCAATGTGACAAACTCGAAATGGAAGCGAGCAGCAAACAAGTGGAACTTACCTCTCTCGAAGAAATTATTACTATCAGAGATAGTCTATGCAAAGATCTTCAAGATAAGTTGACCAACATGGAGAACAATTTAGAAGAAACCCGGCAACGTCTCGAAATGGTTAAAGGCCACCATGCTTTGGCTCTAGAAGCAAATGAGAGCATCCGAAGGGAATACAAAGCCGAAATAGAAACTCTTAAATCTAAATTGGATGAAGAAAAACAAGCTATCATTGGTAAATGTAAGGCTGATCAGGATAATGTTAAGGCAAAGTACAATGCACTGATAGAATCCATCAAAGATCAGTTGTTGAAAGAAAAGTATGAAATCGTTCAAGAGCTAGAGCAGCAACTCATCACAAAAGACCAAGAGATGAAAGCCAAACTGGAACAAATAGACGAAGCTACACACGAGAAGCTGAGGTTGTGTGAGATCCAGTTTGAAGAGCGTACAAGAAATATACAAGATCACTGCGAACGACAGCAGGCGAAAATACTGTTCCTAGAAAAAGAAGTGTCTGATCTGAAATACAGTGTCAGTTTGGCTGAAGAGCAAAATTTACTGCTGCAAAAAGAATTGAACTGCTTAAAGAATGAGAACAAAACTTTGATCGTGGAGAAATCTAAAGTAGAAAAAGAAATTGACGACCTGAAAGAGGAGTACAAAAAAAAGCTTATTCACTTTGAAAACGAAAAGAACAAACTCACTGCTGAAGTTGAGAAAGTGACGAAAGAGAAGAACAAATTTGAAATGTCTTTGTCTGTGACCCGAGACATCGTGCAGGTGCTCACCATACGGCTGCGGGAGTCCGACAACGAGGTGGAGACATTAGAAGACCAGCTTCAAGCTATCACCAAAGCCAAAGAAGAGCTACAACAGGAACTTTCGTCATTTAAAAGTACTTACAACAATACCGTGATGGAGTGTAACGAATACAAGGAAGCTTTAGTCAATATACTGAAGTCTAAAGCAGCATTAGCTAAAGAGCATTCACGAATTATGGAACACAATGTCTCTCTCATCGAAAGTTTGCAGACTGTTGAGAAAGAAGCATATCGCGAGCTCGGCTCCATTAAAAATGATCTCATAGAAGATGTAGAGCTGCTGAAGAAAGAGTCTACTTCTCAAATACAGATGTTGCGTGATGAGGTCAGTAGTTCAAATATACTAATGTTTTTTTAACAGACTTAAAAAAAAGGAGGTTTCTCAATTTGACCGTGTATATATATGTATATATATATGTGTGTTTATGTGTGTTTTTTTGTGTGTTTGCGGATAACTTCGTCGTTTATGAACCGATTTTGATGATTCTTTTATATTCCAAGGGTGTTACCATAGAAATTTCATCGAGATCTCGAGATCAAGATTGAGAGAGAGAGAGAACTTCTCAATCTTGGTACTGAAATTTAATAGCGCGGCATTTGAAGTCAGTTTTTTTAGTTTTTTAAATGATCTTTTTATTAAAATTTAAAAATATTTTCGTTTTTTGCCTTACCTATCAAATGTTATTATCCTAAATTGTGTTTGTTGTGCTTTATTATTGTCATAATCAAAATGTAATAATCCTTTTGGATATTGCGTGCCATTTTGTTACTTTATAATGCTTTAAAAAAAGTAAGATCATCACAATAATCAGTAATCAGTGTCCACTTTCCTAAGATAACTGACAATGAAGGTCCAAGTTACACCACTGGCATGACCATCACCTTATTTTCTCCAGACATAAAAACGTCGCTAGATATATTTCTAATTTAATTATAAGCCTATTGGGGACTAAAGAATAGGGAAAGTGCATGTATTTTTTTAATATTTTTATACTATAGATTATATCGTTATATGATTAGAAAAAAATACCCAGCACTTAAAAAAAGGAAATTAAAAGACATATAATTTCTTCGTAGGGTATACATTTTTTTTTTCAGTTACAAACAGATAAGGGCACTTTATACGCCCACCATGTTGGCGCACTTGGCGTGACGTCATAGTCTATGTATAATAATAATCAACCATGGACGATTTTTCCATACACTTCAAAGCTCGTATTGTAGATTTTGAGGTCACTTTTTTGATCTGACCAATAGCGTGCGTTTCAACTACCATGAATTACCCGCAAATTTTTGGCATTTTTTAATAATTATTTTCAACCAACTTCTAAAATGGAGGAGGTTCTCAATTCAAATTGTATGTTTTTTTTAATATTTTTTTTTTGTATGTGTGTTAAGCTATTACTCCGTCAATTGTGAACCGATTCGAATGATTCTTTACTTCTTTTAATCGGAAGGGGACATTTCTGAGGTGGTCCCATTGTAATTTCATCGAGATCTGATATGTATCTCCAGATATGTGATGATCTCAAACTCGCTACTGAAACTGACTCGCGAGGTATGGGAGTCGGTTGTTTTAGTTTTTAAACTATCTTTATTATGTTATCCAAATAGAAGTAGTTAAAAATATTATATGTAAGTAATTCTCAAGCAATAAACTTTAGACAAAAATTATTTGACCCATATTTAAATTTGACCCTTTATTTAATTTTATAGCTTCAGAATAACCTGCTTATATATATTGGTAAAACTGCGTAGCACCGATGATAATTAACCCTGTAAATATTGTATGTTAGGTGGAGAAGAAGAGCATGCTATGCGAGCTAGCGACGGAGCACGCGGGGCTCGCGGCGGCGGCGGCCGAGCAGTCGCGCGCGCTGCTGGCTCAGGCGGCCGGCGAGATCTCTCGGCTGGAGACTGACAACCAGCGTTGTCACCAGCAGGTATCATGCATTCAATTGAAATTTATTTATTTAAGAAAAAATGCTTTTTACTATGGGATATAATGTAATGTATATTATTATATCATGAGCTATAATATTTTATCGCTCGTCATACACTCTATACGAGATCGTTTACACTGTGCTGTAATATATTATATAACATCCCAAACTAAAAATATTTTTTCGAACGACTGAGCGCTATTTGAATATGTATATTTTACCTCACCTCCCCGCCGACACCGCGCCTCCTCCTGCCTCGCCCTCAGTTTGAATGCAACCATAGATATCTATATATCTTACAGTGTGAACAGCAATCGCGGGATGTAAAATATAACTCAAGATGTAATATACATTATATCCCATAGTCAAAAGCCGGCTTTACAATTGAAATACTTATTATTATAGGTCTAAGGTAATGTTAATCTAAATAGATTATGTCAACATTTGTGAAGCTAGATCTCATGATCAGAACTCACAACTCTGCGGTATGCAATGTCGAAAAATTAATGGTATGAAAAACAAAAGAACATTATAGGCGTTTTTTCGTGTCCCACTTCCCATACCGGACACCTTGCGCGTTCCGATCACGAGATCAAAGCTTCACTAGTAGGTTAGGTACCAACAATGCTCGCGACACTAACCTTAAGAGGGAACGCGGGTGCACTTTTCCATACAAATGTATTCCCCACTTTCCTCCATGGAAAAGGCTTCTAGAGCAAAATTTGTTACTACTAAAAATCAAGGCCTGCTGTAGCTACGTCCCTTTAGTTTTCTTTTTTTTGACCAACCAATTGCAAAAAGAAATTATAAGCATTCTAATCTCCTTTTTAAGACTTTTGAAAGGTCATATTTCTATTTGCAATTATGTGGTCAAAAAAAAGAAAACTAAACCTACTAGTGAGGCTTTGATTTCTTGATCGGAACGCGCAAGGTGTGCGGTATGGGAAGTGGGACACGAAATCGTATGAAAACCTCTAGAATGTTATTTTGTTTTTCATACCATTACGTTTTCGACATCGCATACCGCAGAGTTGTGCATTTGATTCCGTTCTTTAAGCATTTTCCAGGGAGTAAACGGGGGAATACATTTCTATGGAAAAGTGTACCCCGCGTTCCCTCATAAGCCTTCATAAGCTTCTAATCTTAGCGCATCAATTCGACTTTTTAAGGTATTAAAAAATATACTTTATAAATCCAAAACATCGAAATCAATAGACTTTTTAGGGTTCCGTGCCTCAAAAAGGTAAAAAAGGAACCCTTATAAGATCACTTTCTTGTCCGTCTGTCCGTGTGTCACCACCGATTTTCTCAGGAACGGGTGGACCTATCAAGTGGAAATTTATACCAAATACTGAGGTCTATAGTCCGTATTAGGTGTATAAAAATCAAGGTTCTGAGTCAACACGATAAAATGGGCAAATTTAGATTGTCGCAAAAACTTCCGGCTATAATTCACGTACCTTTAGTCGAATTTTCTCGACCTAGGTTTCGAGCGAGTCAGTCGCTCTTCCTCGGGAGTGAGGTCACGCGGTGAGACCGCGATGTGTAAGTACCAAAATGTACCTTAATTTTCAACTTTTTTTTATGTTTCGGAATATTTCCTTTACTTGTGCTGTAAGACTTGCTGTTAACTAAAATTTTCAATTCTAGGTCAACCGGAAGTACCCTATAGGTTTTCGACCCAAAACCTATAGGGTACTTCCCGATAACCTAGAATCATGAAATTTGGCAAGAAGCAAGGTCTTACAGCAAAAAATAAAGGAAAAATTCCAAAAAATAAAACAGTTGAAAATTAAAGAGTGTCCCCATACATACATAGTATCGCCAATTAAGATAGGTACCTGAGTTATATGAGCGCTGATACAATTTAGAGGTCACTATTCATTATTCTGTGGTCTAGCTTAATTGGTACCAAACAACGTTGGTACGGAAGCCTCGGTGGGCGAGTCCAACTCGACTTGGTCACAGAATAATGAATAGTACAAGTACAGAAATTGCACTCCCTGAGAGCAAAAATGCGAGATTAAACCTAGTTACCACGCCGGTAACGTTCATAATGCGCTTCACGCCTCGAGTGCGACCTTGAATTTGCGTCACAGTATCAACTAATAGTAACTATGAACCGCGTGTTGCGCACAGTAAAATGCACCGTAAGTCCGCACAGCGAGAGTCTGAATAACAACTCAACTCGCGGCCTCTCCTATAGGGTTGAATGTTATTAGATAACTTATTGAAGCCTTTAATTGGTAGAAGAATACAATGTAATGAGTATATTTAAAGTGCTACATTCATGTTTAATGTCGAGGTAGGATAAAACTACTACAGTTATACTATAATTAAGATAGTTTAATTTAGATAGTTAAAACTAAAACAACCGACTTCCATGCCGCGCGAGTCAGTTTCAGTTGCAAGTTTGAGACGTTTATCGTCATATCTCTGGAGATACGCATCAGATCTCGATGAAATTACAATGGGACCACCTCGGTACCTACCTATAGGATCTACGTAACCTACCTACAGTAAATAATAAAATAACCTACCAATTTCAAGTAGGTTACAATTAATATTTTGCAAGATGTAATGTCGATAGAAATTCCCTAAAGATCATTACGTGTATTCCCTTGTAACATGAAACTCAGCTGATTTATACCTACCTACCATTTTATGTGTGACATTCTTTGCTTTTTACATAGTTATTCTATACAGTTACTATATGAAGCAAGGAATATAATATTGAGGTAGGTACAAGTAAGGCGCGCGGCCGATCGAGAGCGGGCGTGACACTTAAGTGACTGAACATGCACCCGAGAAGGTTGCGCGGAGGTACTTGTAGTTTCTAGCTACAGCGCGGAGTGCGACAGGCCTGACTTGGTCGGTTTTATTTTAAATCAACATGGAGGCACAATGCGAAATCAAAGTCACAGATATGTGTAGCATATATCACTGTACAAAAGAATCATGACATATAGGTAGGTATATTATGTTACGGCAATTCAAACCGTGTTGTATTTAGTAAATATAGTACTTAGATACATACGAAGGTCATTCAATAAATACTTAGCCTACAAAAAGTAAACGAAAATTTTGGAAAAGTGGCAATTTATTTTTCAACATAGTCTCCTTTTAGTTCGATACACTTAGCCCAGCGATGCTCCAACTTTTTTAACCCGTCCGAAAAATAGTTTTTGTCAAACTCTGCAAAATAGGCCTCCGTGGCGGCGATGACCTCCTCATTTGATCCAAATCTATTCCCGGCGAGAGATTTTTTCAAATTAGGAAACAGAAAGAAATTACAAGGGGCCAAATCTGGATAATACGGTGGATGGGGCAGCAATTCGTAGCGTAATTCGACCAATTTGGCCATGGCAACGGCAGACGTGTGAACCGGTGCGTTGTCGTAGTGAAACAGCACTTTTTTCTTTAATTCGGCGTCGAATCGGCCCAATAAATCGGCATAGTAAAGCCCTGTAATTGTTTTACCCTTCTCGAGGTAATCGATGTAGATCACACCTTGTGAATCCCAGAAAACGGTGGCCATAACTTTTCCGGCCGATTTTACAGTTTTCGCCTTCTTTGGAGCACGTTCCCCGGTCTGGATCCATTGTTTTGATTGCTCCTTGGTCTCTGGTGTGTACCAGTGGATCCAGGTTTCACCGACGGTCACAAAACGACGCAAAAACTCCGCTGGATTCCGCTTAAACAGCGCCAAACACGTCTCCGATGTGGTCTCACGGTTGCACTTGATTTCCGGTGTGAGTAAACGCGGCACCCATCGCGCCGACAGTTTTCTCATGCCGAGTTCCTCGTAAAGAATATGATGCACTGTTCCTTCTGAAATGCCTACAGTCTCAGCTAGCTCCCGAACCTTCAATCGGCGATCTGCCAATACGAGATCATGGATTTTTTTTATTTTTTCCTCCGTAGCAGCTGTTTTCGGTGCACCTGGACGTGGTTCATCAAAAACCGACGTACGGCCACGTGCAAACTCGTTGAACCAATTCTTGACGGTGGCCATCGATGGAGAAGAGTCACCGTACACAGCATCCAAGCGCGCTTTTATTTCGATGCGCGTTTTCCCTTCCAAAAATAGGAATCGAATCACCGAACGATATTGCTCTTTTTCCATTTTTGTAAAACCGATCGATACGTTCGCTTCCATAAGTTGTCAAAATAAAACAAATTAAGGGATTGGAATGAAAATTTGAAAAAAGAATTAAAAAATAATGTGCTACACTGTGGTAGAACTCTTTTGAAACTACAGCGCCCTCTGGCGATGAGGCTAGGTACTTATTGAATGCACCTCGTAATATAGGTAGGTAGGTACTCTACTCATGCAACACATTTTCTTTGCTCTGCCTTATGTGAATCCTATATTGTAAAGCACGAATAACATCTGTTTGAAATAATAAAAGAGAAATTACTTTGAGTTAATTGAAGACAAACGCTCTAATTCTCTCTCACTATTTTGTATTTCAGATTCAAGATCAACAATCGCTGGTCGTGGAACTATCGCTGCTTCGTCAAGAAAACGAAGAGCTCACAATGGCGATGGCCAAGCAGTCTTCAATCATCGACAAAATGAAGAAGGAAATGGAACAACAGCAAAGTCAACCGAAGTCTCCGTCGGTCATTCGGAAGGCACACAAAATCGGCAAAGAGAACATGCTTGTCGTTTCCCCATTGCGGGAGCGTAATCTTTTGTAGATTTTAAGTAATTTGTGTGTTTAATGATCTTTTAAATAAACGGCACTAACTGCACTGATACATTTTTAAAGCTTAAAGTTTTAATAATGTCTAACAGTAACGACACTTGAGCAGTGCCGGATTAAGCGAGCGCGGGGCTCGTAGCAAATTCTTTCAAAGAGCCCTTGATCTACTATGGGTTCTTAAGAATAAAGTGCTAAAAAACAATTCAATACTCAATACGTTTATTTGCCATTTATAGGTTTACAATTTTGTGGGTAATTAATAGTCCGGGTTTAAATATGCGGTCCCTCTTTCGCGCGGGGCCCGTAGCTATGCCTACTCTTCCTACGTGGTTAATCCGGCACTGCGCTTAAGTAACTTATAATAGTAAGGCCCTAGGATCTCAGCGATTAAAACAAGCTTAATTAAACATTTGAATAAGAAATACCTGAGTTACTTTGTAGTTATTTATGTTTTAAATTATATGTGATAAATTATGTTCTTAATATAAGCCTCATTTGTATCTTTAATCATCATGTAGAACTGTTGTTTATTTCGTGACGAATTATTGTCTTTTTTAATTTTACTTGTTATATTACCTACCTTACAGTCAAAATTGTGGACATTGTTGTATTATAAATAGCCTTAAATCAATATTTTTGAATTATTTATTATCAGTTGTGTTAGACTGGCGGTAAAATGCGGCTTACGAATTACAGATCTAGAGGCTCTTTCGAACGGGATCCCTTGCATTCGGATTATTTTTGATTCCGGATTTATTTTGTCATTACGGGCATATTTTACATTATAATAAGGCATAGCTATCATATATGCTATATTGTTTCGGCCTAATTTTGATTCGCATAAAGTTATGTTGTTAAAATAATGTTAACACTCGAATTCTGTTCCTTTCTCAATGGATCTCTATTTTCATGTTGTACTTGTTTTTAAAGGAATATAGGAATGTTTGTGATTTTTACCGTCAAATTTCATACGGTAGTATGTTGGTATTATCAGTTGTTTAAATTATTTATCGATTCTGATGTTTAATAACAGGTTTATTGGTTTATTTATTTAACATATTACTATATAGGTATCATAGCTCTGCATGTGCAGTTCTTTTGTATGTGTGATTTATCAATAAACAAGTTTTTGAAAACCTAATGACAATATTTTTCTATGACTGATTCCTGGATAACGAATTTACTGAACATTATGATAAAAAGACGTTTTAAAATAACCGGCCAAGTGCGTGTCGGGCCACGTGCAGTGTAGGGTTCCGTAGTTGCCTGTTATTCAATGCAAGTCTTTACCCGTTATAAACAAGCAACTAGGTACTCCGTCTTTGTCACTTTAAAGGATTTATTCTAAGGATTTTGTATTTGGTACAAAATTATCCAACACCCAAGTTCAACGACTATTACTGCTAAACTAATTAAGTTATCTTAGTCGCTATAATTTTCCTTAAAGTTCATGAAATGCGCTATTATCACGAATTTTTCCAGATTTTTCAAGCCAGCAGTTAAGCTTTCAGAGGGGGGGGGGGGGGACGCCCTACTGGAACAAAAATTTGCACTAAAGTTTAATATTTCGTAAATGGAGCATTAAATCGAAAAATAGTATTAGCAACCCTTAAGTCATTTTAAAAGACCTATTCAACGATACCCCACACGATGGGGTAGACGTTGAAAAAAAAATTCATCCCCACTTCTCATATAGGGGAGCTACCCTAAAAAAAATATTTTACACAATTTTATTTCAGCATTTTGTCTGCGTAATATATATACATACCCCCACAAAATTACAGCTTTCTAGTATTAACGGTCTCTTAGCAAAACCTCGGACAGACAGAAGCAATGACGAGCATGACGAAACTATAAGGGTTCCTTGTCAGGACTACGGAACCCTAAAAACTATCCAATTGATATATAGTATAGGGGTTGTCTTCTCTCACGCAGGTCTGCCCGGCCATTTTTAGGGTTCCGTAGGTACTCAAATGGTAAAGACCCTATTACCAAGACTTTCCGGCCGTCTGTCTGTCTGTCACCAGGCTGTATCTTATGAATCGTGTTTGTTAGTTGGAATTTTCACTGATGATGTATTTCTGTTGCCATTATAACAACAAATACT
The DNA here is from genome assembly GCA_954871355.1 of Cabera pusaria. Lineage (NCBI taxonomy): Eukaryota > Metazoa > Arthropoda > Insecta > Lepidoptera > Geometridae > Cabera > Cabera pusaria. The sequence continues at coordinate 17,411,606 of OX940888.1, forward strand.
TAATAACAATAAAATAGATATTTAAGGGGGCTCCCATACAACTAACGTTATTTTTTCGCTCGATATTGATAACGGTAACAGATAGACTCTTGAAATATTGACATTATATTATATTATTCACTTATAGATATAAAAACGGGAATTTAACATGACTTACGCGATGTCGATATAGCGATCGACATATGATTCGGCCTCATCCGGTTATATACGTTTAAAATGAACGTGAGTTTTTGTAATAATAATATTATTCACTTTGAAAACTTATAAAATTAATATAGGGGAGCTATACAACATACATGATTTTTTTGCTGTTTTTATAGATAATGGTACGAAAAACCCTTCGTGTGCGAGTCCGACTCGCACTTGGCCGGTTTTATTTTTTAGGGAATGCTTTGTCAAGTATACCTATTTGCGAGCGCTTAGTCAAGTATACTTGACTTATAAGACTACATTAAAAAGCTACTTTATTATTGAATCATAGTTTAATTTTGTTCAGCACATGCTATTAATGAGGCCGAAGCGAACACAGAGTCCCTTTAGATTAAATATGTTGTGTTTATTGATATGGGAGGTATGAATTATCGTATAGGTACTGTTTATTTATGAATATTATATAAACACGGGCTATAAGTAGTTTGATTTTTTATTTTCAATATATTTAGGCGGGTGGTGACTTGCCATCCACTGAATGGGTCCCCCATAAAGGCGGACCGTTATGTTGGGACAGAGGGGTAACATGGCGTGGAAGGCTTAGGGCGTCTTATTATTTAAACCATAACCTTACGGTGTTCCGTCAGCGCACAGCCCTTGAGAGTCAGAATATTCTAGGCCTAGCATGTTTACCATCCTCGAACCACATCATCGCTTACCACCAGGCGAGATAGTGGTCAAAAGCTAGCCTATTAGATGTCAAAAAAATCATTACGTTTTATGACTGCGCTACTGTGGCACATAATAAATAATAATAGCACAGCTTTACAATCATATGTAAATCTGTGATAATAGTATGCGACTGGTAGTACCTGGACAATGTAGGTCAAAATCAAGACTTCACGGAACCGAAAAGTTTATGTTTAGATATAATATCCGTGTTCTGGGGATTAGATCTCGCCGCCGCCCCCGTGGTTTCTCGCCTTGACGTGGCGGGGGCTTAGTAACCGTGTTTCGGGCTGCTACGGTGAATCTAAGAACCCGGGCCCTGCTTGGCAATGAACTGGCTAGCGTCGAGCTTGACGGCTCCACCGGGTTGGTTATCCACCAAACCCGGGTGCGAACTATAGGTAGGTATAGGACAAGTAGGTAGTAGATCGTGGCACTGTACAGGCGATATGACATTGCGACTGAAGCGAGCTGCGGTGTATGCGTACTAATTTTTATTGTGCCGCAACTGAGAACGTGGAGCCACTGCAGAGGAAAGTGTCGGTATTGGTATTGCGGTGTGCCGCTCTCGCTATTTCCGCAGGCTCTACGGGGCCGTCACCGTATGGATGTAAGGGCCATACCTCACCGAGATGCCATGGCTACGTGGCCAGCGACGTCGCCATGGCTACGTCTGGCGTCCCTGCGTCGCCAATGCATTCAGTTCTGTCTCGAAACAGTCAGGAATGGACGTGGAAATTACTGCACTGTTATTATATTACCAGCGTCGCAAAAAGATGAAACGAAAAAAAAAAAAAAAAAAAATATAGAATGCGTTCAACGCGGCGACTGGTTGGCGACTAAGTGAGTGACGGAGCATTCAAACATGTGCAAACAACTGGCGACGTCGCCAGGTAGCCAGCGTCGCCAGTCGCCGCATGCGGAGCGGTTGACTCTGGCTACTTGGCAACGTCGCCAGTCGGTCGCCAAGTGAGTTAGCCGTCATACATCTCAATAAGAACTAGTTGGCGCCGTCGCTGACCACGTCGCCATGGCATCTCGGTGAGGTATGGCCCTAATGGATGACGGACGCGCTGTGACAACCGAGAAAGAGTACCGTACCGGTATGGCAATAAGCCACAGTTGTAAACAACTAGTCAGTCTTAAAACCAATTTATTTGGATCAATTTACAAAAATCACGAAACTTGTATACAATACATTAAAATACATCAAATGCAGTAAAAAATACAATAAGTCACATAAAAAGCATTCTGGCAAGACATGCGCGTTTATATTTGATTATGTTCATATGGCTTCAATAGTTCAATACAAATTTATAAATAGCTACACAATTATTATTTTAATGTCTATAGAATTACAAAATGTCAATTAAATCTTTGGATTAATCTCAGACTTTATAAATCACATAAGTATAAAATGGATATTAGACTTAACGTCATAAGTACTTGTAATAAACTATAAATGTTAATAAAACATTGTGATGGTGGGTAAAACTAACATAGTAGCCAACAAGCGGTGACAAACGTGATTACACTAGCCTTACTTCTATGACTAATATCGCCGAGCTTACACTACATTTGAGAACATCAAAATCACGGGTTTTCTATCAGAAAGGTAACTTAAAATAAAATGAGTCAATTTATAAAAAAACACTAGTGACCCCGTTGGTTACAAATAATTAAATACAATGAGTCGATATAAAAAAAACTAGTGACCTCGCTGGTCACAAATAATTTTAGGTATGATTAAATGCTGCCTTATGAGTATGATTTGAGATCACTTCGGTAGAAATGCAAATTTGTCAGTCTTATACTAAATTTTACAACAGAAATTCATATCAGATCATTTTACTCTTACAATAATTAACATCTACCGCTAAACACACATCGACCATTAATCCAGATCTTTTGTACTCTGTCTAATACGAAACAATATAATATTACATTCATCGAAAAAGATAAGTTACAGAGTGAAGTCATTTTAGAGCAAATGTTATTTGATTATTAAAATTATCGTGAGAGTTACACATATTAAAGTATCAAGTTTGTAACGGCTATTAACAGGTAAAAACGTCCAAACGTCCGAAACTGGTCGCAGTTAATTTTCCGGTAAATAAAAATTGTTAACGTGTAATAGCCGTTACTAACTTTAAAACGTTACTTACTTAATTCTAGACACGTACACGTCGAACTGATAAAAATACGTTACAAATTTTATACAAAATGGGGCAGAGCTCGCGTCGTCGCGTATAGTATCGGAGAGGGAGGGAGGAATCAGTCGAGGTGCGCGTACCTCGGCACGATGTCCTCGCGGATGAGGAGGTCGCAGGCGGGCAGCGCGGGCAGCGGCAGCAGGTCCTGTCCCACGGCCACGAGGGCGGCGTCGGGCCCCGGCACGCGGCCGTGCCACACGTAGTAGTAGAACAGCTGCTGCATGGCCGCCATGAACCGGCGCTGCTCCGGCGTCTCCGAGTCGTAGGTGCCGAGGATGGCCTGCACGTCCGCGTCCACCGCTGCCAGTCCGTCGGCCGCGCCCGCGCCGCGCACCACGTACATGGGCACGCCGAGCTGAAGCCGCGCCACGCTCACCAGCGGACACAGCGTGCGCACCGCCGACGTCAGCGCCGCCAGACCCTCGTAGCTGCGCTCGAACTGAGAGAACACCTCCGCCGTCAGGTTCTTGTCTCCGAGCACGCTCTCCTTCACCGCCCGCTCCACGATCTCGGCGGTCCAGTTCAGGTGCTTCTTGCGGAGCGAGTCCGAGTGCGCCGAGTGCTGCGTCGTGCCGAACACCATCGGCTTGAACGCCCTGTCTTTGCCGGATTTCTTCGCCTCCTTCTGCGCCTTCCAGCTGTCGTAGACGTGGACGCGCAGCAGGTTCCCGTCGAGCACGAGCCACGAGTGCTTGGTGTCGTCGGCGCGCGGCAGCGAGCTCGCGTCGCTCCCGAGCCACACGTCGGGCGTCAGCGACAGCACCTCCGCGGTGGGCATGCGGCGCAGGCACTCCGCGTCCTCGCACTCGCTCCTCCGTTTGAACTGGTCGTTGTTCTTCTGAGCCCGGTCGAGCGGCTCGCCGGGGAATATGACGGAGGCGGAGGAGAGCCACGCGCGCGAGTACAGCTTCTGCGCCTGACCGACCGTGGTGAGCGCCGCGACGAGCGTGGCGCCGGCGCGGTGCCCGAGCAGCACCACGGCGTCCGGGTCGCCGCCGAAATGTTTGATGTTCAGCTTGATCCAGCGCAGCGCCGCTACGAGGTCACTGAGAGCGTAGTTCCCGGACGACGGCGGATATTTAGAGTTGGACAGGATGTCGAGAGCGAGGAACCCGAAGGGGCCCAGTCTGAAGTTCGGACGGACGAACACGACCTCCTTGGTGCGCGCGTAGAGAGCGGACGGCTGTGCCGGCCCGACCCCGCCGCTGAGCGTGTTGGCTCCGATAAGCACCACGACGGGCAGCGGTGAGTCGTAGCGCACGTGAGGGGTCACCACGTCGAGCGTCAAGCAGTCTTCCTCTCCGGTTATAGTTCCATTTTCAAGGAATTGCATACAGAGAGGTCCCGGTTTGGTGGCCTGCTGCGTTCCATTCCAGCAGAGTGATATGTTGTTGAGAGGCTGAGCGTAGGTGAATCGCTTGTCGTCCACTGGGGGGACAGCGTACGGTATGCTGAAGAACTTGAACACACCTTCGTCATATAATCTGTAAAATAACATAATATGATTAAATTCTGAACATATCAGTATATTTGACTACTGCTTTAGCAGTATAGTAAAATTAGACATGTAATTGTTACAATTATCAGTTTTGTGAAACTGATAATTGTGGCCTTTAAAACTTTTCTGGTGGTTGCAGATGACACAATGTTTTTCTTACCCTTCGACAGGTCCACAGCTGGTGACGGTAGTGATGTACCGTCCCAGTCGCAGAGGTCTCTCTACAGGCGGCCCTGCGTACACTGCTATGATAATACCAATCATTATCAACAGCAGCAACAAAACCCCAACACCCAATATCATGAGGTCAACTGAAATTCCAAGCAAAAGAAATGTTAATGTGAGTCTAAATAGAGTATTTAAAGAATCTCACAAAATATTGTTTGTTCATTGGTGTAAAATCCTACCAATTTCGAATTTTTTTTGACGAATCCTCTCTTTCAATGGCAGCTTGGTAGCTACTTTGCCATCTTCAGGTTCCTAAAAAAAAACAAAATACATAATCATGAAACAGATGTCTTTTTTTTTTTAAATCAATGCTGTAATATGGCATTGTCTTGTCTCTGAAATTACATAATTTATACATTATGCCAAAATTCAGCTCACTTACGACGATACGACTTGAAAATTGTTTTCGAATTATGAAATGGTCAACTTACATACTTACATAGCAGGTTAAATAAAAGCTTGTTGTTGTAGGTCTTCTGCTACTCCGCTTGGAACGGTACTACCACTTTACCAATTAATTCAGCCATGAAATAGAAATGTTTTTGGGTTGAAATGGCAAAGTGTCCAGTGAAATTATAGGGTATGTGAGACTTAACATCTTTGTGTCACAAGGTACCTAACAGGAGCAGTGCAGTGACATACATACAAAATTGCATGCCGCTGTATCTGTAATAACGACGAATATATGCAATGCTGTGGGCAGTGACTGGAAAAGATAAGCAGAAGATCGGGCTCTGTGGCATATCTCTGGAGAAGCCTACGTCCAGCAGGGGACTGACACCGGCTGATGATGATGTATCTGTAATACATAAACGTCATTGTTTACCATCAGGCGAGCAACGTGCTTGTCTTGTTAACTATATCATTAAAAAAAAACTTGTAATAATTATAAATGAAGTTATAATTATGTTAGATATTATTATTATTATAGAAATTCCTACATCTGTTTCCAGCTTCACAGTCTCCATTCCATCACTTGGGGAATCAAGTTTCTCATCCAGGGTCTCCATCGATGCCAATGTAGCTTCAGCATTGCTTTCCGAGCGTTTTTGGAACAGCTTCGGATACTTAATATTGAAGATACTTCTCTTACTTTCATCATTTTCACCTGAAATATAGCTAGATGTTATACTCAGATACAAAATGGTATTTAGATAGTCAGACTTCCAGGTACAGGTCACTTAATCAATACTGAATTGAATTGTAAGTGAATGATGTTAAGGTGGTTAGATTTCCATACATAAGTATATTTACAAATACACTAGGAAATGGATCGAAAAATTGCAAGGAAATCACATCTATTAGCCTTTGTACAACTCTTAACATACGGGAAATCATATTTTACTACATAATTTGATTAAATATTATGAAAACTAAGATGGAGATTTTAATTCATTTTTGTCAATATGTGAGTGAAGTGTTTACAGTGTCATACACTAAGCTCATTAGTGTGTATTATCGCGATTGTGGGACGTTGCCAAATCGTGCGCTCGCTGAAAAGGCGACGTTGCCAGACCGCTGACATGCGAGTCGCCGCTTTTTCAGGACTTTCAAGTTTTCATATTATTGTAGTTTGTGGTCTTCAAATATTTCGTCGGTTAGGTTAGGCTCTATCAAACTCAAAAGTAAATAGAAATCTGTTTTATGTCGCGTGCTGCACAATGTCTTTAGTTTCGATTCGTTTATTAAACGGACTTCAAAAAATAGATTTTTTCGAAAAAGGTTTTTTTTAACCGACTTCAAAAAAAGGAGTAGGTTTCTCAATTCGACCGTATTTTTTTTTTTTTTTTTATGTTTGTTCGGGGATAACTTCGTCATTTATGCACCGATATTGATTATTCTTTTTTTGTTCGAAAGGAGATATCCCAAGTGTGGTACCATGGTAATTTTATCGAGGTCTGATAAGTATCTCCAGAGATATTGAGATAAACATCTCAAATCTTAAATTTGTTACTATGTGAGTTTTTGCCAAATAAACGATTTTCTTTTCTTTTTTCTTTTCAAAATTGGTACTGAAAATGAACATTGAAGTCGGTTCTTTTTTAGTTTTTAAACGATATTATTAAATATCTTATAGGCTAGCGGTTGACCACTATCTCACCTATTGGTAAGTGATGATGCGGACGAAGATGGTAAGCACGCTAGGCCTAGAATGGGAATCTAAATTTAACCGTATATATATATATATATATATATATATATATATATATATATATATTATGTTTGTTCACGGATAACTTCGTCGGTTGTGAACCGATTTTGAATATTTTTTTGTTGGAAAGAAGATGTGATGGACTGCAAATGGACATGCTAACAAGCAGAGTAGCTTGTATAGAAGGAACAAAAGAAACACGCTGTCTCGTAACACGAGGTTGCCCACAAGGAGGAGTTCTTTCGCCACTCCTCTGGGTAGTGGTAGTAAACGAGCTAATCGAACTCTTAAACCGGGATGGTATCACGACGATTGGGTATGCGGACGACCTTGTTGTTATGGTCTCCGGCCTCTTCGAAACGACGCTCTGTGAAAAGATGCAGAGGGCGCTACGCAAGGTTGAAAACTGGTGCAATGAACACAGACTAGAAGTTAACCCACAAAAAACAGAACTGATCTTATTCACGCGCAAAACCAAGTTATCTAAACTTAAACTACCGACGTTGTTTGGAACAGAAGTGACCCTAAGCAAGGAGGTAAAATATCTTGGAATATGGTTGGACAGCAAACTTTTGTGGAACACACATCTAGACCACATTACCAAAAAAGCAACTAACATTTTATGGCAAAGCACGAGAGCAGTCGGCAAAGACTGGGGCTTAAAACCCAAACTGTGTAAGTGGTTATACACTGTAATTGTGCGTCCAGTACTCACATATGGGTGCGTGGTGTGGTGGACGCGCACAAATCAAGTGACTACAATTACCAAACTACAACAGTTACAAAGACTAGCATGCACACTTATCAGTGGCTGCACGAAGAAGACTCCGTCGGATGCTTTAAATGTCATCCTGGGCTTAACACCGCTACATTTGCACATACAACAAGAAGCGATGGCCTCAGCTCTCAGAATAAAATCTACAAACCAGTGGAAAGGCACAGGACCGACCACAAGCCACTGCAAAATTATATCCTTGGCGACGACTATTGTTCCGGAAGCCACCAAAGGCACGGACAGAATTGCAAGTACTCACCTCGATGGCAAGAAATACGAACTTTTAACGGAAGACGAGATGTCTGAGTCGGAGCTTCCTACCTTTAAAACCTACACTGACGCTGCAAAAAATGACTCAGGAGCAGGTTGCGGTTATTACTCGCCCGAACTGGGTCTCTCAGCGTCAATAGGGCTGAACAAGACAATTACCGTCTTACAGGCTGAGACGATGGGACTGTTATTGGCTGCGCAAGCAGTCTTATCATTAAACCCCACCTCAATAGCAGGCGACCAAGGCGCAATTTTAGAATTTGTCACTGACAGTGCTGCAATCATATATGCGCTAAGAAGACCCACAACTAGATCGAAAGTACTGGCCAAATGTCACGCCATCTTGCAAACTCTGGCAACCGAGCGCAACATAAAAGTAAAGGTAAAATGGACAAAAAGCCATGCAGCCTGTACCGGCAATATCTCAGCAGACAAACTTGCCAAGGAAGGCACGAAACAGCAGGTAAGCGACGACGTGATGGGTCTATGCAGACCATCATCGATGGAAGTCAGAGACCTACTACGCCGTCACACAGAAACCGAACAACAAAGGTTGTGGAACAACATGACGAGTTGCAAACACACAAAAGCCGCTCTGCCAACATTAGACAGGAAAATTACCAACAAATTGCTACAATTGCAAAGACCGGACCTTCGCCTAATAGTAGGCCTCATCACGGGACACTGTAATCTTAACTATCATCTTTATAAAATTGGAGCCACAGACAGTCCTCTTTGTTGAGGATGCATGTCAGAAGATGAAACCGTGGAACATGTGATAATACATTGTCCCGTCTTAAACGAAATAAGAACCACAGCTGGGTTGCAAGAGCGTGACCCGGATGCAGAGTACCAGTCGCAGCAGCAACAACATTTACAATCATCATCATCATCACCATCTGCTTTAGCACTATCACCACATCCAAGTTCACAAACAAGCAGGCATACACACATACATTTGACAGCATCATCTTTACTATCCGATACATCATCACCATCACCATTGGAAGCGTTATGCCAGCAACCTAAAGCCGTGCTCCGCTTCGTCAAGGAGCTGGGATGGCTTGGGTGAATGCTGGCAGGGGGAAATGCACAATACACCCCAAGCGGGACGTCAGTGCAGGTCTTATCGCCCCCATTACCAATTAGAATTAGAATTATGTGATGGATGACAAGTATCTCCAGAGATACGGAGATAAACAGCTCAAACTTGGTAGTGAAAATTAATAGCGCGGCATTTGAAGTTGGTTCTTTTAGTTGGGACTACCTGGGAAGAGCCTTAGAAACAAAAAATAATTTTCCAAATAGGTTCAAACATCTTCGAGCAATCGGTTAACGTACATTAAAAATAAATAACCGGCCAAATGCGTGTCTGGCCACGCGCAGTGTAGGGTTCCGTAGTAGCTCGTTATTCAATGCAAGTCTTTACCCGTTAAAAACAAGCAACTAGGTACTTCGTCTTTGTCACTTTAAAGGATTTATTCTAAGGATTTTGTATTTGGTACAAAATTATCCAACACCCAAGTTCAACGACTATTACTGCTGAAGTAATAAGGTTATCTTAACCGTTATAATTTTCCTTAAAGTTCATGAAATGCATTCCGTACCAACGTTGGTTGGTACCAATTAAGCTAGACCTCTATATTGTATGAGCGCTCATATAACTCAGAGGCCTATCTTCATTGGCGTATACAATGTATGTATGGGGACACCTTTTAATTTTCAACTCTTTTTTTTTTGGAATTTTTCCTTTATTTGTGCTGTCAGACCTTGGTTCTTGCCAAATTTCATGATTCTAGGTCAACAGGATGTACCCTATAGGTTTTTGACCCAAAACCTATAAGGTTCTTCCGGTTGTAAATTGTTAAACACAATCAAAAATTTCATCGTACCGACGGGACTCGAACCCGCACCCCCTGGATTACACGTCCAAGTGCTCTGCCAATTAAGACACGGTGCGAAGTATCGTTACGACGAAATTAGTGGATTGCATTTGTTAACCCGATTATGCATTGGTGGCGCCATCTATGAATACTTATTACGTAAGTTAATCATTCGGAAGAAACCATTACAGTTTTTCAAATCCGACGAGAGATGTTGCACTGCGTAAATCAAATATTATGTTTCTTTGAAGTGTCACACACTTTATATTTTTGTAAATTGTTAAACACAATCCAAATGTTTTTTTTTTTAACTTACGTAATAAGTAGTCATAGATGGCGCCACCAATGCATAATTGGGTTAACAAATGCAATCCACTAATTTCGTCGTATCGATGGATCGAACCGTGGCTTAATTGGCAGAGCACCTGGACGTGTAATCCGGGGGGTGCGGGTTCGAGTCCCGTCAGTATGATGAAATTTTGGATTGTGTTTAACTATTTACAGAAATATAAAGTGTGTGACACTTCAAAGAAACATAATATTTTACTTCCAGTTGATCAGCACAAGTAAAGGAAAAACTCCGAGAAATAAAAAAAGTTGATAATTAAGGTATATTTTGGTACTTACAAGTTTTCGCGAAAATCTAAATTTTCCCATATCTTTTTATGGTGTTGACTCAGGACCTTGATTTTTATACACCTAATAGGGACTATAGACTTCAGTATCTGGTATAAATTTCAACTTGATAGGTCCACCTGTTCCTGGGAAAATCGGTGGTGACACAGGGACAGACAGACAAGAAAGTAATCTTATAAGGGTTCCTTTTTTTACCTTTTGAGGTACGGAACCCTAAAAACAAAAAAACAAAAAATTAACTCGTACAATAACGCGTTGTATCGGCGTTTCCACTAGATCTTATCAAATATTGTACTGTGGTGGTACAGAACTCTTCATGTGCGAGTCCAACTCGCATTTGGCCATTTTATTTTATTTAAAACTATTTAGCTATTTGTAGGTAAATGCAAATAAATGTATGATAATTTAAAATTGTTTATAAATGATAAAACTGACTTCAGGTCTAAGGTTTCTGAAGGGAACCACAAAAAACCAATCCATGTATGTCAGTATTCTATTCTACAGTAGTATGTAGTATGTTAGTAGTCAATTTCGATAAAATTTATATGGGACCACATCTGAAGTATGGACTTACCAAACAAAAAAATAATCATCATAATTTATTCATAATTGATGGAGTAATCACGTAAAAATATACTCTAATTCAGAACCTCCTCCTTTTTGGAAGTCTGTAAAAATACACTACATTTCAATACACAAGAGAAAATTTTAATATGTTTTTAAGTAAGTTTCAGTTTTGGTCGAAACTGAGACCAAGGCAAGTTAGGTTTCAGCTGAAAAACCAGTTTTGGTCTAACACTGGTTTTTTTTCCAACGCCAAAGGTTCGGTTTCGGCTTAAAAACCAGTTTCTGTCAAACACTATTTATATTAAATTAAGTATTCTATGTTAAATTATCAATTCTGACGTTCAGTCCTACAACTGACATGTATTTTTTTTTATAATTATAGTTCATACTTTGTATAATGACATATATGTGCAAATATATAAATAAAACTAAATCAAGTATCTCAAGCAGGCAAACACAAATAGACTTACCATGTTTCTTAGGATGGTGCAAGAATTTGGTCAAGGGGCAGGAGTGTAAAAATTGCAGACGGTGATGGATCTTTGGTTTTGAGTTTTCTTCAGTCTTTTGAATATCAATATCTTTCTCTATCACTCCATCTTCATCCTAAAAGTCAATAATATAATATTATAATAATAATATAATATAAAAAACTGGCAATTCAGACAGCTATGAAAATAATAAAAGATATGAGAGGTTTTAGTAAAATTCGTCAGAAAAACTATGTACTCTACCTTTGATTTATCTTTTTCCTGATTCCTTGTAAAGAATCCTGGCATCTTGATCGCTCCAATAGGAATAAACTTTGGTTTAACTTCGCGTCCTTCTTCCGTAACATCGCCTGAGAGCGCCGACTTAACAGGACCTTCACTCTCAATCTTCTCCGCTACCGCCTCGATCAATTCGCATTCAGCTTTCAACATTACCTCCTTTTCTTCGGCTTCGATCTGCTTTTTATCTGCAGTCTTATTCTCATCGTCGTAATCTCCTTTGTTTATTTCCATCGTACTCATAGCTGCGTGAAAATATGTTGAATACACATGCAGCAAACTAATTTACCAAATACTTTAAGCTTGCGAAAGGCGGGCGCTTGTTTTGTAAGGGGAGATATGAGCGTAAAAATTGAATGGACAGGTGCTGTGCAAACGGAAAGAAAGGGAACGATCGTGGGATCATCGGGAACAAGGGACCGTGCGAAGCGTCATCGGGTTTAGACAAACAGTTTACAGCACTTACTAGATAAGATTATGATTGTGTCATTAATATGGTATGGTATGAAGACTGCTCTAATTTCAAGTTTAATTACCAACTTGTAATAAATGCACAATTAAAAAATGCTTAGTTCGGCCTTCGCGAAAAAGCCGCTTCGCACCACCGCGCACTGCCTGCTACCACAGATTATATATTATTTTTTTTAGCGTCTTCCTTCTTCATTTATTTCACAGATCACATTTGATGGCGTATCCACAATTGAAATCTACCTAGGCGTGTTTGTTTCGAAAGTTACCGTTTTTTAATATGTGGATGTAAACAGGAAGTACTTTTTTTCTTTTATGATTGCAATTTGCATAGTATTAGTATATATAGCTCTATGGTATATAGCCAAAAAAAAAATCCTTTATTATATTTTTGCGTGGATGGAATATTAAGCGGATGTGGCATTTAAATAACAATAATAATATGAGAAGGATAAAACTATACAATCACTGTTATGAGAGAGCGAGATGAACAACAATTTTTAGGGTTCCGAACCCAAAGGGTACCAACGGAACCCTATTACTGAGACTCCGCTGTCTGTCTGTCTATCCGTCTGTCACCAGGCTGTATCTCATGAACCGTGATAGTTAGACGGTTGAAATTTTCACAGATGATGTATTTCTGTTGCCGCTATAACAACAAATACTAAGAACAGAACAAAGTTAAAAATTAAAGAGTTTAAAACAAAAAACGTGTTTTTTACGATAGCGCCATCTATGAATATTCATAGATGGCGCTATCGTGTTTCCCTTAATCTCGGAATCTGAATCTGAATCTCGAAAACGGCTCGAGCGATTAAATAAAATTTAGTAAACAGAGGATTTCGGGGGCGATAAATCGATCTAGCTAGGATTCATTTTCAGAAATGTTGTTTTATTCGTGTTATCAATAATCAACTTTAAATATGACTCCTCTCGACATCTATTGGCGAGTAGAAGTAGCTTTTGGCAAATCTGGGTGTTCAATCTGCAATCAACAACAAATAACTTACCTGTGTACACGCTTTTTTCGACGTTTGGTACGTAATAAGGAACTGCTATCTTTAGACGTCCGAAAGTCTAGCGGGCCGGACGGTATACCGGTGATCGTCTTACAGAGATGTGCTCCCGAATTGTCTCCTATCTTAACGCGATTGTTTTCCTTTTCTTATGACGAAGGCGTAGTGCCCTCTTGTTGGAAGGTAGCCCATGTCCACCCTATTCCTAAGAAGGGTGACCGTACAGATCGTAAGAGTCAATCACACTGAACTTCTTAAGTACCTCGAGGACCACCAGCTGTTCAGTGACCGTCAGTACGGATTTCGTCATGGAAGATCAGCTGGTGACCTACTACTCATTGCTGGAGAGACTGTTGAGAGTCGAGGAGAAGCTCTCTCAGTCAGCCTTGACATTCCTAAGGCCTTTGATTGGGTTTGGCATTGGGCCCTTTTCGCCAAGCTGCCGTTGTACGGCCTGCCTGATAAGACTCTGTGCGTGGGTTGGCAATTTTTTGCATGGTCGCAGGTAGTATAAAGACCGTTGTTAACGGTGCTTGTTCTGAGACCATGCCAATTAATTCCGGCATACCACAAGGGTCTGTGCTATCGCCCACGCTTTTCATCCTGCATATCACCGATTTATTACAAATCAGTGATATTCATTGCTATCTGGATGATAGCACGGGTGATGTCAAATACTCAGGCCGTATAAATATCCTTAGGTCAGAAGTCGACGAAAAAAGGACGGAGCTTGTTGCACAGGTTGAGTGCTCTCTAAACAGAGCATCAAGCTGGGGATCACAAAATCTTGTGAAAGTCAACCCCACAAAAACGCAAGCTATCGCATTTACCACAAAAGAGTCCAATGTAGCTCCAAAGTTCCAGAGTATCCCTCTCAACTTGTCGAAGACTATCAGCATATTAGGTATCGACAATCGACACTTCTAATGAGGTCCTCCAGTTCGGGATTCATTTAGCTATTAAAGCTAAAGTCACAGCTAAAAAACTTGGTGTAATAAATAAGCAGTATTTCACGCAGAGTAAACAACTATTGTTGTACAAAGCGCAGATTCGGCCGCATATGGAGTACTGCTCGCATCTCTGGACTGGTGGACCGAAGTATCAGCTGCAACCACTTGACTCCCTTCAGAGAAGAGCCATTAGAGTAATCGATGACGCGACGCTGACTAAGACACTTGAACCGTAGAGTCTTCGTCGCGATTATTTTTTTTTAACTGGCGACGCAAATGAAGATAGCAAGAATAAGAAAAAGTCGGGAGATTATGACAGCGTTGAAAAGTATGAAATTGGGTAAAGCTGCAGGGTATAACAGGATTTCGGTCGAGATGCTGAGGGCTGGATAAGATGTGGTCAGCACATCAGCCGTATCGCATTTATTGTAAATTTTTATTTCATAGTATAAAAAAAAATCTTGTATCATCTAATTTTATTTTTTATTTTTGAGAAGACTAACAATCTAGTTTAGTGTTATAAATAGTCATTATTTTAATATATACCGAAAAATTGTTGAGATCTCGAATATATCGAAAATACCGGAATATCGGTATTTCTCAGAAATCAGCACCGAAAATACCGGTTTTGAAAAAATGGTTCGGTATTGTGATCCCTACACACCACGCCCCCGGGACAACGCTGCGACGCCTCAGGGCGTCTCGACGCACAGTTTGGGAAACCCTGCTCTATGATATACATATAGTATAGTACACAGAAGTCATAAACTATAAACTAAGAAAATAACTTAACTAGGTATATTATATAGCACAGGCTGGTTGTTGTTGTAAAAACTAGTTAAAAAAAAATTAAAGTTTGAATACTATGTTGTAATCTATGATGAAAGATTTTATTTGGTTGTTCTGCGTTGCATGGTTTATCAGATATAACAATTTTTAAAATAACTTGCCGATAACATTATCTTGTTTAATTCGAGAACAAATTTGATACTATGTACATATTTTTAATACTTATTATTTATAGGTTCTGACAATATTCCACCAATAAGGATTAGTAAAACCCTAGCAGGAGCAGGGGTCACTCCACTCTTTATTAAAAGTTAACGCTCTTTTAAGGCTCTGTGAGGATCCTAAGCCTGTGGTGTGAACTGTGAGCTCCACTAATAGATACAATAATTAAACCCAATTATATGACTAAAGACTTGTATTATCAATAACAATAACAAAAAGTAAAACTAATAAATTTATAATAATTAGTATTTTTCTAATGCTTTAACCAAAAGTTCATTAATTCCAGTAATTAAATTCCTAGCATCCATTACGAGTCCAGCCGTAACCATAGCGTTGGAGAACAGTTGTTGCGCCACCAGATTAGCCAGATATTTGTCGGTGGTTACAAGTTTGTGTAGCTTTTTGATGATGGGATGTCTGCAACAAATAAAAATATATTAAAATTAGAAACATACTTGGTTAGGGTAACTTACTTGGTTCTTAGTTTTAACGTAGTTAAGGAATGCACGCTGTATTAATTATTATTATTATTATTTTTTTAATGGCAATCGTCTTACTTTTGAGACATTTTTGCCAGTATAGTGTCAGTTCAGTACCCCGAGCACGAAAAACTTGCGAAAAAGTATTCGTATCGTCATCGACTTGAAAATGTATGAAATTCGTACAGCGCCCCTATCGTGCGTAAAAGTAACTAAATTCGGCAGCACGAACGATTTTGATTTGATTCGTATCGCAAACGTATCGTTACGTAAACGATACTTGAGATTTTATTAACAAAATGCGAGCATGAACTTAATTTTGACGTACGGTAATGTTAATTTCGAAGGCTGGCTATCGAGCATAGTCGAATATTTTTTCACTTAGGATTTTCCGGTGAGAAAAGTTTCGGAACTTTTTTTAACTGCATAAAACATTTTTTTTTGCGTGTATTAAATGCAAATACCGCCCGCTTACCAACGTTGTTCTCTTTATTATCTTCTTGCTGCAAGTTTACTTGAAATTAAGGGAAAATAAAAACATAAAAACAACATAAAAAATCTTTCCTCATAGTTAATCCTCCTTCGAGTTAATAAAACCTTCGTTCCAAGTTGACAAGTTTCATCGTTGTCAGCGACCATATTTGATTATCAAACATCAAATTCGACACTGTCACTATGTCATCCATCCATGTAAATAAATAAAATATACCAAGTGTGAGTCGGGTTTTCACTAAGGGTTCCGCACAACACAATGTAATAATACATATATGAAACTCTTAATTCACCACAACACTCTTCAATGATATGAACACTATGGCTCAATGCATATTGAATAGGCAGCGACGCGACGCGCCAAGACGATCAGAAATGACAAGACATTATAAACCTTATGAACAATGTTACAAGACAAAGAAACGCTTGATAGAATGAACGAGGTGTGGGTACGTAGTATTATTAAGTATTCTGTGATGTGGGGAAGCCTCGAGCCGTCGTTTTCCTTTCGAAATACGGAACCCAAACTCCAAAGAATCAAGTCTTTGGTGACGCTATATCTTTCGTTCATAAACTGATATATATATTTTTAAAGGTATTAATAATTATTCTCTTTTTCAAATAAAATGCATTTTAATATCACTCTTACCGTATTTGAAGATGTTTATTCTGTTAAAGTACTTTTTTAAATATAATTTCCGATAAATAGAAAGCTAAGCCAGAAGTAATAAAAAGTTCACTGTTCAATTTAATTTTTGAACGAATAATTCATTCAATAAGACGTTCATTTCATTCACAACGGCTCGTCCCTACTTACATTAGGATGACGCTACTAACATAATCGTATCGACCTCTCGATAGCTGTCAGAGTGTGCTTCGTGCTGCCGCCTATCGTAACACCACGTTATTGTATCGTTGACTCGATACCTTTACGATACGAATTCGATGATTTTTCGTGCTCGGGGTACTGTAATGAAGTTAGTATTTCATAGTAATAAAAAGGTAATGGTAAACGAGGTAAAAAGAAAGTAAAAGAAAAATAAGTTAGGGAACTCCACCCAAAAGAAAAGAAAAAATAAAAACAAATATTTACAATAATTGTTACGAGATATAAAAAGAATACACTAACAGTAAAATACATATAATAATTAAACTTTAATGTTATTATCGACAAGAAAATTACTTATGATTCTAAATATTTGCAAATTATTGGATGATTGAAGGGTAGGTATGGAAGTAGGAAGAGGAATAACAAGACTAAGAGAAAGATAAAATGCTGAATGATTAAGAAGCGGGCATGAAAAAAATATATGATTGAGGTCTCCCTCGTCCAGACCACATTCGCATAGGGATGAATCCCTTCTGTGCAATTTATTTTTAAAATAGGTGGGTACACAGCAGTGCTCCAAACGCATCCGGATGATAGAACTTGACAGCTGCTTGCTGAGATGCCATTTAGCAAACCAAGGTCTCCGCGGGATATCCGGTTGGAGAGCAGCATACGCTGAGCCCCTGGTCTTGCTAGAGGCAGCCCAGGAGTTTGCTCAAGATCTGAACAAAAGTACTTTCGGAATTGCGAAAAGATCATGCGGAAAAATGCAAAATGGAATTTTATCACCATGGGCCACTGCATCCCTTTTCATAAAATTTGATGTGAAGGGAAATGAGTGAAGTCGACGTCATTCGCCAAAAGAAGTAACCACAGAGAATATTTATCTATGGAAGTAACTATGTTTTATAATTAGTGACAAAATAATTGTCTCTTTGAAATGCAAATAAATATTATGGTAACATTATATGCAGGTCACCACCATTATAATGGTTATTCAATATATGTGGTAGTAAAAATTAATATGCGCTTATATTTTTAATTATAAATATTTCGCAGGTTTATGAAATACATGTAACTAGCTAAATGTCGAGCTTTGTGAGGATTCGCGTAGTTTTTCTGCCTGGTAATAATTTTTAAGGCAGTTTTTTTTTATATTAAATGGCGAATCTGCCCGATACTAGCAAAAAAATTGCCAAACCATCAACCACTCCAACATATGTATAAAATTTGCCATGATATTATTGATTATGGCATAAAATAAGGCACAAAAATAAAGTTAATTTACCTTCTCATTCAAACTTTTACAAATTTCCAACCAAATAAATGCACAATAAAAATGTTATACTTTAAATAGAAACAGAAAATTGTCAAAATTCTATTTATATTTTGGAATTGTCAGCTTAATCTGCCAGAGTTGAAATTTAGGCCCCAAATCAGCCTAAATGGCAGAAATCTGCCACAAATGGTCACACTGAGTGACACCAGACGTCATTTGGATCATCATCATCATCATCAGCCTGTATCAGTCCACTGCTGGACATAGGCCTCTCCCAAGATGCGCCACTGAGCCCGATCTTCGGCTCTTCTCTTCCAGTCACTGCCCACCGCTTTACGTATGTCGTCGCTCCACCTGGTCACAGGACGTCCTACGCTACGTTTGCCGATTCGCGGTCTCCACTCTAGGACAAGTCTGCCCCAACGGTTATCAGTCCTGCGGCAGATATGACCAGCCCACTGCCACTTCAGCTTGCTAATCCGTTGAGCTATGTCGATAACTTTAGTTCTCTGGCGAATTACTTCGTTCCGGATTCGATCCCGCAGAGAAATACCGAGCATAGCTCTCTCCATAGCTCGCTGAGCGACTTTAAACTGGTGGACCAGTCGGACTGTGAGTGCCCACGTCTCGGCTCCGTATGTCATCACAGGTAGGACGCACTGGTTAAAGACTTTTGTCTTTAGACACTGTGGTATAGGCGACGAGAAGACTCGACGGAGTTTTCCGAATGCTGCCCAGCCCAGCTGAATTCTTCTCTGGATTTCCTTCTCGAAGTTATGTTTGCCTAGTTGGAGCGTTTGCCCTAGGTAAACATACTTAGTGACAACTTCGAGTGGGATTCCATCTACGGCAATCGGTTCCGGAACAACGTGCTCGTTGTACATGACTTTGGTTTTGTCCAAATTCATCCGGAGACCGATGCTACGAGAAGAATCAGCTAGGCCATTCAACATCCTTTGTAGGTCCTGCAGCGTCTCTGCCATTATGACGATGTCATCTGCGAATCGTAAGTGAGAGATGTACCTGCCGTTGATGTTAATGCCACGACCTTTCCAGTCCAGCGTCTTAAACATATCCTCCAAGGCGTTAGTGAACAGTTTCGGGGATATGACGTCCCCCTGTCTCACTCCTCGACGCAGGTGGACATGTTTAGTTCGCTGGTTCTGTACTTGTACAGTCATCGTTGCGGCATTGTATAGACATCTCATCACTTCGATATATCGCCAGTCGACTTGGCAACGCTGCAAGGACTCGAGAGCAGACCAGGTTTCGATTGAGTCAAAGGCCTTCTCATAGTCCACAAATGCTAAGCACAGGGGCCGATTATACTCTTCGGTCTTCTGTACAATCTGCCGCACCGTGTGGATGTGGTCTATGGTGCCGTAACCGCTTCGAAACCCGGCCTGTTCCGGAGGTTGAAACTCGTCGAGTCTTCGCGCAAGACGGTTCGTGATGACCCTTGAAAACAGCTTGTAGACATGGCTCAGAAGCGAAATCGGGCGATAGTTTTTCAATAGGGTTTTGTCTCCTGTTTTGAAAAACAAAACCACCATGCTTCTGTTCCATGCCTGTGGAGTTCTCCCAGTAAAAAGTACGGAATTAAATAGCTGCTGCAGCTGTTGAACTGCTGGAGCTCCTCCGGCTTTTAAAAGCTCCGTTGTTATTCCGTCTTCTCCTGGGGCTTTTCCATTTTTGAGTTGTTTAAGGGCCATCACGATTTCGTCTCGGCTAATTTCGGGCAGATCTTCTGTGAAGTGGCGGGTTAAGGTGGCTCTAGAATCCTCAGTATCGGGTTCGGGCCTTGAAGCATGCGATGCGTAGAGCTTGCCGTAGAAGTCTTCAACTTCCGACAGAATCTCCGGCTTGGATGCGACGACGTTCCCCGTTGACGTTGTCAGCTTTGTGAGGTGGCTTCTACCCAGAGGCTGGACGAACACTTTCGACCCCCGATTCTGCTCAATTGATTCTTTAATCAAGAGCGTGTTAGAGGATCGGAGGTCGCGTCGTACCAGCTTCTTTATGGATTTGTTGCGCACCAGGCTAGTTGACAAAGCTGACAAAGGGTCTGTTCGTCTCTCTTCCATTAGCCGAAGTGTTTCTGCCGAGAGTTTGGATTTTTTGCCCGTACGCTTGCTCTCGCAAAACTTCGTCCCTTCATCCCTGAGGATTTCCACCACTTCTTCGAGTTTCTGGTCTACGTCATCTGTGGTTTCCAAGGCAGCGAATCGATTTTCCAATTTTAATTGGAATGTTTCGGACCCAACAACGGTTTGGAGTAGGTTCGGGCGGAGCGTAGACTTCATCAATCGGAATCTCTCGGCTTTAAAGTCGATATCCAGAGTGCCTCGTACAAGTCGGTGATCACTTCCAGTATTAAACCTAGTGATCACTGAGACGTCTCTGAATATGCGCCGTTTGTCCGTAATGATGAAGTCAATCTCGTTTTTAGTCACAAAGTCGGGGCTTTGCCACGTCCATTTCCTTTGGGGCTGTTTCTTGAAGAACGAGTTCATCAAGAAAAGCCCCTCTCTCTCGAGGAAATTGACGAGCATTTGTCCCCTGTGATTCCTACTCCCAAATCCGTGTGGTCCTATAGACGATTCGCCGCACGTTTGTACTCCCACTTTGGCGTTAAAGTCTCCCATGACAACGTTGTAGTGAGCCTTGGAGGTGGTGTGTAAAGCTCTGGAGATATCTTCATACATGCTCTCCACCTCATCATCCAAGTGTGTCGAGGTCGGTGCGTAGACCTGGATAACCTTGAGGCTGTACCTCTTGGTTAACTTAATTATGAGGTACGCTACCCTGGTCGACACACTGGAGATTTCTACAACGTTGTCACTGAGAACCTTGTTGACCAGAAACCCGACGCCGCCTTGGGATGGCTGATCTCCTTCTCTGTAGTACATAAGATGGCCCGATTCTAAGGTTATGGTGTCCTCTCCCTGTCTTCGGACTTCGCATAACCCCAGAATGTGCCATCTTATGTGTTTCAGCTCCTCCTCTAGCTGCGCCAGATGATCGTCCAGCCGAATCGTGCGTCCATTGTACGTTGCGAGGGTCAGTTTGTTCTGGCGGCCTACCGTAACCCGGGGATTCTTAGCACCCCCTGCCCTGCCGTTACCGTGACCGCCGCCGTGGTCAGGAATAGCAGGGCGGCCGGGAACTGGGGGCCGCGGCATTGTGTGACTTTCCATCCTTCTTTCATCCCTTGGGAGGGATATGCCCTAATCGCCATGCTGGGCAGGCGTGTTGGCGATCGCAGGACGTAGCTTTTCGCACCGGTGACGCTGCTGCCCGTCACCGGCCTGTAGAATTTGGCTACGCCATAGATATGAAATGGTTATACCGCCATTTGTCGGTCGCCAGAGCCCCGTCTGTTGGTCAGCAGGATGCACCACGGGCAGGTGAGGTTGGCTGGGAGCACCGAGGTCGTATTTGTGCTCCCTTACATCCCTTCCTAGAAGTCATTTGGATGACAGATGTAAATTCTTTAGATTTCCAACAGATAGCGATAGGAATCAAACAGCGAAGTTAGTTCTTTGATCTTCTAACAGATGGCGTTAGTAGTAAAATAATATTCTATCCTAGAAACAAAATTGTTAATCTTCATTTTTTTTAATGATAATTAAATAATATTTTTTTACTGATAACTCATCTACATGTGAATTTAAATTACTATGTTAAAGCACAAATCAATAGGCGTGATAGTTTTTCAGTAAAGTGTACCACAAAACTGCTCAGGTTGTGGGATAGAGTTAGGGCTCGCTTCGCTCGCCCTGATAAAATCTCAGGGTCATGATCATGAATAGACAAACCCCAATTAGAACAAACTTTTGCATTTAAAAAAGTAAAATACAATACAATACAAATACTCTTTATTGACACCAATTTTAAAGAGATAATAGGACTTAACAGTGCACCGCGGTTTCGGCTGAATGTAAAAAGATATTAAAAAAATAAAAAATTTAAAAAGTATGTTATGTGTTAATCCAAGTTATCCATAAATTACCTGTGTAATAAATTTCATCGAAATCTGAGGGCCTAATGAGAGTTTCTTTAGATTCATTTACTTACTCGATCACGTTAAAGTAAACGCAGATTTGTATGGAAATTACAATGTTACCCACACTAGATGGCGCTTTTAAATTCACATACAAATCTGCGTTTACTGTAACGTGATCGAGTAAGTAAACCAATCTATAAAACTTGCACTAGGCACTCTGTGTCAGCGTGGTTAAGTAACAAACATACAAGGTTTCACATTTATAATATTACTAGCCGTCTCCCGCAGCTTTCCTGCGTTAAAAAGTATCCTATAGCCTAATCCATATAGACTATCCCTGTGCAAAATGTCAGTTAAATTGGCCCAGCTGATCCACCGTGATATATTGGATATACCATCTACCCGTACAAAGCAATTTGCTTATTTGTTCATTATACGAACTGCCAAGAAATGGAATACCCTGCTCGAGTCTGTGTTTCCGGTTAAGTACAATATGAGAGTCTTCAAATCGCAAGTGAATAGGTATAATCGATCGCATCATCACTTAACATCAGGGTCCCTAGACAAACTTCAATTTCCTGTTCCCATTCACGGTAACGCAAGTTCAAAATGTATGGGAATGACATCTTTATTGCGGAAACATATATATCATTCCATACATTTTGAACTTGCGTTAGCGTGAATGGACACAGGAAAATGAATTTTGGATTTTGTCTAGGGGCCCAGGTGAGATAGTGGTCAAGTGCTAACCAGTTCGGTGTAAAAAAAACCGTGACGAAGTAAACCAAACTAACAAATATACAAGCTTACTTTCGCATTTATAATATTGGTGTTGATAGTATGAATTAGGATAGGTACATACTTAGCATTGATTTCCAACTGCGGCCTGAGCAAGGCGAATCTGTTAGCCTCAGATAAGCTAGCAGCCTGTGTGCGCACAAAATGTCTAGCAGCCGCCATTTCAGGAACCACAATCACACAAGGATGGGAGTCAAGTTTCTGAGTTGTTCGCACTTCGAACACCTTGTCTACTAGCAATGTCTTCAGGAATGTTACTAGCTCGTCTACTTCAGACTTTTGGAGACTGTCGCTTCCTGTAAAGAGTAAACAGGCCTTATTGTAGTGGTAGGTCTCTGCTAGTCTGTCCGCAGCGGTACTACCACTTTGCCAATTAATTCAGCCGTGAAATTGATTTTTTCGGTTGAAATAGATAGATAGATAGATAGATAGAAACACTTTATTGAACACCTTATTAAAAGAAACAGAGTATTACTTAACAACTAATTATAATAGTGTAACAACAGGCGGTCTTATCGCTGAAAGCGATCTCTTCCAGACAACCTTTAGATGGAGAAATATGTAAATAGATACGGCGGTGTACAGTGTATAAGTAAATAAGACATAAGCTATTAAAGGATACTAAATTAATACAAAGAAAATAATAATAATTACTTTGATACATATACATAATAAATTAAATAATACATATATATATATATATATATATATATAATATATATATGGATATACATATATATAACATATTATTAGGAGTGTATATAACAAACGTATGTAATATAACTAACCAAGATAATACGACTTAACGCGTTCCTTGAATGTATATATAGTTTGTGATTGTTTTATCTCTAAAGGAAGCGCATTCCAGAGTCTGACAGCTTGAACAGCAAACGACTTATCATAGAAAGTGCTGCAATGAGTAGGAATAGAAAGCATTAGATTCTCTGATGACCTTAGCGAAAGGGAGTTAGTGGTGTGAAGAAATTCGAAGAGTGCTTTTAGATAGCTAGGAGAAGTGGGATTAAATAAAATATTATAAAGGAGTGACAGAATGTGTGTATTCCGGCGAAGACGAATAGGCAGCCACTTGAGCTTACGACGGAATTCTGAAACATGGTCATATTTGCGAAGGCCAAATATGAACCTAATTGAAAAATTTTGGAGCCGCTCAAGCTTATTTAGCTGCTCCTCTGTGAGGTCTAGATAACATGCATCGGCGTAATCGAGAATAGGGAGAAGAAGAGACTGTGCTAGCGCAACTTTAGTAGCCGTTGGTAAAAAATTTCTTAACCTCCTCAAAGCCCCTGCAGAAGCAAACATCTTGCGGCTAATGGCCGCAAGTTGTGGTCCCCATGACAGGTAGCGATCAAATATAATGCCTAGATTTTTTACAGTTTCGCTGTACGGAATCGTTAACCCTTCAAAGACTACTTGTGGTGTCGTACTCCAGTTAATTTTAGCGATAGTCCTTGAGCTTCCAACAATTAACACTTGCGTCTTACTTGGGTTCACTGTTAATCCGTGCGCCTTACTCCACTCCGATATATTCACTAGATCTTTGTTAATATTGCTAATAGCATGAGGCAGTTGATCGAGTGAAGCTTGAGAGTAGATTTGCAGATCGTCTGCATAGAGGCGGTAGGGAGAAGTGAGTTTAAGAGAAATAGAATTAATAAAGAGGGAAAAAAGAAGAGGTGATAAGACGCCGCCCTGTGGCACGCCGGCAGCGGTTCCACACCAAGTAGAGTAAGACTCTTCGATGCGGACACGCTGACGACGGCCAAATAGATAACTGTAAAACCAGTCAATTGCCATGGGAGATATGTTGATAGAGTGAAGAAATGCAAGGAGAATGTCAAAATCAATGGTATTGAAAGCGTTGCTGAAGTCCAGAAGGGTTAACACAGTTACTTTCCCTTTGTCCATTCCTAAACGGATATCATCGGTTATTTTAACGAGGGCAGTAACTGTGCTATGTCCAGGGCGAAACCCAGACTGGAAGGGATTAAGGAGGTGATTGAAGATAAGGAAGGAGTGTAGCTGATTATGGACAAGGCGCTCAAGTACTTTGGAGAGGAAAGGTAGAATGGATATAGGGCGGTACTCGTTGAAAGACTTGGGATTAGGTTTTTTGGGCAAGGGAATGATTTGAGCGTCTTTCCATTGTAACGGAAAGGTGCTACTGGAAGTTGAGAAATTAAGGATGTGGTGTAGGACAGGGAGTATGATGTCAAGGATAGGGATAAGCATGTTCCGGCTAATACAATCGACTCCAACTGCATTTGAAGTTATAGATAGCATACTCTTCTTCACATCTCCAATAGAAAATGGACTAAAGAAAAATTGAGAATGGTCAGGAGTTCTAAGGGTAGACAAATAAGTTAAAGTGGTGGCTTTATCGGAATCTTTAATAGAAGGAGTTGAAACAAAATGCTTATTTAACGTATTGATATCTAAAGAATTTGGGATAGAGTTACTATGACGGGATTTACCGACTCCAAGAGACCTAAGAAATTTCCAAACCTTAGCTGGATCATCGTTTTCGACAGATTTGTGGATATGGCGACGTTGAGCATCCCTACACACCCTATTGCAGCGATTACGGGCACTCGCATATTTATCTTTATTACTCTTATTTGGAAAGCTCTTATACCGAGTTTTAGTGACAGATTTTTTGTGCATCAGCGATTTAATCTCATCAGAGAGCCAAGGTGCGGGCAAGTGTTTGATTTTAATCTGTTTCAAGGGAGCGTGTATATCATACAGTTGAGTTATAAGACTGTTGAAAATGGACACCTGATCATCTACGGACTCAGCTTCGATAACAGGAGTCCAATCAATTTTCTCTGCATCCTTGATGAAGAGATCTTGATTCATGCTACCAAAGCTACGCTGCAGAATTATGGTGGGTTTAGGTTTAGGAGGGCGGATTTTATAGGACAGATATAGCAAGTCATGATAGGAGAACGCATCAGCAGAAACCTGACCGTGCTTATTAACATGGCTTAGAGAGGAAACAATAATCAAGTCAAGAAGGGAAGGAGCACAGTTAGGAAAATGATGCGTAGCGCTAAGAGAAAGAAGTTGAAGATTCGTAGATTCGACTATAGAAGTAAGGTTAGATGAACGATGATCGTTTTTTAAAAGACAGGTATTAAAATCGCCCATAATGATAGAGTGTTCATAAGAAGGTATAAGATCCTCAAGCATGTTTTCGAAGGAAGAAAAATAATTGATGCGTAAGGTGGGACAATAGAAGACGCCTAGGAGAACTTTGGTGTGGGACAGAAGAACTTCTATAAAAAGGTGCTCACCAGCGTTCGTGGGTGGAGGTTGCGCAGAAACACTAATTACGGAGAAGGAGATGTGTGCACGTAGGTAAATGGCAACCCCCCCTCCGCCGCCAACGGCACGATCATTTCGTATTAGGCGAAATCCAGGTAAAGGGTACAGGATTGAGGGAAGACATGGTTTGAGCCAGGTTTCAGAAACAAGGATCGCATCAATATTTTTGTTATCAAATGATGCCAGCATGTCTGGGAAATGAGCCGGAATACTTTGGGCGTTAAGATGAATTACGTTAAAGTCTTTAGGTACATCAGAGAATTGAGAATCCAGAATTTCCGAGAGACTCGGAATACTCGCAAAGCTGTCACTGCTATCACTATTTTCGCTAGACGAACATGATAGAAAAGTATCGGAGTTGTTGCTGTTATCAGAGATAGACATTATCACTTAAGTTTATAATAAACCAGAATATGTATTAGATGATATAGTTATATACTACTTAAAACTTCAAAATATGTATAATTATGTTATATGTGTAAATGTAATATTAAAATATATATACTAACTACTTTAAAATATGCTAACTCCACCTGCCAGTTGTCGGGATCGTTTAGAAATAAGAAGGAAACAAAACACAAAGATAATATAAGAAGAACAAAAAAAAGTAAATTAAAGCAAACATAAATAATAATAATAACTTTGATTATATTGAGTTTATAATCAAAGAATAATAACAAGAAAATCCATGAAATGCGAATACAATAGTGGGCTTCCCATGCCATTTTATGTATATAGTATAATTACTTTATAAAACATAATTCTGTACTATTACATATATTAAAAGAAAAGTTACATTAATAAAGCAAAAACAAATTAAAAAAAAAAAACAATCAATAAAACTAAACTAAAAACTGATCAGCATTCATGGCAATAAAAGCTAAAATGAAAAAAAACAAGTAAAAGTAGGTATGTTGTCACTGTCCAGTTCCTACCTACACTATAATATAATACTTGACACTGGCTAAATACATTCATTGTGTGAAACTAGAATTATAATAGGATAAAAAAGAAGCTAGTGTCAACTGTCAATGTCATTATTGACAATTTGTCAGCTCTTATTAAGCTTGCTCTTACTTTAATCAGTCAAATCAAACAAATTGTAAAATTTGGTAAAAGTTATTGTAGGTAAAGCTAAATCTGTGATAAATACGAAAATGTACCTACATAGTCAACAATAACATAAAAAGAGGGTGTTAAACTACGTGAATATATAAATATAGAGAACAGTGACAACAATACCTAATATTTTTGTGACAAGGACTTATTTTACTTCTTGTGGGCGGCCGCAGCGCGACGGATCCTGGGGCCGCTGGAGTCTTGTGCAGCTGAGGCTTGCGACTGCTTGGTTACTGGCACATCCATCTTCTCAACCTCGGCCAGGCAGTTCAATCGATGGCGTTCCCCATTGGCCCCCAATACGTATACGGAGCCATCGCGGGTCCAACACCGCGTAACACCAAACTTCTGACGAGCTGCCATGAATGCTTCATGCCGCGACTTAGTCAGAAACTCGGACAGCGTATTGCCAGAGCCTTTAAGCTGTGTTTTAGCGTTCCATATGTTGCTACGCACCGACAGATTTCGCAGCTCAACGAGAATAGTACGGGGCCGGACAGTTGAATGCTTGCCTATTCTGTGGCAGTAACTTATGTCGTCGATTGTGAAGTTTGATAGCTTCAACTGCTCCACAAACACTTTCTGCACACAAGTTGGCACACACTCAGATTTCTCCTCATCCAACCCATGAAGCAGCAAGATTTTCCGGCGACTGTGTGCCTCCAGACTGTCAGTTCTCCGATCCAGGAGGTTCACCTGCCCTTGAAGTGCTTGCAGTGCTGATAGAACAAAATCTTTAAAAGTGCCAAACTCTGATGCCAAGTTGGGATTACTGGCCCTTGCAGAAGGATTCTTATGAAGTTCCTCAGTGAATTCTTCCATCCGCTTTGTAAACATTTGACTCATATGAGCCATAGAGTTTTTAATTTCCTCCATTTTGCGTTTAATATAAGTGGTCAGTGATGAAAGATTTCAGTGCAGAAAATGTTTATTTATCTTTGTGTTATTGTATGGAAATCACTCCCTGGCAGGTAATGTGATTTATACTTTAATTATTCATTACACATATGCAAAACTATCAGTTATTTGTATTTATTTTAGATTAATTTTTTAGAGCCACTTTTTTAGTTAGGTACTTTTGTGGCACGTACCCGCAAAAAAAAAAAAAAAAAAAAAAAAAAAAAAAAAAAAATATATATATAAAATAGTGCAGAGAAATAGTGCAGTGACATGCAAAATTCTGGCATGCCGCTGTATCTGTTACAGGTAGACGTCATTTTTTACCATCAGGCGAGCGTCGAGCTTGTCCTGTTACCTTATATGATAAAAATAATGTTTAAAATGATTTTGATCAAACAAAATGATCGAAATGACAGAGATGCAAAAGCAGCTGCATAGCGTTGTTTCCCTCATTTTGTTCATTCAATGATATTCACATTCGGAAATAGGCCTACAGATTATAAGCTTTAGGTATTAGAATAATAAGCGGTTACCATATTTCTGATACATAGAAAGCTACAGTGATTCTTTAATTAAGAGCGCATTACATTTTTGAGTGTTGCTTGCTAAGAGACAATAAGATTCCAATCCCACGATCATTATCAGCCGGTATCAGTCCACTGCTGGACGTAGGCCTTCCCCAAGACACGCCACTGAGCCCGGTCTTCGGCTCTTTGTTTCCAGTCACTGCCCACCGCTTTGCGAATGTCGTCGCTCCACCTAGTCACAGGGCGTCCTAGTCTACGTTTGCCGATTCGCGGTCTCCACTCTAGAACCAGTCTGCCCCAACGGTTACGGCAGATATGACCAGCCCACTGCCACTTCAGTTTGCTAATCCGCTGAGCTATGTCGATCACTTTAGTTCTCTGGCGAATTACTTCGTTCCGGATTCGATCCCGCAGAGAAACACCGAGCATAGCTCTCTCCATAGCTCGCTGAGCGACTTTAAACTGGTGGACTAGTCGAACCGTGAGTGTCCACGTCTCGGCTCCGTATGTCATGACAGGTAGGACGCACTGATTAAAGACTTTTGTTTTTAGGCACTGTGGTATAGGCGACGAGAAGACTCGACGGAGTTTCCCAAATGCTGCCCAGCCCAGCTGAATTCTTCTCTGGATTTCCTTCTCGAAGTTGTGTTTGCCTAGTTGGAGCGTTTGCCCTAGGTAAACATACTGCGTGACAACTTCGAGTGGGATTCCATCTACGGCAATCGGTTCCGGAACAACGTGCTCGTTGTACATCACTTTGGTTTTATCCAAATTCATCCGGAGACCGATGCGACGAGAAGAATCAGCTAGGTCATTCAACATCCTTTGTAGGTCCTGCAGCGTCTCTGCCATAATGACGATGTCATCTGCGAATCGTAAGTGAGAGATGTACTTGCCGTTAATGTTGATGCCACAATCTTTCCAGTCCAGCGTCTTAAACATATCCTCTAAGGCATTAGTGAACAGTTTCGGGGATATGACGTCCCCCTGTCTCACTCCTCGACGCAGGTGAATATGTTTAGTACGCTGGTTCTGTACTTGTACTGACATCTTTGCGGCATTATATAGACATTTCATCTCTTCGATATATCGCCAGTCGACTTGGCATCGCTGCAGGGACTCAAGAACCGACTAGGTTTCGATTGAGTCGAAGGCCTTCTCATAGTCCACAAATGCTAAGCACAGGGGCCGATTGTACTCTTCGGTTTTCTGTACAATCTGCCGCACCGTGTGGATGTGGTCTATGGTGCCGTAACCGCTTCGAAACCCGGCCTGTTCCGGAGGTTGGAACTCGTCGAGTCTTCGCGCAAGACGGTTCGTGATGACCCTTGAAAACAGCTTGTAGACATGGCTCAGAAGCGAGATTGGGCGGTAGTTTTTCAATAGGGTTTTATCTCCTTTTTTGAAAAACAAAACCACCATGCTTCTGTGTGGAGTTCTACCAGTGAAGAGATGGACCATTGAAAAGGATGGACTGTATTTAAATAACAAATCCATCGAGATGGGGGCTTGTACTTCTATGAGTACTTTCTACTTCGTTACGGTGCATTATATCTCGATTTAATATGTTCCTAGGTGGTTCCTTCTCGGATGCTTAAATAGAAATAAAACTCACTGTCCAAGACAGTTAAGTTATAATTGTTATGCATTACTCATCTAAGCATCCCTTTCTCTACCTTTGTCACTACATCTTCTACCACACCAAAACACAGTATTATTATACTCATACATACCGATAACATTTTCAGATGGATCAGAAGACTCTTTAAGCATATCGTTTTCTACGGACACCAGTGTCTTGCCACCGAACTCTTTAAGTTCTAGGAGTACGAGCTCATCATACATTTCGTAGCAGAACAAAACCTCTACGTTTCGCTTCTTCAAGGACTCGTAGTACGGCGACGTTTGGGCTAGCTCTCGGCTAAAAACAAACAGATTTGCTATTTATTATTATTACCCACAGGATGGTCATAGTTCTTGCCTGCGTACATAGGGTTAGACTTCTTAACACGTGATACATGGGTGGTGCTAAACGGGCGACCACTGGTGGTAGACCTCTGCCGTGGCTCGTACCACCCATCTAATATAAACATCTTGGCCAGCTTGGTGAAGTGTGGATTGGATAATAGTCACTTAGTCAGATGTCCTAGTTCTTGTCTCAATACCATCTTCTATCTCCAGAAAAGCACGATTTCATCTTAGACAGCATCATCACATTACATCAGAGGAGATGGATCGGTCAAATCCTTGTCTGTCAAGATTAAAAGAAAAATGTAAACGCGTCGATTGATGATGCAACGGATTTAACAGTTTACAGTCACATTGTAAAGAGAAAACCTTTTGATTAAGAAGAAATATCTAAATATTTGACGTTAGTGACGTAGCGTCACGGTCCGAGTCAACGGAAGTGACGTAAGCGTCATGTTATATTTTATATTTATAAACGCGCCCTCTATTGTAGAACGGTGTTACTACGAATACGTATTCGTTATCATTCGGGTATTCGTCCCGCTAAGTTCAACAGATGGAGTTGTATTTATTAAAAAGTAATTAGAGATGTAGAGAAATAAAAAAAATGTAATACACTTGGAATTTTCTCTTCTAACGCGTAGTTTTCTACGCACCCCACCCTCTTTTTTTTCAAGGATGTATGGTTGTATGCAAAACTGAAAAGCGCAAATAATAGTTAATAGATTATTATTATATACTAGCTGTGCCCCGCGGCTTCGCTCGCGTTAAAAAGTATCCTATAGCATAATCTATAGTACTGGCTACCCCTTTGCAAAATTTCTGCTAAATCGGTCCAGCCGTTTGACCGTGAAGAAATCCCAAACAAATATACAATCTGACTTCCGCATTAATAATATTGGTGTTGAGGTGTTGATTAATTTAATTTATAGCAGTGTGACCTAAACCCGCACTTTACGCACGCTTTTCCGTGACTTAAATAGTCGATTATTGCACGGCGTGAAGGATTCTATTTGACGGAAAAACGTAGCAAGCGTAAAGTGCGGGTTTATGTCACACTGACTTTTCCGTGACTTAAATAGTCGATTATTTCACGGCGTGAAGGATTCTATTTGACGGAAAAGTGTAGCAAGCGTAAAGTGCGGGTTTATGTCACACTGACAGCTATAAAATAATATACGATACTCATGTCATAAGTTGTCTATTATTTCACAGCGTAGCACTCGCTGTGCTCGGGTGCTAACTTCACGCCGTGCAATAAAAGTATCGTAATGTACTATTAATAGTAATAATAACCTGGGTGCAGCCAAGTAGTAAATGTTTTTATCACCATCCTTCTGGCGGCCGCTATAATCTGCGAGAGAAGTCTTGGTTCCACTTTCCAGTTTCGATGACTCAAACCGCAAAAGTTTCGCTATGTTTTCCTGTACAAACATAAATTGAAATAAATATACAAATAATTAAGTTTGATTAAAAAACTAAAAAGAACCGACTTCATATGTCGCGCTACTGGCTTTTCATTAGCAAGTTTGAGGTGTTTATCTTCATATCTTTGGAGATACTGAAAATTTCTCGATGAAAATGGGACCACGCAGCAAGTATACAATTTCAAAATTTTTTTTTAAATCGGTCCGTAATCGACGTTTAAGGCGTCTTCGAGTAATCGGTGAACATACGAGTACATAAAAAAAAGATTCCGGCGAATTGAGAACCTCCTCCTTTTAGAAGTCGGTTGATAAAGGGGTTTGCGCACCTTTTCCATAGGATTTTGACTAGTGACAATCCCTTCTTTCAAGAAGAGACAGTAATCCTTGTAGAAGGCGTCATATGCTATGGGATCCTTGTTGGATTGGTCTACCATGAACTTCAGGAAACGGTTCGTGAGCACCGTCCGTAGTTTTCTGAAACAAATTATAACATAAATCATAAGGGGCAACATCAAATGTTTGCCTAACTGACACTAACACTAGTTAAATCGCGTTCATATACAGCGATTTATCGAAAAATATTATCCAAAACGCGATGCAGTTATTGATGCAGTCGTAAAATCACCGATCGTCGGTGCTAAAAGTAGCTTATGCGTCTCATAAATGTTGGACATAAAACAAGTTGTATAAAATAATTATAATAGTTTAAAAACTATAACAACCGACTTCCATGCCGCACCAGTCAGTTTCAGTTGCAAGTTTGAGAAGTTTATCGACATATCTATGGAGATACTAATAAGATCTCGATTAAATTACAATGGTACCACAACTTGGGATATCTCCTTTCCAACAAAAAAAAAGTCATCAAAATCGGTTCAGAAACGACAAAGTTATTCGCGAAAACACATAAAAAATATATATGAGGTCGAATTGAGAAACCTCCTCGGTTAATAAAGAGATGTCAATTTATTCATGTTTATAATATAACTACGGTACTAGCTGCATCGCGCGACATTGCCCGCGTTATAAAGTATCCTACCCAAAGTCTTATAATGTATTTAAAGTAAATTACTTTAAAGTATTTTATGGCGCCTGCCTGGTATCCAGGTTATATACTATCTGTATGCCAAATTTCATCCAAATCTGCTAAGCCGTTATTGCTACTTTATCTATTCATCTGTACTCATATTAAAAGCAAGCATCTAGATATGGCGCTGACTCTTAAAATTTGAACTCTCTAGAAAATATTTCGCATTTATAATATTTGTTGTTCCAGTTTTAGGGATGTACCATACGAGTTACAAAAAATCCTCATTCGATACTTTTCTATCGATTAAATCGCGCTTGATTAGCCAATCAAATAGCTTAATTCTTAACCTTATTATCGCTCTATAATGCCAGCCTAAATTTTCTTCCGAGACCAATAATTGAGTAACGGACCATCCTTAAAATACGTCACACGCTCAGACTATCATAAAAAAGGCAGACAGATTCGTGCCGAACACCCGAGTGACCGCAAGTTCAGTAATACTAAATTCTTGAGTAATAAGTTTCCGCGCCCAGTCCGGCATAGTCAATACGGCATGATTACTACGTAAGCAACACTGCGAAGTAATACTGCACGGAAGCGTCTGACCCTGCTGCCGCTTGGTAGCAAACTGAGCGCGGAAGCGTATTACTCAAGCATTTAGTATTACTGAACTTGGCAGACAGATTCGTGCCGAACACGAATCTGTCTGCCTTTTTTAGTTTGAGGTCAAAATATGGGCGTGTATCGACGAAGTGTGACATTATGTTAAATTGTTTTGTTGGCGAGTTCACACTTACTCTACTAGTGTCAAAATATGTGACGTCACAGGAGGGGGGAGGACCTCACAAATGTGACAAGGACGGGGGAGGGGTGAACAAATCACGAAATAAGTGTGACGTACTTTATGGATGATTTTAACCGGTATCTACACAGTATCGATACTAAAAGCACTTTGAATCGAAAGAAAAGTAATTACATCCTAGGAAGTTGAACAACAAAAATAGCTTGCTGTTAACTTGTTATAAGATAGGAAATATACTCACCCGATCAATGCACTGTTTTGTAATAATTCTCTGCTAAGATTAAGTGGAATGTCTTCAGAATCAACGACACCTGAAAACAATGAAAGGACGAGATTTTTTATATCTTCCTGTTACAGCAACAACTTTTAAGCGCTTGCGTGGGGACTACCCTTTGAGGCTGGTATTACCCAGATTCGTGTGACTGGCACATAAGATCTTTGAATTTGCCTAAATTATAACTAACTAGCTGTGTCTCGCGGCTTAGCCCGCGTTTAAAAGTAGCCTTTAAAGCCTAATCCATAATTAATAATCTATAAGTGATTGTACATTTAGCAAGTTTTTATTTTTATATATTGTGAATGTTGTAATGTAACAATTGTTGGTGAACCAAAATAAATAAATAAAATAATACGGGCTATCCCTGTGCAAAATTTCAGCTAAATCGGTTCAACCAATCCTCCGTAAAAAAGTCCCTAACAAACAAATATACAAACTGATTTTCGCATTTATAATATTGGTGTAGCATAGTAGCTTACCACCATCAAGGAGAAAATCTGCCGCCATAACCTTACGGTGTTCTGGCAGCACACAGCCCTTGAGAGTCAGAGTATTTCTAGGCTTGGCGTTACGTAGTAACTTCAGTAATCTGTGCTAGCGTGCTCCCATCTTTGACTACATCATTATGCTTACCACTAGGCGACTTAGTGTTAAAACGCTAGCCTATAAGATATTTCAAAAGTTGCCACATGAAATTGGCAGGTAAGTTTAACTCAAATAGTAATGTAATGGTTTGTAACTTTACGATTTATTATTTTTTTAAAACAATAGTATATACATAGTATATACATTAAAACAAATAAACCTATAATCAAAATCAATAAAAAACTAAAATTTAGTCTACCAAACCAGTAGGTAAAGTTTACCTACTGCGGGGCTAACATGGCAAGGGGACTATTTTGTCTTTCCAACTATCCGTATTTTGTTTGGTGGAGAAGGCAAATTATAAGTAAAGTTTTTCGACATTTATAAACGCCCGCTGTCTTTCAATCAATTCTTTTTTTTAAGTGTTTAATACGAAACAACATCAGAACTCGAGGTTAAACTTCAACAAGTGTTTAAATTGTTGTATTGATCTCCTGTCAGTAGCGAAAAACAGGGAAATAATTTTGTCTTTCGCCCGGGGATAAGGCCATGCTAGCCCTGCTGGTAGTGGTTTGTATGTATAATTTTTACCCAATTTCAAAAAATTAGGAAGTTCTAAATTAGTTTGTATTTTTTTTGTTTGTTACCTCAGAAAGTCATTTTGGAACCGATTAGGAAGATTCCTTTTTGTTTGATGAGGTATATATACTCTCCATTTGGTCTCATTGTACAATCCATCAAAACTGATGAGTAACTCCAGCTACTGAAATTGGCTATAGTCGGCGCGTTATCAACCGAGTCGTGAGGCCATAAATCATTTCCTTATATCTATCTCGCTCGCAACTACACACCATCGACAGGTAGCCGTTTACCGATATTCTATTTCTATTGACGTTTATGGCGTCACGACTCAGTAGATAACGCGCCGACTTTTCAGGGTTCCGTAGTCCAGACAAGGAACCCTATAGTTTCGTCATGTCCGTCTGTGTCTGTCCGAGGTTTTGCTAATAGACCCTCAATACTAGAAAGCTGTAATTTTGTGGGGGTATGTAAATAAATGACGCCGAGAAAGTGCTGAAATAAAATTTTGAAAAATATTTTTTTTTAGGGTAGCTCCCCTATATGAGAAGTGGGGATGATTTTTTTTTTCATCTTCTACCCCATCCTGTGGGATATCGTTGAATAGGTATTTTAAAATGGCTTAAGGGTTGCTAATACCATTTTTCGATTGAATGCTCCATTTACGAAATATTAAACTTTAATGTGCAAATTTTTGTTCCAGTAGGGCATCCCCCCCTCCCTCTAAAAGCTAAACTGCTGGCTTGAAAAATCTGGAAAAATTTGTGATAATAGCGCATTTCATGAACTTTAAAGGAAAATTATAGCGGTTAAGATAACTTTATTAGTTTAGCAGTAATAGTCGTTGAACTTGGGTGTAGGATAATTTTGTACCAAATACAAAATCCTTAGAATAAATCCTTTAAAGTGACAAAGACGTAGTCCCTAGTTGCTTGTTTATAACGGGTAAAGACTTGCATTGAATAACAGGCTCCTACGGAACCCTACACTGCGCGTGGCCCGACACGCACTTGGCCGGTTATTTTTTCAGCGCGGTATTTTTGGTTATCTTATTATGTAGGTTGCACATGACTAGTAGTCTTGTAAAATAATGTTACCTTTAACAAATCTCAGCCACTTGGGTAGTATATTCTCTGCCTTATTCTTGATTAATATCTTTCTGCAATAGAGTGCCACGCCTACGTCCGAGTCTCGAGACAACTCGAACAAGCCCGGCTTCCCTTCCGGTACATACAGAATGGATCTGATACTAAGCGGAGCGTCCGTCTTGTAGTGGAGAGTGAATCTCGGCTTGTCATATGTGTTCCCGATGAAGCGATAGAATTCTATATGCTGCTCTTGGGTTACTTCTTTAGGCTCCATTAACCATAACGGCTGAAAAATAGTTGTTTTTTTAAATTGTAGTGGTAATAACTAGAAGCTAAGCTCATTTTCAACATACTTCCAGAACGGAGAAGGTTCTCAATTCGTCTGTATATATATATATATATAAATATTTTGTATGTATGTTACGCGATTATTCCGTCAATTGTAAACCGATTCGAATTATTCTTTTTTTAATTGGTAGGGTACATTTTAAAGGTGGTCCCATTGTAATTTTATCAAGATCTGATAAATATCTCCAGAGATATGATGATAAAAGTCTCGCGGGGCATAAAAGTCGGTTGTTTTAGTTTTTAAACTATCTCTAAGCCATTGCATAACACAATTTGCAGTGGAGATTCATCCAATCTGAACTAGAGGTGACTCGTGGCTTCGCCCGCGTTAAACAGTCCTATGAGCTAATCTAGGTCATACATTACCTGTGGGTCAAATTTCATATAAATCCATCCAGCTGTTTTTATGTGAAAGTAACCCTTGATAGCGCTCCGCTATCGCACGCGCTGTGACCCTGTTTCCTTAATATAACTACACCAATTTCGTTGAAGATTACTATATAGTTAATCAATATTCTCTTTTAATTACATTTTCAACCGACTTCGAAATATGAGGAGGTTCTCAATCTGTATATATTCTCGTCTGTAGGTTTTATTTTATTTTATATTTTTATTTTATTTTATTTTACATTTTTATTTTATTTTATTTTATTTTATATACAGGATGTGGCGTAGACAGTAGTCAAGCCATCGCCTGTGGTTAGAAGGCTTCATGACTGATCAGAAAATCAAAATTTGTGTACAGTAAAAGTATCATGGTTTTCGAGTTATTGACCATTATCAAAATTTCATAATAATTATACCCTTGGTTACTATTTTCGATAGCATGACCACAAATTAAAACATTTTCTCAATGTAATTTTTGAGAAATACTCTTGGATAAATGCGCTATCAAATCTAAACTGTCTTTTTTATACCGTTACCTTAATTTTTGTATTATTTAACATTTTATTTCATAATTTACTGAGCGGTATAAGAAAATCGAAAGTTTCAGTGCCTGTGGTGTAAAAAAATGTATGAAAACATGTGCGACCAAGCTACAAAAAATTTGCGTATTTCATTGAGATTCCAATAAGATATAATACATGGTATGTTCATATTTCAGTCCAAAGAAAATGCCTGAGAGCAAAGGCAATTTTTTCCAATAAAGAATTTCAACTTTTATTATTAAATTGACAAATAAAATGATTTATGGTACAGGAATCGTGAACATTATGACAATAAAATCGCCATCAGCCGATATAATGGTCAAACGCTAGCCTATCAGGTAGAAAAAATAATAAGAGACAGTTTTTATTCAAATTCGTAAAATCACAATAACTACTCAAAATGCGCACCACGAGTCGTGATGCTGTGTCTGCATACCCCTTTTTTATCATTTACACTATCCAGTGCCGGTGATACCCCCAGTGAAAGAAGTCCAGTGGGTTTATATTATTTATATTGTGGTGACCGTTGTAGCCACAGAACAGTCCCCAGGCGGCCGATCCAAAGCCCGAGATATGTATGGTTGAGGTACTCGCGGACAACACGGGCGTAATGCGCAGGGCAGACATGTTGCAACCACATTCTTCTCCATTGATCTAATGGCATGTCTTCCAACAAAGTGGGAAAATTATTTTACAAAACATTAAAATATCTTCTGAAATCCAGTGTGGCTGGCAATTAAAAAGTAGAACGCCAATCCAGTCACTGGACTAGATTGCTCACTGGAATGATAATACTCCAGTGCTGTTTCAAATTATTCGAGTGGCATTCCAGCGGTAGATTCGATCGCTGGAAAGGAACGCTATTGTACTTCTTCTACTAGGGATGCCTAAAGGAGCTGGTGTACAAGAAGCCGACTACTTCAATCGAACATTTACGACAGTGTGTGGAGACAGCAGCGTAAACATAAATGTAAATGACAAAAAAGGGGTATGCACACCCCGCATCAAGACTCGTGGTGCGCAATTTGAGCAGTTATTGTGATCTTATGATTTTGAATAAAAACTGTCTCTTATTATTTTTTCTACCTGATAGGCTAGCGATTGACCATTATCTCGGCTGATGGCGAGTTTACCGTCATAATGTTCACAATTTCTGTGCCATAAATCATTTTATTTGTCAATTTAATAATAAAACTTGAATTTCTTTATTTGGAAAAAGTTGCCCTTGGTCTCTTTAACAGGCATTTTCTTTGGATTGCAAGCTGAAAATACCATGTATTATATGGTTTTGGCATCTCCATGAAAAACCCAAATTTTTGGTAGCTTGGTCACACATGTTTTCATACATTTTGTATTACACCACAGGCGCTGAAACTTTCAATTTTCTTATGACTCTCAATACATTTTGAAATAAAATGTTAAATAATACAACAATTAATGTAACAGTATAAAAAAACATTTTACATTTGATAGCGCCTTTATCTAAAAATATTTATCAGATTGAGAAAATATTTTAATTTGTAGTCATGCCATAGAAGAGTCACCTCACCAAGGGTGTAATTATTATGAAATTTTGAAAATGGTGAATAACTCGAAAACCATGATACTTTTACTGTACACAAATTTTGATTTTCTGATCAGTCATGAAGCTCTTTACCCCCAGTTTCCATTCTAGGCCTAGCGTGCTTACCATCTTCGACCGCATCATCACTTACCAACAGGTGAGATAGTAAATAAACACTAGCCTATAAGATATTAAAAAAAAAGGTGACGGCTTCACTACTGTTTACGCCACACCCTGTATGTTATGCGATTATTTCGTCAATTGTGAACAGATTCGAATGATTCTTTTGTAATGGGTAGGGTTGGTTGGTCTCCGAGGTGGTGCCATTGTAATTCCATCGAGATCTGATAAGCATCTCCAGAGACATGACGATAAACGTCTCAAACTTGCTACTGAAACTGACTGGCGGGGCATGGAAGTCGATTGTTTTAGTTTTTAAACTACCTTAATTATTATTGGTTACATAATAACTATTAACTATGACTATACTAAAAAAGTCATATTAATGTGATATTAAATTCACCTTTATGGAGTTCACTTGTTCATCATTCAAGAGAATTGGGCTGCCAATGAAGTTGCTGTATTTCATTATAATATCTGAAATGTAAAACAACATTTTTAATGAGATGCTATACAATTAATTAAGGGCCAGTTTCAACGGTTCCTGATAGCGCTAAT
Organism: Cabera pusaria; assembly: GCA_954871355.1. Classification (NCBI taxonomy): domain Eukaryota; kingdom Metazoa; phylum Arthropoda; class Insecta; order Lepidoptera; family Geometridae; genus Cabera; species Cabera pusaria. The sequence goes on from OX940888.1 coordinate 17,451,971, forward strand.
ATGAAAAAATCTGACAAATTTTTGACAGCTTTTATATGGAGTCATGTGTCAGATAGACAACTATCTAACGCATTATCAGGAACCGGTGAAACGGGCCCCTTAATCTTGTGAATTTAATTTGAAGTGCATACTTTTGACTGTATCATCATCAGAAAATTCTCTGCAATCTGTTTTTAAGTACACAACAATTTTTGTACCGATTGGTACATTATCAACCTCTTGGATCTCATAGGTGCCAGATCTGAAACAAAGTACAAAAGTTTATGTGAGTGGTTATATACATAACTAGCTGATACCCGCGACTTCGTTCACGTACACCAAGAATTTAGTAGCCTATGTTCATCCTCATGCTATAAAGTATCTCCAATGTTAAATTTCAATAAGATCGTCCGTTTAGGCGTGATTAGGTAACAAACAGACAGAGCGACAGAGTTACAAACGTTTTTATAATATTATATAATATATTATAGTACGGATGGATTTTTGTAGTTGTTCCGTATTACTTGTATTGATTCCACCTTCCCATTTTATTATCGGACATCCACAGACACTAAAAGGCGCCACCGATTTATGATGGATATGACCATATACCCGAACGAAGCTATTTGCGTCTTCGTTTATCATACGAACCGCCAAGGAATGGAATGCCCTGCCTGAGTCTGTGTTTCCGGTTATACAATATGGGGGTCTGCAAATCGCGAGTGAATAGGTATCTTTTGGGTAAGCACGCACCATCATCGACCGCATCATTACTTAACATCAGGTGAGATAGTGGTCAAGTGCTACCTAGACTTATGTAAAAAAAATAAGTTTAAATTTATATTGTATCTATCAAAATAAACTAGTTGGTGTACTTTCAGTACCTACTAAAATTAATTAGTGTATTTTTGTTTAGTTTTATTTTCTTCAGTTACTCCTATAAAATGTGAGAATTCTTTAATGATAAGTTAATCAAATTTATACCACAGATCATTAATGAAATAAGTAAGTTTTTGGAACTTGTCCGTAAAAAAAACAGAAAAAAACATTCTGTAAATACAACCTTACTTGTTCCATCTGTAACGTTTAATCCACCCAAAGGTTGTCTGGAAGAGATAGCGTTTAGCGATAATACCGCCCATTGTATCTCATTTCAATTAGTTAATTCCTATTTTGAGTTATTTCAGTTTCTCGGTTTCAATAATAAGTAATTACATTAAATCGAATTTATCTTGAATTTACTACTTACATACATTATGTCAGTGAGTCTGTGAGTAGTGCAAGAACTGAAACGTTAGTGTAATGTATTAAATAATAGTATAGACAACCCATTCATTTAGGGCACATCCTATTAGTAGCTTAATGTCACATAAGTCTTATATTTGAATGAAAAATGTTAAATAACTTTTGACACGTGTGTTATATTTGATGCCTATATACATATTTAGAAATACTGCATATAAACAAAATACATTCTTAATTTTAAACATAACCACAGAATAATGAATAGTACAAGTACAGAAATTGCACTCCCTGAGAGCAAAAATGCGAGATTAAACCTAGTTACAACGTCGGTAACGGTCAAAATGCGCTTCACGCCTCGAGTGCGACCTTGAATTTGCGTCCCAGTATCAACTAATAGTAACTATGAACCGCGTGTTGCGCACAGTGAAATTCACCGTAAGTCCGCACAGCGAGAGTCTGAATAACTCGGTCAACTCGCGGCCTCTCCTATAGGGTTGAATGTTATAAGATTGAAGCCTTTAATTGGTAGCAGAATACTATAAGGTAGAACAATGTAATGAGTATATTTAAAGTGCTACATTCATGTTTAATGTCGAGGTAGGATAAAAGTACTACAGTTATACTTTAATTAAGATAGTTTATGTGATAGTTTAATTAAGATAGTTAAAACTAAAACAACCGACTTCCATGCCGCGCGAGTCTATTTCGGTTGCAAGTTTGAGACGTTTATCGTCATATCTCTGGAGACCCTCATCAGATCTCGACGAAATTACAATGGTACCACCTCGGCAACGAACTCTACCGATTAAAAAAAAATCATTCAAATCGGTTCACAATTGTCGGAGTAATCGCGTAACATACACACAAAGACGAATTAAGAACCTCCTTCTGTTTGGAAAGTCGGTAGAAAATAATGTTCTACGTTCAATTGAAAATGAGTATGTAAAAACGTATAAGTATGTTTAAACGTATGCTACGCAATGCTTTTTAGCCCTTCGTTTAGACATACTGAATAATATTTTTGTATGTTAATATCGTAAGCAAGGAATATAATAATGAGGTAGGTACAAGTAAGGCGCGCGGCCGATCGAGAGCGCGCGTGACACTTAACTGACTGAACATGGACCCGAGAGGGTGCGCGGAAGTACTTGTAGTTTCATAGCTACAGCGCTGAGTGCGACAGGCCTGACATAACATACCCATCAGAAGACCACTTATATCCAGGCGAGCCGACTTTACTGCTCCGTGTAAACACTTCTATTTTATCAGCAACCATAAATGCAGAATAGAAGCCTACTCCAAACTGTCCAATAATAGAACTTGCTTGATCGGCGCCTTGTTTCTTAATTTCTTCTATAAATGATTTTGAACCAGATCTTGCTATTGTGCCAATGTTCTCTGTGAGCTCTTCTTTAGTCATTCCTATACCTGAATCCTGAAATGTAATTCAACATAAAAATTGGGCGAGTCTCACGTTTGTGAGCAAGAAAGTACAACTATGAAACGCCGCACATTGTGCTGCTCGCACGGGAGTGCCTCTATGAATAGAGTGAGTACAAGATAGATATAATGTTATAATTCTAGTAACTGTGGCCATACAATTCACAGATTTTTTTGGGAAAATCATACCTTTTTTGGTAGTTTCAATTTGGTGGTGTTTAGGCCAACCTAGATAAAACACAAAGCCAACTGCAACACTGCTGGGTAAGAATAAATGTCACATCATACCTGAAATGTGATGGTCCTGTTCTGTTTATCTGTAGACAGTTTGATTTCAAGTGCTCGATCCACCTCTTCAAGCTTCGGTGCATCGGGAGCGGAGCTGACATTTAAATACCTGAACTTTTCTAATGCATCGCTGGCGTTTGATATCAGCTCTCTGATGAACACCTATAAAAATAAATTAATTCTGCAGAATTTACATTAACTCACTAGGTACAATGATACACACATCTACTGATAACACAGAATGAGGGCATTTAGAGCGCATTTCATCAACAATTTTAAATGTCCAGTCACTAGAGAGTTTTAAATGTCACTAGGCCTTTGTGACATTTTAAACTCTTAATTAGACATATTTTCTACAGGACGAAACAATAAAAAGGTTGTTCATGCTTAGGTACTTAAAGACGCGACAGGGGACTTTGTTTTATAATATGTAGTGATTATCATACCTACTTAAAATAATATATTAATAACCAATGAAATGGCTTCATTCTTTACCATGAATATATCTATGCTCGAGTGCTAATACCACCCTTACTTCACTATTAATGTTTATAATCATTATCTTACTTCTTTTTCGGAATACAATGATCTGGCCACAATATCAAGCAGCATACGAGTCTCAGCTTGGAATTCTTTAGTTTCTGGGGAGCCTTTGGCATCAGATTTCTTTTCTTCAATAGCAGTGCTAAATGTTCTAATGCTCACACTGGGTGAAAATACTTCTAGAAAAACAAAATTATGTTACATGTGAAATTATGTTTAGTATACAACCAATATATAGGGTGATTCAGTACCGATGGATCAAACGAAGCAGGGTGATAGACGACCTCACTGCACATCTATTGAACCCCCATGTATATTCTATCATTTTGGATAGTATAGGAGATGTTATATATATACATTACTAGGGATGTTAGGAACATATATCAAACAGCATATATCATCACCTTGCTTAGTTTTAATTTCTTAGTATACAAGTGTTTTCCTAATTCCACATCAATATGGACAGTGCTGGAGGTTAGATTCCTTCACAAACTTCAAAGTTAAGTTTGTTTTGACTAATTTGTACGTAAGCCTCAGTGTGCCAGTTCAACTCGCACTTGACTGGGTTTTCAATTTAAATGTCTGCTTACTTTACTGTTAGTTTTTGCACTGATACAAAGAGACTATACCACTGATTTTGTTATTTTTGCAACTACAGTGCTTATTTTTTTTTAACTGTGGAGGGATAACAAACACAAGTAAATTAAATATTTTTTTTGCAAAAAAATTAAGATGGCAACATAATAATTTATTTTTTAAATGAATTAATAGATGACTGGTAAGTAAAGCAGGTAAGGTAAAACTTAGTAAATGTATATAATTAATTAGTCCAGTAACTGGATAATTAAAATATAATAGTTGTACACTCAACTAGGTTCACACCAGGCGATTTTTGTTGTCAACTTTCTAGGGATGTACTTTTCTTTCGAATCCAAGTACTTTTAGTATCGATACTGAGTAGGTACCAGTTAAAGCACTCGTATCGTCACTCAATTATTTTTCTCGGAAAAAACATTAAGGCTGGCATTGAAGAGAGCTAAAATAATGTTTAGAATTAAGCTATTTGATTGGCTAATCAAGCACGATTTAATCGGTGTGGTGGATTGTGTTTAACAATTTACAAAAAATATAAAGTGTGTAACACTTCAAAGAAACATAATACACGATTTAATCGATAGAAAAGTATTGAACGAGAATTTGTTGTAATCGTATCGCATATCCTGAAGTTGAACCACAAAAATCGCCTGTTCTGACCCTGGTATAACTGGATAATTGTTTCACCCCTATATAAAATATAGTAAGTATAATAAATTATTTTTTCTTTTCATTACAGCTTAGCAGATTGTGTGCGAAATATGATAAAAATAGAAATAGATCTCTAAATCCCACGGAACTTTTTGTCTTGGACAAACTGAGCGAAGCCGCACAGCAAAATATGACAATTTAATTTTAAATGTTATATTCAAATCAGTGGAGGCACATAGAACATACCATTTTTTTTCTTTCCAGACAAATTAATTGCAGAAAATCCTTTAGGTTGTTTGTTCACTGAATAGAAAAATAACCTTCGTGCGTAAAATGTAGCGGGTCCAAATCTAGCTCGTAAAGCTGACATTTTATGTGGTTTAAAAGTTATCACTAGAAAATGGATGCGATTTGCAATTGCAGTCTCTCTGAAACTAAATCTAATAAAATAAATTACAAATCTTCAAATTATTTGTCGAAATCAGAAAAACCTAGCAAATTGTTTTTATGGCACACAGTTTCAGATTTCTAGTAGTTACTAAATATGTGTGCGCACAGAAATACAGAATGTGTGTGTGTGTGTATTGTCAGTTGTCTAATTTCTGACATTGACATATGTCGTATTTGGTAGATTATTTTGGTAGAACTGTTTCCGCTGATAGTGAAGTTTGTTCTGTTTGTTTCGGAAATAAGCGGTTTTATCAAAGTCTTATAAGTTAATGCTAAACATCGTAGGAATTAGTAACAGAAAGCGTCACTTTCTTTCAGTTTTGATTTGACAGACGCAGCGCAGACGACACTGACGAGACGACATGACAGTCTGTGTGTTTGGCCAGCCAAGTTCGGCTGTGATTTTTGTTAAACAGTTTCCTGAGTTTCTTGAACAGGAAACTGTAGACATTTCAATGTGAAAATTAATACCAGTGTTTTTTTATTGTTTTATTATATTTTACATTACTAGTAGACTTCTTCTCTTCCAAATACAAGTGAAAAATAAATCTACATCTTCGACCTCAGAACTTGTATAAAAACATTTGTAATTTTCTGCCTACTGATTTATTTTTAAATATTTTCTAATCATATGACGCGCGATAATTATCGTGTGCGGTAGTAGCGTAGTGGAGATTGTAAATTATCGTGGGAGAAACGGTCAAAAATGTGTGTGAAGTGTTTAAGCAGGACGAAAAGTTACTTTTTGACGGTGTTATCTCGACTGAGGTGTAGTACCTGATCGCTCGGTCGGGAGGCGCCTTGGACTGGGTGAAGGTGGAAGAGTGGTGAGGATGAGGGAACTGAGGTGAAGGGTCGCAGGCACCGTGGAGCACCTGGTGGGAGGCGGCGGCGCGGGCGGCCTGATGCCGGGCGCCGCGCCCGCGCACCACCCGCCCAACATGCTGCAGCCCATGGAGGAGATGCTCCTGCCTCCGAAACGACAGGCCGTTGTTGATCGCTTGCGGTGAGTGCTCATTTCAAAGTGGACCTTGTGCACCCCGTGAATTAACAGACAAGATATTATTGCTGTTCGACCTGCTCTTTCTTTAAAGGAGTTGTAGGGTCCAGTACATAGGCGACAGTAACTGCTTACCATCTGGTGGGCTGTTGTTTGCCCTCCGTAACATGAAAAAACTGCTATCTGTTATCATTTCCTACTATCATCAGTAAAACAAGAAATGTAGTGTAGGTATGTGAATACGTAAACAGGCATTTTAAACTATGACTAACTAAAATTTATAAATTTCTACACAATTTAACCGTTATTAAAAATTGTTTTGAATTACCTTTACTGGTTACTACCTTTTTTAGGGTTCCGTAGCCGAATGGCAAAAAACGGAACCCTTATAGATTCGTCATGTCTGTCTGTCTGTCTGTCTGTCTGTCTGTCCGTCCGTATGTCACAGCCATTTTATTCCGAAACTGTTAGGACTACAGAATTGAAACTTGGTAGGTAGATGTATTCTGTGAACCGCTTTCCGATTTTTATACAAAAGTAAAAAAAATAAAAGTTTAAGGGGGGGCATCCCATACATGGAACTGAAACAAAAAATAATAATTTTCTTCAAACCTATACGTGTGGGGTATATATATATATATATACGTGGGGGGTGTCTATGGATAGGTCTTTAAAAATGACATTGAGGTTCCTAAAATCCTTTTTTTCTCAAAGTCAATCATTTGAAAGATAGGCGCGTCTAAAGTGGTAAAATGTGTGTCCCCCCCTCTAACTTTTAAAGTATGGGAGTGAAAAATCTAAAAAAAATATATGCTGTAGATCTCAATAAAAACTTATTACAACGAAAATTGGTTTGAACGAGATACAGCCAGCAGTTTTTGAGATATATTATAAGATAACTTTGTTTTTCATGCAAACACTATGAAAAACAAAGTTAATTTTGTAGTTGCGAAAAATCATAGTTATGGAATGCTTAACTGTGTTACGGAACCCTACGAGTGCGAGTCCGACTTGCACTTGGCCAGTTTTTTTTTTAACGTTAATAAGGAACAGGACAAGCACAACACTTGCCTGATGGTAAGCAATCTATTACAGAGACAGTGGCATGCAAAATTCTGGACTGCCAGGACTTTGCATATCACTGCACTGTGCCTGTTACCTTGAGACATAAAGATGTTAAGTCTCACATAATTCCTGTAATTTCACTGGACACCTTGCCATTTCAACCGAAAAACATTCCTATTTCATGGCTCATCTATCATGTATGTTTTGGCCTAGAGTTGTACATTCTAAGTTGATGAAATGCCAGGCATAATGCTGTCAATTGAACTTCCATGTTAATAAAATAATTGTAATTTAATAAACTGGCCAAGTGCGAGTTGTACTCACTCACATAGGGTACCGACTGAACAAAATTTGCCGGAAAAATTAAGTACATAGTTTTAACATCAATATAGTTTATATTATATTATATTTTTTATATTAATATAGTTTTAATATAAATACCGTGTCAATACTAAACATGCTTATTTACTACAATGCCATCTAATGAACTTCTAACACCGACTAAGTGAACGTTAACACAAAGGTGTTAGGGTAGGTAATAATAAGGTAAAACAGTGTTTATCAATGTGTGGGTCGCCTCTATAAGGGGGACGTGGGGGGTCGTGAAGCTTCAGAAAGAGAAAAAAACAAAGATTCAAAATATACTTTTAAATTAATAGTAATTAAAGAGCATTTGTAGGAGTTGTGATTGAGAGTGCTTATTATATTTGTTTCAAAAGAAACTTTCTAAACTTTCGTCAACTCTGGCGGTACTATCTGCCAGTCGGTTGTCACTGATCACGCACGCAACATATATTATTATTCAAATGACAGGATAACTGCTCATTTGTGTTTTATATTAGAAACGATTTAAGTTTTTTATAATCATTTTGCAGGTTCGACAAAAAACAAGCATAATATGTTTAATTTTTTTATGTTACCGATACTATAATGACAAAACGGCGTAAAATTCCCTTTCTCGACTTCAAATTCAACTCTTACTCAGGAATTTTGATGTTATTTTGTGAGGTAAATAAAAAGAATTCGTAAAAAATTTTTTATTTCATTGAGTCAACCCTTTACTGTATCCACTGAACACCACTAAGAATATGTATAAAATACAATAAAATATTTTTTTAAAGTAAGTTTTTTTATATAATAAATGATACATATTGAATAGTTTGTACATAGCGATCTCAGATGAGAATATGTTCTTGTTTCATACTTTTTAGAGTGTGATATTTCAGTAGTCGGGTTTTAGTTTTTGAACTTATTTTTTATTCGAATTTGTTGTTATAGCGGCAACAGAAATACATCATCTGTGAAAATTTCAACCGTCTAACTATCACGGTTAATGAGATACAGCTTGGAGACAGACAGCCAGATAGACAGACGGACAGCGGAGTCTCAGTAATAGGGTTCCGTTAGTACCCTTTGGGTTTTGAACCCTAAAAACAAAAAGAACCGACTTCCATACCCCGCGAGTCAATTTCAGTAGCAAGTTTGAGACATTTATCGTCATATCTATGGAGATACTTATTAGATCTTGTTGAAATTACAATGGTACCACCTCGGAAACGTACCCTACCGATTAAAAAAAGAAGCATTCGAATCGGTTCACAACAGATGGAGTAATCACCTAACATACATAAAAAAAATATGTAAAAAATAACATACATGAATTGAAAACCTCCTCTTTTGTGGAAGTCGGTTGAAAAAGACTATCAAGTGTACTCAATATTCTCTTCTGGTTTTATAACCAGAAGAGTTATAACCAGAAGAGAATATTGATATTGTTAATAATAATATTGTGTGGAATGGTACTTCACTCACTTCTTATATTGGAAACATACAAAATGTAATTGTAATAAATACTGGTTTAGTGTGAATAGAGCGCATGGATAGAAGGTTGAAACACCCTTGAGTTGATTGTTACGGAGATGGTTTTATCGGAGCCGAAGACGAAACCGGAGTTTGAAATTTATTTTAACAGAACCGAAATCGAAACTGAAAACGGAACCGGAGGTGAACTATGGAATATTGGGGACAAATGAGAACCTGTGTTAAGGCCGGGTCAGATAAATAAATAAAACAATGCTATAATTATTCCGTATAACCTCCTCTTCAAATACTTTTGAACCAAAGCTGAATCCAGATGTGTGACTTCAACCGAAAAATTTGGTATATCGGAACCGAAGCCGGAACCGACCACTCCAGACACAAATTTAGCTTAGTTGGAGGGATTATTAAGACAATTTAAACACCAAACTAAGGGATGCACTTCTGTGCAGAGATGATAAAAAGATTACTCCTTTCATTGGCTATGAAGAAACTGAATTATATTATAATGTGGGACTTATCGCGCTAAAAACATAATTTTATTTATCTCGATGTTTCTTTTAAGTGTTCTCGTGACCACAGTCAAGCAACTTGATCGAAACGTTGAGGTAAATAAAATATGTTTTTGTGCGATAACTCCCATATTACAATACTAGAAGTGTCCCGCGGCTTCGCTCGCGTTAACACCTTCTTTTATTTACTTAAAACTTTTCTTTTGTAAAAACGATTCTATCATTAAACACATCAAATAAGAATTAGCCAAATCGGTTCACCCGTTTTCATGTTATCGCGTGACTAAGGCAATTCTGGATTCATATTTATAAAACCCTAAAAACCTAAATTTACAGACTTTGTTACCTACCCCATTTCGAAAAATCCTACAACACGTACTTTATCCCATCTTGTTTCGCCATACAAACTTTGAATCCCCGTTACGTATCCGGGAGGAATTTTCAGAAAATCATTTCTGAGCGGATACCTACGTCATAATAACTATCTGCATTCCCAATTTCAGCGGAATCTGAAACAATATTGATTTTCACACTTTGTCCCCATTTCACCCTTTTAGGAGTGGAATTTCAAAAAAACATGAACCACATATTTACTTATTTTTTTACTGGAGCATTTGTATGAAGTTTCGAATAGAAAATACTATCTAATCTTGTTTTTCCATACAAACTTTGAACCCACGTTTCATCCCCTTAAGGGGTGAATTTTGAAAAATCCTTTCTTAGTACTAAGACAAATATACCCTCTAAATTTCAAGTCTCTACGACCAGCGGTTTAGGCTGTGCGTTGTCTGTCAGTGAGTCAGTCAGTATGTCAGGACAAAGATTCTTATAGTATTAGATAATTATGTGTGTAAATCGAAAAAGTTTAAAATTTACATTGCAACATTTCAGGCATTGACTAGAAACCAAGAAAAAGTTAATTTTCTCGAAGATTAAAAAAAATTGGAGATTTAACATGGGGGTTCAATAGATTCATAATGAGGTCCTCTACCACCCTACTCCATTTGATCCATCAGTGTTGAATAAACCTGTGTACTGTGTAGAGCTAAACAAAATCTAAAAGTACCATATTGACATCTTTTGTAATGTGACTAATTGCTAATAATACTAATAATGCATTGAACTACCAGCTATGTTTAACTGTAGGGTTATTATACCAGGGTTCGAAATTATTATTAATTTCAAAATAATTATTTTCTTTTATGCTTATCATGATTATTATCGGATTATGCATGATGCTGATTCATAACTTTATTTATATATTTTAGAAAGGTATATTGGTATTTTGTAAATATTTATATCAGCAGTATCAACACCATTATTATAAATGCAAAAGTCAGTTTGTATATTTGTTTGTTTGTTTGGGACTTCTACACAGTCAAACAGCTGAATGGGATGGATATAGCTGAAATTTTGCACAGGGATAGCCAGTAATATGCATTAGGCAATAGAAAACTATATAACGCGGGCGAGCACAGCTAGTTGGTTTATATTATATACATATAGTCCCCACGGCTACGCCCGCGTTAGTACTTGGTGCGCGGGCTATTTTCGGCAACTGACTACTAACTTTCGGCCCTTTTTGCGTGAGGTTGATTGGCCAGCAGCTCGCTAATGGTGGCGCAGGCCTCTCGCATCGTCGTCTCTCGGGGACTCGAGGACTGACCGCCGTTGTGCCGCCACGCTCCTGCACTTCAGTAGCACATGCGCGCCCGCGATAGTAATACTTTCATTTATCTAAACTTTATGTCATGAAGACCTTGTCCTAACAATTACAAACACAATAAAAAAAGAATTAGAGAAATCGGTCTAGCCGTTCACGCGTGATGCTGTGACCAGGGATTTGCATACATACAATCACGCCTTTTTCCCGTTGGGGTAGGCAGAGACTTCTTCTACTTCTACTTCTTTAAACATGATTTGATCCTGACATACCTCTTCGCTTCTTCCCCTTTCATGAGCGCCTTCATACATGCTCGCCAGTTATAGGTACATTTGAGTTGACCTTACTTTAAAACGTCTCCGAACTGATCGTGATACATTCGCCTAGGTCGGCCTCTACCGGCTGACCCATTGACACTCGTCTCATAAATCCGTTTCTTCAATCTTTCTTTATTCCCCCTTTCTAGATGTCCAAATCATCTAAGCCTTCTCTCAGCCCTTTCTCTATCTGTGTCACTACATCTTCTACTACACCTCCAACATTCCCTTATCATGCTGTTCTCCTCCTTATCCATCAGAGTCACTCCAATCATACTTCTCAAACTTCTCATTTTTACAGCATTCATTTAGCTTTCATTCTTCTTCTGCCATACCCAGCATTCACTACCATACATGAGTGTGGGAACCAAAACCCCCCAATGGAAATATTTATTTATATATATATATATAGTAAAGTATAATATATAAGTATAAAAAAATATTATCTGAGCGTTTTTAGATTTCAATGACACCTAACAATATCTAATACTATAAGAATCTTTGTCCTGACATACGGACTGACTGACTGACAGACAACGCACTGCCTAAACCGCTGGTCGCAGAGACTTGAAATTTGGAGGGTATATTTGTCGTAGTACGTAAAGGTGTACTAAGAAAGGATTTTCCAAAATTCACTCCTTTAGGGGATGAAATGGGGGTTCAAAGTTTGTATGGAGAAACAAGATTAGATAGTATTTTGTATTCGAAGCTTCACAAAGTGCTTAAATAAAAAAATAAGTAAATACGTCTTTCAGGCTTTTTTTAAATTCCACCCCTAAGAGGGTGAAATGGGGTAACAAAGTCTGAAAAACAATATTGTTTCGGGTTGCGCTTTAATTTGGCATGCAGATAGTTATTTTGACGTAAGTATCCGCTAACTAAGGATTTTTCAAAAAAATCTCATTACGGGGATGAAGCGGGGGTTCAAAGTTTGGATAGTCATTTTATTCTACATTTCACACAAGTACTTCTTTCTATAAATAAATAAGTAAATACGATTTTCAGGCTTTTTAAAAATGCCACCCTAAGAGGGTGAAGTGGGGTAACAAAGTCTGAAAATCAATATTGTTTCGGATTGCGCTGAAATTTAGAATGCAGATAGTTGTTATGACGTAGGTATCCGCTTACAACTTATTATTTTTAATGATATATTATATTAACTTATAGATTAACTTAAGTACTGTCTGTAAGTAAGTCTGTAAATAAATAAGTAAATACGTGTTGCAAGATTTTTGCAAGGGGTTGGTAAAAAGTCTGAAAATCAATATGGTCACGCAATAACTTGAAAACGGGTGTACCGATTTGGCTTTTACTTCTTTGATTGTCTTTTATGATAGAAAGGTTTTTACAAAATTAAAGTTTTAAGTAAATATAAGATATCTTTAACGCGGGCGAAGCCGCGGGGCACTTCTATAATACTATAAGAATCTTTGTCCTGACATACTGACTGACTGACAGACAACGTACAGCCTAAACCGCTGGTCATAGAGACTTGAAATTTCGAGGGAATATTTGTCTTAGTACCATAGAAAAGATAATAATACTACGTATAGAATGGACACTCTGTTCCCCCCACCAATTCCGGGCTTCCTCACCCCGCCACCGATTTTGATTTGTTGAGGCGTCAGTCTGAGCAAGGACGCTACACGCGTACGGCTACAGAACAATAGGTACTACTCTCGAGGAGAAGAACATCAACTTCATACATTTATGTTAAGACCAGTAGACATCGGAGGTTCAAATTTACGTAGGTTTTTATTATGTAGGTATATTATAAATACTTATATAAGTACCTACCTATATATTCGTATTTTAGAATTCATTTTCATAAATTAAACAACGATATATACTCGTGCGTAAATAACATTTAGTTTGTAAAATATTTAAAAAAACTTTCACGGTAAAACATTTTTATAAAACAGCAATTAGGAACTTGATGTACCTACGTAGTATTTATAGTCTCTTTGCTTGTTGAAGTGTTGTGATTTAATGTTTCTGTAGACGATGGTTTACGAAATAGCGACTAATATTTTTAAGTGTTAAAAGCTTTTTGGGTAAGTATACAAAAAATATTCATCCGGTCAGTACGTAGTACGTATGTACGAAGTAACTATTATATAATCTGTGATACGGTGATTACGGGCGACAACCTTAGACATCACGCACACAAATGCACGTATAGAAAAACGACATGTGTGTAGTGTCTGTGTCGGTGTCACAGTGTCGGTCGTTAAAACGCTAGTTTGTATGGAGATTTAGCAAGTGTCCGGGGTGTGTTAGTACGTAAGGGTGTACTAAGAAAGGATTTTCCAAAATTCACCCTTTTAAGGGATGAAATGGGGGTTCAAAGTTTGTATGGAGAAACAAGATTAGATAGTCTTTTCTATTCCAATCTTCACACAAGTGCTTCAGTAAAAAATTTAGTACATACGTGTTTCAGGCTTTTTCAAAATTCTACCCCTTAAAGGGTGAAATGGGGTAACAAAGTCTGACAACCAATATTGTTTCGGGTTGCGCTGAAATTTGTCATGCAGATAGTTATTACGACGTTAGCAGGCCTCCCGCACTCGCCCATAGCTACAGCGGTTTATACCTAAAGTTTTGACCAGCGCCGGCGCTGGTACCGTCAGTCGCTTGTCACTGCTCACGCGCGCGCAACGTATGTTATTATTCAAATGACGGGATAACTGCGCATTCGTATTCTATATTAAAAACGATTTATGTTTTCCATAGTCATTTTGCGAGTTCGACAAAAAACAAGCATAATATTGTTAATTTTTTATGCTACGATACTAAAATGACAAGACTAGGGTTTGCTCCCGGTAATTCCCGGTACTGAAATTATCGGGAATTCCCGGGAAATTTCATCGTCCTCAGTACCGGGAAATGAAACCCATTTCCCGGGAATTCCGGTACTACAAAAATGTATCCTAAAATATTGAATTTTTACTTTTTTATTGATATTAACTTATATCTGAGTACATACATTAGCATAATTTTGATGTACTTTTATGTATAATAGTAAAACTGAGTTGATAACACTGGAGCTTTCATACATCTTCGAAAACTCTGCTTTCGTGGGTTTCGTTCGTTCTAAATTTTGTTTTGTGGCGAAAAGTATGTATTTCTGTGCGTTATGTATGTAATAACAACTTCGAAAATACACCCTGTAACTACTTCGATTGGTTCCGGATTTACGTAGTTATTCAACATAACCTTGTCCAAGTTCACGGCGAGACCAATGCGTTAAAAATAATCACCTAGGCCGTTAAGCATAATGTATAACTCTTCCAGCGTTTCTGCCACGATGACGATGTCATCCGCAAATTGCAAGTGTGAGAGATACTCGCCGTTTAAATTAATGCCACGTCCTTTCCAGTCCAGCATCTTGTACAAATCAGCCAATGCATTTGTGAACAATTTGGAAGATATAATCTCACACCACGATGAATGGGGATAGTTTTAGACTGCCGGTTTTGGACTTGGACGGTCATGATAGAAAATACACTTGCAGAGAAGACGTTGTAAAGACACTCAGCACTTGAATATATCGCCAATCGACTTGGGATCGCTGTAAATATTCCAGAGCAGAGACCTATTCGGTTCTATAGTGTTAAAGGCCTTCTCAAAGTCCATTAACGCTACGTAAGGGGCCGATTATACTATCTGGTCTTTTTTATTATTTGCCAAATAATAAAAAAAATGTGATTTTCATTTATTCAACGCACAACTATTATTTTTTTCCAGTACCGAAAGTATCGAATTTCCCGGTATTTCCCGGTACTGGGTCTACTCCAGTACCGGGAAATACAAATCCAGTTTTAGTACCGGTACTGCAAACCCTAGACAAGACGGCGTAAAATTCACTTTTTCAACTTAAAATTCGACTTTTAGTTAGGGACTTTGATGTTATTTTGTGAGGTAAATTAAAAGCATTTCTAAACTATTTTTTTATTTGATTGAGGCAACCCTTCACTAATGCATATCGTATAATGCGCGCGCCTGTACATCGCGCGCTGAACGAAGTAATAACAACGCTAGGTCCAGCGCCTTAGACACATTTTTGCTTGTATTGTCTGAAATAAGCGTTGGTATTGTGTTTTTGTAGGGAAGTGAAATATCTGTTACTTGTAACTATTATATAATCTGTGACGTTAGGTCCCTCTGAGAAATTATTTTCTAAAATTTCTCCCCTTAAGGAGATGTAACGGGGGTTCAAAGTTTTTATGGAGAAACAAGATTAGATAGTTTTTTCTATTCGAAACTTCACACAAGTGCTTCAGTAAATAAATAAGTAATAACGTATTCCAGGCTATTTCAAAATGCTACTCCGAAGAGGGTGAAGTGGGGTAACAAAGTCTAAAAATCATATTGTTTTGGATCGCGCTAAAATTTAGGATGCAGATAGTTATTATGACGTAGGTATCCGATAAGAAAGGATTTTCCAAATTCACCTCTTAAGGAGACGGAACGGGGATTCAGAGTTTGTATGGCAAAACAAGATGAGATGGTTTGTTATATTCGAAACTTTACTTAAGTACTTCTGAAAATAAATAAGTAGATACGTGTTGCAGGATTTTTCGAAATGGGAAAGGTACTCGTAACAAAGTCTGAAAACCAATATGGTTTTTCGGGTTTTATAAATATGAATCTCTATTTCCCTTAGTCACGTGATAACTTGAAATGGATGAAACGATTTGGCTTATTCTTTTTTGATGTATTTTATGATAGAAGGGTTTTCACAAAAGAAACGTTATGAGTAAATAATAGAAGTTTATAACGCGGGCGAAGCTGCGGGGCACTTCTAGTAGTCATATAAAAATGAAAACAAATTGTCATTGCAAATCTTATGAAGGTAATTAATTAAGTCCAACACTTAACTACCAAGCAATTAAAATTTAAACTAGTGCTAATACTTTGTTAAGCGAATTTAATATTATGCAGATATTTATAGATAGATAGTTAATATTGTATTTATTAACTGCCCTATAATAAACATGTGATATTAATCACTATTTAAATACTCCTACTGTATTTCAAGAAAGCCTTAGGCATTTTCAATAAATTACATAAAACACCAAATAACTGTGTGTTATGTAATATGTTATCAAATTACTAGAGTTATTCAATCAATATTAATTATTTAGCTATTAGATAATAAACTTTCTCTCCAAAACATTTTTGTCTGCATATCTTTGGTTGCATCGGAAAGTGCAATTTAAATGCATGGCAGCAAGGAAAGCTGTGGTAAACACTAGATTTTCACTTAGTTTCTCTGTAGGGCACTTCTCACAGTGAAAGTGAAGTGGTCTTACTTGAATTCACTTGCTTTATAACTTGTAACTTTTCTCATTATGTTTTTATTGTTTGAAGTTTTGACCACTCAGTAGTATAGTTTGGCAGTGACTCTACTACTCTAGCCTCCTCAGTACAGGTATCAAATTGTTGTTAGGGCAAAATAGTAGATTATACAACAAGTGAATAAAAAGGCAATTTAATTCGAGGGACTAAGTTGGATCCCGAGAGCAGCGAAGGATTCTAGATTAGAATCCTGAGCGGAGCGAGGGATACAAGGACCGAGATTAAATTTTTTATTCACGAGTCGTGTAATCTTCTTTTTACCATTGACTGCGAGAAAATAAATGGTAGTACCTTCTTATAGTATTTATGTTTATCATATTTTATTAGTAATGTAATAAATGTGGATTATAAACTATTTAGTGCCGGTGAATGTGTGCGAGTGTAGGTAAACAGCACAATGTTGAAAAACATGCTATTTGTGTTCTCACCAAAATCCCACTGAAATTCTTCAGTAAAGTTCACATCTTTAGTAATACTTGGACTAGACTGTGACTTAAACTTGACTCAGAACTCACAACACAGAAATGTGACTTTGACTTAAAATTATGACTTGAATTTAAAAAAAAAACTTGAACAATTTTAATACTTGAATCTGGCTGAATACACTCGTATGGAGCCGTAATGAAAACAAAAAATAATTTAAGCAAAATTGGCGGGATATTTATTTTTATTTCATTATATAGCTTCTATAGTTTACCTCCACTTTGCCAGCCAGTAGTCACTTTCAGCAAGATTTATTTATTTTTTGACCATAATTCGTATTTCGTGCTTGTTCCAAATTCAAAATGTTTTTATTCACCGAGTGAGTAAAAGAGCGTTTTATTCACTGCTGTCGATGGATAAAGTGCTCTTTTTTGAGTGGCAATGGTAAAAAATATATTTTTGCTTACAGTATCAATAAATAATAGTTTAAAAAACTAAAAAAATAGGCTTTTATAGAAAATCCAACTAAAAAATAGAAAATAAATACATTTTTAATACATTTATTTTTATATTATTATTTTTATTTTATTTATTTATTATATTTATTTATTTATTTATTATTATATATTATTTATTTATTTTTATATTTATTTTTAATACATTTGAATTAAAAATAGTGTAAGAAAAAATGATTTTATTGTAAAAAAAAAAGCGTGGGGTGCATGGTATCAATAGTTCCAAATATTTTATGAACAGATATGACTAGAAGGGTTATTTTAATAATATCCTGAAAAGCACCCCACGCTTTTTTTTACAATAAAATATTTTTTTCTTACACTATTTTTAATTCAAATTTATTAACATTTATTTTCTATTTTTTAGTTGGATTTTCTATAAAAGCGTATTTTTTTAGTTTTTATAAACTATTATTTATTTTTCATTTTTTAGTTGAATTTTTTTTTAAATTTATTTATTGTCATCGGTCCTTAATAAGTATGCCAAATTTCGAGTTAATCCGACGTTTTGAAGGGGGTTAAAATCATGTTCAAAGATTCCGTTACATACTAACATACAAACATACATACGTTTGAAGCTAATAAAAGCGTATTAAAAAGAAGGAACTAGGAAGATAAAAAAAAATAGAAGAGGTTTCAGAAGAGATTCAAAGAATATAGGATGCTGATTGTGATGTTGCGATAACGGCTAACTGTTAAAAAACCAAGTGGCCAAGTGCAAGTCGGACTCGCACTCGTAGGGTTCCGTACACACTACAATATTTTCTAAGATTGAGCAAAATATATCACTATCATTTTTCGCCAGCAAAAAAAATACTTTGTTTTTTATAGTGTTTTTTTTAATGATAAAGTTATATGTGCAGTTTAGAAAATGTGCTATATCTCAGAAACTGCTCACTATATCTTCGTCAAACCCATTTTCGTTGAAAGTGTTTATTGAGATCTTTAAAACGATTGACTTTGAGAAAAAATAGTTGTACTTAGGACTTACCTTTCCCAGTACTTTCTTGACAGAATGTATAGTTTGTGAAATTTCAAGTGTCCACCTACTACAGTTTAAAGATACAGCCTTGTGACGGACGGACGGACGGATGGGCAGCGGAGTCTCATGTCTCCGTAATACAGTATTCACCCAAAGGGCTCCGTTGGCACCCTTTGGGTACGAAACCATAAGAAAATGCTGTCCTTATCTTAGCTCTGAAGTAAAATAGAGACGAGACAGCTTAGCACTGTCAAATTTAGTTTACGCAACATCAGAAACGTCAGGCATCATTGTTATCTAATTTTTATTAATTAATTAATTTTTAGCATTTATGTGTATAAAACTGTAGCGTGTAGAAGTTTAGTTTTAGCACAGAATAATGAATAGTACAAGTTTTAGTAGCTTTAGAGAATTAAATAGTCAGGCTATCGTGTGATCTTCCTTGTGGCATCAAGTAATAACTACATACATTAATAGCAAATCATGTAAACGACACGTAAATTATAAATTCTTTTTTTTTTGTATGTATGTTACGCGATTTCTCCGTCAATTGTGTACCGATTCGAATTATTATTTTATTAATTGGTAACAATTAACATTTGGTAGGTGGGTGGAGGTACATTGTAATTTCATCGAGATCTGATAAGTATCTTCATAGATATTGATATAAACACCTCAAACTTCAACTTCACTTCACTACTGAAATCAATTATTATCTTTTCTATGACTGAAATGACTAGCTTGGCATTTGATGTCGGTTTTTGTTCGTTTTGTAAACGATCTTAATTATTTTTATATAGCAATTTGAACGGGCTAAACATATTGAAATTGTGTCACCATAATTCTGGTTTATCTCAGATGATACCTAGGATAGAGTAGGTTGTTGGGTGTGATCTTATTTTAAATACCCGGGAAAACCCATGCTGATTCATTAGGAATTCTTGTATACAATCTTCCCTGACAGTGACATGCTACGAGTGCTTATTCTGCGCCAGTAGGTACCTATTATATAAGACAGAATCTTACAGACTAGTTTTTTATGTAGGTAGTAGAGAACGAGAGAAGTATTTTTATATTTAGTAGCACTCAGTAGATGGAAAACGTAACTGAGACACTTAGTAATTTTTTTACATTGTTCAAAAATCATTGATTAAAGGAGTTCCATAACCCTATATTTATCTGCTCTACATACTGCCGTGATGAGATATTTAGCTCAATTATATATATATAAAAAATATAATAAATAAAAATAAATCTCACCAAAAACCTAAGACTTATTTCGGCGTATGGTTTTTTAAGTGTTCCTTAGGTCCTCCTAAACATATCTGGAAAGTCCCCGTAAAGCCCGTGTACGCTTCCCCCGAGAAGGGGGGAGCGTACGAAGGGAGGACTCTTTTTTTATTTATCTCAGAAACGGTTGAAACTAGAAGAAAGTTGTCATCGTAAGATATAATTGTTAGAAAATATTTCGATATTTTATACCAAACCAACCCGTCCACACATTCGTTTTTAATTCATTTCGATGCGAGCTATAAACTGAGATATAGTATATAGCTACAGACGTTTTACAAAAAAAATCTTGGCGTAAAATCAAACGTAAATGTACCTACTACATTTTCAGAAAAATAATATTCTAAGTTTATATAGGTACTTGTCCTATTATTTATTCTGTGGTTTATATTAATCCTGATACATTGAGGAATAAAACGAGGATGTATTTTCTCATTAATTGTTACAACAGCATTGGTTCTCAATTTACAGGGAGTAGTGTTAAATTTTATATAATATCGTTTAAAAACTAAAAAAGAACCGACTTCAATGCCGCGCGATTCATTTTCAGTACCAATTTTGAGGTGTTTATCTCAATATCTCTAGAGATACTTATCCGATCTCGATAAAATTAACATGGTACCACACTTGGGATATCTCCTTTACAACAAAAAAAGAATAATCAAAATGGGTTCATAAACGACGAAGTTATCCGCGAACAAAGATAAAAAAAATATATATATATACGGATTGAGAAACCTCCTCCTTTTTTTGAAGTCGGTTAAAAATAAATTTAAAGTATGAACACCGTACCTACTGTACCTAGGTTCTTATTTTTTGTTTCGTTCTCCGTCTATTACGGTCAAAGAGAGAGATGTGGCAAAATACTCATGGCTAATCTCAGTGATGAAGACAGAATAAGATAAAACTGAGAAAAAAAAGCCACCTGTGCCTTTTACAGAAGGATTGATGCTAAAAAATAGTATGTTTCAGCTAATGAATGTGGTGGATAAGCTTTCACTTGGTGAATCAAAACTTCCACCAAATACAACCTAGGTCTTAGATTGTACAACAACCAAAGACGCAGCTACGGATAGCATTGTTGTACAACTCAGCTGATGTTGTACCTGCAGAACGCAGATTTCTTCGCGTTTATTTATTGTGTAGTATTAAGTATTCTGTGATTGTACGTAGCTGATTCTAGCTATTTCTGTAATCCACTTCTTTCCAATCTACTGTCCAATCCTTTCAAAAAATACAATCTTAAGTATTACGGAATATTAAAAGATGCAATATTATCAATGCATCTTTTAATATTCGGTCCTTTTTAACCGACTTCACAAAAAGAGGATGTTTTCAATTCGCCTGTTTTTTTTGTTTGTTACCTTAGAACTCCGTCATTTCGAAACCAATTTAGAAAATTATACTATATTTTATTAACTATATTTTATTTGAGAGTATGCTTCTCGTTTGTTCGCATTGTAATTATATCGAGATCTGATAAGTATCTCAAGAGATATGGAGAAAAACACCTCAAAGTTTTAGGTCTGCGTCGTTGTATTTATATTGTCACAACACACAATGATAAAATGTATAATCCTTTTCAAATAAAATTGAGCGCTGATTCAGGCTTGATCCTGTGCATATATATGTAATATGTATTCATTCGACTATACGAATTATACCTATTACCTAGATAAGTTTACTTATAGTCCAGGATGACCTGATCTAGCATGATGATGTCACTTTTCTCATCAGTAATAATTTAATTGTTAATTAGATATGTGCTCCGTGTTTATCAAGTACATTAAGAAAAGTTAGGCATGCATTTTCGACTAATAAAGAAAATAATTGTATTTTGATATTCACTTTATTAAACTTTTTTTTTTTTTAAATAAATAAAACACAAAGATTATAGGAAACAGCATACGAAAACAGAAAGTACAAAATACAAATTAAAAGGTGAAAATAATTCTCCATCGGAATTAACATACTACCACA
Organism: Cabera pusaria; assembly: GCA_954871355.1. Classification (NCBI taxonomy): domain Eukaryota; kingdom Metazoa; phylum Arthropoda; class Insecta; order Lepidoptera; family Geometridae; genus Cabera; species Cabera pusaria. Next base: position 17,474,087 of record OX940888.1, read on the forward strand.
AAGTCGCCTAAACCAAACAAACCCTTTAAAACAATTATACTATACGATATAATCATGAAATAGAGAATGTTTTTAGGGTTCCGTACCCAAAGGGTAAAACGGGACCCTATTACTAAGACTCCGCTGTCCGTCTGTCTGTCTGTCTGTCTGTCCGTCTGTCCGTCTGTCACCGGGCTATAGCTCATTAACCGTGATAGTTAGACAGTTGAAAATTGCACAGATGGTGTATTTCTGTTGCCGCTAGAACAACAAATACTAAAAACAAAATAAAGTTAAAAATTAAAGGGGGTCCCCACACAAAACAGGTTTTTTTTAAACGCTCTCTATCTAATTAGTTTCGGCAAAATGACATAGATGGCGCTAGTAAACGAGCCCCGTCTTTGTAGATCGCAACCAAACCAAATATTCTTGGAAATATCAGTTAATCAAATATATGAGGTTGAAACTCTGGTATGTTTCGTATTGTACGGAACCCTCCCTAAGTGTGCGATAAGAGACGCGATGCTGACTCGCACTTGGCCAGTTTTATTTTTTTGTTATTGTGGGTATAATATATTTTTTTATTTTCCGATAACAAATTAAAAAAAAACTTTTACAAAGGTGTTGTAAACAGGAACAGAAAGTACAAAGTCCTAAGGGCCAATAATATTTCTCCATCGGCATTAACATACATCACAATCTCACTTAAATCATCGAGGTATATGTAAACCAGAGGCGCCCATCATAAACTAAGTTACGTGCCGAGCGACGCGCGATCGGGCGTAAATAGTACTTACGCTTAACTAAGCGAGATGTAGATTCTGGATTGCTTTTTATTTGAACGTAGAGCTAGTTCGCGAAGCCACATCTGGTACATAGTACATATACATCGATAACTTAAATGAAACCCCTTAACCTTTCCCTATGTGACAAGTTGACAACTTAGCAGACTAACTCATGTTAATTACGTAGGTAGTTTTAAAACTATCGACCGTAATAGTTTTGTCAAGTTTTGCATAAACCTTGGCGATTTAGATAGCTTCTAATAAGCTATAGATTTAAGTTGAAAGATTTGACAAAAGCCTTCAAGGTCAGGTTTTATCCTTGAGCTCTATACACTTATTTTTCAAGCAAGCTTTTCCTTTTGTTGCACCACAGACAATTTGTTTTTATTTTCTCTAAATTGTTTTAAGAAGATTTATATTTTCTAAAACTCCAACTCATATCATAAGTATACAAATTATTTATGGGGAATGCAGAGGCATAGATGACGTGTACCCGAATTCCTTGCCTGTGGCGCAACTAACATGATGATGAATGCAGAAATAAATAGCGTCGTGTAGAGAATATCTACTATAGCCAAGCGCTTATTTTATTCTGGTATTTTAATTGTAGAACATATTATTATAAGGACCATATTTGTATAACATGATCACTTCATATTCATACTCTCCTAAATACATTCCTGTAAAACCTGTGACAATACTCAAAGTTCTAGTGCTTCTTGCAAACAAACTCGCCGACAGTTGAATTTTATTGTTATTGGCTCTATTTTCTTTTTCTTCAATTTTACTTTCAAGGACCTTCGTTTTGAGGGAGCTTAGGAGCTTAGCTTTGTGGATGCTTGACTAAAGAACTGCCCTGTTTTAATGTCATATTAAAATTACCAAATCGTCACGATTTCTGAGACCAGCAGCGACTGTTGGACTATCTAAAACCCGTTGTGAGATCCGTCATAAAATAATCTAGGAGGCTTTTGTGAACCAATAACTCTTCCAGGCGCTTCCACACACAGGATTCTGTTTCAAAGAGTCAAGTTGCTACTGCTGAAGAAGAGAAAAGCGCAATATCGTCGGCGAAACGAAATTATCAATGACTATAAGATTAAAGTATAAAATGACTACTTTTAATTCCCTATGGAAGCCGATATCCAGGCATAAATACCAGTTATAGACCGTGCGATGGAAGTTTATTGATAAAGTTGATTATGCTAAACTAATTCAAAGGCCTTGCATGACTTCAGTGCAAAAGCAATTGCCAAAGAGAGGAAAATAGGCGCTGCTGTGATCATCACTGTTCATATAGCTGCTAATATAGATTTTGAAATTTTGAGTTCATCGACCTCTGTCAGATGCGTATTTTTATTGTTTTCACGTGTGTATCTGTGTATGTGTGTCTGTCTGTGGCATCGTAGCGCCCAAACGGATAAGCCGATTTTGATTTAGTTTTTTTTCTTTGATATGGGTCTTAATCGATAGTGTTCTTAGCTTTAATTCATAAAAATCTGTTTAGCCGTTCTAATAAGATTTTTTCCTTTGTGATAGTTGTTTGTTCTTCAAACGACGTATTGACTCAGACTTATTTACTTTTTTGGAATTATTTAAGCAAATGCCGCGCTGCGCTAGTCTTTTTCAGTACCAAGTTTGAGGTGTTTATCTCCATATCTCTGGAGATACTCATCAGATATCGATAAAATCACCAAACGGGAAGCATACTCTCTCTAACAAATAATTTTCCAAATCTTGAGGTAACCAACATAAAAAATACAGGCGAATTGAAAACCTCCTCCTTTTTTGTGAAGTTTGTGAAGAATTGTAATCCAAAAATTGAAATTATCCAAATATAAAAGAATATGCAACATAAAGTAACGGCAAAAAATCTTAAAATCGTCCCTCTGTGGGCCTCTACTGGCAAAGCCTAGGCGACCGATCGATTACAAGCTGGCTCTCTAGTAGTCTTACTGTTATGTATTCTGTGTATCTAACTAGAATGTGTTTGAAATATCCAGTATCAAATGTTTGTTTGTATGGGTAGATAGGTGCATCGCGATTTGCAGCGAGTGAAATTATGTCGGAGCCTCGCCGTATGGTTAACGGTACTGAATAGCCAGTCGCCGGTGCATAAGCACCGTGTTGTATTTTATTTACATTACAGCTAACTTGCAACCTGATACAGTTTGGTATCCACTTCGGCAGCATTCTCTGCTTATCACTCAGGTGCGTCGAAACAGAGTAGTTACGTAGAAGATACCTTGATTCGTTATTTATTTTTCAAGTCAAGTCTTCTCATGCTAGGATAATCTCATGATAGTCTCGAGTGTTACAAAAATATACTTGTCGAGTTTTAACATATCGTGTAGGGAGAAGCAAGAGACGTGGGTTGCTTTGCTTTATGGCGATCGATATTGGCAGCGCAGTCTAGCGAGGGAGGATCCCTCGCGTTAATGGGATCATTCGTAGGGATACACCCTGTTCGTCGAGACGACCTTCTACTAAACACTTCATATACATAAATGGCTATAAGCAATCTGCCACCTTTTACGTAGCAGTATAGTCCACACTAATATTATAATGGGGCTAGTAATTCTCTGTTTGTTATCATCAACGGCATGTGACTGATGTGACTTTTGTTAAAGTGACAATGACTATCCAGTGATGTAGTCGTGCATCGGCCATGATTAAATGTGGTAGGAAGGTTCACAACGCGGGTGCGAATATCAGTCAAATAAAAAAAACCGGCCAAGTGCGAATTGGACTCGCCTACCGAGGCTTCCGTCCGTACCAACTTCTCAAACTAGGATTGTTATTAAACTACATATTTACGGTTTTCAGATAAAAACCGTTGCAGCAGTAAGACCTTACTTCTTGCCAAATTTCATGATTCTAGGTCAACGGGAGGTACCCTATAGCCTATAGGTTGATTGATTCCCAGTAAAATCGCATAATATGCGTAGATATGCAATATAACGGTCAGATCTTTTGATCGCGTTTACTTACAAGTTTAATTTTTGCAGCTGAAATATACCATAAACTCGAGTAAGTATTTGATATAAGTTTCAACTGATATCTCTACGCGTTCCTGAGAAAAAGGGTCTTGACAGACGGACAGACAGACGGACAACAAAGTGATCCAATAAGGGTTCCTTTTTTTCCTTTTCGGGTACGGAACCCTAAAACGCATAAGCAATGTCTGTTTGTGGCGAAATCCCTCCCTACGTCACATCCTATCACCTGCTACAAACAAAGCTATTTACTGACAAGTTTGACTTGAAATTTGCTTGTTATTGCGGTGCAGTTTATTTAATTGTATTACATTTTACATTGTATAATATTATTATTAAACATTAGATTTAAGCATGTTCTTAAAAAGTCATTGAGTAATTTCCTTTTCAACCGACTTCCAAAAAGGGAAAGTTCTCAACTCGTATGTTTGTTATTGGATGAGTCCACCTTTACTTATCATTTTTATTTTCCTTTAAACTTGCTACTGAAACTGACTCGCGTGGCATGTGTGAAGTCGGATTTTTAGTTTTTAAACTATCTTAGTTATGATTTCTGCTATTGAATGTCTGAGACGAAATTCAACTTATTGTTTTTGTTTGAACCGGTTTCTCACCGAGACAGTGTAATGACGGTAGCCATAGCCACTTAGGATTATAGTTACAGAAATCGGTAAGTAAGTGCATACATATAGTGACACCAGTTAAAATAAAAATCGTAAATACTTAAAAATGTGCTAACTACATACATTTTTAGTTGCAACTTTGAGGCGTTTTTCTCCAAATCTCTGAAGATATCGACATTAAATATTGATAACCATCGATGTACATATATGTAGTTTACATGTACCTCGATGTTGATAACGTCATATTTATTGTATGGGATCAACCTAGCTATAATAACCTTTCTAAAAAGATATTCAAATTGGTCAACGGATGTCAGATTTAGGAGTTATACAAAAGAATGCACCATTAGTCATTCACAAACTCGAGTAAGTATTATTTAGGTATTTTTTGATATCGGTCAAAAAAATTTACATACGCTAGAAGAAATGCATTCTCCGAATGATACGATTCACTCATATCTATCTATCAGATGAACATGAACATAATCTACGACCGAGAAAGGTGTCATACAAACATGCCACGACAAGGGATCCGTCCTGGCGCTGTCAGTTTCATCGTGATACAATCTGGACTTATCGAAGACGGTGTTTGCGTAGCGCTGGTCAATGAACTAAACAAAAACACCTACGAGTTACACACTCACTGTGACTTATGCATCAACCGATCTTGTACCCGATCAAACCGTGTGAGTGAGTGTGATTTTCATGGTGCGTGTAGGTACATACTTCAAGCTCAATTCAAGTGCACTCAGCATTGTGTCAAGTTTATTTTATTCTTCTGTCGCATGTCATTAGAGCTATTAATTCGTTGTAATGTTTTACGCCAACATACTTACGAAAATGTATACAATAGAGGACTTCAAGAATGTTTTTTTGATTTTTGGTACGTAGGTATTTATTCTCCTTGTAAACTTTTCGTGCCCTGACGTTTTTGGTAGGGTATTTACGTATGAACCATGTAACATGTAACACAGCTAAATATTTGTTTTGGTGTGGGTCTTCTACGAATTCGCATACTTTACTGATAAGCCCAGAAAATTGCCTGCAATTTTATCTATGACGTAGACGCACGAAAGTTATTTTTATCGTTTATGTATAGTTTATTGAACTATATTTTATCCGCTGTGAAACCTTCGAGCATTTACCAAAGGAGATGTTAACGCATGGCGTACCCCTCTGCTGGCCAAATAGCTATTTTTGGCCATATTAGCGTGCGTAACTACGCTGTATTTTTTAATACTGTGTGCGTGTTTCAAGCTAGTGTGCGGGATCGTTAAAGTGAGTGATTTGTGTGTGTGCAATGCGTGTTTACCTCGTCCCCCGTAAGTATCGGCAGAAAAAAATGCTCGCGGATTACAACGTTAACATCTCCATTGGTAAATGCTCGAAGTGTGAAACAGGTAACGTTAGATAGGATAAAAAATATATGTAAGTATGTATTTTTTAGTTTTGTTGTCGATTTACTAGAAATAAAAAAATCTATTATTAAACGTCAATATTGTAGCAAAATTTAGATGCAACAATAATAAAAGTTTGTACTTTACTTAAAATTATTTCGTTTAAAACTCCACTTACAATGCTCCGCGAGTTACTTTCTATACGTGTACTATTATTTATTCTGTGTGATTAGCTGAAGAGTTTAGCATCATAATATCGATGTAAAAATCCAAGTTGACACTTCACAAATTAAATGAACTCGTTTTTAGGGTTCCGTAGCTGAATGGCTTAAAACGAAACCCTTATAGATTCGTCATGTCTGTCTGTCCGTCCGTCCGTCTGTATGTCACAGCCACTTTATTCCGAAACTGTTAAGACTACACAGTTGTAACATGGATTCGTCATGTCTGTCTGTCTGTCCGTCCGTATGTCACAGCCACTTTATTCCGAAACTGTTAAGGCTACAGTTGTAACTTGGAAAGTAGATGTATTCACTATTCAGTGAAACGCTTTACGATTTTTATAAAAAAAAAAAAACACAGACGAATTGAGAACCTCCTCCTTTTTAACCGACTTCAAAAAAAGGACGAGGTTTCTCAATTCAACCGTATATATATATATATATTTTTTTTTTATGTTTGTTCGCGGATAACTTCGTCGTTTATGAACCCATTTTGATTATTCTTTTTTTGTTGTAAAGGAGATATCCCAAGTGTGGTACCATGTTAATTTTATCGAGATCGGATAAGTATCTCTAGAGATATTGAGATAAACACCTCAAAATTGGTACTGAAAATGAATAGCGCGGCATTGAAGTCGGTTGTTTTTTAGTTTTTAAACGATATTATTTGTGAAGTCGGTTAAAAAAAGATTAATGGGGTCTCCCCATACATGGAACTAGAGTATTTAGGTGTATATCTAAAATGTTTGTGTGGGACTAATTTTTATCCGACTTCACAAAAAAGGAGGAGGTTCTCGATTCGTCTGTGTGTTTTTTTATTTTTTTGTGTGTATGTTACGCGATTACTCCGTCAATTGTGAACGGACTCTAATGATTCTTTTTTTAATAGGTAGGGTACGTTTCCGAGGTGATCCCATTTTAATTTTATCGAGATCTGATTAGTATCTTCAGAGATTTCGAGATAAATACCTCAAACATAGGAGAATGTAATGAAAAGAGATGAGAATAAAAAAAAGAACATCGGGTTAACATGAGAACTAATAACTGAACCTACATGTATCTACCTACTTACTACTACTACATACATAGTATCTATCTACTATCCAATAGACTTGGCTGGCACCGACTTCAAATAGATAAGTGGGTAGCGCTTATAATATTTATATTAAGTAATTTATTTTTCGCTTTTGAGTGCCTGTTTGTGGTAATGAAGTCGGTTTTTTTTTAAAAGAATTTATGGAAGATCAATTAGAGCCACTTCATGACGTTCGAGTGGACTCAAATTTGGTATACTTGCGTATCTTCATCATCATCAGCCTATATTAGTCCACTGCTGGACATAGGCCTCTCCAATTGCACGCCACTGAGCACGCTTTTCGGCTAATCTCACCCTGCTCTTCCCAGCCGCCTTGCGAAGATTATCGCTCCACCTAGTCTGAGGGCGTCCTACACTACGTTTGCCGATTCGCGGTCCCCACTCAAGAACGCGTATCTTCGGTCGGTGACAATGCAATATGGTACCTACCATCGAGTTATTATGACCGGGCTGTAGGGACTGGAACCCCGTAATGGCAAATGGTAGGACATTAGAATTTGGGCTAGTATTAATTGTTATCATTAGTATTTTTAATTACACATGATAACGTCTTTACAAAAACCTTATGTTTAATAAGCTCGTTTAAAAACTAAAAAAGAACCGACTTCAATGCCGCGCTATTCATTTTCAAAACCAATTTTGAGGTGTTCGTCTCCATATCTCTGGAGATACTTATCAGACCTCGATAAAATTACCATGGTACCACACTTGAGATATCTCCTTTCCAACAAAAAAGAATTATCAAAATCGAATCGAGGAAACTCCTCCTTTTTTTCAAGTCGGTTAAAAAGGTTTTCAACTTTTATCTTTCACTTTATTGACATATAAACTATCATAAACTACTATTTGTTTAAGGGACACCTCCGTCTAAAATATTTTGTTTCAAAGTCTTGTCCATTCAAAGGTTGCCTGGAAGAATTCGCTTTTAGCGACAAGGCCGCCCATTGTTTCAAAATAACTAAGATTTATTTATTCTATATTATGTAATTTTAGGGTAAGAGGAGTCACAATAAACAATTTTGTATTGTATCATAAAGTGCAAGTGAAGTTGCACTTTGCCAGTGTTTGGGAACGTTGATATGACGTCGATATCGGCTGGTCTAATGACCAGTATTTGATTTTGAGAGCGATTTTTTAAATAAAATATAAATAAAACTCAAATTGAAAATGTAGAAATCCCGAACTATCTATAATAGTAATTAGTTAAATTAGTAAAGTAGTTGAAGATGTCCATATTTTATAATCATGCATAAGTATGAATATAATGTTATCTACTGCATTATTTTACCTAAGAATTATTCAATGCAATTGTAAGCGAATCATTGAATGATGCGTAAATGCACTAGCACATATGTAGGTGGGTACCTAAAAACCTGACTGGTAGCTGTGCTGGTAGTTATGTAATTGTTACACATCGAAATTGTTACATAAATTGCTAGTGCTGGTTATATTACATGCTAACTATACAACTACTACTGCAGGTAATTTTAGTTAGTGTAACTAGATCGATAGAAATAATATATTAGAGTCGCAGAATAATTAATAGTGTTACGTTAGAGTTAAAAGTTTTTATCGAAAGAAAAGCTCATTCATGTTCTGTGAAAATAAATGTGAAGTTTATCTACGAAGGTTTTAAAGATATATAGGCCCTTTTGACGTACAGTGCAGGTTTAGAAATAAGGTTTCGTTTTCACTCTCCTGTTACGGTACGGATACCTGAATACCTATTGATTATGTATTTGAATGCGAATCCTGATTTTGTCCGTACTCAACCTTGAGTTGTGATGAGGATTTCGTGTGAACTGTCGCTAGGTAGCTGTTTGACACCATCTAATGAATAAATGAAAAGCTCGTAATGTTTTTTATAAAGCCGAGACTGAGTGTCCGCATTAACATTTGCTCAAGGTGACCGAGCTCGGCAGTCGCGGCTGACTGAGCATCGGTTGAATATTGTTTGTTACATTACACCTACTCTGAACCTCAAATTGTTTTGTAAACGATTGTTTACTTCGCCACCGTCCGTACTTTATAACGCAATTAAGTATAATAAGTGTCGTGGCCGCATACAAATCACTCAATCTTGCATTATATCACTTTAGAAAAATAATGTATATCGGCTACTGTGTACTTATATCTAGTCAGATATCTGACTGCGACCAACACTGTAACATTATCCTTTTTAACTTGTAGATAAGTAAGCGGCAATAGCCCAATGGCTAAGGCGTCGGCCTGGCGATCGAGAGGTCGTGAGTTCGATCCCCACCCATTATTGTCCTATCGACGTTAACCCATCCAGTCACAAGCATATTTAGCTTAGTTGGAGGGGTTAACAAGACTACTAGTAATGTGCAACCCACATTGCTAGTAAGCTTTTTGGGGGGCTATTACTGCTCGCGTCCGTAGGATTTAGCCCTCGATGTCCTACACGTGTCCCCTGGGTGGCGCCAAAAGAGCAGTACGTTTCAGGTGGTAGGCTTAGGCCGCGGCGTGTTACCACCCATCAGATAAAGCCATGTCGCCAAGCGGTAGCTTTACGGTATGAATGTTTGGTGAAGCCATTATGGGGAACGTTTCGGAAACAGTTGCGTTGATTACAATAGCTGGTCGTGATACATTGAAGGTCAATTTACCTGGCAGCCAATCTTGGAGAGCAGCGGGATCCGAGGCACGGTTCTCCGCTGGCCGACCGCAGATAGTTGGGGGCCCAAGTAGTGAGCCAGCCACTCATGAAAGGCTGCCCCGCCATCTCGAGAAAAATCCCGGAGGTGCGCCATCGTGCCGGTTGGCGACCGGACGAGAGGACCCGATGGACACCTCTGGGGGGGCTCGGGCGTCCCCGCGGTCTCCAGGATTGGTTCCCAATAGGTGAAAAGACCTAATATGTATTACGGGTTGGTAATTAGCGCCTCGTTTCCACTTCCGTTTCCCTTACTTAACTTCACTCCCCACAAAATGAAAGGCAGAAGCAGAATAGAGGTTAAACAGCGGAAGCACGTCCTCTCCCTTCAAGTGCACCTCTCAAACATTCGAGGCTTGCACTCCAATATCCTCTCGGTCCACCACCATCTTGAGACCGAAAAACCGCATATTCTGTTCCTCACGGAGACGCAGATCAAATGTCCAGCCGACGCGCCGTACCTTGCCTACCCAGGCTATGTTCTAGAACATAAGTTTAGGCCGAGGGCGGGAGTTTGTATTTATGCCCGCGATGACATTTGCTATCGGCGTCTCCGCAACCTTGAAGACCCTCAACTTTCCGTCATGTGGATTTTGGTGGACACTGGCATGGAGAAAATTCTTTATGCTAGTGTCTACCGTTCGCACAGCGCAGATGAAGAGACAAACAGGCTCACAAACCACCTCAGTGAGGCGGCTGATGTGGCCCAACAGAGGTATCCTTCTGCTCAATTAGTGCTTCTGGGGGATTTCAATGCCCATCATCAAGACTGGCTGTACCCATACCAGAGCACAGACCACGCTGGTCGAGAGATGCGAAAGCTCGCTTTAACGCTAGACCTCACTCAGTTGGTCCAGGGAGCAACAAGGATACCGGACGTTGATGGCCATACAGCCAATTGCTTGGACCTTCTGCTGACAACAGAACCGGACCGCTACGCGGTGTCGGTTTTATCACCCTTAGGTAGCTCCGACCACTGTCTGGTGAAGTCTGTCTCCGTCTACTCCCCGCCCGATCCCAGCCAAAAAGGCACCCGGCGGGTGTGGCGATACAGGTCAGCAGATTGGGATGAGATGCGTTGTTTTTTCGCGTCTTATCCTTGGCGGCAGGTATGTTTTTCTTCGAGCGATCCCTCAGCTTGCGCGGATGCTGTGACAGAAGTGTTACGTCAGGGTATGGAATATTTCATACCATTTTCTGACGTTCCGATGTCAAGCAAAGCTCGTCCATGGTTTAATGCCAAATGTAGAGATGCAGAAGCATCAAAACATGAAGCTTACTTAGCCTGGGCTGATGCTCGAACCCGCAAGACTAGAGATGTACGCGAAAAGAAGAAAGCCTTTAACTTAGCTGCCAAGTCTTGCAAAAAGGCTCTCAAGAAGGCTCGCTTCGATCACATACGCCGAACAGGGAACAAACTTGCTTCTTACCCCTCTGGTAGCAAAGCGTTCTGGTCCCTGGCGAAGTCGATCGAAGAGAACTTCTGCCGTCCCTTACTGCCTCCACTGCTGAAACCCGACGGGTCACTAGCGCACACTGCTGAAGAGAAAGCAAATTTATTTGCTACTCTGTTTGCGGAGTCTTCACGTTTAGATGCTGGCAATGCTGTACCTTCTAGTCTGCCGACTTGCGGGACGTTTATGTCGGAAATCCGCATTCGTCAGACTGAAGTACGCAAAGCGTTGCGCAATCTAGACGTGAACAAAGCTAGTGGTCCAGACGGTATACCAGCTGTAGTCTTGAGGACGTGTGTTGGCTCCTATTTTGACACGCCTCTTTCGCTTGTCTATGAAGACTGGTAAAGTGCCTAAGTCCTGGAAGCAAGCTAACGTGCAACCTGTGCCCAAAAAGGGTAGTCGCGCAGACCCTGCCAATTACAGGCCTACCTCAGTCACTTCCATACTCTGTAAGACTATGGAACGTGTACTGAACCACAGGCTCCTGGCATACCTAGAAGTGAACGATCTCCTCAGTGACCGACAATACGGGTTTCGCCGAAACCGGTCTACTGGGGATCTTCTAGCGTATGTCACTCACATCTGGAGCGAGGCCATCGAGAACCACGGCGAGGCGCTGGCCGTCTCTCTTGACATCTCGAAGGCTTTCGACAGGGTCTGGCACGATAGCCTTATTAGCAAGCTTCCTTCATACGGCCTTCCCACTGATTTATGTGTTTGGATAGCAGATTTCTTGAGGGATCGGTCGATTCGAGTAGTCATCGATGGCTGTTCTTTCGACCAATTGGCCATAAATGCCGGAGTCCCTCAAGGATCAGTACTCTCTGCAACACTTTTTCTGCTGCATATTAATGAACTGCTTAAACCCGGTATCTTTGGGTACGCAGATGACAGCACTGTTGTAGAGAGCTATGCATCCAACGCACGAACTAGTGCATTACAAATCCAGTCTCATAAAGAAGCGATGGTCGAGCGCTTGAACTATTCTTTGAAGGCAGTCTCCGATTGGGGCGATGCCAATCTGGTCAAGTTCAATGCTGCTAAAACCCAGGCGTGTCTCTTCTCCGCTAAACGGAGCCCATTTCTACTGGCTCCTACTTTCCGGGATGTGTCCGTTCCGATAAGTAACAATCTCGAGCTTCTTGGCATCTCTTTGACACCAACTCTCAATTTCGGCTCTTATATTGAGTCTAGAGCCCAGCTAGCTTCAAAAAAGCTTGGCATTTTGGCTAAGGTGAGACGGTACTTCACACCGGGACAGTTGCTTAATCTTTACCAAGCACAAGTCCGGTCGTGTATGGAGTACTGTTCTCACCTTTGGGATGGCTCTGCCAAATACCAGCTGGAGACACTGGAAGCTATTGAGAGGAGAGCAAAGAAACTCATAAGCGACGACCTACTAGTAAGCCAGAGACTCCAGAGTCTCGCGCATCGCCGCAAAGTCGCTTGTTTATCGGTTTTCTATCGAATACATTTCGGAGAGTGTGCAATGGAACTGCATGATTTGATTCCACCATCCCCATTTTATAATCGGACATCCAGAGACACTAAAAGGCTCCACCGATTTATGGTGGATATACCATCTACCCGAACGAAGCGATTTGCTTCTTCGTTCATCATACGAACCGCCAAAGAATGGAATACTCTGCCTGAGTCTGTGTTTCCGGTTAAGTACAATATGGGGGTCTTCAAATCGCGAGTGAATAGGTATCTTCTGGGTAAGCACGCTCCATCATCGATCGCATCATCACTTAACATCAGGTGAGATAGTGATCAAGTGCCACCCAGTTCTGTATAAAAAAAAAAAAGCTTTTATAAAGAAAAAAGAGATATAATTATATCAAACTATCCTGTGCATATGTTATACGGTTATACCACCACTATCTCTAGAACTAATGAGTCTCCGGTTTTCATTGTTTGTACAATCTTGCGAAAGTATAGCATTGCGCAATGGCCCATGTACGTACCGTACCTACTCCAAATGTATCGCTTACAAGAGCAACGTTGAGTCCTTCTAGAAATACCCTCGACTATAAATGCTAGAATATTAAGCTATAAAATCATAATCTTTTTCTCCTGGTTGTGTCAATATGTAGAAAGTAAGCTAGACTAAAGCAATGTAATTGTTCCAGACGCCGGATAGAAACGTATCGGCGGCGACAGTCGGAGTGCGTGCCCAGGTTCGACCAGTCCTTCAGCGGTTCTTGCGAACAACAGAACCTTGAGACCAGTGCGTTACAGAAGAGGTTCCTCGAGGGCAAGGCCAAACGACAGGCGAAGAAGAGTGACCGCAAGCCCGACCTGCCGGCTATCAGCGGCAATCTGCACAGCAGTGTCGTGCATGTGGTAAGTCAGAACTAATTATTGTTTTGTTGCTCTTATGTCGGCACACCGGGCTTCCGAGAAATGTAATGAGTATGACGCAGTAACCTCGGGTCACTACTTATACGTGATTAGATTATTACATTACAAGAAACCTGTCTTGTCTCTGATTACCTTAAATGGTTGACGAATATTGTTTGTGTATGTTATGCCATTATATTATCCAAACAGATAATTATAATCGAGTCACTTGCTAATCCGATGCAAATCGTAAGGTCACTAACGAACCGGGGTGTTGATTACCGATGTGGTAGCAGTACTCGTAGGTAGCCTGAGTTATCGCCATCGCGCCTTGATTAAATGTAGGAAGACTTCCGTGTTTGTACATATAATGCGTGACCTGCAATTACCTGACGATTCATATGAGTAACGCTTGCACTGCTATAATTCCAGTATGATATACTTAATTTGTACATTAAAATGACGATGTATAGAAAGATACTGACGAGCATCAGAAAATAATGACATAAGAACGAAAAATCTATGCAGGTGCGGTACATCTATCTATGTGCGATCGAACGTAGTAATTGATGGAGTTAGTAGCACGTGCCGCAACGGGCGGCTCTCGACCGGCGGATGTTGTTCGACGTCAATTGACTTGACCCTCTGGCACCGCGGTCCGGTCCGCATCCCGTGCCTCACCGTAGACGATGGTTCGCTTTAGCACGCGACACACTACAAGTAATTACTCACACTTGCATTGTAGTTATAGTACCTACCTCAGAATCTACTCGAGCGCGATGTCTATACAGCAGACGGCTACGTAACTGTCGAAAATTGCAGCATTTATCAACGCTGTTGCATACTAGAAAGGGCTCACTGACCTTCGTTCTTATGGGTATTGTTACATTGCATATTGTATGTATCTTTTCCTTCACGGATAGAAAATGTTGCGATGCGATCGAGCCGGCTCAAATTCGAGGTCTAAATACGCGCAATAGGTATCCGTTAGACGAGATTCCGGTTAGAGCGTTCTTCTGGCGCAGCTTCCTAGTGCTACTTTTACCTGTGCTAGATCATGCTGAGGCGCAGGGTAGGGCGAACCGGCGGTTGAGCAAACTGCGCTTGTTTCACAACGAACGCCTCGCATTGTCTCGCGCCGCTCACCGAGACGACCTCCGCGCTCTGTCCGCCTGCGCGGACTTTTCTGACACATTATTATAGCCACGAACACCGTTTTCGTTGTTTTATCAATTCTAAGAGTTATTCAAGTTGCAGATAACGGTAACAATATTGCATAAATTAATAAATAGTGGTGAGGCGCAGGCCGAGCGCTGCTGCGCGCCGGTCTGATCAGTAGCCAAGCTCTTTGTGAACGTCGTCAATGTGTGGCACATTACGGCTGTCATGTAATTACAACACCGCACTGCGTGATCTTTGCCTGGCTCCTACTAATTACTGAATGGATACCTATCTACCACTGACGGTCAAGTGTTATCTATAACTGAGTAATCATGCTTCAAGTGCGCATATTATATGTATTAAGGTAGCGTAAATTTCGACTTCACATTGACATGACACAAATGTAGTGATAACATATTTGTTTTTTACCTGAACAGCATTAATTAGCATTTTCTGTTTTGGAATGTGTGCAAATACATATTCATCGTAACGAAAATGATAGTGATAAAAATCCAATATTAAGAGGCAATAGTGAAATAATTAATGTTCACTTTTACCTGATATAAGCAGTACCATTCCATATCGCACTTAGTGAACTCGCGTAGTCATCGTGATTATACCATTTACCGATCAAGATTTTGTTATCATACCGTGGTATGTGTATCTACATAATAAATGCTCCAATTTATATAGGTACTTAGATTTCAACATTCTAGGCCTAGCGTCCTCAACAGCTACCATCCTCAACCGCATCATCACTTACCAACTTACCAACAAGTGAGATAGTGGTCAAACGCTAGCCCATACGATATAAAATAAACTGGCCAAGTGCGAGTCGGACACAGGGAACTGCTTTAACAAAATTTGCCGGAAAATTAAGTTTCTTGTATGGGTAACCTTTAATTTATAATTTAACTTTGTTTTGAAGGGTTTCGTAGCCGAAAGGAAAAAAACCGAACCCTTATAGCTTCGCTATTTCTGTCTGTCTGTCCGTCGTTCGTTTTTCATACAAACACTATGAAGTTTTTTTTTTATTATGGTTTTAAAATACTCTACTGTGTTACGGAACCCAACGAGTGCGAGTCCGACTTGCACTTGGCCAGTTTGTTTTTATTTAATATTATAGCAGCCATTGTGAGCCGTTAGACCGGGAAAAGGTCCCAAACAAACAAATATACAGACTAACTTTCGTATTTATAATATTTATTACGAAATTGCAAATAAATCTATTATATAACAATAATAAAAAATATTACATAGGCACTCAACAATCGTCTGTATAATTAAGTAGGTCAACACTCAGCACGTCTACTATGCGAGATCCGAGCCTCGTTCGTGAATCTCAACCTCGACATAGTAGGGGCTGGAGGTCAACTAAGTTTCATTTGTTTTAGCAACAAAAGTTCGGATGCGGCGATTACGAGCCCCCCGCGAAGCTGCAATGCAGCGGCGGCGCGGGCGGCGGCGCTGGCGGCGAGGCGCTCACCAAGTTCTCCGTAGAGATCGTGCAGCAGCTGGAGTTCACGACGTCCGCTGCGGATTCCCAGCCGCAGCAGATCTCCACCAACGTGACGGTGAAAGCGCTCGCCAACGCCGTGAAGACGTCCAACTCGCCGCCGCCGCAGCAGACGCCGCCGCGCGCACCTACGCCGCTCGACATGGAACGGGAGTGCAAGGCCGAGTGCAAGTCGGAGGCGGCCGACGACGAGTTCGTGGGGCTAGACGAGTGCGCCGCGGCGCTCGAACGCGACGCTGCCTCCTCCTTCCCGGGGCTGGCTGACCTCATCGGTGAGGACGACGGCGACGACACCTTCGAGTACCTCATGACGGAGATATCGGGCTACCCGGAGTTCCTGAAGGACTTCGACCTGGACGGGGGCAAGGGCGGCGGCGGCAGCGGTGCGGGCGAGCCGGGGGAGGGATACGCGGGCGGGGAGCTGTCGCCGGCGGCGCAGACGTTGAAACACATGGCGGAGCAGCACCAGCAGGCGGCGGGCGGCGACTGGCGCTTCCGAGGGTACGGACCCTACCGCCCGCGAGCGCCGCACGAACATCTCCACCTCTCGCAGCACCAGCAGCTGCACCTAACACAGCCGCATCACAACCTGCAGGTATTTACACATCCTACTCACACTCACTGTTCTTCTCTAGTTAGACTAATTACAATACCGGATATCTGATCTAGGGAAATATGACTGGCTGACTGAGTTTTAGCGTAGCCTGATTATAACACGATTCAACATTGCCCCTAGAAATAGTAAGTCTTGTCTCTCTTCCAGATATTACAAAAGTATAGAGAGTAGAGACGCAAACCTTTTGCCATAGGTATTTTGCAATTTTTGTTATGATTATGTATACTTTAAGAACAAAAGTCACCTACTACACTACCATTCTGTTTAACTGTTAGTTCGCTACTAATTTCATCATAGCCCCAATCCTATTATGTCACAATTATACGGCTGGTGATGACATCTTGTTACGCGCCATCGTAATTGTGACCAAGGGACTGGAGTTATGTCGATACAACAGAATGATTTTGTTCTGTGACGACAACTCTTGTGCAAACTGGATAAATTGGACAGCTTTGTGATAAAAACATTACATTAGACAGGCGTGTTCCGATCCGAAAGAGAGCTTTGTGTCTTCTTTTCTTTTCTTGTCAAATTGTCTTTTAAATGAGAATTTAAATTTGCTGAAGATTCAAATTTAATTTCTTAGCTGTGATTCAAGAAAATCTATTCAGCCGCCTAGCCTAGTTGAGTATCATCGGCTTTTTTCAATCGCCTCTCAAAAAAGGAGGAGGTTCTCAAATTGTCTGTATAATATATAATAGTAAAAATAATTATTTTCTCGTCACAAAGGTACAGTTTACTTATTTAACATAGGATAATAAAAGTACGTGAACAATAAATCTTTAAACTTATACTACTTTGTGAGAGCAGGCGCCTGATGTAGCACTCTAGGTACTAAAATATATGTTTTTTTTTTGTATGTATGTTGCGCGATTACGCGTTAACCGATTCGAATCATTTTAGGGTTCCGTACCTCGAAAGGTAAAAACAAGGAACCCTTTTAAGATCACTTTCTTGTCCGTCTGTCTGTCCGTGTGTCACCACTGATTTTCTCAGGAACGGGTGGACCTAGCAAGTTGAAATTCATACCTGATACTGAGGTCATAGTTCCTATTGGGTGTATAAAAATCAAGGTCTTGAGTCAACACAATAGAAAGATATGGGCAAATTTAGATTTTCGCGAAAACTTGTTAGAACCAAAATGTACCTTAATTTGCAACTTTTTTTATTTTTCGGATTTTTTCTTTTACTTGTGCTCTAAAACCTTGTTTATAACCAAAATTGGCAATTCTAGATAAACCGGAAGTACCCTGTAGGTTTTGGGTCGAAAACCTATAGGGTACTTCCCGTTGACCTAGAATCATTAAATTTGGCAAGAAGCAGTCTTACAGCACAAATTAAGGAAAAATTCCAAAAAATAAAAAAATTTGAAAATTAAAGGGTGTCCCCATACATACATATTTTCGCCAATTAATGTAGACCTCTGAGTTATATGAGCGCTGATACAATTTAGAGGTCTAGCTTAATTGGTTGGTCGGAAGCCTCGGTGGGCGAGTTCAACTCGACTTAGCCGGTTTTATTTTTTATTGGCAGGGTAAATTGACAAGAAGGTCCCATTGTAATTTCATCAAGATCTGGTTAGTATCTCCAGACATATGACGATAAACGTCTCAAACTTGCTACTGAAACTGACTCGCGCGGCATGGAAGTCGGTCGTTTTAGTTTTTCAACAATCTTAATGTCGTTGATGAGAGCAAATTCCTCAGGTCTGATCGATTTGAAATTTGGTACCCGCTTGCGTCAATGATATCGTCAATGAGATTGCAAGAACATTAAACCTTGACCTGTCGAAGTATATTTAAATGTTCAATGCAGGTATTATCGTTCTATGATAAAATTTGAGATTCATACGTTTAATTAAAAAACAACTTCCATTCCATGAGCATACTAAAATAATTATAAATTATATTTATTATGTATCCGTAAAGTTTGCCGAAAAATAACGGGAATACCACAGCAAAAAATAATTAAATAGAATTTAAAACATATAACAATTAGGTTAAAATAAACTGGCCGATTCCGTACCACAACAATCTTTTATAAGATTAATTAAAAAGTTCTGAATAAATCTCGTTCATTGTATACACCCCTTAACTTTTAATAACATTTCAATTTTACTGAATTGTTATCAAGGCAACCGTAAATTATGACTATCCTACTTCCTACTAATATTATAAGCGCAAAAGTTTGTGTACGCGTTTATATGGATGGATGTGTGTTTCTCTTTCACGCAAAAATTACTGAACCAATTGAGTTGAAATGGCATGATGATGATGATGGAAAAATTAAATACTAAAATAATAGTTTATACATCGAAAAATATGAGCTGTTTAAATCACCGCCATAATTTCGTGCGCCTTTATAACGCCACAACCATGCAGGAGTGGCCACAACACATACTACTGCTGTCTGCAGATTATATTGTTTATTTGTTAATAATTTATTCACAGATTAATAATTTTATATTAAATTTATCGATAGTATCGAACTACTCGAGTTCATTAGTTTTGTGAAGACATTAATTTTTGTTGGCTAAGAAAGCAAGATTCCGCTTACTTTTCTGATAATTGATTGATTTATGCGTACCTTTGTTGATAATAATATCCTTTGCTATTACTAGATTTAGTTGATTTTTCACATTGCATTAAACTGCTACTCATAAATAAAAAAAAAAAACAAAGAAATCCAAGAATCCAAAGCATGTTTAAGAATAAATATAATATAAGTAAGAATAAATATTATGTTTCTTTGAAGTGTTTCACACTTTATATTTTTGTAAATTGTTAAACACAATCCAAAATTTCATCGTACCGACGGGACTTGAACCCGCAACCTCCGGAATAATATGTTCCGGTGCTTTGCCAATTAAGCCACGGTGCGAAGTATCGTTACGACGAAATTAGTGGATTGCATTTGTTAACCCAATTATGCATTGGTGGCGCCATCTATGACTACTTATTACGTAAGTTAATCATTCGGAAGAAATCATTACAGTTTTCAAATCCGACGAGAGATGTTGCACTGCGTAATTCAAATATTATGTTTCTTTGAAGTGTTTCACACTTTATATTTTTGTAAATTGTTAAACACAATCCAAAATTTCATCGTACCGACGGGACTTGAACCCGCAACCTCCGGAATAACATGTTCCGGTGCTATGCCAATTAAGCCACGGTGCGAAGTATCGTTACGACGAAATTAGTGGATTGCATTTGTTAACCCAATTATGCATTGGTGGCGCCATCTATGACTACTTATTACGTAAGTTAATCATTCGGAAGAAATCATTACAGTTTTCAAATCCGACGAGAGATGTTGCACTGCGTAATTCAAATATTATGTTTCTTTGAAGTGTTTCACACTTTATATTTTTGTAAATTGTTAAACACAATCCAAAATTTCATCGTACCGACGGGACTTGAACCCGCAACTTTTCTCGTTGCGGGTTCAAGTCCCGTCGGTACGATGAAATTTTGGATTGTGTTTAACAATTTACAAGTAAGAATAAATGTAATAACAACGCAATTTTTCGCGCCAAAACTTAGGCTATCGTTCGGCAATCTTCGCAAGTTAACGTTTCAAATGTGGCAATAACAAAGACGTCATAAAATAAAACGTAACAACTTAGCGTGCGTCTTTAGTGCATCGATCAGACACTAGTTATTATGGTTGTTACCTAGAGTTTGTTTTGAAATATTTAGTGTTAATTGTGAGTATTTTGTGGCGAGTATTCATGACGTAAAAGGACATAAAAAACATAGGAGTCTGGCGCAGTATCGACCGGGGTAGAGTGCGCGCGCTGCTTAGGCCGACCGACCGCGCCAGCCGCGTCGACCCAAGTGTGACGTACTTACTTACTTACTCTTCTCTGTAGTACAGTAGTCCACACCAACATACCCGCATGAAACACTAAAATGCGCACCGTGGAGATATCGCATCTACTTACTATAAACTTATATGTATTTGCTTTGAACAACTAGATAAAACAATATAATCGGCAATTAGTAGATAACTGTATTAGTTTGATAGGATGCTAGAATATAGTCAATATGATATGGGACTTTAAATCGGTCTGTTGAATGCTCCCAATCTAGCCATCGAACTCGATTTCTCTGTCGCTGGCACCATACCTGGCATTAGCACTTTTCCTGGTCTCATGTCATAAAAATCATTGTTATGCGCCCTGGTTGACAACCTCTTATCTTCGTTCTAAGGCACTATTATATATAGTTATAAGGCACATTAGTGATGAGCCAGTTTTATGATGGCCAGCCGTCCAAACCAAAAAAAGTCTTAAATAAATAGTCTCTATCTTATGTCACGTCTAAAGGTCGCTAATGTTGGACTTCATTAAGATTTTTTTTAATCATAACCATATCGTAGAACATATATTCAAAATTCAATATGACACTTTAGAAACTAAACAAAGCTAAATTCAGGCCCATAACCACTCTCCCTTATATTATGTTATGACGGAGGTCACCACTCCTACCTTAACGGAATATTCCTCCGGAGTCTCCACTTGGAGGGATTCATCGTAACAAAGCCGCCTACGTGCTAATAACTGGGACGTTTCTCGTATCGAGTAATGAAATAAAACCGTGCTCGTGAAAAGAGACATTGAAATTCAATCTGTTGATAATGAAGATATCGTCGTTAAATATTGTTGTTATAACATCGTTTAAGATTCGGATGGTTCGTAATAATAACAAAGTTCCAGCGGTTTTTGAATTCCAACGTTATCTTTAGAGGGATTCTGTGTTTTCCGTATAACTCGAGTAGTGTAGGTGGATCCCGAAGTATAGAGGTACACAACGTCATGGAGCTAATGCTACTTACGATGGACGGAACACGTGCGTGTATCGCGAAACAGCAGATGTATCAATGGCCACATGTGGGACTAACTGTGTCTTGATAAACAACATGTCAGCATCTCGGCTGACCCTGCCTTCAATAATAGCTTATTAGTGAGCTAACTGGGAGTACATTAAATTATCAGCGTCAACCGGATGATACCCACTTAGGCCTCTCCCGTAATCGAGAGTTTTGCATTGCCATTATTTCCGAGCCTGGCGAGGGTCTGCTGAAAATAATGCCCAATCTTGGGGTTTTTCCTTTACCCGCTTTTACAATCTATCGTAACGAAAATCAATATTTACAATTAATAATCAGTTTTCATTTTGAACTAAAGTTGGGTTTCCCATGGTTTCCATTGCTTTTCGTAAATAGCTCATCTATGCAAAGTTTATAAACCGAAAAATGTATACTTTATGGGGTGTCGTTATGATTTCACTGAACTGCGTGGATGTAAAAACTATAATCAATCAGCGTTTAATTTTTGAACTAAAATGATCTACTTTAACCACACTTCTCAACCAGATTAACCCATCTTCTAAAAATTTTATAAAACCATGAATGTGTCCTGATTTTTATTCAGTTATTGTTATACATTGTTAACAGTCTTAATATGCAATTTTATTTGTTTATTTTGATTAAATCTGTATTCATCATCATTATTAGCCGGTATCCAGCAGTGGGCTGGACATATGCCTCTCCCAAGACAGGACACGCTACTGGCCCGATCTTTGGCTCTTCGTTTTCAGTCACTGAAATTAATTAAATTTAGACATTAAATTTACCTTGGATGTCATATTAATTATAATAATATATGATTGGCATTTAAGTCGGGTTGTATTGTACTTACTTAGAATAAAATTACAATATATACTCATAGACTAAGTAGTATGTATTCTTAAAACAGGAACGTATAGGTAGGAGTAGGTACTATAAAATCTATAAACTATGAGTAATAAGAGGTTGAAATCGAATAGGTCAATAGCATATAAACATTTTGCACAACAATGTGGCAGTGGGCAATACGAAGTGGTGAGTTCGCCTAACAATACAGAAGTGATAAGATAAGGATAACATATCTACCTAAGTCCTAATCTGAATACGAAATGTTGACATTCAAATATTATTTATTCTGTGACACTGACAAGTGTTACGCATGCTTGCGGGAGGCCTATGGGGCCTAGGCGGAAACAGATTAAAATCATCTTTGCTTTGATATTAAAAACTTTACATTTAAATATCTTTGTAAAAGCTGAGGGTGTATACAATGAATGAAAATATATCCAGATAAAATATCTAGAGGAATGTTGCATGAGTCAAGTCAATAAGTTAAAACAATCTCGGAACAAATAAGGCGGAGAGATGTCGCGGCCGATGACACTAGAACTGTTTCATTCATGGATGCAACAAAAAGAGCATGGAGTGAGCCGATTGCTTCCTGCACCGGGACCACGTGCACTCGATGTCTTGACTCTCGGCACTCAAACACTCGAACACTCCCTAATTAAATCCGATTCACTTCTTATGGTTTAAACATGTAGCCGTGTAACCCGTGGACGTAAGCTCTGACGCATTCATTTACGGATGTTGCTCAAATACCCATATGCACATAATTTGCAAGTTGACTGGTTAGATTGTCTTGTACTTAACTATTATTTATTCTGGGTCTTCAGCTCGTGGCTTGTAGATTTTATGTTGTGGATTGAAAAATATTTACTTAATTGTTTAATAATAAATGTATAAAATTATAACCCTT
This sequence comes from Cabera pusaria, assembly GCA_954871355.1. NCBI lineage: Eukaryota > Metazoa > Arthropoda > Insecta > Lepidoptera > Geometridae > Cabera > Cabera pusaria. The sequence goes on from OX940888.1 coordinate 17,497,564, forward strand.
ATTTTACTCGCAAAATGCTTGTTAATTAGGTACATAATTCTGGTCAATAATTGTGTGCTCGGATATGTTATTTGTGTAACTCTTTGCTACGGGCGGGACTCCCAGTTAACTATATAGGGTTTCCTCGCTTTATTACTTACGTCAATCCTTGTTTCAAAATGTTTCCCCCTTCTCGGGTTTTTGTTAACATTTTCCGCCCAAAAACATTTTCGTTAGTTATAACTGAATCCATTGAAATAATATTGTTTCATGAATAAACTTAGTAACTTTCTAGTCGAGTTTTAACGATTCTCGGTTCAAACGGCGAGAGTACTACAACTCAAGCGACTTTTCTGAGCTTCCAGAGTTCATAGGAGGTACTTTCCTGGAAGTTTTATCTGAGATTCTGGAAAAAAGGATGTTAAAGGTCAAATGTTAACGTATGAGTAGGATTGAATGAACACAGATTTGCAGAATCTGTAGGTGTAATACTCGATATATCCACGAGCCGTGGGCGGAGGGTGGCTGCCGAGTGCCGACACGGTTCCTACGATTCCCTCAGCTCGAGGACACCCTAGCAATTTCACGATATCATTAAAGTGGCTAAATTAAACTCTACGTACCTAGATCTTGGTAGGAAATAGGTAAATCATATTAATCTAAAACAGTACAAATATCTGCAGAGTCGAAGTGGTGTCAAACTGAGCATAAAATGTCCAAATTCAAATTAGAATATGTAAGAGTCGCGCTCCGTCGACGCATATATCGATATTGTTGCCTACCTGTGCCCGCGATAACAATCCTCGGGACGTTAAAAAAACGATCTCCGGATGGATAAGGTGCCGTTAGATCGTCTGGCGCAACAATGGTATGGCAATGGCGTACAGCTTAGCGGGTTTAGCACGCTATTTTATACGGAGTGAAGTAACAAAAATCGCTGTACTGCCGCTCGCCTCCCGAAACAGGTTTGTGGAGCGACGAGCGATGATGTACTCGCTTCTGTGGCACGGCAGCTGTCACCACCGTATGTTAATATGGAAATAGCGTCACACAATGAATTCTATTAAGCGACATAGAGCCACACTGACTCTCTCGACTACGCTATACGCTACATACTTAACGCAGTAGTTAGCTATGTTTGCCAATACGACAACATTATAATACAATCTATTTTATATTCCTACTGAATTTTTTGTTTAACTTTAAATAATATGACTAAATAAAAATACGCAAAAGAATATATTTACTTACCATTATTATTTCCTAGATTGTGAACGATGTAGACAGAATATTTTAATTGACCACAAAGACAGGTTTTGCTCATTCTTAATTATGTTACCGTGACCAAAGTTTGAACGAATTAGGGAAAACGTTTCGGTTACGTATCATGTTTTGATATCGTTCAAGTCGGAATATATTTTAATTTTAATAAGAAATTGGAAGTGTTAGCATTCTATCCTTAGGTGTACTTTCATCGGTCCATATGGAATAAATGCGTGTCGTGAAAGCCCGCACGCGTATAAACCAAACAGTCATTGTAACTGTGGGGCTTACCACAAAGTCTGAAATATTATAACTTATAAGTTAAGTAAGCCATATTATGGCTTCACGGCTGAGTACCGGATTTTCTCTCTGTGTGTGCTTCGTGCTTAAGGCTGAAATAATATTGATATGATTATACATATTATATAAGTATTGATATACCTTTTGGTTGGTCCCGAGGTAGTTTCTCCACAATATGAAAGTCCCTGACGTAGAGCAACATATTCAATATCGACCAATGATGGTAATGTAGTAAAACTGAGGAGAGCAATCTGTAGCTGAGTTAAGGACTGCCTGTGTTGTATATTATGTATTCTGTATTTGATAAGTATTATATGTATATTTTTACAATAATTATCCGAAGATTATTTTAAATGAGCTACATTATTATGATTTTGTAGTCACGATTGGTATTATAAAGTCTCATTATCATTGTCATTGTATTGTCCATTTATAAAGCATTCACGTGATTATATAAAGCAAAACTAACGTGAATAAAATTATTTGTACATAAAATGTACTAAAGCAATAATTATACATATATAAATAATTTGTATAATTATTGCGAATGTAAAGGTTACAATGAATGTAAGAAGCATTTTCAGGGAGGAAACGGGGGAATACATTTGTATGGAAAAGTGCACCCCGCGTTCCCTCTTAAAATTCTTCAAAATTTCACAATAATACCTCTAGGATAAACCACAATCAAACAAATCTTTATTGATGAGTAGAATTCAAGTGAATTCAACGTCGCGCGTCATATTCGCAGAAAAAATAATAAAATATAAACTCTTAATACTTGTAAAAGCGAATTCTACTTGTATGTAGAAGTATTCCCATGACACGAACTTTAATGCCAGTATTCATGCTATCCACCTACTTAATAATTTATATGTTATACTGTACCACAAATAAAAATATACACTAGCTACGTTAACTGTACTCAGTAGGTAGAGGTTACAAGAGGTATGTTTATTGGTACCGTCGTCTGTATTTAAGTCCATAGTTGAAAGTGTTGTAAAGTGTCATACAGTATATCCATTCCAACAAAGGTATTATGACACCTAGGTCCAGTGACCGGTCACCTCTAGCACGGTATCTAGTCCAGAACGAGTGGAGGCGCAAGCAAAAGGCACAATGTACTCTGGGACCGGTTCGCGGTCGCATATTGTGTCAGGTGTCTTCACAGTCTGTGACCGCATCATCGCGCTCAACTCGAATTATTTTAAATTGTTTTAAACCTTTATGGATATGTTTTACATTCGCATAATTTACCCATGCTATTATGGGTGGTGTGCATAATCCACATATTAATGGTAAAAAATCTATTTCATTCATTTGAATTACGATGGTAACAATTTTTAATTTTATCGTCTAAATATGCGCTTACCGCAAGTTGTACCTACGGTTTTTGTACTAGCAAGCGTTTGAATGTATTTTTAAACAGGTACTCACATTGTCGGAAGCTGTATCTTTCATTATTTTTGCTACATTATTATGGATCCATGCTCCATTTACGTTTTTTTTGTATCGCATACTATGCAAGCTTTTGGCTACTATCTCTCCTGATGGTTAGTGACGACGCAACCGAGAATGGAGCACGCTTGCTCACTCTAGTCTTGGCAGTTCTCACAGTAAAATAGTCACTGAAACGCTTAGACCTGCAGTACGTCTAGTGGTACGGTTAAAGAATGGGGACGGTGGAATTAAATCGTCTAGTGGTACGGTTAAAGAATGGGGACGGTGGAATTAAATCGTCTAGTGGTACGGTTAAAGAATGGGGACGGAGGAATGAAATCGTGCAGTTCTTGGGCACATTCGCCGAAGTGTAGGTATCCTGTACGTAGAATATATACAGGCACGCAACTTCAGGACGATGTGCTAGGCATTGCAATTTTGAACCAACCAATTCTTCGTCATCTACGATATTATTAACTCTACTTTCAATAAAATCAAAAGTTTTTTTTTTATGTTGATAAAACCTTTGTCCTATTTAAATATATATATTCATTATATATATTTTAATTTCTTTTTATTATGTGTTTTGGGCTTGATACAAGTTCAGAAGCTGATGTAGGGGACAGTGGGAAAGGGGGTCTTTTCTTGGTTCAAAATAGACATGCCTGTGTTTTAGAAGCGTTAAACCTAAAGAAGTTGGCGGCGCCCCACTCAGATATGGCTATATAGATTTGCTTGATTTAGTTAAGCTAGAGCTAATTACTTCCCTTTTATCAATACGAAACTTAGTTTTTTCGTAGCTTATGCGTTAGACTCATTTTAGTTAGGCATTAATTTCGTTTGGTCTGATAATACTATCAATCAGAGAAAGCTTGCCTTAAGAATATCAATAAAATTAAAATTATCATAAACAAAATAAGGGAGATGCAGAAATACAGCCTATGTAGTTACATCTCCCTTACTCTGTTCGTACGTTATATTCTGGTTATTTTTATTGCGAGAAATTTAGTAAGGACGCTGATATTGACTACATGGTTACTTTATATCTACAGCCTGTGTTTATTGTAAATGAATTTTCCAGTTATATCCCCCATTTCAGCTATTACATAAAAAAAAATCAACAAGCTTATTGTAAGCATTTTATTATCCACGATTAATTATTATGGACCTGTGAAATTGCACCATTTAGGTGGGTACTGGTACCTAATAAGCTTATTAGGAACTTATTTGACAAATTTTTGACTGCTTTTATATGACATTATTTGTCAGATAATTATCTAAAACTGACGAAACAGGTTAAACCGCCTTATAATTCCAATATCTTCTTAAAGAAAAATTATGTTTCTTAAAACTCATCAGTACACACCGTGTATCAAAACACGATGATTCAGTTTGTTCAACGAACGCAACGTGATAATCGAAGAATTTCTAATAGGATGACAGTCAACCAATAATGTTTGAACCTTGAACCTAAGACTAAAGAAATAAAAAATCTGTGGACAATATTCCATGAGTTGGGATGGACTTGATCACTTCTTCTTTTCTTGAGTTACTTTCTTATGCGTAATCTCTCTCTCTGCTCTCCTAGCATGGCAGTTGGATAAAAATTATGTTCTCTGTTTTTAGCTATTTCCAATTTATTATTATATAGTACATAATGTGGGTTTCCAGGTGTCAGCTGCCCAGCATATGCAAGTGAGCGGCGCAGGCAGCGGTCACGTTTCAGTGGCCGCTCAGCAAGGGATGTATGCCAGCTTCCAGCATCAAGGCACGCCTTCACCGCAACATCATCAAGGTAAAGTTTCCCCACACAGATTTTTTATTACAGGCAAACACGCACACTTAAACACTGATGTTTTTTATAGTATATAGGCTACCGTGTGACCATGTCTATCTCGCCTAGTACCTGGTAGTAAGCGATGATGTGGTCGAAGATGGTGAACACGCTAGGCCTAGAATACTCTCGACTCTCGAGGACTGTAGGTATGCTGCCGGAACACCGTAATGTTATGCCGGTAGATCTTTTCCCTGATGATCCTTTCGAACTTGCTAAGCTACTTTTTGTTAGCATATCTGGCGGAACATCGATATAATATGCTTCTACCTGTGGGAAACCTGAACTTGCTGAACATTGGGTAGACTTGGTTTGGACAATTTCACCTTTCGTTGAGCAAACCTTGAGAGTTCTTTTAAAAGCAAACGCACGAACTCGTCGACGTTTGAACTTGGTGTCTATCGGTCTTGTAGCGGATGAGTACTACAGACAGAGACTTGTACCTGCGGCTAATAAGTACGCAAAGTAACATTGACTGTTTGAATGTCTACCCAGTCTACCTGTATCTATTACTACACTATATTTTAAACATTGTATTATCTCTGTCGTAGACTGCAGTCTATATAAACGCCAAACCAATAAGCTGCATAATGTACGGTCTAACTAAAAATAAAATGTAAGCAAGAGCAAACCATACATACGAGTGAAGCTTGTAGATGTAGACAAAGGATCTACAGATTTGCTTACATCTTATGAGGATACGAGCACTGCGTAATAAATAGCGACCGTGGAGTATACGTAACTTGATCTAAAGCATTTGCTACTCTGATCTGACTGTTAAAACTGAATGGATAGCTCACCGTGACAAATCAGTACCGGTACATTCGATACCTCTCCACTCTTGTGATGATCATAATTTAGGAAAATACTTTAGTAGTATTCGTTGAATTAGAATTATACAAAAGGTGTTTAGTATAACAGTTTTCTTTTAGTAGACGATGGTTAATAATCGCAAAAATACATAATTATAAAAATCAACAATGGTACTATTGTTGATTTTGAATTCATATGAATTCATAAAAAAATTGGTTTAAAATTCATATTTGTAAAGAGTTTGTTAAATCTTCTATAGCAAACGTGCGTGATAACTACATTTGAAAATCGTGCTTTCACTTGGTTAGCATTCCAAATTCTCGTTACTATGTGCATGTATAAAAGTAAATATTTTCGGATTATAAACGCACAAATATGTCGAGATTATCGCTTTCTCACACGGCGCGAACATTGTCCCGCCTACCCATGTGATAGTATTACGATTACTATATATAGTAGTTATTACGAGTATATCCGATCGCAGTCGAGAAATAAACGCTGTATGTAAACGATATGTTTCCATGCAAATCACCACCAAGAATCGCACGAAAGTAGCTGACTCTTTCAAGATGCATTTCAAAAACAAAGTAAGATCGCGTGCTGTGTTATTTTTCATAACAGTGTTGTTGATACGACGTGTGTTTGTGTTTAAATAGTTTGTCGAGGTGGAAGAACTAGAAGCAATTCGATCTTTATGTGTTGGGAATAAGTGATAGTTTGATTTGAATGGTGGTGGATATGTGTGCATACGTGCAGTGCAGTGAGCAAGGGAGGGGAGCGAGGTTGACGCTCCACTAGAATGCGCTAAGTCGCGCGCCTCGCATCACCACCGTATGACATTAGATTGACGTGTTTATTGCATCTCCAGCGAACGCGAAATGCGTCGCCGATACTCATTTTGCAAATGCAAACGATTATTACAAGGTTTATATGAGCTTCTATTAATATGATAAGCGACTGAGCAATGCTATGCGAGTAAGTCATGACCATGAGTCACTTCCAAATCAGTGAACCAGGAAAATTAAACATGATTTTAATTAGGAGTAATAATAAGCTGCTGAGTTACATGAGTGGCATAATTGGGTAGCGTTGCAAGTTAGCTATAGACTTCTCAATTATTTTGTAGTTAGGCATGATGATCGGTGACAAACAATTTGAAAGGCAAGTTGTGATAGTGGCGCTAGGTAGATTAGACTAAAGTACTACTGCCGTCTGACACTTCCATACCCATACGAGCACGATTCCACTTAAAGTGTGTGCGTTATCCTTCGTAATAATGACTAGCTACGTGTGAGTCGGACTCGCACAGGAAGGTTTCCCGTACCACCGTACAAAATGAATTATGATCGAGCAAAAAATGCCGAAAAATCACGTTTCTTGCATGGGGACCGGACCTTCTTTAATTTCAAATGTAGGAACACTTATTATTTCAAAATCTGTGAAAATTTTAAGGTTTTGCTATTATGGTTCAGAACATAAGAGCAAAAAACAACGAGTAAATACACTTCTTGTATGGGGACCCCTTTTATATTCAACTTTATTTTGTTTTTCCCCGACTACAGGAGGGTTGTGAATGTTATGATTTTGACATGTTTGATATTAACCCATAAACATCGCTAAGAAATCCCCAACTCCCGCATGGTAGTAGGACACTGTCTAGTGTCCGCCTGGCCTGCTACCACGCTCAAGTTAAAGAAAATCTGAAAAGCCAAACAACCAGTGTGTTCCAGCAGCTATCCTGAGAGCTAGTTCGCAGTCTAGGCCTAGCGTGCTACCATCCTTAACCGCATCATCACTTACCAACAGGTGAAGTAGTGGTCAACGCTAGCCTATATGATATTAAAGAAAAAAACCGACTGCCCTACGAATTGCCATCAGGGAGTTCAATTCCCTACAACCACGGCTCCACCACCGAATCAGCAAAATTACCTACATTACATCATCATCATCAACAAGCAAATGTATAAATGAAATCATTCTAGTGAAAACAAATAGCCAAGTAAAATGTAACATATAAATATGCAATTGTTTCAGGAGGCAACGGTTGCGATACATACAGCGTGTCTCAGTCACAAAGCATTAACTTCTCGCAGGCGATGCGAGCCCGGCCCGCAGGTTCCGCACCGTCCTCAGCCGCGACACCACCCGGACCACCTCTAGGTAACACTATTTATCATCACAGATACCACATAGTTATCATCCCTTCTCATTCATACACCTAGGTCCAGTTTCACCGGTTCTTGATGAAGTTCCACATAGTTGTCTGACATAATGACATTATGACTATAACGACACCACATAAAAATTGTCTTAAAAATCTGGCAGAGACTTCGTAATAGGGGCTATCGGAGACTAGGTGAAATTGGCCCCAAATTACATTGGTAATAGTTTGCATCAAATTTGTGATAGAGATAGATATAGGCACAAGGACCTACTCTACCACTGTCGATAAATGCTCGAGTAAAGCAACCACGTGTTGTTGATCATGCTAAGTCAATATAAGCGACAAATCTACCTCGTCAGAATTTAATACATGTCGGTCACTTTCCGTCCTTAATAAAACAATGGCGTCATGTGTAGTAGAAGTATGAAAAACAATGCAACCGCCGTCCACTTACATAATTAAACAACGACTGAAGCATAGCAATAGCTTCAAATACATTATATTTTTTATGGTTTATGGCTTATATTATGAGAAGAAAGTGGCTGAGAGATGCCGAGGATCTTGATGTTGATATACTAATAACAAATTTAGCCTTGAATGTTTATTTATCCCTGCGGCTTTCTGGGTTTAGATGATGGTGATAGTGAAGCTTTTTTATTTTCTTATTAACTTATTATTATCCTAAGCATTATTTTTATCATAGAAAGTCTTTGTCTAATTCAAAACAATTAAGAATGATGACGATTACTATTCAAGTTACACAAAACGAAGTGAAACTGTTATCAAGAATCAAGAAGAATCAAAGCATTTATCCAGCATGTAGGCAGTATTAATATACGCACATATACACGTCAAAATCATAAAATAAATCATAACCAATTATCAAGAAAATATAGCAAAAGCAGAATTTAACGCTTTGAAGTAAAAAAAAAACAAAAGTAATGAACCATTCAGCTGTAATCCAATCATTGACGTCAGACTATTTAAAAATTATTAAATTAGGGTTGCCAACCATACACGTAACTGTGTGTTTAATTACTTCAGACAATTTTTATATAGGAAAAAAAAGTGAAATAGTGAAACAAAACTTTAAGAAACGCATACCGATCACAGTCCATATCATCATCCGAATAGAACTGATTGTCCGTCTGTCAGCTGCATAATATGTTTAAATAAAAATGGCAAGCCTAGAAAATCGACAGATTAGTTTTCGTTACTATGTACATGAAAAACAAAATCAAAGTACATACATGTAAGTTAATAAATTCAGGTTCAATGCTCTCTAAACAGTTTAAATAAAATGCCTTCTCTTTAACATGGCTCAGTAACAGTTTCAAGATTCAGTAACGTAATGTAATACAAAACATGACGCAGGCTAGGCGAATACATTATTGTAATCACTACATTAACCATTCTAACTCAGTTGAACCATTGAAATGAAATCAGAGCTTCGAAGTGAAATAACTGAACGCCGCTCGCGGAAAAATACATGGAAAATAATAGAGTGGTGACTTTTCTTTTCTATGATCACTTTATCTATCTACGTACTTAGGTGTTAGTTACGCTATGGTCGTGGCTCGGTCTACCCGCCGAACATAGATTTGGGGTCAATTTATTGGCCTGTTTTAGTTTGATGTTGTTTAATGTTTGTGATTTGATGATGTTTAATCTTTAGCCGTAGATATTTGATCATTTTGTGTGTCTGATTTTCAAAGAGTCAGAAATGGGTTATTATTTAAAATGAAGCGTTTTCAGAAAAACAATGCTGATTTCTGTCACTGCTGGTCCCATTTTTGACAAAAGTAAAATGTTTAGGGTGAAAGGGCTAACTTTCAGCACTCTACCAGTAATTAGCAAAATTATAACTTGGTTTTTACATTACCAACTAACTACTTTTGAGTACTGTGTTCATCATCTTCGACGAAATCATCGTTTACCACTAGGCGAGATAGTGGTCAAACGCAAGCCTAATATATAAGATTTTTTTTTAATGAGTTATCTACTTGACGCAGATATCTCACTACAGTTACAATTTAGCCTTATATTATATAATATAAATGAAAAAAAAATATTTTGCTAACAACTGGCCGAATTCTGAAAATTAACCTCTTCACCTTAACAATTATTAACATCTATAAAAATGCGATGACAGTGACAGATACATTGATATTACTACAACAATAATTTCTAAACGCCTTATTTAATTTATTTCAAAATACACATGTACAATGAAATAAATATTTTAAATACTCGTAACTTACCTGATACAATGTACGATAAAATATCTATTTAAGTAGGTATTTGTATATTGACTTGTTGCACGCTTTGGTGTAAACGTATATAATATTGTTCATAGTCATCTATCCCAACCCGATCGGACACAACGTGAAAATCATACTTCTATCTTGACTACATCATTTAACTGAATTCGTGTCCAACTACTTGTCTGGTGTCCAACAACAAGGTAATCAAATCAAGATAATAATATTTGTTTTCTGTAACTATACAGAAAACCCTGCTCTTTCGTTTCTTGTTTGTAAATATTTGCGTACAACATTACTTGTAAGCAACTATTTCTATAAAAGTACACATAATAAAATGTATTGCTACTTACTATACTTGTGAAACTGATAAACACATGACAACACTGACGAAGTGAGCCGTGTTAAGGCGATGACTAATATTATAGATGCGCGCTGAATTCCGCTCACTAAAATACCCCGCAAGTGCGACATTATGACAATGTTGCCGGTGCATAATTATAATCAAAACGCGCTCTGTGGATTGGACAAGAGCCAGTTATGCAGTGCAGGCCCTTATCTCAGTACAGTCTTTTTATTTCAGTCAAACACGATTTCATCGTTGACCGCATCTTCACATAACATCGGGTGAGATTGCGATCAAGTGCTTGTTTTTCAGTCATAAAAAATCTTATAATGTAGGTAGCTAAAACATATATGTATCTATTTTAAATTCGCGCGCGCTCTTCATCCAGATTATTTCTTTTTTTTATTAACTTGGATTATATTATTGGTGTGGGATATCTGCAAGCATATAAGCGCGCGATTTTCCGCTGGATTTGTCGTCGACCTAGCAATGTTTTCAATTATTATTATTATTGTAGAGTACAATGTCTGTCGTTCTCTCGTGTTATGTAAATTAGGCAATGCCGTTGTCATTAAACAACGGATTAAATTTTACTTATAGACCAAGCTCATTATTGTACGGCTTGTTTGCTTAGCTGTTATGTTTTAAATCGGCATTTAAATATTTTATGGAACAAGTTTTTTAACAGTTTAATATTTTGTACGAAGGCAATTAGTAAAATAAAACTAACAAATGTAGTAATAACATAATTTAGATGTAAATTAGAATTGTTTATTGTTTTAAATTGTTTTGTTGTCTATTAGGGACTTATCTGACAGATTTTCGACAACTTTTATATGGCGTCATCTGTCTGATTACTATCTCACACTATATCAGGAACCGGTGAAACTGGCCCTTAGTCTATAATAAAAATTACATCAACATCGATATTATATTGAAGATTAGAGGCGAGATATGTTTCTTATATAATAACATATTAAATTATGCAAAAACGATAAGACGCGACGTTCCGTTTCTGCGTGAACCTTAGCCTAACCTATAGAGGGTAAAGAAAGGTAAGGAGGTCCAATGAATGTAACTGCCCAACTCATAATTATTAGTTAAATAAGTCCTAATGGTCACTCAACTAGGAATAAATGTAGTAGGCAAATAATAGTTTGGGAAACAATCAGAATGACGCTAGTGACGGCAGAGTGTATGACATTACTTAGCCATTGCCGATGCTCAATGTCTAACCCTCGCCAAGTTAGACAGTCTAGTAATAATAGTTATGCGAACAAGCATACAAGATTTATGTACATATTCAGGGCGGTGTTACAAGTATAGTCAGGTCTGTTTAAAGCACGAATCCAAAGGCTTATTTTTTAAAGAAAAGTAGTAGTTGTTTTGTCAATCATCTCACGTCACCCATCTCATTACACAGTTCAATCACCACACCAGCTCGCGTCACGTGACTCTCGTGTCGCAGGCGTCGCGGCGGCCGGTATCTCGCGCGAGCAACAAGCGAAGATGTTGCAGCAACAGCAACAACAGATGTTGCGGGCGCAGCAGCAGCAACAGATGCGGCCTCCGCCTCCGGAGTATAAGGCCCGTTTTGTTGGAGGTGTGGGAGGGGTGGGTGTTGGTATGGGCCCGCGGAGGCCCACGGGCCCCGCACCGAGACCCTTTGCTCAGCACCCGCGACAGTACACGCCCGAGTGGAGACATGTCATCATGCAGCAGCAAGCGGCGAGGCAGCAGTTTCCGCATCACCATCAAGGTAATCCTACTATTCTACTAATATTATAAAGTCAATGTTTGAATGTATGCTCCTCAATCACGCAAAAACGGCTGAATGTATTTCCATAAGGCGGCAATAGCCCAACGGATAAGATGTCGGACTGGCGATCGAGAGGTCGTGAGTTCGGTCCCCACCCCACCCATTGCACTATTGACGTGACTGAGCTAAATATGCTTGTGTCTAGAGTGGGTACTCTAGACACAAGCATATTTAGCTTAGTTGGAGGGGTTAACAAGAATACTAGTAATGTGTAACCCACATTGCGAGTAATCTTTATAAAACATATTCAATATCATATAGATAGAGGTAGTTTCAAGCGTGTTTCAAGATATAAAACCATGAAACATATAGTCATAGGATTACGCAATATTTAACGCTGGCGAAGCTGTGAAGCACTATTATTGATTTATTTTGGTAGGTGATACAAATGGATATCTTCTTATATATAAAAATCAATTGCTGTTCGTTAGTCTCGCTAAAACTCGAGAACGGCTCGGCCGATTTAGCTGATTTTGGTTTTGAAATTTTTGCCGTAGTCCAGGGAAGGTTTAAACGGTGAGAAAATTTGGAAAAATTGCGAGTAAGATAGTAAAAACAACAATTTCATTTTTCCCATATAAACTGTTCTACCAACTGTCCTGTCAAACATTAATTTGACTTTCGTCCCTTCGGTACGGTAGGGTAGACTCTTCACTCTCAAATTGAAATTTGAAGCACGTATTAAATGAAGGATTTTGGATCTACAACATAATATATCCACATTACTCGGATTATCGCGTAGGTATTTAAATTTTAATATTTTGAATATTGATGGTTGTCCCAGGTTGTCATTGTTGGTTCGTTCAGACATTTTTGTCATTGTATTGACATATTTTGATGGTTATCATTTTTGCGCTGCCATACATGGGTATTCGCTACTGGTGTATAAACACTGATAAATCTATTATTACTATAATAAAACAGTAACTAAGCGAAAACTGTATATTGAATATTTTTTTGAAATTTAAATTAGGGGAAGCTTTATGAACGCTATAGATGACGAAAATATATTTTTTAAAATTTTTGTCTGTATGTATGTCCGTTTGAAAAATCATCACGCCGAAACTACTGGACGGATTTTAATAAAACTTAAAGTGAGCATTGCTTATACTATGGAATAACTTTTAGAATATTGGTTATCCTGAAAAACATAAAGGTTTTGGTGGGACACGGGAAAAACAGGATATTTTTATGTAAATGTTATGCAATCTATTAGGTAAACACTTCTCAAATGATACTTTGATCAAATGTATATGAATAACAAAGTTTTCATGAAAAAAACAAAAAAACAGGATACGGGACTCGTTCCTGGTTCCGTAATTATACGTGCAGATTTACACTGTTATTCTTAAATTCGCCACATTGCAAATGTACATGATTGGATCAGGTGGAACAGAGCTTGCTTTAAGAAGCAAAGGCTGTAGGTTCGAATCTCAACACGTTAGAAATTTTGTCGAAAATGTAATGTTTTTGTAGTTATTTATATTATATATATATTATATATAAAAAGCTATTTTATGTCAACAAGTCAGGCGGAACATCGATATAATGCTCCTACTTCGTGTGGCAAAAGGTGGTTTGAGTTGTGACTCACACGAACCAGCCATCAATCGAATAAAAGCATGTCGCTAATCGATTCGCTCTCAAGAAATAACATTAATAAAGTAATAAATCTTTGAGAAAGATATTCGGATGATGGTGGCATACGCACTCTCTTTTGTCTTTGTTTTTGTTATCTTAAGTTTAAGGAGATTAGCTGAGTTCGGCAAACAACACTCGATCGTTCTTCTGCCGATAATGGATTAAATACAGGCCTCATTATTGGAATATAAGCGAAACGAAACTAGCGCCCAACTATCTTTGAGTTACTCAAAGCCAACTATGCATGAGAGCTAAGCGAAGCTAAGTAAGTTAACCGAAGTAGGTTTCCATTTGAAACATGAGATGTAGATGACGAATTGCTATGCCAGTCGATGTTTTACTTTAAATTACACATTATAACTGCACATATTACAGGATCGTCGGGTTTCCCAGCTTCTGAATTCGTATCGCTGGCGTAGTTCTATTAGGTAGAAATGTTGTGCAGTTTCGTACCATTTTAGATTCGTCATGTCTGTCCGTATGTCTGGCCGTCCGTCTGTCCGTCCGTATGTCACAGCTATTTTATTCCGAAACTTTTAAGACTACACAGTTAAAACTTTGTAGGTAGATGTATTCTATGAACAGCTTTACGAGTTTTTTACAAAAATATAAAAAATAAAGATTAAGGGGGGGAGGGGGGCTCCCCATACATGGGAAAAGAAACTAAAAAAAAAAAATTAATCAAACCTTTACGTGCGGTATGTTTTTGGATAGGTCATTGAAAATTACATTGAGGTTTTTAAAACAATTTTTTTTCTAAGTCATTCGTTTGAAAGTTTTACACTTCTAAAGTGGTAAAATGTGAGTGTAAAAAGTGAAAAATCTAAAAAAAAATATCATGTGGATCTCAATAAAACTTTAACTGAAAATTGGTTAGAAGTCAGTAGTTTTTGAGATATAGCACATTTTCCGAACCGCAAATATAAATTTGTTTTTCATAATTATTTGTGTTTTAAATTTGTAATTTTGCTTATGTTACGGTACCCTACGAGTGCGAGTCCGACTTGCACTTAGCCAGTTAAGACTTTCTATTGTTTAAGTTCACTCTCTTTAGATAAATACCCGAAAAACTTAAAACATGCTTTAGACAAAGCAATAAATGTCGGTTAAAATTGGTCTAAAAACCACGCTAAAGAATGCATTTTCATCGATTTTTTAGCTTCCCTGAAACTTTCAGCTGGATAACTAATTGGATAGTTTTTGAAATTTAAGTCTTCAGATTACACCTGGAATGACCGACAGACAAACAAGAAAGTAAGTTACTATTTCGTGTCAAAAAATCATCATAATAATAATTTACAAAAAAAAAGTCAAAAATGTAACTATGAGTACTCTCCGTACTCTAATTTAAATCGAAAGCATTCAAATTCATTGAAAGTGTCATTTAAAATTATAAACATAATTGTATTTCCATTTAGAATCCCTGATTTAACGAATTGAAATGCAAGTATCTCCGTTCCGATAATTGTGAATTGCAAAGATCTAAGTCGAAGGGGAGGTATAAGTTTCTGAATCCGATTTTTTTTCGAATGATTGTGAATAGCCCGGCTGAAATTGAAAGGTGCCTTTTATTAAAGGTTATATATGAACGTTTTTAATAAGCCTATCCCCGGTTGTCGAATTTATTGGAGTCGTCGTTGATGAGTTTTTCGATTCTGCTATCAATAGTTTTAAGCATCTAGCTCTCTACTTAGCTGGATTTTTTTATAACCGTCAACCATCGCTTTTATATAGATTAAACTGCTGTCCCAAGTGAAATATTGTCTAACTTTCGTCAAAACCCCAAGTGGCTGACTAAACTTTAAATTCAACTAGTGACCCGCCCCAGCTTCGCACATATGCCTGCAGGGCTAGCATGGCCTTATCCCCGGGGCAAAGACAAAATTATTTTTCTATTTTCGCCACTGACAGGAGATCAACACAACAATTCAAACGCTTGGTGAAGTTAAACCTCGAATTTTGATTTTGTTTTGCATTAAAAAGTTTAAAAAAAGAATTGATTAAAAGTCAGCGGGCGTATATTATAATTTTCGAAAAACTTTACTTATAATTTGCCTTATTCACCAAACAAAACGCGGATAGGTGGAAAGACAAAATAGTCCCCTTGCCATGCTAGCCCTGCTGGGTAGAGCATATATGCCTGTATCTGTTTGCATCACTTTGTGGCGTCGAGTATGAATTAATCTTTACATAAAACCTTAACGAATTATACACATAAACCTACCTCATGAACAGTCTATCTATTGGTGAAAACCGCAAATTCTGTAGTTTATTGCAAACTGACAGACAGACGCGGCAGGGGACTTTGTTTTTTAGTATGTAGTGATATAAAAGTAAAATTAAGAGTTGATGCTTAATGAGATGCCGAGAATATCAAGGCGGTTAGGTTAGGTTATATTAGTTAGGTTGTCGTTATAGGTATATCTTTAAATGTAGGAGATCAAACGTTGGACGAGCGCTTCTCTATGAGGCTGGATTTTTGTGCGGCTTGATACATTATAACGACGTTGTTATCTACATACCAAAGTACAATATTTGCCAAATTTTCGTTAGACAATATATTATGTAATAGTATATGCAATTAAATATTGTTTAAGTATTCCATTTAAAATATATTGTCATTAAAATTGTAATCCTATCTACCAAACTGGGTAATGCAATAGTGCCCATATATATCCCATATATTGATGGTTAGTGTGGATTATTTAAATTAAGACATTAATGGTTACATTAAAAAAAAATTACAGCGTAGCAGATATAAATTCTCTTGGCCTAATCATAATGTAAGGCATTGATTTGAACCTTAATGAGACGAATAAAAAATTAAGTGTAGCCACACTAACGTTAAGGTTTGGTTAAGATTTTGTAGGAATCGCGAACGAAGTCGCGGGTACAGCTAGTACAAAATAAAATTAAATAATAAAGGGACATACATACCCATACAAGAAACGTGTTTTTGAAGCTTTTTTTCCTCGATTTTACAAACCTTAATAGATAAAGACTTGAAATTTACTCATGGTGTGTATTGCAAATATTGCAATGGCTGCTATAAGATCAAATAATAAAAACTAAATTAAATTAAAAATTAAAGGAGGTCCCCATACGAGAAACGTATTTTTCCGGCAAATATTGTTCAATCAAAACCCTGCCGGAAAAATACGTTTCTTGGATCTCTTTAATTTTTATATTGTTTTATTATTTGAGCTTGCAGCCATTGCAAAAAACACACCATGAGTAAATGTTAAGTCTTTATCTATTAGGTTTGTAAGATCGAGCATAAAAAGCCTCAAAAACGCGATTCTTGTCTATACAAGAATCGCGTTTTTATTATTTAATTTCATTTTGTATTTTTATTGGTTTTTATACACAAACAGCGAATACCCATGTATGGAAGCGCTATAATGACAACCATCAAAATATGTCAATACAATGACAAACATTTCTGAACGAACCAACAACAACAACCTGGGATCAACATCAAAATTCAAAATATAAAAATTTATATATCTACGCGATAATCCGAGTAATGTTGATATATTATGTCGTCGATTCAAAATCCTTCATTAATTACGTGCTTCAAATTTCAATTCGAGAGTGAAACAGAGTCTACCCAAATACGTCAAATGTATAATAGGAATGGAGGTAGAACAGTTTATATGGGAAAAATGAAATTGTTGTTTTTGCTATCTTCCTCGCAATTTTTCCAAATTTTCTAACCGTTTAAACCTTCCCTGAGCTACGACAAACATTTCAAAACCTAAATCGGCCCAGCCGTTTTCGAGATTTAGCGAGACTAACGAACAGCAATTGATTTTTCTATAAATAGATTATATATTCTTAAAAAAAAACAATTCGTGCTACATATAGACGATTTAAAAAAAAAAAAATTATATTCTAGTGTTAAAATAAACAAAACTTGCCATGGTAACTTATCTTTCTATTGTATGGAATCGAGGCAACATAGACCTACCTACTTAAATAAATATTAAGCACTGATAGATGCACAGTCTAAAGCGATGGATATAGATAAAAGCAATTAACTAATGCACAAAATTCAGTTACCACATATCAGTTCCTTATATAAAAATATGTGAAGAGATTTTTCAACAGCGACCCTCACTGGAATTGATATACACGATAGTATACTCCTCCCTCCCGTAGCTAAATACTACATGCCGGTGACGGGCAGCAGCGTCACCGGTGCGAGGAGCTACGTCCTGCGATTGCCAACCCGCCTGCCCAGCGTGGCGATTATGGCATATTCCTCCAGAGCCGAAGATCGAGCTCAGTGGCGTGTCTTGGGAGAGGCCTACAGCCAGCAGTGGACTGACACAGGCTGATTTTGATGGTGATACTACTCCCCCAAATAATGCTAGCCAGTGTACGGGCATCAACAGACCAATATATATTTATTCGTCCACACTAATTTCTATTTGTACTCCGGCAGGTTTTGCTATGGGCGGGATGGGCGGTGGCATGACACAGCAACAGCAACAAATGCAGCTGCAACAAGCGCGGTTGCAACAGCAACAGCTCATGCAACATCAGCAACAAAGGTCAGTACATCGATAAATGCACTTTTTTAAAACTTATCAATGTTTTTCTCGGCTCAATGACAGAAGAGAATAGCTCTTTATTGTAAGCCAAAAATACTTAATATCTAGACAGCAATAAACGTAATTAGGTTTTACAATCGGCGGTCTTATCGCATGAAGCAATCTCTTCCAAACAGCCTATATTATAAACTGTAACTGTGTTAAAAATATGTATACCTATTGATGATATATTTTTTATTTTACAGGTCGACAAACCAACAGCCGATGTCGCATCTTATAATGCAGCAGAATCAAATGATGAATGTACAAGGACAGGTAATTGACTTGTTTCCTTTATTATAACGCAAGATATAAACTTCAGGTTATGCTTAAACGTGCCTACCCATAGTAATTAATTGTTATCTCGTCAATTTTTGTATTATTATTTTATTGTATACTTTTTAGGGTTCCGTACCTCAAAAGGTAAAAGGGAACCCTTATAAGATCACTTTCTTGTCCGTCTGTCCGTGTGTCACCACTGATTTTCTCAGGAACAGGTGGACCTAGCAAGTTGAAATTTATACCTGATACTGAAATCTATAGTCCCTATTGGGTGTATAAAAATCAAGGTCTTGACTCAAAACAATAAAAAGATATGGGCAAATTTAAATTTTCGCGAAAACTTTTTAGTATCAAAATGTACCTTAATTTTCAACTTTTTGGAATTTTTCCTTTACTTGTGCTGTAAGACCTTGCTTTTAACCAAAATTGACAATTCTAGGTCAACCGAAAACTTCCCGGTACTTCCCGTTGACCTAGAATCATGAAGCAAGGTCTTACAGAACAAATTAAGGAAATAATCCAAAAAAAAAAAGAAAATTGAAGGGTGCCCCCATACATACATAGTTTTTGCCAATTAAGGTAGACCTCTGAGTTATATGAGCGCTGATACAATTTAGAGGTCTAGCTTAATTGGTACATACCAACGTTGGTACGGAAGCCTCGGTGGGTGAGTTCAACTCGACTTGGCCGGTTTTTATTTGTAATTTATCATCTTTAACAAACTTCTTTAAATTATTATTAGTATTCATTAATCAATTAATTAGTATTTAAATGTCTGTCATCAAACAGCTGGCGATTCCCCTTGAAAATCATTAAATGAAGAAAATAAAATGACGTGGACGCAGCTACACAGAAAGTATTATATATATTGCTCCAATGTTTCGATGTTTTCAATCACAGTTTTGTTCAATAATAGGCCCCTAGATCTTACTTTCGTGACATTTAATTCTTATTTGTGATCGTTTCAGATGCCAAATATTCACATGAGTCAATCGCAGAGCATGTCAATGCAGCAGGGCGGCATGGGCGGCATGTCGGGCGGCCACCCCGCCCACCAGGGCAGCCCCATGCAGGCCCCGGGCGGGCCCATGCACTCGCAGCCCGGCTCCATGCACGCTCCCAGCGCTTCCATGCACAACTCCATGATGCAAAACGGGATGCAGAACAACAGCGCGTCGCACGGCTTCCCCTCGCTCCACACCGCGTCTTCGTTCGCGGGCCAGCCGGCAGACTTCAACCTGGACTTCCTCGACAACATGCCTTCCACTGACGCCACCACACTTACGGCGCAGGATCTGCTCAACTCGCTCGACAACTCCTTCCTCAATGACATCCTCTAGAGCCGCTCACTCAATAGGGAATATGCATGTTAGCTCACATTTATTGGATTTTTTTTTCGAATCTTTGTTGTCCTGGAATTATAGGTAAAATCTTTTTTTTTAATTTAATTCCATTTTATTTGCTTAAAATAATACATGAAAAATGCAATTTAAGCAAAATTTAAGTTTGTAAAAAAGATCATTGATCGAATCGAAAGTTGACGTCACAACACACCACGTCACGTAATAGAAACATTGAGCGGAATTTTAGCGGGAACATGAAAATGTATGTATGGTGTGTATCTGGTGTAAATGCGTGACGTCACAACACACTACCAAAGAGCCCGGAAAATGATGGCGTTTAAACTGCTCAAGTTTATTTGGTTATGTAAATATTTATTTAAAATATAATTAGTATTTTATTTTTTTATTATGTTATATCAATATAATGAGTGAAATAAGCATAAAATAAACATGCATATTCCCCATTAGCCACCTCCATTGTATCGACGTAGTCCGCGTCACGACCAAACTTGTATGAATTTACCTCGGCCAGAGTCGCGCTCCGCCTCGAGCGAGGAACGTTTCGATATCTCTAACATTTTGGACCACGACGTTTTGTACGATATTTACTGTGGATTATCCGGTTTCGTAGTATTTCTATTTATAGTCGTAATCGTTACTTCTTTTGTAAATATTTTAATTTTAGAACTTTTCCTCGTAATATTAGACGAAGTGTATCGATAGTCTCCGAATATCCGCGAAACTGAACTTCTATTTTCTACGATATCGTAATTGTGAATCTAACCGCAGAGTAGGATAGCGTATATATTTATTGCAAATTTTATAATAGCAGATAAGGAAGATAGCACAAAAGACACTATTTTTATTTACTCGTTATAATATTTATTTATGAAGATACGGAAATAATCGGGGCAATAGAGAGTTACGTTTTGTATGAGGACCTGCGACTATCCGCCTGGCGACAGCCCATCTTTACTTTATATTACGACATAGTGCAAATGTACATTTTTATATAGTTACGTATCGTAAGATCATTCCTGTACCTAAGATAAATAGTAGTTTATACTGTGATGTCGGCGCTCCACACCGATCTACTATCAATTATTACAGATAGATTATTGTTATTGTTAAGGATCTCATGGTATCATTTATCAGTATGGGGTTTTGAGGGATTCTGGAATTAGGCTGTTGGTATCGTTTTATAATTATTTTTAAATGTGTGACATTGATTTATATTCGAGGACATTTTAAAGTATGTTGAGAAGTGTAAATAGAATAAAGATAGTTGTCAAACAACCGTAGAACGTCCCGTACTGGATTATATTGTTGTGTAAAGTACCACGGTCAGTACTCGAAGATACCGCTCTCTGCACATTACACGAACATTGTAGCGAAACATTCCAGAGCCATTGTTAACAATGTTTTTAACTTTAGGACCAATTTTTGAATGTTCTTTTGAAAATAATATTGCATATTGAATCATAATCTTTTATTTTTATTTTATACCTTATAAATTACATCAGTCGTGCAGATTAAAATTAAACGTTAAAAAAAAAACGGCGGAGGTAAACGCTTTGGAGATGTTTCACGAATACTTGTAGACAGGAATCGACTTTTTTATGGCACTTTAATTGTACTTTAGTCATTGTCTGACTAAAGAATTGATATATCCATACAGTTAAAATTAATTGATTTATAGGACAGTGTGACCTAAACCCGCACTTTAAGCACGCTTTTCCGTGGCTTAAATAGTCGATTATTGCACGGCGCACCCTCGCTGCGTTTGGGTGCTAACTTCACGCCGTGCAATAATCGACTATTTAACGGAAAAGCGTAGCGTAAACGTAAAGTGGGGGTTTATATCGCACTGCTATATATAAAATAATATCTAACTTCACGCCGTGCAATAATCGACTACTGTACACGATACGTGTATCGTAATATACTATTGTTTATCTGCGACCTAAACATGATAAAAATATAGAAATTCAATAGAAAACCTTCAAACGTTTCGACACAAATCAAAACTATCTACCACATAATGGAATCTGCCTGATGCTTGTCCAGATAGTCTGAAAACTTTTCTAGCTTCCTCTCTAAAGCGTTTATCTCCGAGGCTAATTCTCATACCATCTCGTTAGGTTTGTTCGGAAAGATCCGCGGGTTGCGAACTCTCGGCGTGTAGAAGTTATTCGGCTGGATGTATTTGGCTGTGACATGATCGTGTATGCCGAATTTACTTTCATATATGTTTTCATTGGTATTGTTGTCGATGGTTCTCATGGTGATAGAGTGAATGATCTGGCGACGCTTCTTCAGACGGATGCAAGAAAATACGGTGCTTAGAAGAACGCCGAGCTTGAACAATGCGAAGATGAAAAGCGCAAGCATGAAGACTAGGTATTGTTGTTGGTACCAATCTCCTAACTTGCTCATACAACCCTGAAAAGATAACAAATAACTTGTGTACTATTTTCGTTATTATATGGTTTTGAATGGAACGTAGATATCAGACTCTTAGATAGAGCGTACTTGGAAGTTTGGAAAATAGTAGTCAGCCTTTTTTTATTATATTCTATCTCGCCTGGTGGTAAGCGATGGTGTGGTCGAAGATGGAAAACACGCTAGGCCTAAAATACTCTTGATTCGCAAGGACTGTGTGCTCCCAGAACACCGTAAGGTTATGGCGGCTCCTTTTTGGGTAGTAAGTCAGGTGGAACATCGATATGCTCCTACCACACGTGGAAAAGTAAAATAATAGTGCTTTGGGCCATGGGCGCAGGATAACTGATTTCAGTGTAATTTAAATAGTGCAGCTATTCCTAACTGGTAAACTGCTAACAAAAACTGTAGGTAGTCGCTCGACCGACTTCAATAATGTTTTCTTCGTCTCAGTACTGGGATGGTGGAGGAAAAAAAATAGGAAAACCCAAAGGAGTACTAGTTACAAAGGATTGTTTTTTTTTCTGGGATTACCCACTTGGTACGAAATTCACTAGGATCATCTAGTCTAGTAGGTATAGGGTGTCCATCCAAGAGCGACGGATTTAATTTTAAAGAAAAACAGATCCCTTGGCTTTGGCCTTGGACCAATTGAA
Organism: Cabera pusaria; assembly: GCA_954871355.1. Taxonomy (NCBI): domain Eukaryota; kingdom Metazoa; phylum Arthropoda; class Insecta; order Lepidoptera; family Geometridae; genus Cabera; species Cabera pusaria. The sequence continues at coordinate 17,520,739 of OX940888.1, forward strand.
CCTGTACGCGTGCAAATGCAGATCTTTTACCAAAATTCATTGCATAGTGCTTCTGGAAATGTTTCATTCTTGAACACGATGGCGCATTATTGCGACCGAAAACTTGACGTAATTGGCGAACTGTTTTCGCAAAACTTTCACCATTTTTGTACTGTGTTTTTACAATAATTAAACGTTGTTGGTATGAATACTTCTCCGAAGTCTTAAATCGCGTGGTCTGTACGTGACAACTATAAAAAAAATCACCGTACAACTCGTATTAACAAAATGGCCGCAAATTAAGATTAACCTTTCGAGCGCCACACTACAAACGCACTCCCGTGCCCTGTACACCAAACAGTACGGTTTTTGGCTTCTATAGACGACGCTGGGGTACAGAGCCCGCAGAGTGCTTGTCACATATATGTGACTTTGGCTCTCAAAAGGTTAAAATCCGGCGCTCTTGTTGAGACACCCGTTATGTAAATGAAAGCTCTGACCTTACCGGTACATATCTGAAGTCCGGATTGGGCTGTACTTCCTGGCACCTAGAGCCGTTGACCGGCGCCGGGTTGAGATAAGACGCGCGTTCAGTCTGCACGCAGCAGCTGAGCGGCACGAACATGCCGCGCGGCCCGAGTCGACGGAGCTGCCATAACGACATCTCGTAGTTACGCGCCTCGGTTATACCGCAGCATTGTAACTGGAATTTATAATGAGTTACATTTTTTATGGTTATATTTGAGGGACTCATGCACCAACATTGCACCATTTAGAGTGGTATTACATAACTATAGGTACTTGTTATATAAGTCTTTAAAACGGTTTACTATAAGGAAAGAAAGAGAAAAGTTTTTTTATAAGACTGGTGCATCCTGATTTCCCAAAGTTAGAGGGTGAACACACATACGAATAGATCAATACTTGGTTAATGTGATCAATTGGCGTCGATAGACAGTGCAAATACCTATCCTCACTGAGCTCGTGATAGCAAAATACTGCTCATGACGGACCTATTATAGCAGCAACTCTATCACTACACCGAAAAAAGATTAAAATAAGGATGTTAAGTACACTTTTTGCTACGCCCACCCCCCTGCTTCGAAGGAACACCATGAAAGCGGACTCATGGCTCCCCTGATTGTCTCTTTCGGGGAGATATACATAATGTTGTCTACAGTACTTTGATGAAGATGAACTAGTCCAGTTCAACGAAGTAAGTAGGTAACCCTGCAAGATACCAATCGCCCGCCGAGTGCGCTGTCCAACAATCAATGTGTACCTATGTTTACCTCAGTCTGAACAAGGTCCACAGACGCCGTGAACTGTTCATAGTCCGGAACAGCGTAATATGTCTGCAAGGCGCCGAGCGCCCCGCCGCGCGCACTGTCGAGCCCCAGACAGCGCGGCCACACGGCCACCATCACCCCCGCAGCACACTCGCCCAGTAGCAGAGTGAGCACCGACAGAAAGTACTGAAACATTTTTTATTTCTGACAAAAACTGACCACTTTTACGATGGCGATGCGGTCTAAAATGGAATCGCGCTTGTCTAGAAATAGAAGACAGATCTGATGGAACCAAAGGCATCGCCAAGGGGGAGTAAAAAGCCCCTAAGGATAAAAAAGTAGCCAGCTGCAAAGCAACCAAAGTACTAAAGCTATGCAATTGTTTTGCTTTGCCGATAAATCCCGCACGACTCACGCTACAAGTGTAAAGCTTCATGCTCTTGACTGTACCTACAATTCATATTTTCTCATCCTCCATAATATTACTTGTACTATTCATTATTCTGTTATTTAATTACTTGCCCCCAACTGGGCCATGGGCTGGCGACGGTCTTGGATGGAACTGACTGAATGGAAGATCAGATGAGGCGCAGAACAACTAACTTTAGTCCAATCCACTAAACGTAACCGTTTTCATAGCCTTATTCAGTATGACTAATGAGATAACGCGTTCCTTAACGCGCCACGTTACTTTATTGAAAAATTGTATTCTGTATGCCACACAATAGGTAAATTTTACAAAACGTGCGCGTTACACGTCCTCATATGTCACGATATTTTGACACTCAAAACGCGCTCATAACCTTACCCTACCGCGTTTTAATTGGCATAGAGAATACCATAACGCGGAGATAACGTAACACGGCAAAGTAAGACTTTAAAATGGTCATACTGAATAAGGCCCCTGGCTAACTTCATGCCGGCACACAACGAACCGATTGGCGACATGACTTTTTTGATGGGTGACAAATTTTGTGAAAATTTGGATATAAAATCGTTAAGGATTTCTGGTTCCAACTGTTAAAAGACCTTTTTGCGAATTTGTGCCATAAAGTAGTTAGCCTATTTTACATTACTAGCTTTTATTTAACTTGCAATGTATGTATGTCACTATGTATGTTCGGGTGGAATCTTGGAAGATAAATTAGACCCACTTCCCGATGTCCGATTGGACTCAAATTTGGTGTACTTATGTATCTTCGGTGACAATACAATGACATGGTACCATGGAGCTGGTCTGATGATGGAGACGGAAGGTGGCCACGGCATCTCTGTGATAAAACAACATAACCCCACTGAATTTGGGCTCGATTGATTTGTATTAAAGAGAACTTTACGCCTAGATGATATCCAGGGTCTGATGATGAAGCTGGAAGGTGGCCACGGCATCTCTGTGATAAATCGACATAACCCTACCGAGTTTGGGCTCGATTGATTCGTCTTGAAGATAACTTTTTACCTAGATGATATCCAGGGTCTGATGATGAAGCCGGAAGGTGGCCACGGCATCTCTGTGATAAATCAACATAACCCTACCGAGTTTGGGCTCGATTGATTCGTCTTGAAGATAACTTTACACCTAGATAATATCCAGGGTCTGATGATGAAGCTGGAAGGTGGCCATGGCATCTCTGTGATAAATCAACATAACTCCACCGAGTTTGGACTCGATGGATTCGTCTTGAAGAGAACTTTACACCTAGATGAAATTTAGCGACTGGTGATGAAGCTGGAAGGTGGATACGGCATCTCTGTGATAAAATAACGTAACCCCAGTGAATTTGGGCTCAAATGATTCGTCTTGAGGAGCACTTTACACTTAAATGATAGCCAGGATCTGATAATGAAGCTGTAAGGTGGCCATGGCATTTCTGTTATAAAGCAACATAGCCCCACCGAGTCGATTGAATTTCCTTGAAGAGCACTTTACCCATGATCACATCAAATATCCGTGGAATATTTTAAAACATCATGCCTTCTCTCAAATACTTAGGTAGTAGGTAGGTAGTCGGTATTGTCGGTTACCTACTAAAAAGTTAAAAATAAATTATAGTAAAAAATATTTTTAAAAACAAGCTTTTATCTGGGACAATGAACTAAAATGTTAAAAATAAATTCTAGTAAGTATTTGGCGTGAAGGTACTTACCTATATTTTTAAAAGCTTGAGGCACTGAAATATAGTAATTACCTAGCCTGAAAAACGGGTAGTGCTTCAAGCTTTTAAGAATATAGGTAAGTACCTACACGCCAAATACTTACTAGAATTTATTTTTAACATTTTAGTTCATTGTCCCAGATTAAAGCTTGTTTTAAAAAATATTTTTAACTATAATTTATTTAACATCAAACTACGAATCAATGATCTTTCGATGTAGGTAATATTTGTGTATTGCATTGCACCCCGCGGCATCTATGTCTTATTCTACGATACTGGCTATACAAGTTAGAAATGTGCGATGTACCTATGTTAACTATTCACAAGCAAAACAACGACGTATTGTGCAATAACAACAATCCAAAACTCGCACTTTCAACTCATTCATACCTGCCTGCACATAATGTCCAGTTGAGTGTATGAATGAGAAATGATTAACGATAAAGCTGCATATATTGTGCTTTTGTGTTGTAACTACAAATTCCGATTTTGTTGGGTTCGATGGTGTGTATCTATATTTCTATCATAGTATAAGTGAAGTTGGTATATATCAAGCTGATATTCTAACAGCCAAAATTTAGTTACTAAATATTAGTAGCTACCTACATAACCCAATTATTATTAAAAGTATTTACAAGGTATATACCATGTTTTAAGTTATTTTTGAGTTGCCGATATTTCAGCACTGTTGCCAGCGCCATGTTCAAGGACGAACTGCAATTGATCTACTGACTATCGCACTCGTTTTGGACGTTCAGCGTCTCTACTATTTGTTTTGTTATACACGAAACTCGATCTCCACACACAAAAACCACAATATTATTTGGTGGTCTATTTTATTTTTATTATCTTAATCGTCATATCATTTATGTTTATGACAAGTGGGAAAACACCGTTATTTACTCCCAAGTTGTCACTGGTGGTCCCATTTAGGGAATGCAATCTCGCGATATTGGGGCTCAGGCTCTCGCGAGTTTGTGAATAACAATCTCGAAATCGAAATTGGCGAGATCTCGCGAGATTGGCAGTTTTGTGTGTTTATTCTTGCAAATAATTACAATATTTGAATAAATTAGGAATAAAATAATAAAAATTATAGGTATTATGAAATAAACATTTATTTATACGAATTTGGTCAATAAACTTTTAGGTAGATAGGTATCTACCTAAAAGTTTATTGATCAAATTCGATGATGATACTACCTGATGATACCTACAATTCTTATTATTTTATTAGGTAGGTACCTAACTACCTGTGTAGTTAACATAGTTTAACGTGTCTATCACTTTTTAATAAACTTTTAAGTAGTAAACTTAATAAACCTTTATTAATTAGTAAACTTTTACGTGAACAAATCTAATCAAATAAGAAATGAAATAAACAATCAGTCTTCAGTCTTCACTTCTAATATCAAACAAAAGTCTTTTAATAATTATTATCAATCAAAGAAAATATAAATCTACAGTTCTCAATCAGGGCGCCGTCGCCCGGGCATCGAAACCGATCGCAGCTCGGTGTCAGTTTGCGCGCTGCCGCGCTTCGAATGAGACTTTTTTATGCTCAAGTCCAATCTCGTTAAACTCGCGAGATCTCGCTCATTTTTCGGCCGAGATCAATCTCGCTAAAAAACGCCGAGATCTCGCGAGAACGAGATTGCATTCCCTATCGAGTGCCGATTGCTTGTAGCTATTATGAGATTTATTGTCTCCTTTTTTATGTTGAACAGAAAAACCTCGACCATTATTTTACTTGATGTTAAGTGAAGATGGAATTGTGCGTACCAAGTTGGCAGTAAGGCGAGGCGCTGAACAACTAACTTTACTTTAATCCAATCCGTAGAGCACAACTGCCCTAACCCTTCGTCGATACTGGCCAGCACCACAGATGAGATAAAACAAATGCCAGCACTGAACATCATGTCGGAACTTGTCGAACCGGCCATTAGCTGTGACAACTGGGAACAAAATCTTTCCCAGTTGTCATCAGTGGTGATAAAATACTAGTGACAACCTATAGGTATTATTATTTTTTTATATCGAACTGGGTAGCACTTGACCACTATCTCACCTGATGTTAAGTGATGATGCGGTCGATGATGGAAAGCGCTTACCCAAAAGATACCTATTCACTCGCGATTTGAAGACCTCCATATTGTATTTAGCCGGAAACACAGACTCAGGCAGGGCATTCCATTGCCCGGCGGTTCGTAGGATAAACGAAGATGCAAATCGCTTCTTTCGGATAGATGGTATATTCACCATAAATCGGTGGCGCCTTTTAGTGTCTCTAGATGCCCGATAATAAATAAGAGCTAGTATTAAGCTAGCTTTTCAGCTATACTTACAATGGTCAATATAGCGTATCCAGGCATGTAGGAGGCCCAACAACCAAGAGCGGCGGCAGCGCAGATAACAAGCCCGGCAGCTAACAACATCAGGGCTAAGTAGTAGAACGGAGCTTGGATGAGACCGCTCTCAGGCGAGGCCAGGAGACGGGACATCAAGATGCGCTTCGAATCACATAGCAGGAGGAATCCACATATCACTTCGAGGAATCCACACGCCTTCAAACAAATATATGTATGAGACATGTTCACGCGTACGTTATTTAAGTGCATATAATTTATAGTCAGTAAGAAAGTCCATAGTAATACCTAATAATATGTCCTAATGCACACCAATGATATTAGTAAAACTAGTTTGTGCCTCGATTTTCTAAGCTAGCCGCTTTATACTCGCTTGCCGATATTCGTTTAAAAGACTAAAAGAACCGACTTCAAATGGCGCATGTGTTCGGTCAGTACCTACTAAATTTGAGGTGTTTATCTGTAGATTCTCTTCAGATCTCAATGAAATTTAAATGTGACCTAGGAAGTATACCTTTTTGAACAAAACAAGATTTTTTTTTAATCGGTTGAGTAATCGGCGAACATCATAAAAAAAGAAATTGAGAACTTCCTCTTTTTTGAAGTCGGTAAATACGGCTTTGAATCATGTTTTTGCGTTTTTCTTTACGTTGATTTTAGTGTATAACAGAATATAACAGACTATTCTCCAGGTTGGCTCAGAAGAAGTTTGATATTATTAAAAATCTAAATAATTGTATGTAGGTATTATGTCTGATATCTCATATCTCGTAAAAAGTTTTCTAGTGACTTACGTATGCTAACTAGGCATGTGAGCGAAATAGCATCAAAGTGAAATAACGTACCGTAACAATAATCGATCTTGGACAACACCACTATTAAATAACGAAGTACTTACAAAGAACACCGTATTAAAGCAGCCAAAAAGCACTCTTGCACTTGCGTCTATTTTGCACTTCATATTAACTTAAAAAACTCACAAATTACAAAAAAAACCGGCGCAATCGCAACACACGTTATTGCGCGGCGGCGAATAAACAAATTCATACAATGAATAGACGCGCTGGTTTTGAGGAGATGCGCTCCGTTGCTCAGGTGGGGTGACTAATAATTAAGGCATTTCGACCGAAATTAACGCACGGGACTATATTAGAAAGAAATGTTGAAATTGTTGTTGGATTGTGTCCTTTATTTACACCTAAATAAAGATTTTCATAAATGCAAGTATTTTCTGTGTACTGGTTTGTCCTCTCATCTCCTCATCCTACGCGTTGGCAAGCACTGTCGGATCATTTAAGGATCTTATTATATTGTTCGTGAATCCTTGTCGGATGGGTGTTGGGTGTTAGATTCAAAGCTAACTATTGAGAAGGTGGAACTTACGACATAAGGCTTTATTTATTTTATATCCTATAGGCTAGTGTTTGAAGTGGTTGAAAATGGTAAACACGCTAGGCCTAGAATACTCTGACACTAAGAGATGTGTGCTGCCGGAACACCGTAATGCTATGGCGGCAGATTTTCTCCTTGATGGTAAGTTACTTTTAGCTAACAAGTCAGGTGGAACATAGATATTATATGCTCCTACCACGGTACCACCTGTGGATATATTATTAATATGAAATATTTATTTTTGTTCTGTAATTTATACACATTAGTAATTCAACATCTCTATCATATAGGGGAGGAGGAGTGGTGGGGGAGGGGAGGTGATGGGAGGTGGAGGGGATGTGGAAGTAAGGGGGGGAGGCTGAGGTGAGGGGAGGGAGAGGGGAAGGCTGAGGTGAGGGGAGGGGGGGGAAGGATAAGGGGGAGGGGAGGGGGAAGGGGGGATTAGCGTGGCATGATGCGGTGCGAGGTAGTTGGGATACGCATGTGTCTTATTAGTTAATGTTACCCAAAGACACTATTCCACGCGGACGTAGTCGCGGGCACAACTAGTATTTTATATTGCCTTCAAACAGAACAAAAATATTGGCACAAACTGCACAGCAGATTTTTGATAAATTCAATTTATCCGTATGCCCTGAACATAAGGTTGTAACTGCTATGATACGGGTCGAATACGGACGAAAATGTGCTGAGCGAGAAGATTGTAGAACGGAGTGTGTCCTTGTCTAACAACCTACCAGTGCAAAATATGTATTATATGGCATTTATAGTATATAGACTTATTTCTTTTGTGGTCACCACAAAAGAAACGCACAAACACTGAAAATGTTTATAGAGTATTATATATAGGCACAAACATAGATCGCAACCATACGAAACATGCGAGATAAAAAAGAAATGTGTTCCATACCAAAGGATTTTATTTACATTTAATGGCTTCTAGTAAATATATGTTTTTTATGTATACATTGGTTTTAAAAATCAATATCTTTCTTTTTAAATCCGCCACAGTTAACTTTCGGGGTGGCCGTGATATCATCTTGTTCCCGCTCACTTGTTTCTTCGAGTTCTGGAAAACAAAACGTTAATGATAAAAATACCTATTGGAACTTTGTTTGGGATATGGAATAGAAAAGGTTTGTCAGTATTTACTGTACAACTATTATTGTGTTCTAACTCTGGATGTCTAATAAATACACCGGAATACGAATCCAGCTTCTTTTGTCGCAATTATATCGATCTTAACTAATTTTCTATCTCTAAATTAATAATAATAGTATTATTAATTTCTATACATTACAACTATTATCAACACCAATGTTATAAATGAAAATGTCAGTTTGTTTGTGGCCTCTACATGGCTCAACGGCTTGATCGATTTGTCTGAAATTTGGCAGAGATAGGAAATAGTATACTTTATGATGAGCAATCTCTAATGAGAGAAAGCAACTCTAGTAAAATCTCAAGTATTACAGATATCAATAGGCGGCAGTGACCACTTACCATCTGGTGAGCCACCAGCTAGTTTGCCACTCCTTATTGTAAACTAATAAATAAATGAGGAAAATAGTAGACTCACCTGGAGGCAAATGCAGTTTCTCTATTAGGAACTTCTTCCTCTTCAATTTGAATGCCAAGTCCAGGCTGGGGGGTACAAACTGTACCAAGGTGTAGAGTGGGGACAGCTTGGTCACATGGAACAGGCCATGGTAGTCTTTGAACACGGGGTTAGTCTCACGACTCGATCCAGCGAACGACTCTATCCTTACTGAATTGTCCACGGAATAGAGTAATCTTTTCATGATGTGCTCATCCTGAAAAGTGTTACATAAATAGTACCCATATATATTTTGCCCTGTTAACTACTGTGGTAACTATATGCTACATGCTACATTTATACCTATTTGCCTACAATAATATCAAAGTTATAGTGTGTCTATATGTAAAATGTTTGATGATAATTAGTCTTATATTCATACAAAATTATACATACTTTTGTTCTCACTTTGCTCGATATGTGAAATGGTTCCTTGAAAGACATGTAATTAATAAAATAAAAATTATAATAATTAAATAAAAAACGTATCTCAGCATATTGTGTGATATTTATGTACAGAAATATGTTTTTTGAAGATTAAGGGCCAGATTTCAGCTCTAATTTCAGATAAATCATGATTCAGAAGTTAGACGCAATCCAAGTCATCATCATCTTCCTACCCTCATCCACATCACCCACTTAAGAGGGAATGCGGGGTGCATTTTTCCATACAAATGTAGCCCTCTTTCGGCTTTTTCCTCCCTGGAAAATGCTTCTTGGGCAAAATTTTTTCTACAAAAATCAAGGTCTGCTGTAGCTATGCCATTGTCATTTGCTTTTTTTGACCAACCAATTGCAAAATGAATAATGACCCTTCAAAAACCGAAAAAATGATCCATTTTATTGCCCTGATCTAGATGGCTACCAGACAAACTAAAAAGGAATTTAAACAAAAAAAAAATTATAGGAGCACGGATGCACTCATCCGAAAAATGTTGTACAAAAAATTATTTGATCAGGTCAGTTTTCGAGGAGAAAACAGGGAAATATGAATTCTTATTTTAGTCGAAACTTTGTAGGTAAAATGGGTCTAAGTTACAGTTGTCCCTATCGCAGTTTTGTTGGTTGTTTGGGTACTGCGTGACAGCAATTCTTTAATATACTTATTTTTCAAATTCCTCGCACATCGTGTTTTCTCTTAAGCGGGATCGGTGCAACATATTAATGCAATCCAAGACCTAAATATTTGACAGAATCTGCATGTGGTACTATACTTTCTTAGTTTCTATCAATATTTCTGGTATTAATCAATCATATGAGTAATTCAAAAGATGTTCAAATACCAATATTAAAGTGACTTACATCAAACAAATGTCCAGGTATAGTTACAAATGCAACAGCATTGGTGTCTCTCAGTAGAACTCTCAAACAGTACATAAACTTGATGAGATCCTGTCCATAGGCATCTGCTTCAGCACCACAATCCATGGCCAGCCAGATGGGTGAGCCCAGTGATTGTATACCAATTCTCAGAATGTTACTGTTCTTGCCATTACTTCTATATTCTTCTTTTGATACTGCTCCTCTTATACGGGTTAACAGTTTGTAGTATAAACTGTTCTTAAAACCTGGAAAATCATTTTGCTGATAGATGAGTGTTTATAATAGTGCAATGACATTTCATATTAATGTTAACAAACTTACTTCACTTACCCTTGGATGACGAAAACCTTTCCTATTTTATTATTTCCATTTTCTTTTACTTTAACATGTGTGTATCTTATGTCGTATTTATACTGTCTATCCCTTTACAAAACTTCAGGCAAATCAGTTCAGCAGTTTGACTATGACAATTGATTGATTGTTTGAGGTAACAAGCAGGCTAATACTAACTGACTTAGATTTATTAGGAGGACACTTGACAGTGTCATACCATGCAGGGGCTGTAGATTGATACAAGCTTGTCCAAGACAGGTTTCCTGCCAGGTTACAAAGCCAGAGGTTTCTTACCAATGTGAAATATACATTGGGATTAGATCCTAATACAACTGGCTTCAAAGCCGACCATTTGCCCAATCACCACAGGACCTCTCAAATATAAGAAATGAGTATGTTCATACTAAATTATTTTGAGCAAATGATCATAAAAAACTTTTTGTAATACCTTTACTTTCACTTATAACATCATCTACAGTCAAATCACAAAATGTGATGTCAGTTCCTTTTACAGTTTCCTCATCCATATGTTTAGTCAAGTCAAAATGGTGTCCAAAAGTGTTGCTTCCAAATGATGACTCCACTTGACTGAGGCCTTCATATCTCCAGGCAATTTTCATTCTCTCTGCATCTATAGGAATGGTACTGAGCTCGTTTTCTTCAGGTGGTGCAGTGCATGGTTGAGGTAATTCCTTAACCTGGAATGTTTGAAAAATACTTTTAATGCATCATAATAATAATCGAGGGCCCGGTGGCATAATTGGGAAAACGGTCGGCTTTGATGCCATGGTACCGAGTTGAAACCCCGCCGTTCACCAATGGATTTTTCTATCGAAAAATGTATGTGGGTTTCTCCCAGTGGCCCTCTAGTGAAGGAAAACATTGTTAAGAATTCAACAACCCCCGCATGGTGGTAGGACACTATCTAGTGTCCACCTGGCCAGCTACCACCCTAAAGTTAGAAAATCTGTCACCAAACATCTAATGTGTTCTGGCAGCTATCCTTGAGAGCCAGTTCCCATTCTAGGCCTAGCGTGCTTACCATCTTCACTTACCAACCGCATAATCACTTACCAACAGGTGAGATAATGGTCAAATGCTAGCCTATGAGAAATTTAAAAAAATGTATTCATTTTTAGCCACACTGTCCCATTACTGGGCAAATGCATCTTTCAATTTCTTTCACTCACTTCTAGCAAGAACTATATATAACTGTTTTTATAAATTATATAATTCTATTAAATCAATTTATTTATTGTCCTTTATCTATTGTTCCACAAATTGTGATACAATTAACTAGTGCAGCAAAATATTTTATATTACAGAAGATAGTATTTACAAATTTATCTAAGGTAAGCATGTTCCATCCTGTTGAAATAGGTTTGAAATTGTATATCAATCAATCAAATGTATATATATTTCAGTTGCCTCAGTTAGATGGAATGTTTAATAAGGTAGCAAGAAGGTTAACCTGTTACAATAGCAAACAATATATATACAATAGCCTTGTGTAACTAATGAACGAGTCATTCAAAAGAACTGCTCAAGAAGATGAGTTAAATGAACTGCTTATATTATGGATTATTTTAGTTCAGCAGTTCACATAATGCTCCAATCTGAGCGAGTAAGTAAGGTCATACACAACATGAATGAGTTCATCTAGGTGAACGACTATGCCCAAGCCAATTTAATTAACAATTAATTTTGTGGTCAAGGGGTTAAGCAGTAGGTACTTACAATGCTTGTTGGATTTTCATCACCAGATGCAATGAGTAGTGCATGTTTACAAGCTACTCCTTCAGCAAGAAAGTATTTATACAAAACTCTGCTGTAGTTGCCAAGTACATCTTCTTCTGTAAACCAATGATGTTTCAGTTATTGCTAATGAAAACAGTATTTATGACTATTTACATAGTAACAATGTCTGTATGTTAAATTACAGATGAATGATAAGTACTTTAATACATACTAATAGTAACAATATAAAGAACTTTGGCAAAGTTTAAATTATTACTTCAAAACTGTAGCCTATAAAAAAAATGCTCACCAACTGCAAATATGCTACCAGCTGGTAAGCCGCCACCTGAAAAACAATTGAACACATGAGAATATTGGTCCTAAAACATTATTGTAAACAAATAGGAGTAATACAAACCAATAACATGGTCCAGAGATGGAACACCTGACGATATGACCGGAAAATTGTTTTTTAACTTGGTTCCATTTAATAAAGCTCGCGTGTCCGTAAACTTTTGAAAGCTATGCATCGTCATAAAATAAGCATGAGGAGTATAAGCCACACTTTAAAACCAGGTTAGGTTCCGGTATTCATAGAAAATGTTCTAAATAAATTTCATTTATTGCTCCTCTTCTTACTGATAATCACAATCCTAGACTACCGAGTATTTATATTCTCTTTGTAGACTACTATGGGATGGATGGATACTACGCACGCATCTGAAAATTTGAAAAGTATTGCAAAATTTGTAAGGAGAATATTATATTCATTTTACAAACAAACAAAGAGAAAATAAAATTGAATGAATTATACTACTAACTACTTAACCTTAAGCGCCGGACACACTGCTGCGGTCTGCGGTCAGCCTGCGGTCATGCCGTGGTCAATTGTGATTTATGGAAAACAATGAGATTGTAAAAAAAAAACAGTTGTTGGAACAACAACAGTTTTTTTTAAAAGAACAAAGCATTATGTTTAAATATGTTAAATTAAAAAAAAACAAAATTGAATTGTTTTGTGGTTGGGGTAGGTAAGTGAGGTTTCCTTCCGAGTGATCTCAAACACACGGACATACGAGTTTTTTTTAAGATCTTCCTTATACATATAGTTCTCAAACGAAAAACTCATCGCACGGTACGTGAGAACATCTTTCATCGCTTGCGGACGGCTTGAATTTATGAACTTGGGATAGTCCTTCACCTTTATATTTAGGTTCTAATTTATGAGCGGCGAAATGGGCAGCTTGTCGACTTTTACTAACACTAGTCCGATGAGAGAATAGTAGTAGACTAGTCCTTTTCATTTACATATGTGTACAATCTCTTAATTCTTTCTAGACAAGAGCTAGAGTAATTGATGTTTTTTAAGAAAGTCCTCAACTTTTTATAAGTAATATAACTTTTTGAAACATTTTGTATATTTTAACTACTTATTAAACACAATGTACAATTTATCGCAAAATTATAATGTTGCTAAAAAAAGTTCCAAAAAAATAATTCATGGTGATGATTGAGGTAAATTATGAAGTAGAACAATGTTTTTTATGTATGTTTTAAACAAGTTTAAAACAAAATGTTTTATAACTAGTTTTAAATAGGTATGTTTTTTTCCAGTGTTTTAAACACTTGTTTTAAGCAAATGTTTGAAACATTGCCAACCCTCCACACGCAAGACTGCGGACAATCTCATTGTTTTCCACACGCCAGAGTGTGAACAATCTCATTGTTTTCCATACATCACAACTAACCGCAGCATAACCGCAGGCTAACCGCAGACCGCAACCCGCGGCAGTATGTCCGGCGCTTTACGTTTTGCTGCTAGTGTCATTCATTGACATGACATGACATGACTTGACAGCGACCGATTGATTTTGAAGTTTGGCATTGTTGAAACTGTTTTTATTTGTTTTATTATTGCTCAGACGATTAGTGTATTTAGCCAGTGTCAAGTTTTTGTGAATTCGTCATAAAGTAGTGTCAAAGTCACATTTCTGATCCAATAGAAGTCATAGTCTAGTCCAAGCTCAGAGTAACAATTACTAAAGTATAGAGCGCGCCTACTCTAGCGCGAACAGTAAGCACGGGTTAGAACATCGTCGCTGTCCACCGGCAAGCGCGAACAGTCCACATTCTGAGTTCGAGCGGAGTGCGTTCAGTCACAATTCATTTAGTTTTTGCCGGGAAAATGATAAAATGCGCGGTGCAAACTTGCCAAAACTACACAAGGAAACACACGAAAATAAATTGTAACATTAAGTTTAACAAGATAGTCAGTTTTTCATACTTTTAGACGGATTTAACATAATGTGATAGCGGGGGTGAAGTTCACGTGAGACGTGCGGTTGTGCGTCGCGTCCCACTACACCGCCCACCGCTTCACTAGTGGCAGTAGTGGCGCTTGATGTAGTGATGTACGGCAGTCGATATTATGTCGAGGCATTTTTTACGTTCTAGTGAAGTCAAATTAAGGAAATATTCTAATCTTAAATGTTTATGTTGAGTTTTTGTGTGGTTAGCTTTATGTTAGGTATGTTATACAAATAGAGTGAAAAAACGGGATGGTATATAATTAGGCATTTCTTTCTCAGGTCAAATTTTGTATTATTTAATTTGGTATTGATTTCAGTATTATTATAACATCACAATAATATTCCTTTGAGTGCTCTTATGTATACACTTACGTACATTAATTTTATCTCTTTCGTGCATTGATAATATAATGACAGAGTAAACGCAGGAAAAAACAGCGTATCTTGATATAAATATTTTTGACTATTTCGCCATAATAATTATTATTACAGAATATATATCACATTCCACTCAATGTATAATACAAAATGTTCATTTTTAGGGTTCCGAACCCAAAGGGTACCAACGGAACCCTATTACTGAGACTCCGCTGTCCGTCTGTCTGTCTGTCTGTTTGTCTGTTCGTCTGTCACCAGGCTGGATCTCATGAACCGTGATAGTTGGACAGTTGAAATTTTCACAGATGATGTATTTCTTTTACCGCTATAACAAGAAATACTAAATACGGAATAAAGTTAAAAATTAAAGGGTGTTTTTTGGCTCCCAATAATAGTTTTCTCACAAAAGAACAAACTTGGAAAGGTTTTACGAACGTCTAACGAGACGTTCGTAAGATCGTAAGATGGCGTTGTACTAAATAAGCACGCGGCTCCTGTTTTAATAAATGTTAGGAATTTACACGGTTATATAATATAATATAATAATATCTGGATGACCGAGTTTTACACGCTATTTTTTTTTTTGGTGAATCGTTTTTTGTGTAATTTTTTGGCTCCCAATAATAGTTTTTTCACAAAAGAACAAACTTTGAAAAATTAATAATCTCGTCTAGACTCGATTCGGGGTCCTTCTGATCGCCATCCAATCGATCTCCCACTGAGCTATCATAACAATGTAACAATGGCGAAATTTACCTTTATATTCTAATTATATTGTAAGAGGTTTTCATTACCTGAAAACATGGATAAAACAACATTTTCTGAAAATGAAAACCTAGCTTGATCGATTTATCAATTTATTACTAGAAACGTGATTTCTTTCAGCATTTTTTGCTCGATTTTATAAAATACTAGCAGCCCGTCCCGGCTTCGCACGGGTAGAACATATATGCCTACAAAATTTGCATCAGTTTGTTGCATCGAATATAAAATATGAACATATTTAACAATCATCGTCATATTTCATCCAATCTACACAAAACCTTAACGAATTATGCACCTAAACCTTCCTCATAGACACTCTGGCTTTGGTGAAAACCGCATGATAATCCGTTCAGTAGCTATTGAGATTATTGCGAACAGACAGACAGACGCAGTGATGGACTTTGTTTTATAATACTTACGTGGTGATATTGGACGGCCCTTTGGCGTAAAGGATAGTTACCCTGATTCTGACCCGACGGTCGTTGGTTCTAATCCTAGCTATATACCTACGAATGAAAGTTTTATGTGCATTCATGAATCATGAGTTTTCGTACAGAGGTAGTGGGATCATTAAATCTAACAAAAAGTAGCTTACCACCAAGGAGAACATCTGCCGCCTTAACCTTACGGCGTTCCCGACGCAAAAAGTAGAGGTAATATACGCTTAACGTGCGTATCTGTGTGTCTGTCTGTAGCATCTTTAGAGTATGTATACGTTTAACGTGTGTATTTGTGTGTCTGTCTGTAGCATCTTAGCACCCAACCGGATAAACCGATTTTGATTTTATTATTACTTACTTACTGCACTGGCGCGCTGACACCAATGTGGGTCTTGGCTTCCGACATTAAGAGACGCCATTTCTCCCTGGATTGCGCGACCTCTTGCCAATCGGACACCTGAAGCTGGTTCAGATCGTTTTGGACTACATTTATATTATTACATTTTATTATTGATAGTTTTTTTTTTATAGATGACTTCATCGAGAGTGTTCTTAGCTTTGATTCGTAAAAATTCGTTCAATCGTTATAAAACTATGAGCTTTAATCAACTTTTATAGCTCTAATCAATTCAAAAATTTCTTCTTCAACGATATTGTAAGAACATGGAAGCATTGACCTGATGCTGGGACATCTCCTGGACTCTACAGAATACTCAAATCATCACCAACTTAAGGCTCAGATTTTAAATGTCGTGTTTAGAGTCATTGGAATGCTTTTAATGAAAAGATTATACATAGATCAGTCGGGGTGGTTTAAAATATTACATTATATATATATAGATCATTATTATTTTATACAATAGATCATATTATTATACTATATTGACTTCAAATTGATTGCGATCGGTGGGGATCTACAGAAAAGCTAAGCTTATAATAATATTTTCGCAGTAACTATGACCTATTCTGTGGTTTAACTGCAAATATTTTATTAATTTTGCGATGCGTGTATGTGAAATCCGTGATATCTTCTAGAGTTTTTATTTGAATTATATACTGTGAAGGACAATTTTAATGTATAATATGTGGCCAAGCTAATTAACGTAAGTATTTGGATAAGGATTAATACTATATACTTGAAAAAAGCCCTGGAAGTTATGTAATATTTCCCTTCGCAAGACCTATATATCAATGTATGTAGCTATATTACATCTGCTTATAACTCGCAGCAAGGTGGCGTGACGTAAATTTTAAAGAAATTTAAATATTAATTCTTTGCATATAGAGCTATTAATGTTACTAAATACGTACATTAAATACATTACATCTTTTTTTTAATAAAACATACTTCCGAAGTTGCAATTCCCTTTTCTACTATCGAATTTAGCCGTCTAACAACGAATGTTACCGTTCGAAATCAAGTTGACGGTTAATCGCGCAGTGCGCCTCCGTACGTTGACGTCAACTGATACGTTTCTCTATACTCTTGAGTTTTGCCGTCTATGGATTCAACTAGTTGATCCAAAGAGAATATAATACTACGTTAAGTTGATCAGTGAACGATTAACGGTCGCAACGTTGACAGTCGATGGACGGTTTTCTTATCTAGTTCGTTTAATCAACGCCCATCTCTAGAGTGAGTCAGTACGTAATCAACCGTGCATCAGGCTTAATTACCTTAATTGTTTACTGACTTCAACTTGAAGCTGTTGAAGTTGTATGACTTTAAATACAACGTCTACAACTAGACCTGCCCCCGTATCACGAAAACCATTGAATGAACGAAATGAACTAAATAACGGGGACGGAGCTATACAGCCTACATAGCTGCGTCCCCGTCATTTAGTTCATTCAATGGTTTTCGTGTAACGGGGGCTCGTGATACGGGGGCTGAAATGTGACTTTGATCTATCGTTCTAATAATCTATAACTCGATGAATTTTAATACTCGACACTGGCTAAATAGACTAGTCGTGTGGAGCTATAATTAAATTTAAAAAAAGTTGTCACTCATCTTGTCCTGTCTTCATCTTCTTGTCATTTTATCAGATGTCATTTTGCATTTCATTTTCATTTATCAAAATTGTCAAATTGCTGCTGCTGTGGTGCACGTCTTGTTTTTCTAATATTTGAATGGAAAAACGATAAAATTGACTAAAATAAGTGTAAATTGAATTCAAGATGCAAGTCCCAGCGGTTTTTATGGATATATCTCTTGAAGATCAGGTAAAACATCAGTTTCTTGTAGTTTACGTCAACATAACCTCCAATAGTTTTAGCGGATAATAATTGATTAGTTCTTAATTTTCAGGCTCTGGAACTCAGAAAATACTTTAAAAGTATAGGCGCTGATATATCTGAAGAGAAGTCTCCAAATGGAGTGGAGGACGATCTACTTAAAATTGTAGGAGTGTGTGATGCATGTTTCAAAGAGCCAAATGAATCCGACGTTGAAGCTATTCTCAACAGCATTGTGTCTATCATGGTCTCAGTAAGTATTATTGAAACATTTGTACTAACTCACCATACGCTTAAGTAATATACAGCTAATACTAATAATAAGCTGTTAATTAATTTTCTGGTATTTTTTTTAATTTTATCAATTTTTGTAATGGCTATTAACAAGTAGACATTACAAACTTTAATAATAAAGCTGTTTATTACATACATGAAAAATTATATGTTATTTTGTGAAGACACTTGTATGTTATATGTACACCTATGTAATTGGTCAGTTAACCACTCAGGGATCGCAAAATATATAAATACATAAGAAATTATCGAGTTTCAAAACGTGTGCAGTAGCGGAATGGCGCGAACGTCGCGTCGCGTAATTCTTCGCATGCAAAACTAATCACACCATATTTTCTTATTCTGTAAACTGTGCTTTATTTTGTAATAGATTTACTTCATTGTTGTATAAAAATAAAGTTTATATTTTGTATTGTTATTTTTTATTTACACCTCAAAACCCCTGAAATGTATATCTTGGATCTTTGCCTGAATATGAGATACTCAAAACCGAAATATTAAAAATACAATACGCAAATCAAAGTTCTAGAACCCAGCTACCACTATACACAAAGAATTCGGTATCCTATTGCGTAAATGTTTATAAAAACCGAGCTCGAAACCCGACCCACTTGAAAGGGTCTAAGTTGGTACTTACGTTTTTTACGATTGTATAAACATTCGTCAGCATGACTCATACCATCCTGAATTGATTTCTTGAATTGATATAGTGATTCGTCTACTTATTTGCAATGATATTCGAAATGCTTATTTCATTCATTATTTTCACTAATTTCACTTTTTATTCAACACAGAAACTCGAAATTGCGGGAAAACCGCCACTTGGTAGAAAACCCGACGATCACACAAATACGATGATATTTCTAGTATTCAATAGCTAAGATGGATTCACAAAACACAAATGAATAGAATTTACACTAGATATATACTAAAAACTAAAATAAACCAACAGAAAATAACATTTCAAAACACAATCTAGCGTCAGCATTCCAAGCGTCAATGGCGTCTATGGTCGACCTAAGACGTTTTCATTAAGTAGTTTTCATTGTGCGGGGAAAATACAGTTCAATATGGCATTTTATAAATAAAATATTTCTTCATCAAGCGTGTAAGACCAAAAAATGGTTACAATTTCTAATATTATGCGCTGTAAATATAGAAAAAAAAAGTTGGCTAAGCTGACCCACCGGTGGGTCCGTGAAGCTTGACGCAATTGCTTGTAATTGTTCTTGACCCACCGGTGGGTCAGCGATCCCTGAGTGGTTTATTGTTGTGTTCAAGTACCACATATAAAGTTAAACTGATTAGATAGTTTTAGGCTTATAAAATGCTAATAGATTGCTATCTAGCACTAAGGCTACCATTTGTACTTCTATTAAGTCTTATTTTGTTGGAGTTATTATTTTGCTTGTGCTTAGTTCTCCAATAAAGTATTATCATTCATACATTTAATAAGTAAGTACTTAAAAATATGATTCTGCAGTCTATTGCCACTTTAATCCAAGCAAAGTAACAATTCTTAAAAACATTCTGATATTTTCAGTTCACTTTGGAAAAAGGGGAGGAACTCGTAGTTTCATTCGCCCAAAGATTAACAAACACTCCAGGGCCTAAGATGGGAGTAATTGCTGTGCAATCGTAAGTTTAAAATATAAAGATCTAAGATGGAATCATTTTGTTTTGAATTGAAATACAGTACTGAGATGTGTAGCTAGACACCTAACTGTAGTTTGTACCAATCCGCACAGTGCAGCTATCTGAACCTATCTTTCATACAATCTGGCACTGAAAATTATACCGGAATTCAGCAAACTGATTGACAACTTGTCTATGTCCAGTGTGTTTTATGCCACAGCCGAAAGAACCTACAATACAAAATAGTAACCTAAGACCTGGCACCTGCACTTAATAAAAACAGTCTAGTGTGTCTGCCACAAGACCCTTTGGAGTTGGGGGGTGCTCTGTGTCGATTCTGTCACTCATTTTGAACCTAAATAACTCAAAATTCCAGAGACAATATAAGATCCAACCTCCGAAAGCTTTATTAAAGCTGTATCTAGTTTGCTTAATGTTTACAACTTCTATCTTCCAGCCAAATTGGCAGAATCTACAAATAAATTGCTAGTTAGCAGGCCTGCAATACTTTGTTTTTCATACAATTTTCATGTATTATTTGATATTATATGCAAGAAATAGTTATTAAGAGATGCAGAAGTCACAGGTAGTTGGTAGATATCGTTACTTACAATCTGGTAAGCATCAAGATGCAACATAACATCCATTGTGCCTTTAGTAGCTCTACAAGTTGGCATTTAAGGTGTTAATATAATTTAAATTGCAAATAAAATATAATTTACAGGCTTTGGCGTCTGTACAATAACTTGGAAGCTAACTCCCCGCTGAGATATCATGTGTATTACCATGTGATTGAGCTAGCAGCGCGGGTGGGATTAGTGAGAGAGATATTCACTGGAGTTGATCAACTGAAGAAAGAGTTTGCAGCTTGCCCGCCCACCAATGATCAGATGCAGAAACTTTACAGATTACTGCATCAAGTATTGAAAGATCAACACAGGTTAGTTTTATTTCACTAATTACCATATAATGCAATAAAAGTAGATTATACAACAAGTAAATAAAAAGGCAATTTAATTCGAGGGATACAAGGACCAAGATTACATTTTTTATTCACGAGTCCTGTAATCTTATTTTTACCATTGACTACTATAAAATAAATAGTAGTACCTACTTATAGTATTTATATGTATCATATTTTATAATTATTGTGTAATAAATGTGAATCATTAACCATTTCATGCCAGTGAATGTGTGCGAGTGTAGAGAAACAGCACAATCTTGAAAAACATGCTATTTGCGTTCTCACTAAAATCGCACTGAAAACCTTCAGTAAAGTTCACATCTTTACTAAGGGTATGACTTGGATAAGACCGTGACCTCAACTTGGTCAGAAATGTAACTTTAACTCAACTTTATGACTTGAATGTACAAAAACTTGAATAAGTTTAGTACTTTATTCTGGCCGAATACTCTAATCGTGTGGAGTAAAAAGAAAACAAAAATAAAATTGGCGGGATTTTTATATTTTTTAAATTATATAGCTTAGTTATAAATATGAAAATACGGGACTTATCGCGCCTAAAACATTAATTTTATTTAACTCGACGTTTCAACCAAGTTGCATTGATTGTGGTCACGAGACGAAAAAATAACGTTTAAGGCGCGATAAGTCCCGTATTTTCATATTTATAACGATGTGTTCAAATCGCGAAAGTTTAAAGTTTACAATTATATAGCTTCTATGGTATACCTCCATTTAGCCAGCTAGTAGGAACTTTCAGCAAGTTTTATTTTGTTGTACATAATTCGTATTTCGTGCTTGTTCCAAATTTAATATGTTTCTATTCACCGAGTGAGTAAAAGAGTGTTTTAATAACTGCTATCAATGAATAAAGTGCCCTTTTTTGAGTGGCAATGGTAAAAAAGAATTTTACTTTTATAAATACAGTTATATAATCTTTCTTTAGGGTGCCATCAGACTGAGCACTATATCCTATTAGCTAGTAAATATTTAATAGATCACTTATGGAGAGTTTATCTACTCAATGATAGCATTATCGCATAGATAAACTCTCAATAAATGTACTCGGAAACCAGCCATAAGAAAATAACTATGAAATATTTAGCTGTTAAATTGCCATCACACTCTTACTTCGTAAATCAAATGGCATTTATGTTGATAAACTTGTAATTTATAATTTTTATTATAAGTTATCTTCTTCATTATTAAATATCTACTAGCTATTATATACTATATTATATAGTTTATAGCACTCAGTCTGACAGCACCCTTGAAATCCAGTTTCAAACTACCATATTATAAATATCTATATATCGGTGTCTATTTGAAACTTTATCAGGAACCAGTAAAACTGGCCCATAATTAAATATCCACATAAGAAACCAAATCTTATTGGAATCGAAATTTTATGATTTTTCTTATGTTAGTATTATTATTTGTTTTTTCAATAATTTTATTAATTATTAGTCCAAATATAATTAGAATTTTATTAGGTTGAGATGGTTTAGGTTTAGTTTCATATTGTTTAGTAATTTATTATCAAAATTTAAAATCTTATAATGCGGGTATATTAACTGCTTTATCTAATCGAATTGGGGATGTTTTAATTTTAATAATTATTTCTTGAATAATAAATTTTGGAAGATGAAATTATATTTTTTATTTAGAATTTATAAAAAATGATTATTCGATAATTTACATTGGAGGTATAGTAATTTTAGCAGCTATAACTAAAAGAGCTCAAATTCCTTTTAGTTCTTGATTACCGGCTGCTATAGCAGCTCCAACTCCTGTTTCAGCTTTAGTTCATTCTTCCACTTTAGTAACTGCTGGAGTATATTTATTAATTCGATTTAATTTATTATTAGTTGATACAATATTTTTTAAATTATTATTATTATTCTCTAGTTTAACAATATTTATAGCTGGAATTTCTGCTAATTATGAATTTGATTTAACTTTATATAAGTATAATTATAAAATGAAAATATAGTAGCACTGCTTTTGGCATGGCTTACCAGTGCCGTAGTACTGTTAATTATTCTGTGCCAGCGCTTTGAAATTAGCTTTTTGTGTGAGAGTGTGTTAAGTGATCTCTACTGAGTTTGACACTTTGTTGCTTTGCCCAGAAATAGCCAAAAACGCGATTGTTTTATGTTAAGACTTGTGAATGCATTATTGTGCTTTTACATTTGTGATTGTTTCAATCAAGGTGTAAAATCAATTTTTGTTATATATGTCATCTGTCATTTCATCATAATTTTTCATCATTTATCATTGTCATATGCAGGCAAATCCAAACAAAATTCTGGTGCCAAATTTTGTTATATTTTCATGCAACCTTTATTATTTTTGCAGTGATTTAGCATCAAAAGTGATGATAGAGCTTCTGGGTACATACACTGATGAGAACGCATCTCAAGCTCGCGAGGACGCTATCAAGTGCATTGCGACTGCCCTCGCTGACCCCAACACATTCCTGCTGGACCCACTGCTTGTACTGAAACCTGTCAAATTCTTGGAAGGAGAACTCATATACGAGTTGCTGAACATCTTCGTGGCTGAGAAGCTTTCCAGCTACCAGGCCTTTTATAAGAAGAACCAAGACTTTGTTCAGGCACAAGGTGGGGTTGCCACTTCCAGCAATTAACCTAAATTGAGTTGATTTTTGATTTGTTTGAATATTAATGAGGTGGTGTAAGTGGGAGAATGTACCTCTGGCATCAAAGCCAACCGCTTTGATGCCAGAGGTACAGAGTGCAATCTCCGATGTGCACCAATGGATTTTTCTATCAAAAAATGTATGTGCGCTTTTCACAGTGGCCCTATGATAAAGGAAAATCATCGTTAAGAAACCAACAACTCCTGCATGGTGGTATGACACTATCTAGTGTCCGCCTGGCCAGCTACCACCATCAAGTTAGAAAATCTGTCGCCAAACATCCTATGTGTTCCGGCAGCTATCCTTGAGAGTCAGTTCCTGTTCTAGGTCTAGCGTGCTTACCATCTTCGTGATCTTATCTTATCTGATCTTAAGTGAGATAGTGGTCAAATGCTAGCCCATAAGATATTAAAAAAAAATTTGGCCTATATTCGTCTATCCACTTACGCATTCTAATTGGCTAGCACTGGTATAAAAAAATCCTAACAAAGGAAAATCGTGTTTCAGGCCTGAATCACGAGCAGAATGTGAAGAAAATGAGGATACTTACATTCATGCAAATGGCTGAAACCAACCCTGAAATCCCGTTCGATGACATCGTCTCAGAACTACAGATTGAGGAGTCTCAGGTGGAAGCCTTCATCATTGAAGGTATGTATTTTTTCGTCACTGGTATAATCTAGTAAGCTATCATTTTGTAGAAAATTATTAGAATAATTCTACACGTGATCTCTGAGTGAGTGGTGCTTATTGCCTGACCACTGGTGGTAGGCATTGGCCACGACTGCGCGGTTAAAACCACCCGCCGAACAATGATATGTCGTAAATCGTTTTGCCGAGTTTCGAGGTGTTGGTGCTAGCCAGCTTCGAATCCGAGACAGACAGGCACGATTCCATCTTAGTGTGGTTTTACAGTAACGCTTTCACCAGCGTGGTTGGTAAGCGTTGCGGGCCACAAGTTTTGGCGTCTCTAAGATCGTTATCGTAGGAGTCGCGCGGATGGCCTGCGATGACGGCAATTCGGCCGCGCTCTCTCATCGCGACTGTCACAGACAGACACGCAAAGCTCGTGGCCCGCGCACACCAACCGCGCTGGTGAAAGCGTCACTGTAAAACCACCCTTAGATCAGTCACTTAACATATATTTCAGTAACCCGTGGCTATAAAGTTGTATTTTCATAAAAAATATGCATTGCACAAAAAGCCCAAGGCTTGCGCTAAATCAGAGAAAAATACGCATTACATTTAAAAATATACTTATAACACGTTGAATATCTTCCTTTTATTAGGGTTCCGTACCTCAAAAGGTAAAAAAGGAACCCTTATATGATCACTTTCTTGTCCGTCTGTCTGTCTGTCTGTCCGTCTGTCCATGTGTCACCACCGATTTTCTCAGGAACGGGTGGACCTAGCAAGTTAAAATTTATATCAGATACTGAGGTCTATAGTCCCTGTTAGGTGTATAAAAATCAAGGTCCTGAGTCAACACTATAAAAAGATATGGCAAATTTTGATTTTCGCGACAACTTGTAAGTACCAAAATTTACCTTAATTTTCATTTTTTTTATTTTTCGGAATTTTTCCTTTACTTGTGCTGTAAGACCTTGCTTTTGACCAAAATGGACAATTCTAGGTCAACCGGAAGTACCCGTAAGTAGTAGGTTTTGGGTCGAAAACCTATAGGGTACTTCCCGTTGACCTAGAATCATGAAATTTGGCAAGAATCAGCACAAAGAAAAGAAAAATTCCAAAAGTAAAAAAAGTTGAACATTAAAGGGTGTCCCCTACACACATAGTTTACGCCAATTAAGATAGACGTCTGAGATATATTAGCGCTCATACAATTTAGAGGTCTAGCTTAATTGGTACCTACCGACGTTGGTACGAAAGCCTCGGTGGGCGAATCCAACTCGACTTGGCCGGTTTTTATATGTATGCAGGGTTCGAGGATATATATCAAGATATATATCCGATATATACCAGATATATATCAAACTGGGTTCGACGATAAATATTTTTTTTTTTTAAATAATATATTGCAATACAAAAATGGTTTAAAAATTAATATTATTTAGTAATTTTTAGCGTTTGTTACTGTATCTATGTACTATTTCTACTTCCTATTTTATGTTTTTTTGTTGATTTTGCCTTATCTAAAAGAAGATTTATGTTTAATATTATAGTTTAATTCATCTGATTTTAAGTACATACAAATAAATAAAACACTAACAACATTGCAGTTTTTTTGATAATTTTAGTATGTTTATGTAACACATATGCAAATAGTATTCATAAATCTATACTAATATTATAAAGAGAGAACATTTGTATTTTTGTATGTTTGTAATGATTTGGCTCAAAAACTACTGGACCGATTTAAAAAATTCTTTCTCTAATATATAGAATGGACTTTCGGAATGAAAATAGGCTATATATTATCCCGTTTAAATCAAAGGTACATTCGTGGAGACCTAATTTGCAACCTAAGTCGACAAAAAAACGGTCGAAAAAACACGTTTCTTACGAACGCTGCTCAATTGAAAATAAATAGAAGAATATTTTCTATGGAAGAGTTATACAACTTAATAAGACCTACAAAAAAAATCCGCGACAGCATATGTCTATCTCTTAAGGTTGGCTCACAGTAACCATTTTAATCTTTAATTTTTTGTTAAAAAATGATACATAACTTCCAAGGCTATTTTCAAGTATATACTATTAATCCTTATCCAAATAATTACGTTATTTAGCTTGGCCACATATTATAAATTAAAATTGTCCTTTACAGTATATAATTCAAATGAAAACTCTAGAAGATATCACGGATTTCACATACACGCATCGCAAAATTAATAAAATATCTGCAGTGAAACCACAGATTAGGTCATAGTTACTACGAAAATATTATTATAAGCTTAGCGATGCTGTAGATCCCCACCGATCTAAATTAATTTGAAGTCAATATAGTATAATAATATATTTTTACTGTATAAAATTCTATTGTATAATATAGTTATGATCTATAAATAAACCACCCCGACTGATCTATTTATAATCTTTTCAATAAAAGCATTCCAATGACTCTAAACACGACATTTAAAATCTGAGCTGTAAGTTGGTGTGGATTTGAGTATTCTGTAGAGTACAGGAGATGTCCCAGCATCAGGTCAATGCTTCCATGTTTTTACAATATCGTTGAAGAAGAAGATTTTCGAATTGATCAGACCTATGAAAGTTGATTTCATAGCGCAATTAACTAGAAAAAAGCTCATAGTTTTATAACGATTAAACGAATTTTCATGAATCAAAGCTACTACTAGAACACTCTCGATGAAGACATCATCATCCAACAAAAAAAAATATCAATAATAAAATCAAAATCGGTTCATCCGGTTGGGTGCTAAGATGCTACAGACAGACACAGATACACACACTAAACGTATAATATGATTTTGATCCCATGATTTGATTGATTTTGTTTCAATGATCCCACTACCTCTGTACGAAAACCCATGATTCATGAATGCACATAAATCTTTCATTGGTAGGTATATATAGCTAGGATTAGAACCAACGACCGTCGGGTCAGAATCAGGGTAACTATCCTTTACGCCATAGGGCCGTCCAATATCACTACGTAAGTATTATAAATCAAAGTCCATCACTACGTCTGTCTGTCTGTTCGCAATAATCTCAATAGCTACTGAACGGATCATCACGCGGTTTTTACCAATAGCCAGAGTGTTTATATATATATATATAGATATAGAGGTTATATATAGTGTGTTTGAGGAAGGTTTAGGTGCATAATTCGTTAAGGTTTTGTGTAAATTGGTTGAAATATGACGATGATTGTTAAATATGTTAATATTTTATATTTGATGCAACAAACAGATGCAAATTTTGTAAGCATATATGTTCTACCCGTGCGAAGCCGGGGCGGGCTGCTAGTAATACAATAAAACAATAATATGGCTTTCATAAAAAAAAAATATATATCATAAATATCCGATATTTTGATATTTATAATAAATATCGGATATTTTCGAACCCTGTTTGTATGTAATGCAAAAATTATAAATAAAATTCACTTCCAGTCAGTAGTCACTACCTTACACATTACTTAGGACCGATTCCTGATATGCGTTAAATAGTTATCTGACACATGACGCCATATAATATAAGAGCTGTCAAAAATCATCAGATTTCTGAAAATAAGCGCTATCAGGAACCGGCTAACTGGTCCTAAGTGCCTTTTCACACGTACCGGTTGCCGGGTAGCCCGGCGCCGGATACCCGGTGTCAAATAAGCTAAATGCCGGATAAATTACGCCGGTACATGTGAAAGCTATGTACCATGCCCATACACTTCACCATCGGGTAACCGTCGCCGGCTACCCGAAAACCGGTACGTGTGAAAAGAGCCTAAGAGTTTTAACTACATATAACTAAGAGTTACTAATCGTATAGTATAGTGATGTACGTAATTTGTGCAGTGCTGAAGACCCGCCTAGTGCGAGCTCGCATGGACCAAGCAGGGCGGTCGGTGCGCGTGTCAAGCACCATGCACCGCACCTTCGACCGCTCGCAGTGGCAACAACTACGGACCGTACTACTGGCCTGGCGCGCCAATGTGCACTCCGCGCATGAAGCCATGAAGTCCGTCACAGCTGCTCAACTTGAATATGCACAACAGGGACAGAAAGCTTGAATGGTTTTAGTACTAAAGTCTAGAGTTGTAAAGTAACTCTTTTGTATTAAAATATCTGTATCAAAGTTGTGTTTTATTTTTAACCGACTACAAAATAGGAGCAGGGTCTCATTTTGTCTGAATCTTTTTTATGTATGTTCTTCAATTACTCAATGAACCCTTTACTGATTAGGATTTTTTTTCTTTTGTTTGAAAGGGTCCAGTCTTCCCAGGAATGCGATATATCGCGTGGGGTGGGAGACAAACATAGACACTTTACTAACTATTTACCCTAAAATCCCTAGATAAAAGATGTGTTTTATTTACCAGACGATCATGCATGGTGTTTTGGGTCCGTATCTCTAAGACTCATTTATCAAAATTGTGAATGAGGTCGTTTTTAGGGTTTCGTACCCAAAGGGTAAAACGGGACCCTATTACTAAGACTCCGCTGTCCGTCTGTCTGTCTGTCTGTCTGTCTGTCTGTCCGTCTGTCACCAGGCTGTATCTCATGAACTGTGATAGTTAGACAGTTGAAATTTTCACAAATGATGTATTTCTGTTGCCGCTATAACAACAAATACTAAAAACAGAATGAAGTTAAAAATAATAGAGGGTCCCCATACAAGAAACGTGTTTTTTTTAGCATTTCACGCCATCTATGAACGCTTAGTTAGGTAAACGTCCCATAGATGGCGTTACATTGAAATGTCGATCCCTAACACCTTTGTTAGACGTTAGATGGCGTTATACGAAATAAAATGTTTATTAATTATTATTTTTTGCTGGCGACAAATGATAGTGGTATTTTTTGCTCGATCTCATAAAATACTGTAGTGTGGTACGGAACCCTACTAGTGCCAGTCCGACTTGCACTTGACCAGTTTATTTATTTAGGGTTCCGAACCCAAAGGGTACCAACGGAACCCTATTACTGAGACTCCGCTGTCTGTCTGTCTGTCTGTCCGTCTGTCACCAGGCTGTATCTCATGAACCGTGATAGTTAGACGATTGAAATTTTCACAGATGATGTATATCTGTTGCCGCTATGACAACAAATACTAAGAACAGAACGAAGTTAAGAATTAAAGGGTTTAAAACAAAAAACGTGTTTTTTACGATAGCGATCTATGAATCTTCATAGATGGCGCTATGGTGTTTACTTTAATCTCGGAATCTGAATCTGAATCTCGGAAACGGCTCCAACGATTAAATAAAATTTAGTATACAGGGGATTTCAGGGGCGATAAATCGATCTAGCTAGAATTAATTTTCAGAAAATGTCGTTTTATTCGTGTTTTCAATAATCAACTTTATCGATAATCAACCATAATTATGACTCTTCCCGACATCTATTGGCGAGTAGAAGTAGCTTTAGTGTTATTTTACTTCGTTGGTGTTAGAAGTTCGTTAGATGGCGTTGGGAACCCTCCGTGTGTGGGACAAAAGTCTGACTCGCACTTGGCCAGTTTAATTTAAATATTATGTTTCTTTGAAGTGTTACACAGTTAAACACAATCCAAAATTTCATCGTACCGACGAGACTTGAAACCGCAACCTCCTGGATAACGTGTCCAGGTGCTCTGCCAATTAAGCCACGGTTCGATCTATCGATACGACGAAATTAGTGGATTGCATTTTGTTTAGCTGAATTATGCATTGGTGGCGCCATCTATGATTACTTATTTCGAAAGTTAATCATTCGGTAGAAATCATTACAGAGGTCGTTATTTTACAAAATCGATCTTTTAGCGGTGATAATGCACGTTCTTAACGTGACTTACACGATGTCAACATATGTTGATCTCTACATATCGAAATCGTGTAAGTCACGTTAAGTTCCCGTTTTCAAACAATACGTTACAAAATGAACGTGAGCTTATTATTCACACTTACTTTTCTGTAAATAATAAATATTCTTACAGACTTCTTACGGAAAGTGTGGGTGGGATAAAAACAAAACTGGGGTGTATTCATTTTTATTTACAGCAATGTTGACCTTGCAAGCTCCAGTTAGGTTTAATCTTTTTGGTCTTTTGTTTACAGCACCACAGAATAATGAATATGCCTGTACCTATATGTAGCAGTCTAGGATGATGGATTACAATGGATGGCGTCAAAACTTTGGCAGCATGTCCATTTTCTGTTTGTGTTAGTGTCTAGAACTGCTAGAGTGTGCGTGAGTAGGGAAGTGATCACTAGTGTAGAACATATCGATAAAAAGGTGAAAAATGTAGAAAAATAAAACTTATGTAAAAAGAAAACAATTTATGTGATAAAATACATAGTTACTTTACTGAACTTATGGAAATTAGTTATTGTTAAAAAATGCTACAGTACTTAACTGTAATTGGGCAACCTTAAATCTGGCGATATAGATTTCTTAGCTTTTCTATAACACCAATTTTAAATGTTTTTGCGTTTTCAATACGTCAATTAAATATTACAATTTTGAGCTACAAAGGATCTATACTTCTATACTAATATTATAAAGAGATAACATGTATGTTTATATTGAGTTAGCTCAAAAACTACAGGACGATTATTTTTTTCTCTCATATATAAATATATTAATGGTATTTTAGAATGAACATAGGCTATATATTATCCTGTTTAAAAGATAGGTATATTCGTGAAGAACTATTTTGCAACTTAAGTCGCCAATAAAACGGTCGAGAAAACACGTTTTTTACGAAAGATGATTAATCTGAAATAGATGTAAGAAAGTATGTATCGAAGAGTAGTACAACTTAATAAGACCTACAAAAAAGTCCGCGATTACATATGTCTATCGCACAGACTCACAGTAACTATTTTAATCAACAAAACAAAAATGTTACAGAACTTTCAAGGGTATTTTCTTCTATACAGTATTAATCCTTATTTGAATAATTACGCTAATTATCTTGGCCCAATATCATAGATTAAAATTGTCTTTTACAGTATATAATTTATATGAAAATACTAGAAGTGCCTTACTTCTTTTCTTTACTTTAAACTTTTATTTTGTGAAACCTTTCTATCATAAAAGACATCAAAGAAGTAAAAGCCAAATCGGTTCACCCGTTTTCAAGTTATTGCGTGACTAAGGGAAATAGGGATTCATATTTATAAAACCCAAAAAACCATATTGACTGTCAGACTTTTTTTACCAACCCCTTGCAAAAATCTTGCAACATGTATTTACTTATTTATTTATAGAAGTACTTACGTAAATCTGTAAGTTTTTATATATATATTTTTTTTTCATTATAAATTATAAGTAATATCCGTGGGGAATGTTTACAAAATGCTTTCTCAGCGGAAACCTACGTCATAACAACTATCTGCATTTTAAATTTCAGCGCAATCCGAAACAATATTGATTTTCAGACTTTGTTACCCCACTTCACCCTCTTAGGGTGGCATTTTGAAAAAGCCTGAAACTCGTATTTACTTATTTATTTACAGAAGTACGGTTTGCGTGAAGGTCGAATAAAATGACTATCCAAACTTTGAACCCCCGTTTCATCCCCTTAAAGAGTGAATTTTGAAAAATCTTTTCTTAACGGATACTTATGTTAAAACAACTGGATGCCAAATTTAAGCGCAACCCGAAACAATATTGGTTTTCAGACTTTGTTACCTCATTTCACTCTTTTAGGGGTGGAATTTTGAAAAAGCCTGTAACACGTATTTACATATTTTTTTACTGAAGCACTTGTATGAAGTTTCGAATAGAAAAGACTATCTAATCTTGTTTATCCGTACAAACTTTGAACCTCCATTTAACCCCCTAACGGGGTGAATTTTGAAAAATCCTTTCTTATTACACCCTTGCGTACTAAGACAAATATACTCTTTAAATTTCAAGTCTCTACGACCAGCGGTTTAGGCTGTGCGTTGTCTGTCAGGCAGTCAGTATGTCAGGACAAAGATTCTTATAGTATTAGATAAATTATCATATAAAATTACGCGCATCGCAAATAATAAAAAAAATGCAGTGAAACCACAAATACGCCATACTTACTTTGTAAACATTAATTGTATTATTCATTATTCTGTGACATTAATCAGATTTTTAATTGTAAAAGGTAACAGGACAAGCATGACTCTCACTTGATGGTAAGCGATGACGTCTACCTATTACAGATACAGCGATACAGAAAATTCTGGCAGTCCAGAATTTTGCATGTCACTCCACTGCGCCTGTTACCTTGAGACATAAAGATGTTAAGTTTCACATGCCCCGTAATTTCACTGGACACCTTGCCATTTCAACCGAAAAACATTCCCATGAAAATTAATTGGCAAAGTGGTCGGCCCAGGCGGACTAGCAGAAGTCCTACCACTACAGAAAAATTAGCTCATTTTTTTGTAAATGCTAACGATATAAAGTAATTTGATGTCAATATAGTATGATCTATTGTATCATCATCATCATCAGCCAGTGTCAGTCCACTGCTGGACTGTAGGCCTCTACCAAGATGCGCCAATGAGCCCGATTTTGAGATCTTTTTTTCCAATCACTGCCCACCGCATTGCGTATGCCGTCGCTCTCCACTCTCCAAAACTCAAAATTTGAAATCACCCCGACTGATCTATGTATAATCTATAATGAAAATAAAAATATTCCAATGAGTCTGAACACGACATCTCACCTGTAAGTTGGCGAGGAGTTGAGTATTCAGCAGATTCCAGAAGATGTCCCAGCATCATGTCAATGCTTCAGTGTCCTTTGTCGTTAAAGAAAAGGATACCGAATTTCGAATTAATCACTATGAAAGTTGATTTCATAGCGCCATCAACTAGAAAAATGCTCATAGTTTTACAACGGCTAAACAGATTTTCATGAATCAGAGCTAATAACACTTTCGATTAAAACACTTTCAAAACAGTTTCATCATCCTTCATTGCTCGCAGAGGAAGATTATAGGAAGACTTACAGGAAGATTTTCTATCTTGACTCCACTAGCTTCTATTCTTATTGTTATATACCGGCTGTAATTCACGTACCATTAGTCGAATTTTCTCGACCTGGGTTTCGAGCGAGTCAGTCGCTCTTCCTCGGGAGTAAGGTCACGCAGTGAGACCGCGATGTTCACCAGTAAATTCGACTAAAGGTACGTTAATTACAGCCGGTTTATAACAATAATAATGTTACAAAATTCACAATAATTTTAAAATCAAAATAGCTTCTATTCTTTTCCGTTTTCTCGGTGTCAGTTCCAGCTTGATTGATAATCTAGTAGGTACAAAATTGATTTATCAAAATGTTTAGAACAAAGTCTGAAGTGTTTCGTTGGATCGTAATTTTCACGCCTTACTGCCTTTATCCACTTGATTGGATTTTCGGACATTTTGGAAACCTACAACAAAATTATATAATATATTAATGTGGTAAACTGTCACACATTCTTCATAAAAATATATATAATAGCATTATCATAAGTAATAATAGATTGAATACGAGTAAGTATAAGTGCTGATAATATAATTAGGTACCTAGTTACTACTAATTTTGCGCGACATTACTTTGATCACTTTTTATAATATTTTAAGATCGCTCACAAAACGAAAAAACCAACTTTAAATGCCACGCTATCCGTTTTCAGTATAAAGTTAAAGTTGGAGGTGTTTATGTCCATATCTCTGGAGATACTTATCAGATTTCAAAAATGTACAATGGGACCAAACGGGCAGAATAAACTCTCGAAAAAAAAATTCCAATCCGGTTAAGAACTTACGGAGTTATGAGATAACAAACATAAAAAAGGCGAACTGAGAACCTCATCTTTTTATTGTGAAGTCGGTTAAAAATATTCAAATTTCGTTCTAAGCAAGGCCATAAGCTAACCGTTCCATCCTTAAAAAAAATCTTCATATTATATTATATTATATCAACTAGCTGGGTCCCGCGGCTTTGTCCGCGTTTAATGACAGCGGCAACATGCGCGTGGGCTGTGCGAGGTAGAAAACACTGCTTAATTTGCACATTAACCTTCCCTATTTGTATCAGATATTGTTCCCTATTTCATTAGCTTCAATTTTGATTTCGCGGAGCTTTATTTTATTCTAAAATAAAAGTAGCCAAGTTACTTGGTAGTTAATATTTTAAAATCAGCATTCTGCTAGTGAAAGTCCCGTTAAATTGGTCCAGTCATTTCAGAGATAAACCGGAACAAACAGACAGACAGACAAACATTTAAAATTTTGTTTTTTATGAAAGTACCGTATATTCTTTCATATGCATTTAGTGAAAAGCTGTTAATTTGGAATTACAAACAGACACTTCAATTTTTTTATATGTATAGATTTAGTGCAAAATGTATATAAACGATTTATATATTTGAAGTTTTAAGTGTAATATTATAATATTACACTTAAAGGAATTTATATATTCCTTTTGATAAGGGTATCGACTGTATTTATCGACAATGTTTTGGAGGGTTCTCGTACATCACTAGCCGGGCGGCGTAAAATAATGTTTGTTATTTACATAAATTAAAGCTTTCAAATGATAACCATTTACCACCTCGGTAGTTATATGACGAAAAAGATGTATATAATGTAAGCAAAATAAATATTTTGATTCAAAAAGTGGTTATATATGTGAATAAATGGCCACAAAGACTTACGTGTGAAATGATAATTCTGGATCTTTTACGCCTCCTTTAGTTGTTCTTGATGGATAAAACACAGCACAACACGACATAATTTAACCATGTAACAGGGTTTCAGTCTTTAAAGCTATGTTTCTATTTAATTTTTAATTTATAAGTATGATGCGTCGCTATATTATGGCCTGCTAGCCGGTCAAAAATGGACACGATCACCCATGCGCGAGGTTGTCAATTTGATATTAGCTTTCTCGTTTACTCTTATCTCGCGATCCCTGTAATAGAAAGGGTAGGACAATGTGTTGATAGAATGAAAGTCGATGTGACAACGTCACATGGCTGACATGGCTCCATCCATTGTAATCCATCATCCTAGGTAGCAGTGATATATTGACGTATAGCCACAGACCTGCTACATATTAAACTTGATCGCTTACACCGGCTCCCATGAAGCATACGGATTAAATTGAATTTGTCATAACATCTGTAGTGCACCATCCTTTTACGTCTATGCGCATAGCAGTTGATATGATAAAAATATGTTAATGGTTTTTAACGTAGTGAATCTTTGAGTATTCAGCCAGAAGAATACTCAAAGTAGTGAATCCTAGGTGACTGGTGAGACCTCATTAGTGTTTGTTTGTGAATAAGGGGGGTAATTAAGTCTATCACATAATCATATAGTATGCATAGTACAGTATTATGCGGCATCATGTCGTCCACTACAATGGCAACGTTGAAGAAGGATATATTCAAATATTCAGCGTAAATTTTATTGTCATTCTTCTTTCATCACTCAAAATCTGTCAATCAAAAGGTTAACTCTACTTCTCAAAATCTTGCACAACAATAACAAAAATAACGCCAAAAACAAAGAAAAATAATAATAACAACAAAAAATAACTTTCCTATGTATAGTTGCTCATATCCATGGATTACAATGCTGGCGATAGCTGCGTCCGTAGTCTGTTCCATTGTTTTGTATGTGTGTCTCTGACAACGCTGCTGGTAGTCCACATCTACTCCGCGTTGTGGGGTCCCCAGGAGAGCATCGACGGTGCTATCGGTGACGTCAAGTACGTGGTGATGCAGCTTACTAGAGGATTATCTGAGGTACACAGATAGTTACTTACTGTTGGTTTTCAGGGTTCCGTACCTCAAAATGTAAAAAAAAAGAACTCTTATAAGATGATTTTCTTGTCCGTCTGTCCGTGTGTCACCACCGATTTTCTTTGGAAAGGATAGACCTAGCAAGTTGAAATTTATACCAGATACTTAGGTCTATACTTCCTATTAAGTGTATACAAATCAAGGTCCTGAGTCAATACGATAATAAGGTATGGGCAAATTTAGATTTTCGCGAAACTTGTAATGACCAAAATATACATTAATTTTCAAATTTAGTATTTTTCGGAATTTTCCCTTTACTTGTCCTGTAAGACCTTGCTTTTGACCAACATTAACAATTCTAGGTCAACCGGAAGTACCATATAGGTATTGGGTCGAAAATACTTCCCGTTGACTTAGAATCATGAAATTTGGCAAGAAGCAAGGTCTTGAAGCACTTATAAAGGAATAAATCTGAAAACCGTAAATATGTAGTTTAATAACAAAATAAAGCTAAATTTAATATTACAAATTATTTGTAGTTGGTGCAATACAAACTCTTAAAACTAACAATTATAAATATGATAATAATGTAATTATCATATTATTAATTAATATAATTATAAAAAAAAATTAAGTCCGTCATTTACATTATCAAAAAATAAAAAATACGGATCCAATATTTTTTGATAATGTAAATGACGGAAGTAATTTTTTTTTGTTAACTAGCCTATTGTTTTCTGCTCAATATTGTAATCATATTTATAATTGTTAGTTTTAAGAGAATTCTGTTTTGTGTGCTAATAAATAAAATAAATGAATATCTAAACTTCTAGGACAACACTAGGCTTCTTAACTTCTAGGAATCTAGGCAGTAAGTAAAGTTTAGCAATGTTGCCGAAATTCTGGAACTTCAGAGCGTTGCGTGCGGTACATAATGTAAGTACTTGTTATTAGATCATCATCATCATCATCAGCCTGTATCAGTCCACTGCTGGACTTAGGCCTCTCCCAAGATGCGCCACTGAGCCCGATCTTCGGCTCTTCTCTTCCAGTCACTGCCCACCGCTTTGCGTATGTCGTCGCTCCACCTGGTCACAGGACGTCCTACGCTACGTTTGCCGATTCGTTGTCTCTACTCTAGGACAAGTCTACCCCAACGGTTATCAGTCCTGCGGCAGATATGACCAGCCCACTGCCACTTCAGCTTGCTAATCCGTTGAGCTATGTCGATAACTTTAGTTCTCTGGCGAATTAATTCGTTCCGGATTCGATCCCGCAGAGAAATACCGAGCATAGCTCTCTCCATAGCTCACTGAGCGACTTTAAACTGGTGGACCAGTCGGACTGTGAGTGTCCATGTCTCGGCTCCGTATGTCATCACAGGTAGGACGCACTGGTTAAAGACTTTTGTCTTTAGACACTGTGGTATAGGCGACGAGAAGACTCGACGGAGTTTTCCAAATGCTGCCCAGCCCAGCTGGATTCTTCTCTGGATTTCCTTCTCGAAGTTATGTTTGCCTAGTTGGAGCGTCTGCCCTAGGTAAACATACTTAGTGACAACTTCGAGTGGGATTCCATCTACGGCAATCGGTTCCGGAACAACGTGCTCGTTGTACATGACTTTGGTTTTATCCAAATTCTTCCGGAGACCGATGCGACGAGAAGAATCAGCTAGGCCATTCAACATCCTTTGTAGGTCCTGCAGCGTCTCTGCCATAATGACGATGTCATCTGCGAATCGTAAGTGAGAGATGTACCTGCCGTTGATGTTAATGCCACGATCTTTCCAGTCCAGCGTCTTGAACATATCCTCCAAGGCGTTAGTGAACAGTTTCGGGGATATGACGTCCCCCTGTCTCACTCCTCGACGCAGGTGGACATGTTTAGTTCGCTGGTTCTGTACTTGTACAGTCATCGTTGCGGCATTATATAGACATATCATCACTTCGATATATAGCCAGTCGACTTGGCAACGCTGCAAGGACTCGAGAACAGACCAGGTTTCGATTGAGTCAAAGGCCTTCTCATAGTCCACAAATGCTAAGCACAGGGGCCGATTGTACTCTTCGGTCTTCTGTACAATCTGCCGCACCGTGTGGATGTGGTCTATGGTGCCGTAACCGCTTCGAAACCCGGCCTGTTCCGGAGGTTGAAACTCGTCGAGTCTTCGCGCAAGACGGTTCGTGATGACCCTTGAAAACAGCTTGTAGACATGGCTCAGAAGCGAAATCGGGCGGTAGTTTTTCAATAGGGTTTGGTCTCCTTTTTTGAAAAACAAAACCACCATGCTTCTGTTCCATGCCTAAGGCGTTCTCCCAGTGAAAAGAACGGAATTAAAGAGCTACTGAAGCTGTTGAACTGCTGGAGCTCCTCCGGCTTTTAAAGCTCCGTTGTGATTCCGTCTACTCATGGGGCTTTTCCATTTTTGAGTTGTTTAGGGCCATCACGATTTCGTGTCGGCTAATTTCGGGCAGATCTTCTGTGAAGTGGCGGGTTAAGGTGGCTCTAGAAACCTCAGTATCGGGTTCGGGCCTTGAAGCATGCGATGCGTAGAGCTTGCCGTAGAAGTCTTCAACTTCCGACAGAATCTACGGCTTGGATGCGACGACGTTCCCCGTTGACGTTGTCAGCATTGTGAGGTGGCTTCTACCAAGAGGCTGGACGAACACTTTCGACCCCCGATTCTGCTCAATTGATTCTTTAATCAAGAGCGTGTTAGAGGACCAGAGGTCGCGTCGTACGATTTGTTGCGCACCAGGTTAGTTGACAAAGCTGACAAAGGGTCTGTTCGTCTCTCTTCCATTAGCCGAAGTGTTTCTGCTGAAAGTTTGGACTTTTTGCCCGTACGCTTGCTCTCGCAAAACTTCGTCCCTTCATCCCTGAGGATTTCCACCACTTCTTCGAGTTTCTGGTCTACGTCATCTGTGGTTTCCAAGGCAGCGAATCGATTTTCCAATTTTAATTGGAATGTTTCGGACCCAACAACGGTTTGGAGTAGGTTCGGACGGAGTGTAGACTTCATCAATCGGAATCTCTCGGCTTTAAAGTCGATATCCAGAGAGCCTCGTACAAGTCGGTGATCACTTCCAGTATTAAACCTAGTGATCACTGAGACGTCTCTGAATATGCGCCGTTTGTCCGTAATGATGAAGTCAATCTCGTTTTTAGTCACATAGTCGGGGCTTTGCCACGTCAATTTCCTTTGGGGCTGTTTCTTGAAGAACGAGTTCATCAAGAAAAGCCCCTCTCTCTCGACGAAATTGACGAGCATTTGCCCCCTGTGATTCCTACTTCCAAATCTGTGTTATTAGATAGACAGACGTTAAATTTGACTAACATATGAGCGTCTTGTTTGTCCTGTCAATTACCACGATTTGTTTATGGTATAGGCAACGGAAAAAGCGAGACGTTCGCCTGATGATAAGTAGGTAATGATCTGCCTTTAACAGAATCAGCGACACCCACAACTTTGCATTAACAGAATTTTACGCGTCACTGCACGTCGAGCATGGCGAGTCTCGCATGCCCTGTATTTTTACTGAACACTGTAGTTACTTCAAACCAAAAATATTCTATTTCACGGCTGCATAACGAACAAAGCGGTGGTACGGACAGCCCCAGATGGACTAAGAGGCAGTCCTACCATACCACTACTATATGACTCGTCCGCAGCTTCGCCTGCATTTTGTCGGCAGCGTCCAGTGAAATTACAGGGCATGTGAATCATGTGATACAAGTCATCTATAAAGTTACGAGCGCAGAGCTGTGACACGCATTGTTCTGATAATACAAAGTTATGCGTGCAACGGCAACGCAACGCTTACCATGTATTCGCAAATAACCAGTTATCTAAGTAGGTATAGGTAGATCTAACAATCGCAATCAGTAAGCCGAGTTCAGGCATGATGTTCGGTGGTTAGGATAGTTGTGATCTGTGGATTTGAGATATACCTACCTACCTAAAACATTCAAATAGTACTATACGGTGCCTCGTCTCAGTTCTATCTTTAAATTCCAGACAAGCACGAATTCATCTTATACCTAGCTACCGCATCTTCACTTAACATCAGGTGAGATAGCGGTCAAGTGCTTGTCGGTCAGACATATAATAAAAAACACCGGCCAAGTCGAGTTGGACTCGCCCACCGAGGCTTCCGTACCAACTTCTCAGACTGGCCTAAAGGACAAACTTAACTTTGTAGTTTGATGCATAGAGGACGTATTTATTTATTTCAGAGAAATGATAAGCTTACAGAATTACAAAAATGCTAACTTTTTAAGTTATTACAAGTAATAAACTATTTAAACTAAAAAATATTCTTAAGTTATTAATAATAACACTCAACTTATCGTTAGATATGTCAACATGTTGGAACTTATGCACGAATTCATTGTTGACCTTCGAGCATTTATCAATGGAGATGTTAACGCAAGGCGTACCCCTCTGCTGGCCATATAGCCATTATCGGCCATATGAGCGTGCGTAAATACAATGTATTTTTAATACTGTGTGCGTGTTTCAAGCTTGTGTGCGGGATCGTTAAAGTGAGTGATTTGTGTGTGTGCAATGCGTTTTTACCTTGTCCCCCGTAAGTATCGGCAGAAAAAAAAATTTGCGGATTACAACGTTGACATCTCCATTGGTAAATGCTCGAAGTTGTTGACAAACATCGCCCGCAGCGTGGGCGCATGTCTAGCATGGAGGGTGTGCGAATCTG
Source organism: Cabera pusaria (assembly GCA_954871355.1). Lineage (NCBI taxonomy): Eukaryota > Metazoa > Arthropoda > Insecta > Lepidoptera > Geometridae > Cabera > Cabera pusaria. The sequence continues at coordinate 17,561,713 of OX940888.1, forward strand.
GACATACGAATAGCCTGTGCCGGCGGCGGCCCGTGGGTATGTAATGGTCCGGAACAAACATATTTATACACGCTAACAAATTCGGGTTGTCTATTTTACCACGTAGTATGAGTACGTAGTATACAACCAGCAACAACTTGCGCGGTAGCCTTAACGTATCAACTCCAATCATGCCTCATACAAACAGAGATGGGAAAAGGTACGGATAGTATCCGTACTGTTGTTTATAAACATATTATCTAGCAAATTTACGCCGTAGTCTCTCAATAATCATAGTAGGTATAATTGATTGTATTGCACCAACTACAAATAAGTTTGTAATATTAAATTTAGCTTTATTTTGTTATTTAACTACATATTTACGGTTTTCAGATTTATTCCTTTATAAGTGCTTCAAGACCTAGCTTCTTGCCAAATTTCATGATTCTAAGTCAATGGGAAGTATTTTCGACCCAATACCTATATGGTACTTCCGGTTGACCTAGAATTGTTAATGTTGGTCAAAAGCAAGGTCTTACAGGACAAGTAAAGGAAAAATTCCGAAAAATATAAAAGTTGAAAATTAATGTATATTTTGGTAATTACAAGTTTTCGCGAAAATCTAAATTTGCCCATATCTTAACAAGTAGAGTAAGCCTAGATTCCTAGAAGTTAAGAAGCCTAGTGTTGTCCTAGAAGTTTAGATATTCATTTATTTTATTTATTAGCACACAAAACAGAATTCTCTTAAAACTAACAATTATAAATATGATTACAATATTGAGCAGAAAACAATAGGCAAGTTTACAAAAAAAAAAATTAAGATAAAAAATACGTATCCAATATTTTTTGATAATGTAAATGACGGATCAATTTACATTATCAAAAAATATTGGATACGTATTTTTTATTTTTTCAATTAAACAAAAAATTACGAAGTTACAGAGCGTTGAAATTCCGCGTGACGTCACAAACCGTACTACTTTCTAGCGGTCAGTGACGTCACGAGCCCCCACCCCCGAATTTTGACGCTCTTTATCTATGTCAATTTCTATTGATTTGTAAAATAAAAAAATACGTGTCCAATATTTTATGATAATTTAACTGATGGACTAATTAGAATTACTATGTTTCGACCCAGGCAACATCCCTATTCCAAAACTTTGTGTAGGTACTTAGATAGCATGATGTTACATTTGTGAGGTAGTTAAGTAATTGAATATTATTTAATTTGTTAAAATTATTATGAACTTGGGATTTACCATAGGAGAGGATGCCAAATTAGATTGGTCGATTTGGCATCCTCACCGACGAGAGGATGGATAACAATGTCTTTCTTAGTGCTATCTCCGTTTAATTACTGCAGTGCGGTGTATGGGCATAGGTTATGAGTTAAAACAGAAAAAGCCATTCAACGAGTGCAAAACGTTTGTACGGTTTTTGTTAATATACCACGGAGAGATCACGTCAGTCCACACCTAGTCGAAAAATGTATATTAAATATGAAGTCGCGGACGGAACTTCACATAGCTTGCATAACACAAAAGTTATCCGGAACAAAAAACCTGAATATCTTTTCGAAAAATGCACTTGGTTTAAAGATCCACGCAACACGCTCTCTACATAATCCAATCGTCTCTACATGCCTGAACATAAAACTGCCGGCTTTAAAGGCTGTTTCAAATACCGCGCCTCGAACATCTGGAATGATCTGCCTCCTCCTCTGAGGAGAAAAATTAGAAGTAACACTTTCAAATCGAGGTGTAAAATACTGTTGTTTTTAAATGAGAAATATATTTTTGAAACAACTTTTAAAATTTAAGCAATTTCACATATCTTAAACACACACTTATTTTTTTTATTACAATTTATTTTGTTACTTTATTAACATTTACATGTACATACTTAAATGAAAGATGTTTATTGACCACGACCACCTGTTTATCAATCATAATTAATATCATGATAGTTTTTTACTGCTAAGCTTTTGTTTACTTCGTACAGAATTATATAATTTTTTGAACGTTATTAGCCCGCTTGTGATTCATAGCATCTCGGCAAAGAGCCTAGCCAGAGCATTAGGTCAAATTGTAAACCAGCGCTGCGTGTGCAAGCATTGTACACGTAGCAGAAGCTAAATTTGATCCCGTTGCCTTTTTGTATCATATATATTTGTTCGAATACCATGTCATGTATGTTGTTTTTCTGGCAATAAACGATTATTTATTTACTTTTTAAAGGTTTTGGCAAATAATATAAGATCGTTTAAAAAACTAAAAGAACCGAATTCAAACGTCGCTCTAGTAATTTTCAGTAGGTACTAATTTTGAGGTATTTATCATCATATCTCTAGCGATACTGAACATATATCGATGAAATTTTATTTAACGGAAGCACTTGTGCAATATACCTACCCTTTCAAATAAAAAAAAATCCAAATCTGTTCAGGTATCTTCGAGTAATCGGTGAACATTCATTAAAAAAATGTCGTTTTATTAGGGTTCCGTACCTCAAAAGGTAAAAAAGGAACCCCTATAAGATCACTTTCTTGTCCGTCTGTCTGTCTGTCTGTCTGTCCGTGTGTCACCACCGATTTCTCAGGAACGAGTGGGACTTAGCAAGTTGAAATTTATACCAGATACTGAAGTCTATAGTCCCTATTAGGGGTATAAAAATCAAGGTCCTGAGTCAACACGATAAAAAGATATGGGCAAATTTAGATTTTCGCCAGAACTTGTAAGTACCAAAATTTACTTTAATTTGCAAACTGTTTTTATTTTTCAGAATTTTTCCTTTACTTGTGCTGTAAGACCTTACTTTTAACCGAAATTGACAATTCTAGGTCAACCGGAAGTACCCTATAGGTTTTGCGTCGAAAACCTATAAGGTACTTCCCGTTAACCTAGAATCATGAAATTTGGCAGGAAGGTCTTATAGCACAAATAAAGGAAAAGTTCCAAAAAATACAAAAACTTGAAAATTAAAGGGTGTCCCTATACATACATAGATAAAGCCAATTAGGATAGGCCTCTGAGTTATATGAGCGCTCATACAATTTAGAAGCCTAGCTTAATTGGTGCCTATCAACGTTGGCACAGTTTTACAATCATATGATTATAAAACTGTGACGTTGGTATGGAAGCCTCGGTGGGCGAGTCCAACTCGACATGGCCGGTTTTATTTGTTACTCCTTCACTTAAAATATTAATATAGTGTAACAATCTGCATAATAACCTGATATTGTGTATTGTACCAAAGATAAATCGCAAGCACGAGCGTCTTCAGAAAGAGATGGAGCACATATCGACAGTATTGCCCGAGGTGACCGCTGCTGCGACGCGAGCGAAAGAAGCCCTCGATCCTTCCTTCCGAAAAAACGCACATCTCTGCGCGGATGTGCGAGATTACGATAGACATGTGAGACGCGCTCATTTGTTTAACCTAGATATATTATGCTGTGCTAATCAATCATAAGTTTGTTGCAAAGAGCCAGTTCCAATACTAGACCTGGCGAGTTACCATTTTTAATCACATCTTCACTCACCAACAGGTGGGATAGTGATCGCTAGCTTCTCATTATACATGTTGTTACTTTTTACCGCGGGCGAAGCCGCGAGGCACAGCTAGTATGATATATTTGTGCGCTTTTCACAGTAGTCCTCCGGTGAAGGAAAACATCGTTAAGAAACCAACAACCCCCGCATGGTGGTAGGACTATTTAGTGCCTGGCCAGATACCACCCTCAAGTTAGAAAATATGTCGCCAAACATCTAATGTGTTCCGGCAGCTATCCTTGAGAGCCAGTTCCCATTCTAGGCTTAGCGTGCTTAACATCTTCGACCGCATCATCACTTACCATCAGGTGAGATAGTGGTCAAACGCTAGCTTATAAGATATATAAAAAAAATCTATATTGGAATAATGAAAGTTATTTTAATGTCCAAATATACTTTGATTGATATTACGTATAAGGATACTACTTTGTTGTACTACTAAAACTATTCATGTTGCATTCAACAAGCTGCGTATAATAACACTTGTGTCAATACAAAAACATTAGGTACTTACACTTGCCCATAAAACCCTATTCCAGCTAAGTTCGAGAATTTGAAAAATAACTGATTTTTCAGTATATTATTATAAGAAAACAAATTAGGCAATGCTTCAATGCAGTTAACAAAAGTAGGTATGTATGTAGGATCTCTCAAGAAGATCTCAGGAAGATTGTATTGAAATAATTATTGTTATAGGTACTTAGTTAGTTGTACTTACCATACAACGAATTATTAAGTACCTAAATAAAATCTATTTGATCTGCTACAATTAGTAGATGTGGCGCAAAAACGTATAACTTTTAATATGAAATGACTTTAATCCAGAACAATAACTGACAACAAGTGCGTAATTCTATATCCAACTAATAATATTACAATAACATTTATAACTCTGTCACTCTATCTGTTTGTTACCTAATCACGCCTAAACCTGGTACTATTCATTGTTCTGTGCTTAAACGCACGATCCGATCTTACTAAAATTTAAAGGCGCTACTTTATAGCATGAGGATGAACAGGCTACTAAATTCTTAGTGTCTACGTGAACGAAGTCGCGGGTATCAGCTAGTATAACATATATTTGCTCATGAAAGCGAGAACAGATATATTATTAATTTAATAACTTACCTACCTGCAGTCAAAAAGAGCTTATAGTGTAAATGACTTGAAAGAGCTGTTTTCCTAAATACCTCGGAATATGTCGCGACTTTTAGAAACCCTCGGAATAGGGTGCCATGCCATTACCTAACTGATGACGACAATATATTGTATAGATGGCAGACTACGCTCTGGAATCAGCGGGTGCCATGGTTGTGGAACCGGGAGATACCTTATAATAATAATAATAATGAGTCCCTCTGACCCCCGGCTTGCCTTGACCGGCCGGCCGGTGGTGGGAATCGCAAGAGCTAAGACCTAAGCTCCAGGGTGGAAGTGTTAAAGGCATAAAGCCGCTAGTAGCGTTTAGTAAAAGTGCAGCACACCGTTCAACACCCTTAGCTATCCACGCCAATGTTGCCCCTCGGCGCCCATATAACGGTCCGCCTTTATGGGGGGTGGCAAGTAGTATAGTAGTATTTCAGTGGTTGGCAAGTCACCACCCGCCTAAATATTTTGTAATGAGGCATAATTGGCGGGTGCCGTACCTCATCCCATAGACCAGCAATCCGACATTAATCAGCTCACCCAATAGTCTCATAAAATAATGTACCATATTTTTATAATATAGTTGCCCATATCTCCTCCTCATCAATTAATATTACCTAAGTAAAAATTGTAAAGGGCCTCTTGATGTTGGCTTCGGCTCCATCAATGCCCTCCAAAAACCCGGGCGTGTACGACCCGTGAGTTAGATTGAATAATAATAATAATAGCTTTATTTATTCCATGCATACAATTTCATTTATAATTAATTTATACAATAATTCAATACAAATATATTAACATCAAAAAGATAATAAATTTCATCTTAACTATAATTAACTAAATAATCCATAGTAAATTGCAATAACGTAAAATATTTCCCAAAAGATATTGTATTTATTCTTTATTATTTGTTATTTAGTTTTTCTGACTATGAGTATGTATGGACCCCTTTCGGGTAAAAGCCTCCTCCAAATTGTCTCTATCATTCGAAGTTTTGAACCAAGTCTTGCCTGAAACTTCAGTTATTTCATCTTGCCATCTAGTATTTGGCCGGCCTCTTCCTCTGGATCCGTGTGGGCCATTCCATGTTGTTACACGTGCTGTCCATCGTTCATCGGTGTATCGTGCAACATGTCCAGCCCATTTCCATTTTAAGCCTTGTGCAAAGAGTAGGGCATCAGTAACTTTGGTTTTGTTACGAATCTCCATGATTTTTACCCTGTCACTTAATTTAATTCCTAGATAGCTTCTCTCCATTGCTCTCTGTGTAGATTGAATTTTCGTTTTAAATCTGCTATTAAATAACCAAGTTTGGCATCCGTATGTGAGCAGGGTAGTAATGCTAAGTCCATAACTATTTTCTTTGTTTTCATAGGGAGCTGTGATTTTAATATTTCTTTGTGTGCCCAAAACTTATTCCAGGTCATCGCTACCCTTCTATTTAATTCTTCTTTATTTATTCTAGTGCTGAATGATATTTGTTTGCCCAGATAAATATATTCCTGTACATATTCTAATGGGTTGTTGTCTATGAGAATGGGTTTCGGTTCGCTATTGGTCATGATTTTGGTTTTATTGAGGTTCATCTTTAGAGATGTTAGGGGAGAAGTTAGAGATGTTAGGGGTTAGCCCTACATTCCTGTTCGCTGCTTGCAATTCAACCATCATAACATTTAGTGATTTAGAATTTTCGGAGAATAGTATGATGTCATCTGCAAATTTTAAATGACTCATGAACTTCCCATCCACATTGCCTTGGTCTAAGCAAGGAATAAATTTTATTCCTTGCTTAGACCAAGGCAGGTCCTTCATTATGTTTTGTAGCACTGCAATAAATAATTTAGGAGATAATGGGTCGCCTTGTCTAACGCCTCTTTTGATATTTATAGTTTTGCCTGTGTTTTCAAGGTGACTCTAGATGTACTATTACTGTAGATATCTTTTAGGATGTTTATATACTTGATGTTTATATTTTGATTAGTAAGCGCTTTTTTTTTATACGTTATAGGCTAGCGTTTGACCACTATCTCACCTGTTGGTAAGTGATGATGCGGTCGAAGATGGTAAGCACGCTAGGCCTAGATTGGGAACTGGCTCTCAAGGATAGCTGCCAGAACACATTAGATGTTTGGTGACAGATTTTCTAACTTGAGGGTGGTAGCTGGCCAGGCGGACACCAGATAGTGTCCTACCACCATGCGGAGGTTGTTGGTTCCTTAACGATGTTTTTCCTTCACCGGAGGGCCACTGTGAAGAGCGCACATAAATTTTTCGATAGAAATATCCATTGGTGCACGGCGGTTTGAACTCGGTACCTCTGGCATCAAAGGCAAGCGTTCTCCCGATTGCGCCACCGAGCCCAGCTTCCCAGATGCTGCTGTGTGAGATAGAGTCAAAGGCTTTTGTGTAGTCGATGATGCATAAATATTAAGGTCTTCGATACTCTAGATATTTTTCTATTGTTTGTTCTACTACATGGATGTGGTCAATCGTGCTGAAGCCTTTTCTGAAGCCAGCTTGTTCTATGGGTTGTTGTTTGTCAATGTCGGTAGATATTCTATTCAACAGACAGGAAGCGAACAACTTATAAAAACATGACATTAGGCTTATTGGCCGATAGTTTCCAATGTCAGCAGGGTTACCTTTCTTGTAGAGTAAAATGATTTCAGATTTTGTCCATGTATCTGGAGCATGTTCTTCGATCAATATTTTGTTAAATAAATATGTAAGTGGCTTTAAAATGATTGTCTTGGCATGCTTGATGTAATTGTTTGTGATACCATCTGGTCCTGGACACTTTTCTGATTTTAGTTTTAATATTTGTTTATTTTCAATTTTTTCAATTTGTTGTGGATGGTCCGATGTCAAGTAAGTAAGTGTAAGGTGGATGTTTGTTTTTTAATATTGTTTGTATCAAACTGTTGAACATTAGGTTGTTTAGAATTAAGGTGGTTGCTCGTCGTCAGCTAACCACAACAGAGCCAATAGATGGCGCTGATACTCTTATTTGATGAATTTAATTTTTTTATGACTGAAATATTATTTGGTAAATAAAAAATTGATTTTACGAGTAAAGCGTATACATTTTAATTTATTCAGCTAAATTTGAAGTATATATACACTCTCTACATACTTTTATTTGTAAACAAGCGTGGCGTCAAGACTGATCACGCACACACGCGAAAGTATTTTTCTATCACAGATTATTTAATAGTGTATTTCACGTTTACGAAAGTATTTGCAAATTTTGTCAGTTTGTAAATGACTAAAGTTGCCGATTGATGAGGGCTATGGGTTAGAGCGCAACGGGGACCGGGTTCGAACCCTTTCATATAATCTTACTTTTTTTCGTTTTCCATTCCGAACATTACATTTTTATTTCTTCTTATATAATTTACTGTCTACATTACTCTTGCTAATAACAAATTACCAAATATGATATAGATTTGCACTACTTTTTGATGTGAACTGGTAGTACTCTTACTAACGCTGTTGGGTGATTTTGAGTCCACGATGTTCAACGGGTATTTTGTTGCTGGATTCTTCTGTAGATCCCAAAGTGAAGCGACCAGGGTAGTAGTTGTACCACTAGTTGTGCTTTGCGGCTTTACCCATAATCTAACAGGAACTGGCTGAACTGCTATTTGCGATAAAATGTAGCTTATGTTAGGATATGGATGAGTCGGATAATAAATCAAGCTTCTCTTGTCATGTGACTACGACAGCGAGTAGAAGGCATTAGCTGATTATAAATTACAGACAAAATAAAAAAAAGTAGGTCATATATAAAGTATATTAATTTACTTACATACGTATACTTTCCTCTTTTATACGTGTATAATATTTTATTTTCATTTACAACATATTTATATAAAAATAATAAATAGATATTATTAAAAACCTAAACAGGGGCGCAGGGCACAAGTTACTGGTAGTTAGAGCTGCAGAGTGAGGAGTTCTGCCTGTGTCCAGGATGACTGCCTGCTGTGTCTATACCTTGACCAAACGTCTAGCGAGAGCCTCTAGAGATGTTGATCAAGGCTATTCGCTAAATAGTCCTGTCCGTAAATGATAATAGAACGGTCCTAATAGAGCTATGCATGACCATTTTCGAGAACTGGCGCTGGTATCATCCTCATCATCATCACAATCAGCCGGTATACCAGTCCACTGGTGGAGATGGGCCTCTCCCAAGTCATTTTCCACCGCTTTGCGAATATCGTCGCTCCACCTAGTCACAGGAAGTCCTACGCTACGTTTGTTATAAAATCATTGTCACGTTAAATTTTGAGAATGGTAATGTCATGTGTTTTGATAATAGCCAACATCATTTATGATCGTACAAAACGAAAAAACCGACTTCACATGCCGAGGTAGTTAAAATAGCCAGTTGCCATAATCATGTCATCAAGGTATACAATATTGTTTATATTGTTCATCTCCATATCTCTGGAGATGATTATCAGATCTCAACAAAATTTGAATGGCACCAAACGGGAGGCATAACCTCTCAACAAAAAAATAACTTTTTAAATCGGTTAAGATTTGACGGAGTTCTGAGGTAACAAATATAGAAAAAATGTCGAATTGAAATCCTCCTACGTTTTTTGTGAAGCCGGTTAAAAATAGCAATACTTCATTTTTGATATCCCCAGGCTGCGGTAGGCCGCTATCACTGATTGACTCTGGCTACGTATAACGGACGCACGTTACGGCATTATTATCTTTTCTATGGTTACGGCCCGACTAACATCTGTACCCCTAGTACGAGTTTTCATCGTAAACGCTTTTGACAGATCTCACATAGTTTTCGACTTATTCTAGCTCCCTGATTGGTCTAAATTTAGTGAAGTGTAGTAACCACTAGAGGCGCTGTACTGTTTTTCATACAACATTTACTCGATATACGATATCGAATTTGGTATGAAAACTCGTACTAAGGGTACTGGCGTTACTCGTATACGGAACATAAGATAGCACATTCTGGTATTATGTGAAATCCGAAGAGGAGGATACCGTAACCCTAGTGCTTCACAGAGGGAGACCAACCATTCCAAGGCGGTGTGGAGTTCTTAGTACACAAGGTCCTCTCTGACAATGTCTTAGAAATCTCCAGTGTGCCGACAAGGGTAGCGTATCTTGTGATCAAACTCGCCGAGAGGTAGCTTCAGGTTATCCAAATATACGCACCGACTTCAGCACTCTCGGACGATGAAGTGGAGGAAATGTACGAGGATATTTCCAAGGTCTTGTACACTACCCAAAAGGCTCACTTCAACGTTGTCATGGGAGATCTTAACGCTAAAGTGGATTTGGAAGCAGGAATCTAGGAGGGCAAATGCTCGTCAACTTCCTCTAGAAAGAAGGGGTTTTTTCTGATGAATTCCTTCTTTCAGAAAGACCCTCGGCGGAAGTAGACGTTTCAAAGCCCTAATTATATGACCAAAAACTGGCCAACTGCAAGTCGATCTCACTCTCGTATGGTTCCATAACACAGTAGAGTTATTTTTTATATAGAATTTTCGCCACCAAAAAATTAACTTTGTTTTTCATAGTGTTTGTATGAAAAACAAAGTTATATTTGCGGTTACTATATCTCAAAAACTGCTGACTATATCTAGTTCAAACCAATTTTCGTTGAAAGTGCTTACTGAGATCTACGGCATGTTTGTTCGCGGATAATTTCGTCGTTTGTGAACCGATTTCGATTATTCTTTTTTTGTTCGAAAGGAGATATCCCAAGTGTGGTACCATGGTAATTTTATCGAGGTATGATAAGTATCTCCAGAGATATTGAGATAAACATCTCAAAATTGGTACTGAAAATGAATAGCGCGGCATTGAAGTCGGTTGTTTTTTAGTTTTTAAACGATATTATTAGAGTTAGAGGAGGGGGGGGGGGGGGGGGACACATATATTACCACTTAGAAGTAACTATCTTTCAAACGATTGTCTTTTAGAAAAAATGGTGTTAGGAACCTCAATTTCATTTTTCAAAGACCTATCTAAGTTAAGAAGACCTAGTTAAGAATCTCGGTATTTTAATTGACCAAAACCTGTCTTGGGCTCCTCAACTCGAAGCAGTGAGCAGCAAAATGTTTGCATCTACGGGTTCACTTAGACGTTTACGAAATTTTCTTCCTACCGCCACTAAAACTGCGCTTGCACTATCCCTTCTTCTTCCTGTTCTAGACTATGCCGACGCCAGTTATCTTGATCTCTCGGAGGAGCAATTAGACAAGCTTGAGCGCATTCAAAACCTTTGCATCCGGTTCATATTTGGTTTGCGCAAGTATGACCACGTGTCTCACTTTCGCAAAAAGCTCAAGTGGCTCCCCATACGTCTTCACCGGAATACCCGCATTCTTTCTCTCCTCTATAATATACTTTTTGTCCCATATTATCCCTGCTATCTTAAAGATCGTTTCGAATTTTTACACTGCTCTAACAACCTCAATCTCAGGTCATCAGAAAATCTTACTCTCAGTATCCCGCAACACACGAGTTCATTCTACAGTAAATCGTTTACAGTTGAAACAGCTCGGTTATGGAACTCGTTGCCAGTTGATATAAGAACTTCCACTTCTCTCCATATATTTAATGTTCGTGTCAAAAACTTCTATTTGTCTCAATGTTACTTGTAGTTATCCTTAGTACTTAGTCCCCAATGTCGTATAATGCTGTTGTGTTCCCTAAATCTACTTATTTATTTATTTCTCTCTATTTCATTTTGTATATTTATGAATAAGTTTATTTATATGCATAAGTTATATGTATATGTATAAATGGAGTATGTATGAATATATATCTATACGGTTAATTATATGTATTGCGTCTATTGTATTTGATTAGATGAATAATTTTAAATACTTTGTTATTTCATAAATGCACACTGCCATCGATAGTAATAATAATGTATCTCCAATCGTCTCCCGGTTGCCTGGAAGAGATCGCTGTTTAGCGATAAGGCCGCCGATTGTACAGTTAGTTTTTTAAGTGTTTGTAAATACCTATCTCTGTATTCCTTATGTGCAATAAAGTGTTAATCTATCTATCTATCTATCTATCTATAGACCCACGTAGGTATAGGTTTGATGAAACATTTTTATTTTAGTTTCAGTTCCATGTAAAGCGGTTCACAGAATACACCTATCTGCCAAGTTTCAATTGTGTAGTCTAAATAGTTTCGGAATAAAGTGGCTGTGACATACGGACGGCGGACAGACAGACAGACATGATGAAACTATAAGGCTTCCGCTTTTTCCCATACGGCTACGGAATCGTAAAAATGAGATTGATATCATTATGACGGATAAGAAGCGTATATTTAGAGATGTCACAGTGATCAGGATCACTAGGATCAACACCGGTAGTGTCCACCGACTGGTCTTTTCATTGCCCTTATCCCAAAGCTTGAAGACGAAAGGCTTTAACGAGTGCGTCCTACCTGTTAATACTTATTCGAAATGAAGTCATCCGTCAAAGAACCAAAGTTATCGACATATCTCAAAGGATCAGCTAGCTGAAGTGGTAGTGGGCTGGTCACAACTGTCGTAGAACCGATATCCGTTGGGGTAGGAATGTTTTAGAATGGAGACCACGACTCGGTAAACGTACTAAGAGTATCTTTTTTGCAATCTTTTTTAGGGTTCCGTAGTCCTGACAAGGAACCCTTATAATTTCGTCATGTCCGTCTGTCTGTCTGTCCGAGGTTTTGCTAAGAGACCGTTAATACTAGAAAGCTGTAATTTTGTGGGGGGTATTGTAACAACCCCCCCTTAAAAGCTTTTTGGTTTTTAAATATTTTCTTTTGAACGCGACTATACTTGATTACTTTATAAATGACACTGAAATACTGGAAAATTAATATATTAGACTATTTAATATTGGAATATTAATTGGACTGGAATAAAATATTGGCCATTTGTAATCGTCTAGTTAGTGGTAGGACCCATTGTGAACCGTTGATGTAACCTAAATTCTTTTCAGGGAATCTCAAGACAAACTTAATATAATAACTAAAGACTAAATAATATAGGAAATAAAGCTTCTATTGTTGCAAGTAATCCTAACCACTGCTACAATACTATTTGTGCTATACTGTTGCTTTTTATACCCTATGGTGCAATTGTTACCTAGTGAAAGTGTTTGCACCATTTTCTCTAACTAATACTATCCAGTGTAAATATGTTATTATTAGTACTAATTTGTGTTATTCTATTATTATTAGTACTTGTAAACCTAAATATTAATGTTGGTACTATTTGATACCTTTTGGTGCAACTGTTACCTAGTGAAGGGATTGCACCAATTTTTCTAACTAATACTATTCAGTACAAATATGCTATTATTAGTACTAATTTGTGTTATTCTATTATTATTAGTACTTGTAACCCTAAATATTACTGTTGGTACTTTTTGGTACAACTGTTACCTAGTGAATTTCTGAGTACCAATTATTTATCTAATACTAATTTGTACAAATACACTATTATGATTACTAATTTGTGTTGTATTATTATTATTAGTACTATAACGCTACATTATAGAATACAGCTGAACATTGAGTAATATTTTACAACCTTTGTCAACATTATACCTATTGACCCTAATAATATTACTTTTAAGAAATAACCATAACAATATCATCATCATCATCATAGTATGTTCTCTGGATAATCTCTTACATTCACACCTTGCATTCTTAATTATATTTATCTCTAGACTTTCTTTGGGACTTCGATAGATTTTAATTTGATGATCTTTCTTTGTCAATTTCTTTGTTATTTTTATAGACAAAGTTATTGATCATGTCAATAGATTTAGTATAAACATTTTAGTATGTACAATAACAAAAGGGAGGAGGACAAAAGTATGATAAATAAATACATGTATATATAAAAATATGTCCGATTTAATACTTTTAAAGGGAGGACAGTCTATGGGGTGTTTTTACACAGCATGTACCATGGATGGTTGGATCGGCGCGCCACCATTCGCTACCGAGCTATGGCATTCATCCTGAATTACTTGGGTAGCCCCTACTTGATCTAGTATCAAGCAACCATCCATGGGGGACCACCACTGCGCATGAGATGACATGACCTATATTTCATAATCGAAGTATCGACGAGAAATGAGGTTTAGTAGCTTAGCAAAATTACCTGCATTTCATTATCGAAACATCAACTAGAAACGAGGTCAAGCCCCATGGTGATGTCTACAGTAAGTCAAAAGTCAGTAGTACAAAAGTAATACATTTAATTAAATTTAACGTCTTAAATTGTATGTCAGTACTGAGTCACAACTAAATTGAGAGGACATAATCTTTTATCAAAGAGAATAGTACATGTATGTCTGTTAGTCAGCCTACATACTCATCCACTCCAGCTTAATTTAGCTTGGAAACATTCGCTTGCTCGAACAACAGAGTTGCCTTGGATGGTTAGAAGGTCTCTGTCTATTAATCGAGCACAACATCCATCACCACCTGTTTCATTTAGATATTACTCTCTCTAGCTACTTAAGAGTGAGTAGTATCTTAGCTACCCTGCCTACACTACCTACTATAGAATTTCCTATCTATCTCCTATCAACCTATCCTATCATTCTTACTAACCCATACTGGGTCTATCCAACTCTATCTATACTAAATCCTATCCTGAACCGCAAAGTATATTTCCAACAAAGGAATGACTCAATGAGCCAGGTTAATTGTAGTTAATATTGTGGTTAATGAAGATAATTACTGAAGCAACCCAGTAGGCTAGGTTCGCCAGCATTTTAGTTAAATTATTTCTCCACTCCGGAAAGACCCAGCGGTCCAAGATCACTTTATTGACGTAGTTGGTGATGATGTCGTTGCGTGATCATCTATGTTAAATGCTAGAGAAGACTCTGGCTATTCATTCAGCTTACAAGTCTTCCCAGGGTTGGGCCACCCGTAGCATAACACAGAATCTCACGGTCCCCTCAGGGAAGGTAATTCTCGAACATGTAGTAAAAGTGATTCTTTTCTCACTGAATTATTCCGCAGAATATGTAAATTTGAAGACACGTTGCGTGGTTGTCTATGTCACGAACTAGAGAAGACTCTGGCTATTCTTTCAGCTTACAAGTCTCCCCAGGGTTGGGCCACCCGTAGTGTGACATAAACTTCCACGATCCCCGCAGGGAAAATAAATCACGAACAGGTAACAGGCGAATCCACGCCAAATGAGCAGCTTCAATAAAACACATGTGTCCCGTAGGAAACGAAATCTCGAACATAATTAGTAAATAAATCCTTCTCACTAAGTCATTCCAATGAGTCGGGTACGTTGTTTTTAAATATGCTGATGCATAGTAATTTATGTCGATGATATTGGGTAAGTCAACATGACATTATATCCGCATGTTTTGTATATCCCGTAGGAAAGAAAATCTCGAACATATTAATTATTAAACTTTTCCACCAAATTACTTCAGCAATGCAGGTACATAAAATTATATTAAATTATTTCACGGTTGGTATAAGAAAATTATTATCATCGTTCACGTACACATAAACAATTAATGTCCTGAAATAAATTTATTATTATTACAATATTCCGTTTCAAATTCATCATCAAAACCATCAACATCAACCATCAGATTACACAGTTGGTAAAGAAAATTACTATCATTCACGTACACATAAATCGATAATATCCTGAAATAAATGAATTATTATAATAATACTCCGTTATTAACTTCATCACTAACATTAACTAATTTCTGTCCACTGCTGGACATAGACCCAATGAACACTCTCTCCAACAGGTTTAAGGTCTACAGAACACTTAGCACAACACTGCAACTCCCACAACCACCTTCGGACCGATTCGGATAAAATGTTATATAATTGTCCCAACGTGAGCAAAGTCACGGGACGCAGCTAGCTTCCTTAGCCATATTAAAATAAACATAATTATTATATATTCAAGCAAATGATTTCATAAATCTATTTCAAATACGAAATATCCCGATTTGGATGAAAAGTTATATAACAATAACAATATCACATTGAATAAGTAATATTAAAATGGAATAATAAACAAAATACAAAAATCTGCAAATAAATATATGAATATTTAGAAATGTATCTTATAACCATTTCTCTTAATATAAAAGTTGTCAAAATCAGTCAGATAAGTTTGCCACAGGTTTAGGTACGATCTGATTTCATCAGATGTTGTCTGGACCAATTCGGATAAAATGCTACTTAGTTGTTTCAACATGAGTAAAGTCACGGGACGCAGCTAGCTTTCTTAATCATATTAAAATAAATTATACAATGCTAAATTCCAGTTCCTTTCTGTCAGACATCCACCCGACAGACATATTAAAATAACTAATATCAAAATGGAACGATAAACCTAATACAGAATCCTACAATTTTAAGTTCCTGGATGTCCGTCTTGCACTAAACCACCATTTCAGAATATCTAATAATTAGTAATGGCTACCATGATATACTTATTTATTTTACATGCAATTAACTGATTATATGATTAATATTGTTAAATTTAGACCTGATGGTAATAAGAGATCTATAGAATTTATATTTCCTATATAATTCTCCTTATACATATTTAGAAACCTATCTTTTAACCATTTCTCTTGATATAAAAGTTGTCAAAATCAGTCAGATAAATTTGCCATTGGTATAAGTACAAATTCATCACCCACGTATCTCTTTTTCCATTTCACTCTAAACATTCATATAAACATCACATATTGTGGCGTCAAACCTAATACTGCCTTTAGTTAATACAGGCAAGTATAATCTTCCTGTGATGCATATAATATTTTACATGTATATATTCAATTAAATCTGATTTCACTGAATTGAGATAATTAAATAGCGATCAGCCACAACTATAGAATTTAAGTAAACTAAGATTTCAAGTACTAGATGTCATAATATAGTATTGAAAGCCAACTAGTTCCCACATGCACTTGACCATAATTTCAAAGTGTAATATTTAGTGAGAAAACTATCTACAAGGAGATAAAATGTATTATTTTTACTTTGTAATTGTATCTTCTTAAATTTATTAGTTAATACCAACCAATAATAAGTCAGTCAATTATGACTTTCTATTTTTAAATTTAGATCTTATAATAATAGTAAAAAAACCTAGACTTAAGATAAGAAATTGAATATGTGCATAATAATTAGGATAGTTCAAAAACCAAGACAGCCGACCTCCACGCCCCGCGAGACAGCCCCAGCAGCAAGTTTTGGATGTTCACAACTGACGAAGCAATCGCACAACATACACACAAAAAAACATACAGACAAACTGAGAACCTCCTTCCTTTTGGAAGTCGGTTGAAGAGGCATCATGAACCATCAGTGCTCTGTCCAAACAATTATTGGGGATTGAAAGCATTACATAGACACTTCTGTTTACCATCAGCAAGTAACTGGCAAGCCAGCTTCTTGTTTTGTAGCTGAGCTTCACGCCTAATATTATATTGAACCGTAGTACCGCCCGCAATCGGGCACTATCCCATTACAATATGCATTTATTTGCAATCTAAACGCGTCACAGTGAGAATAATAATTATCTTCTCATGTTATTGGAAAAGCCCTCAATGTAGCCTTCTTATTAATAGATAAAAGGATACTCTCTGATTCCCGGGCTTCTTACTGCTCCGCTTTTTCACAATTTTAACACCTTTTAGCACATAAAAACTTCAAAATAACACTACACGTCCAGTAACATCTTGCTCTTTTTTCTCCCGTCAAAAAGTGACGCCAAGCTTCCCTCCCAAAAGTCCTGTCCCCTGCATTTTTGCGGCCAAATACCATTTTTACGCGGCAAATTTCGTTCGTTTTTCAAAAGCAGCCATAAACAAAGAAAAATACTAAATAAAAATCCCGCGCTCTTCCCAAAACAAAACAATAATCCCTGTCATTCTGACCAGTGACAGCTCCTCCTGACACTGGCAGTTTATGTAATCTAGCTTTTTTTTTAACTCTGCACAGTGGCTTCGCACCTGACCTATATAGCGCCAAGTGTTGTTTTGTCTGACCCAAATATTTAATTAAATACTAAATGAGAACGATCTTATTTATGAATTATTTTGAATATAAACATAGTACATCATTAAAATCAATATAAATTCGAAATATCACCTCATAAACCTGAACCAATCTCAATAAATCGTAGAGCTCGAAATCCGTTCTGTTACAATATGTATATAAAATACGCCGACAAAGAGCTGAAATAAAATTTTGAAATTATTATTTTTTAGGGTAGCTCCTCTATATGAGAAGTGGTGATGATTTTTTTTTCATCGTCTACCCCATCCTGTGGGTTATCGTTGAATAGGTCTTTTGAAAAGATTTAAGGGTTGCTAATACCATTTTTCGATTGAATGCTCCATTTACGAAATATTAAAAGCTAAACTGCTTTCTTGAAAAATCTAGAAAAACTCGTGATAATAGTGCATTTCATGAACTTGAACGGAAAATGATAACGGTTAAGATAACTTTATTACTTCAGCAGTAATAGTCGTTGAACTTGGGTGTATATATATATATATATATATATATATATATATATATATTATGTTTGTTCACGATATATATACGGTTAAATTTAGATTCCCATTCTAGGCCTAGCGTGCTTACCATCTTCGTCCGCATCATCACTTACCAACAGGTGAGATAGTGGTCAAGCCTATAAAAAAGATATAAAAAAAAGAACCACCTTTTTTGAAGTCGGTTTAATAAACGAATCGAAACTAAAGACATTGTGCAGCACGCGACATAAAACAGATTTTTATTCACTTTTGAGTTTGTTAGAGCCTAACCTAACCGATAAACCGACGAAATATTTGAAGACCACAAGCTACAAATAATGAAAACTTGAATTACTGAAAAAGCGGCGACTCGCATGTCAGCGGTCTGGCAACGTCGCGTTTTCAGCGAGCGCACGATTTGGCAACGTCCCACAATCGCGATAATACACACTAATGAACTTAGTGTATGACACTGTAAACACTTCACTCACATATTGACAAAAATGAATTAAAATCTCGATCCTAGTTTTCATAATATTTAATCAAATTATGTAGTAAAATATGATTTCGCGTATGTTAGGAGTTATATAAAGGCTAATAGATGTGATTTTCTTGCAATTTTTCGATCCATTTACTCGTATTTGTAAATATACTTATGTATGGAAATCGAACCACCTTAATCTGTCTTCCATTTGTCTCTAGTGTCATCTCTTGTAATGAGTTAGGTGCGCTGTATAGTTTAGTGTAGAAGTCAGTAGCCATTTTTATTACCTCTGAGCGTGATTTACTTTTAAGAGAGCCGGATTGGAGGTAGGGAATCCATGCTTTAGAGTAATTTCATTCTTTGTATGCTTTTTTGGCGCTTCTTGATGTTTCTAGGTGTTTCGTTATAATATTTGTTCTATAAGTTTCATAGCATCGCTTTATTTCTTTGTTAGTTTCTTTATATAGAATTTTTAAATCTTCTTTATCTTCTTTGGTCAATCCAGATTTGTTTTGTAGACTGCTTCTTTTTTTTGATGAGCTCTCTACTTTTATCATTTAAGATATTTTGTTTTGGTTTTGTGCTAATATTTTTAAGTTTTCTTTTAAGGAGTATTCGATCTTCTGACAGTATTCGTCTATTGTATAATTTTCCTGGTTTTCCAGTAGGCTTGGTAAATATTCGGCTAATTTAGTTTGATATAACTCTTGTTCCTCTATAGTTTTCAAGGTCACTATTGGGTTGTTGAAGTGTCTCCTAGTTTTTTTGTTTGTTGCTAATTTTAAGGTTGCTCTGATTGGTCTGTGGTCTGAGTTAAAGTTGGAAGTCAACATTTCGTACTTGGAAAATAAGTGAGGTACTGTAGTAATTATGTAGTCCAATTCGTTCTTTGTTCTTTTATCTGGTGAAATCCAAGCCCAGCTATTTTTATTTTTTAACTTGAACGGTATTTAATATTTTTAAGTCATATTCATATGCGTATTGTACCATTTTTTATTCTATTTTGTTTCTTTTTCCGCAACCATAGTAACCAAAAATTTTGTTTTCATAGGTTTGCCGATTTGAGCATTGAAGTCGCCCATTACTATTATGTTTTTAGTAGTAATCATTTGGTAAGCTTTTGTCAGATCTGTATAAAAAAAAATATTGTACCGAAATAATTATTGTTATAGGTACTTAGTTAGTTGTTCTTACCATACAACGACTAAATTATAAAGTACCTAAATAAAATCTATTTGATCTGCTACAATTAGTAGATGCGGCGCAAACACGTATAACTTTTAATATGAATTGACTTTAATCCAGAACAATAACTGACAACAAGTGCGTAATTCTATATCCAACTAATAATATTACAATAACGTTTGTAACTCTGTCACTCTGTCTGTTTGTTACCTAATCACGCCTAAACCTGGTACTATTCATTGTTCTGTGCTTAAACGCACGATCCGATCTTACTAAAATTTAACAAGGCGCTACTTTATAGCATGAGTATGAACATAGGCTACTAAATTCTTAGTGTCTACGTGAACGAAGTCGCGGGTATCAGCTAGTATAACATATATTCGCTCATGAAAGCGAGAACAGATATATTATTAATTTAATAACTTACCTACCTGCAATCAAAAGAGCTTATAGTGTAAATGACTTGAAAGAGCTGTTTTCCTAAATACCTCGGAATATGTCGCGACTTTTAGAAACCCTCGGAATAGGGTGCCATGCCATTACCTAACTGATGACGACAATGTATTGTATAGATGGCAGACTACGCTCTGGAATCAGCGGGTGCCATGGTAGTGGACACGGGAGATACCTTAGAGCACGTGATATATGAATCGCCGATAGGCTGGGCGCTCCACTCGCTGTCAGCGTGGATGTGCCGCGGGTGCTTCGGAGCCCGGGCTATGATCCATCCGGGGTCGCTACCAGGACAGTGCTGGGCCTTCAGGGGCTCCCGCGGAGAGGCCACCATCCGCCTGCCGGGCGCTGTCCGTATCAATGGATTCAGCCTTGAACATATACCGCCACATATATCGCCCACCAAGTAAGTTGTAGCTGGCAAAGTAGCTGGTAGCTTTAAATTTACAGTTACGTATAAAAGGCAGAAAAAAGGCAAGAAACAAATTGCTGAAGATCGAGCTCAGTGCCGTGCTATAGGTGAGGTCTATGTGCAGAAGTGGACAGAAATAGGCTGATGATGATGATGTTTTTACTCAATCATGCATAGACGGCTGAATGGATTTGTTTGAAATTTGACACACTATATGTAACTATTAATTCGGATTGATGAATAGGATACCTATATAATATTTATCCCAGTAAAATAATACAGGCTAAGGCACAGAATAATGAATAGTACAAGGCTAAGGCCACGAGGCACATCTAGATATGTAGTTTAAGAAAACTATTTGAATAGTGCTTGTGGCATTTCGTAAACCACCTATTTCATGTTCATACCATACATATACTCTTTTGTATTAAAAGAATTTATGTTTCTTCATGACGGAAAATTTTGAAAAACGAAAAACAATGACGGAAAAATATGGGAAAGTGAGTCTATACAAAGAGACGTAAGAGGAATGATTCAAAAAAAGTAGAAAACAAGATTCTGTAAGCAGCAAGAGAAAATGGAATTGATGGGTCTTCCAGTGGTTAGGGTAGAAAATATTCTATCGTATCTCTCTTACGATGAAATCGCTAAAACAGAATTGTATCCAGAGCCTTCAATGAGATATGCATAAAGATGCTGAACCGAGGGTTTCTGATGATAGAGCGGGGGCATGCACATGCTCTGAAGAACGTCAAAGCTCAGCTGCCAAGACGGGAGTCAGAACGCAGATACCACCAGTTATCACGACACTGTGATATCCTGACTTCCATTGAGACCAGGATATCCATGCTCAACATGACTTACTCCAAGTTTATTGACCAAGGACTTTGCTGCTTCATACCAGGAAAGGATAATGGAGCAATGGACCCGAAGTGCAGTGATAAACACTAAGTTTTATTTAAGTTAAGTGTCGTAGAGTTTTGTAGTCAATATATCTTTAATATGTGTGTCCCGTGTTTATATTTTATCTTCTAGGTTCCTCGATAATGTGTAGCGAGAGGTAGGCGCTCCGTTACGTTACATGCTTATCTGAAGTAGAAGACTTTTTTTAAATATCTTATGGGCTAACGTTTGACCACTATCCCGCCTGGTGGTAAGCGATGATGGTGACCCCTTGAGAGTCAGAGTATTTTAGGTCTAGCGTGCCTTGAATACTCTGACTCTCAAGGGGTGTGTGCTACCAGAACACTGTAAGGTTATGTCGGCAGATTTTCTCCTTGATAGTGGTAAGATACTTTTTGTTAGCAAGTCAGGCGGAACATCGATATAATATTCTTCTACCACCTGTGGACGAACTCTCGTGTTAGGATTTGAACCGACGACCTCTCGTTTAGATATCAAGCCATCTTTCCTTTTCTTCGGGGCTCTCAAAACTAAAGTGAGACTAGGCGACAGATATCCAACAGTCTAATCGACATAGATTGCATTGCACCGTGTCATGCCGGAATATGACGAATCATTTTTACGACATTTCTTCGTAGGGTAAGTTAAACCACGATCTAAATTCACCATCAATGGTCAGTGACCAAATACAGCGCCATACAGGGAACACCTGCATAATAAAGGTCAAATTCTAATTTCTCTTTTTGACTTTCTCTAATAGTTACTCTAGTTATCAGTTTAATGAGACATAAAGCAGCAGCCTCTCTTCTTATTACAAAATTGAGAAAAATATCATCAGTTGTGCGACATGTTAATGTTTTGATATCTACAGGGAGATATCGTCGGCGCCGCGCATTATCCAAATCGAAGGCATGGAGTTACGCTCAGACTCATACCCTCACGACTTCGGCAGCTTCGAATACAACAGGGAAGGGAAGCCCATCCAATACTTTGAAGTTCTTCATTCTTCGCCAAAGCCTTACAACTACGTGAAACTTCGTGTGCTCAGCAACTGGGGGCATCCCGTGTACACTTGCGTCTATAGATTCAGAGTTCACGGAGACATGGACACGGGCCCTGCGTCCAACAAGTATGACGATGAACTACAGATTGATAACGAGGAGGTAAGCAGATATTAATTACCTTCTGTCAACGGAAATTTTCATATAGGATTTACATAGATTTGTAAGCTTAGGTTTTGGTAACCATTGTTTTTTATGTGATAATCAATGTGATGAGCTTTTAATTAGATGTGCTCCTTTATCTAATAATAATATTTTGTATTTAAAATAAATTGTATAAAAAAATTCCAAGCGCGTAATATTTTTGCATCAGTATTTCTTTCTTGTCCACAAAGGCATTTTTTGCTTATATCTATTACGTTAGGCCATTATAGCCAGGTGCCCGCTGCCCGGTTAGCCCGGCCATTGTGTCTTGCACAAAACGAGAGAAAGCCATGCACCGAAGCTACGAAGCGGTAGATGTTAATCTGGGTGTCCACCGTCCGGCAGCAGGCCTATAAAATGTGTCTATTGTGAACCGGACAATACGACAAAGCACATAAATTAACATGAGAGCAAAGTGATCATGAGCCCCCGCCGAGCACACACTAATGGGTTGACCGAGCCAACTCTGGAGCCCTTTGTAACTCGGCTACCTACGCAAACTGTGTTGCTTCATGTGTTCTTACGATGCGACTTTTATGAGATTTTTTGCGGAAAGTTCTTGCCCATCGAACCTACTGTATAACCAGTTGATACCTACCTACTCCTGGAGTGAATTCGATAACAAATTAAATGTTTTTACGACCTACAAAAACAATTAATACTCAGGTATATCGATTAATTATAGCATCAATATTTGAGCATAAGTTGTTCTTGTTCTATTTTCATGATAGATTAGGTACTAATATTACAACCTACTTAAATTTGTTACAATAGGTATGTATCATACTCACATACCTGCAACATGTCGACATATATAAAAGCTGTTCTCATAAAATATTGCTGTGATTCTAGGAATGTGTGTTATTTATGTGATTTTGAGCAATAAGCAATACACCTACCTGTTCATAAATCTTACCATTTCATCTATACATAGATATTCCATCCACGAGCTTCAGACATTTATTCTTCGTTTCCTAGATTTTTCTATAGATTCATTAAAGTTTTGCTGGTGCCATCAAACTAATAAGTAAAATACAACTATTAAGTAGGTTCGTAGTTATATTTCCTACTCATCAGCACAAGGTCTCCATTAAAATAAATTCACACTATATTTATATTTACTTAACAAAAATTACAACGTTACACGTGTAGGTAGCAGGACAAGCGAAAAATTGGCATCATTATGAATTCCATGCAAAGTGCTCCAATAGATATTCACGATCATTTTCCTTTGTTGTAAGTCCTTCAATGTGGTCCGTTCTCTTTGATGAAATAGATCGAAGTCGTAAAGGGTGAAAGCTTCTCCTTGAAACGTATCCTTTTCGCTGGGCACCGCCTACGTGTGCTCCTCAATATTAATGATGTGATCTTAGTTCAAACGTCTCTCGCAGTCTCTCCTTGACACGTATTAATGAACCATTTATGTCCACATTCGGTCAACTATTCTGCAAGATTGCTGCCTAAGTAAATCGGGTATTATACTTGAATAATATAGGTACCTATTGTTATGATGTTAGTAAGGTAGGTAGTACTTAATAAATATGTAAAATTGTACTTGAGTGCAATCTTTGGAACATTGTAATAGCGTTTCTTGCATCAGATCAGCTTGTTATGAATTTTAAAATGATCATAAATAAAATCTGCTGGTATTGACTATTACCAGAAGTAAAATATTATTTTATTAGATTGACCTATACCTAGCTACGTAATTACGGCGAGAATTCTACGGGCGCGGCAGCGGTGACAGGCGTTCCTGCGATCGGATATACTTTAATATAGCTGGTAGGTAGGTTGAATTGTAACCTGTTTTTGAACATGAATGTTTGACTCACAGTTAAAGTTAATACATTAATAATTTGTAGTAATATGTAGGATCTACTAAAATATAATTTATAGATAAATAAGCCAGAATAAGTTTAAAGATAGCAATTGTGCGTTAACGCTATTCAGAGCCTCAAAGCTTTTAATATGTTTTTAGGGTTCCGAACCTCAAAAGGTAAAAAAAAGGAATCCCTATAAGATCACTTTCTTGTCCGTCTGTCCGTCTGTCCATGTGTCACCACCGATTTTCTCAGGAACAGGTGGACCTAGTAAGTTGAAATATATACCAGATACAGTCTATAGTCCCTATTAGGTGTATAAATATCAAGATCCTGAGTCAACACGATAAAAAGATATGGGCAAATTTAGATTTTCGCGAAAACTTGTTAGTACCAAAATGTACCTTAATTTCCACCTAATTTTTATTTTTCAGAATTTTTCCTTTACTTGTGCTGTAAGATAAATAAAATAAAAAATCCTTTTTGTTTAGTCTGAGAAGTTGGTAGGGGAGCCTCGGTGGGCGAGTCCAACTCGACTTGGCCGGTTTTAGTTTTTTAAATCGTAGTCGACTTAATATCAGATTTAACATTATCAGCTTACAGTACTACTTAATTTGTCAAGTAGCAGATTTAAAATGATAGTTAAACTTTCTAGCTTTATTATCAGAGTGTATTTCATATTTTTATAGGTTTTATTGTGCAGCCCGAAACTGCAGCTGTACCTAATCTAATTGGCGTTCGCGTCATAAAGGCGTCATTGTGTTTGCGTTAAAAATATTGAATAATATAAATAAATAATAAAGGTTTCTGGTCTATCGCTCGTGAATGAGTACTGGTAAAGGATTGCCGGTAATAGCGACGGGACGTTGAAAGCAATCGCCCGAGCGAGCTGCTCTGAGCTTCCGCGTTCCTGTGGTGCAAGCCATGAGCGTATAATGTTTTATATTATGTGTATGTATATGTGTGGCGATATTAGGAATTGACGTTGAATTTAATGTGTCTCTTACAATAGATATAGTAGAAGCTATCGTTATATATAAAAATGAATCCCAATTGACCTTGGTCACGGCATCACGCGTGAACGGCTGGACCGATTTCGCTAATTCTTTTTTGTTGTGTTTTTTATCGTCAGAAAATGGTTTTTATGAAAAAAAAAAGCTGTTTTAACGCAGGCGAAGCTGCGGGGCACAGCTAGTAAACTTATAAATAAGGAATAAAATATATGTACTGGGTGGTGACTTGTTAATTTTAAATGAGTTGTACTTATAGACAGGGCCAGTTCATTCATTTTACTTTGGTCGAAGTCAGGCAGATGTGGCTAGCCCAGCTCTTTATTTGAGTTGGAGACGTTTTCAGCTACATCTTACATGCTACAGGTAATCTTGAGTCTTGTTTGGTGGTGGTCTGTAAGCTCTTAACACATAATTGCGCTTTATGCAAAGATATACTTATATGAAGGATTTTATTCGGTCGAATCCGCTGCCGGCGTGCCACAGGGCGGCGTCTTATCCCCTCTTCTATTTTCCCTCTTTATTAATTCTATTTCTTCTAACCTCACTTCTCCCTACCACCTCTATGCAGACGATCTGCAAATTTACTCGCAAGCTTCACTCGATCAACTACCTCATCTTAAAGCTCAAGGACAATCGCTAAAATAAACTGTAGTACGACACCACAAATAGTCTTTGAAGGGATAAAGATTCCATACAGCTGTAAAAATTCTGCAGGAACTGTAAAAAATCTGGGGATTATATTTGATCGCTATTTATCGTGGGGACCACAACTTGCGGCCATTATCGCAAGATGTTTGTTTCAGCATAAGCTTTGAGGAGGTTAAGAAACTTTTTACCCACTGCTACTAAAGTTGCGCTAGCACAGTCTCTTCTTCTCCCTATTCTCGATTACGCCGATGCATGTTATCTAAACCTCACAGCAGAGCAGGGGCCTTATTCAGTATGACCATTTTAAAGTCTTACCGTGCCGTGTTACGTTATCTCCGCGTTATGGTATTCTCTATGCCAATTTAAACGCGGTAGAGTAAGGTTATGAGCGCGTTTTGAGCTGTCAAAATATCGTGACATATGAGGACGTGTAACGCGCGCGTTTTGTTTAATTTATCTATCATGTGGCATACAGAATACAATTTTTCAATAACGTAACGTGACGTGTTAAGGAACGCGTTATCTCATTGGTCATACTGAATAAGGCCCCAGCTAAATAAGCTTGAGCGACTCCAAAATCTTACGATTAGGTTCATGTTTCAGAATTTCGTCGTAAGCTCAAGTGGCTGGCTATTCGTCTTCGACGGAGTACACACATTCTGTCACTATAATATTTTATTTAATCCCACCTCTCCTAGCTATCTAAAAACACTCATTTCTTCACATCACCAACTCCCTTTCACTAAGCCTAAGGTCATCAGAGAATCTAATGCTTTCTATTCCTAGTCATTGCAGCACTTTCTATGATTAATCGTTTGCTGTACAAGCTGTCAGACTCTGGAATGCGCTTCCTTTAGAGATAAAACATATATATCTATCCTATATATATATATGTATAGGATATATATATATATATATACACATTCAAGGAACGCGTTATGTCGTATTATCTTGGTTAATTATTACTTACGTTTGTTATATACAATCCAACTAATATATAAGTATAGTTGTAGTATAGTATGTAGTATGTACACTGATCTTCCTATCTATTACTATTTATTATATATATATATATATATATATATATATATAAGTAATATGTATAAGTATTAAAGTTATTATTTTTAATTGTATTGATTTTGTATCCGTTAAAAGTTATGTCTCATTCATAATTGCACCATACACCGCCGTATCTATTTGTTGGTTGTTATTATTACTAGTTGTTAAGTAATTACTCTGTATGTTTAATAAGGTGTTCAATAAAGTGTTTCTATCTATCTATCTTATTTAATTATTTTTTCGTTTATTTTGAAATGTCTTTTTAGTTTATTGTTTATGATTCAAATAGACAATGCACTAGCAATTTCCTGTCCTGTGTGGGACTTTATAGACTTCTACAAACAACATCCAGACTCGGAACAATTTTCTGTGGATTACCCAAAGAATTGTCCGGTGTAGAAATCAAATCTACGATATTCGGCTTCGCAGTCAGTCTCACTAACCACTCTATCATTAATCTACTCAATATTTTATACTGCTTGCGTACTACAGCTTATCGAAAATTAGTTTTAATAATACCATTATCTGTTTTTTAATTTCATTCCCAATGTTCAGCTTAATCGAGTAGAGGCAACAAACCAAAAGACAAACTGGCTTTTCTTTTAATAATAATTGATGGTAATTTGTTACTCATTCCATAACCTAGTGTATTATTACTATGATGACATTGGGTGTTGGTCATTACAGATAAAGTATATGTAGCACGCTAGTTGTCACCGCCGCGCCGCGTTGCCGTACCCCGTCGTACACCAGTGACTTGCGCCATACCTCAGTTAGGTGCTGTGTGCGTGGGTGTCGCCCAGGGATTCATTTTAAATAGTCTCAGAAGGCATTGTGAGCCAGTTGGGCTTTGTCCTGCTCGCATCACAAATACTTGTGCGCGCTCCACTGACTCCGATAAATGTCGTCATCAGGAAATGCGATTTAAATAGCGAAAACATCAGAATTACAAGTCATCACGACCCACTCCATTGCCTTCGGGAAAAGGGGTTTGTTGTCGTCCTCACTGTACCATCTTAGCTGTTTTATACAAACATCTTCACGAACTCGTTCCTTAGGCATTTTCATTGTTGCAACTTACGAAAAAAACTAATACTAAAGGGTACAATTATTTTTTATCAGATCAACGTACTCGTTACATCGGAGATCTGTGATCTATTGTACAAGGTAAACATTTCCTTACATCTATATAAGCTATCGAACTATAAAAACTTAAATTACCTATTCTCTGCCCTTGAAAACATTGCAAATAAATGTAATGGAGAGTTCTAACTCATTATGTGAAGGGCACTGCGAAGGGTTCGCGGCAGGTACGTCCGTATGGCGTGATCAGCCCTTCATAATTTAGAAAAAGAGCCATTTATTAAACTAGAGCCCTTAGTAATTATTGGGACTCCATTCCGACATATTCGCCATCGCTACCTGCCGGCAATTTGCCATTCGGCCCTTTGTCTGTCGGCGTGGCGCCCTAAAGGGTTCTAATTGTAAATGCAGCGTGTAACGATTCCAGCCTTTATTTGGAAATTTCTCTTTCGCGGTGGTTAGTTCGCTGGACGCAATATGGCGCGTTTTTTGTCGCGGCGGGCAAGGGTGAGCAATTAACTGGATACAAAGTGCTTTTGTTGGGCCTTTGCGGTTGATCGATAATAATTAAATTACCACAGACATCAATGTATCGATTGTTAATACGTTTTGTTTTCTTACCTTGTATTCGCTGGTTTTAAATGATGGGTCTTCAAATACAGTAAGAGTAAATTACACGGGCTAGATAGTTATTATAATATGACAAATCATTGTTGTTTCGTCACGAGTTTTTTAATGCAGCTATAATTAACATTTTTTCGCTGGGTTGATTGATGTATGAGTTTTGTTATGTGTATGAAATAATATTTTATTCATGTTCAGCGATCTTCTATAACATGAGATTAAAATGTATGGTCATTGTAATTATAATGAATATTTTTAAATTACTTGTCTTGTACCTATTATCTTATTTTTATTGTTGCCAGATACTATAATTGGATTAATTAGATTACCTACTGGTTTTCTTGGTATGTCATCTCAGATAGACTTTGGTACATATAAAACATAAGCAGGTACCTAATCATATTAATTGTAATGTGCTCAGTGTAGGTAAATCTTCAGCAAAATGTTTATTAACTCGACCTTATTGTATAAAATCCAAAATGTTTGCCGTCCAGCGGGACTCAAACCCGCGCCTTCTTGGTAACTCGCCCAAGCGCTTTAGCCAACTTAGCTATGAACGACTCCCACAAACTCGATCTTACACACTTTTTTTTTTCTGTAGATTAAACACTGAAGTTTCAGTGAGTCCCTGGAAGCGTTAATATATCTAATATATAAAATTCTCGTGTCACAGTTTTCGTTGCCATACTCCTCCGAAACGGCTTGACCGATTTTGATGAAATTTTTTGTGCTTATCCGGTATCTATGAGAATCGGCCAACATCTATTTTTCATCCCCCTAAATGTTAAGGGGCACCCCTAAATTTTTTATTTTATTTTTTAGACAAAATTTTTAATTTCTATTTTTTTATGATACAACATACAAAAGTACATACAATTCTCAATTTTCACCCTTCTACGATCAACCCTTATTTTTTAATAGCCATTTTAGTAATTTAATCATTTTTCCTCCATACATACTTACAATAAGTAAGCTATTTTTTGTCTACACTAGAAATTACTACGAAATTATTTATATAGCAAAACAACGTTTGCCGGGTCAGCTAGTTATATGTATAGGAATAGCGATATTTGATCGTATAAAATGTCATGGCATGGTCCTGGTCCGGCTAGTGTGTGCAAACAGTGGCGCGGCGACAGCGGCCATCTCGACAGTTTGTCCGTAAACATCGGATCGAATGAATATAGACAAGCGTTGTTTGTGATTGCGGATCGCGTTACAACAACAAATAACTGCTTATACCGACGTATCGATAACCGGTGTTCGGAGGTCACGGAGCCCCTCTCCCTCCCCGCACATAATGTGATGCAGTCTCCATGGCGACGTTGCACTCACCCCTATGAACATTACGCACAAGAGACCATAAAAAAAAAACAGAAAACAGAACGGAGAGCAGAAAACTTATACGACGTCACCCCGGATCCTGTCGACTCGAACGTCCGAGTGTTCCCTTCTTTCAAACATAATTTATGGTTTCGGGGAAATAAACATAAAAAATAGAAAAGGAAAAACGACAGCACGCACGATAAAAAAGCTCGTCGTAAAAGTGCGAGAGGCGCGGGGTTGCGCCGCCCAGTCGCCGCGCGGGCGGCAACCCTTCCGCCCTGGCCCGCCTCTCCCCACCGCACTAAAGGGTTAGCGCCCGCCCGACCCTTCTACTCGTATATGATCACTCACTTACCCATCGATAGTGCCTTCTGACAACCACTTATAATAACCCAGACAAATTCTAGTCGATAAAAGTTTGCGTATTATGATATTTTTAGATAACAAATGTGAGGTGTTTAATAGGTTAGGTAGGTTAGGTTTAAATATACAACTAACAAATAACGTTTGAATCAGCTTTTTTCCGTCCACATAGAATTGGTCAAAACTCTAACATATAAATGCAATAAGATTTACTTATCTTAAAACTATGCAAAATTATCTAAGTATCTAAAAATTGTGCTCAAAGATAAGATGAATAGAGATCATTCCAACATTTATATACTGATATTGAAGTCAGTAATGGAACACCTCTATATAGCGAGACGCGAGGGTCGGCGATCTTGGTGTCTACTGATACATCGAGCTACAGCAAAAATGTGAAAAAGCGGGTAATCACGTCGGTTTGGTTGCGAGTAACGCGAGCACTCCCGAGAGGGACATCATGGTCCCATATTCCAATAGTGCGCCGGCGATGAGGAGGGCCCAGTAACGAGAGCTTAATGTAAATGTGGTCCCTCGGTGACACAGATCAATTGATAGTTACTTCGCAGATGACCACGAAGGGTGTGCTCGGCCTTTATAAATGTTTTGTTTAGATCTGCAGGTCAAAGTTTTTCAGGGACCATGTGGAATAAAATTTGATGCGATTTTTGTCTACGGTTTTCTCATCGGTTTAGCTACATTTTAGGGTAATAATGTTCTCTTTTTAACCGACTTCAAAAAAAGGAGGAGGTTTCTCAATTCGACCGTATTTTTTTTTTTTTTTTTTATGTTTGTTCGCGGATAACTTCGTCGTTTATCAACCGATTTCGATTATTCTTTTTTTGTTCGAAAGCAGATATCCCAAATGTGGTACCATGGTAATTTTATCGAGGTATGATAAGTATCTCCAGAGATATTGAGATAAACATCTCAAAATTGGTACTGAAAATGAATAGCGCGGCATTGAAGTCGGTTGTTTTTTAGTTTTTAAACGATATTATTAACTGACTTAAAAAAGGAGGTTACTCAATTCGACCGTATATATTTTTAAATTTCAACTCAACTACCGTTTGATCGCGTATCTCAACTGTTGGTGAATAATGCAGTCGAGGATGGTAGCAAGCTAGGTCTAAAATGGGAACTGGCTTTCAAGGACATGCAGCTGCCGGAACACATTAGAAGTTTGGTGACAGATTTTCCATCTTGAGGGTGGTAGATGACCAGACGCTAGATAGCTTGATTTTGCCCATTCTAGGTCTACCCCCATGCCGGGTTTTTTTTTATTTTTCTTCCCAGTCGGGTCACTGTGAAATGCGCATATAAATGTGTCAATAATTGACTTATTATGAAGGCAAAATGAAAAAAGCAATCGTGTCATAAATATCTGCGAGTCCTTATATAATTACCTGAGCTGAATCTCGTAGCTTGATTTTACCCATTCTAGGCCTAGTGTGCTACGGCGCTACCATCCGCATCATCACTTACCAACAGGTGAGATAGCGGTCAAAACGCCAGCGTTTATAATATTAAAAAAAAACCTTATCGTGTTTCTCTACTTTTTTTGGTTGTCAATGAAGTATGTAATAGTAATGAGCAAGAAGTGAAGCAAGTTCTAGCTCTGTGGTAGGACCCATGAAGCTGTTAGCGTATAGTCCTTTGTCCTTTATTGCAACTCTCGTATGACAAACAAGCTTTCTAAATATTTCTCTTTTCTGTATACAAATGCAATTGTTTCTATTGTCCAAGTAAATGAGAAAGGTATTTGAAATTGTGCAGCGAACTTGTTAGAATCCTATCTACTAATAGTATTAGGAACAAAGTACAAACGTGAAAGCGTGTTTGTGTTAGACATCTAATGTTTAAAGTCACGCAAAAATGGCAGCACGAAAATAATTTTCACATATGATATTTTTAAACTTGGGCGTCACCGCAAGGCACAACTAGTGCATTTAAATACATAAGTCACTGTAAATATGTAGGAGAGTAGGCTGAGATGACAAAGATGGACATGAGAAGTGGAGGCCCGATGAACAAAGTACACAAGTAATTCGACAACTTTCCGTCCCTAATAAATGTTTTTTTAAGGTAGTGATAAAACACTAGGCCTAGGCTGTGTGTGTGCTGCCGGAACACCGTAAGGTTATGGCACTTATATTATGATCCAGATAGAATATATAGAATTATAATCGTATTCTTACGTTGAGTATAAAACGAAGTGGAAAAAGATTCGGAAAACTAGCCCCACCACCATGCGGTGTTTCTTTCTTTCTTTCATGTGTTTTACATGTAACAACAAAAAAAATCATAAATAAATCAAATAAGGTAAAGGTATTAATACTATATTATTACTATCAATATCAGTATATGGGCTAACTAGTAGGAAGATAAAATAATTGCATATTTAGCAGCACGTTTACAAAAAAGCTATATCGATATCGATGAATTTCGTCCAGTCCCAGCAGATTACTGGGAGAGGGAGGTATTCGCAAGATGATTTTTTACTTTGTTTCCGCCTTCTGACCACCGCGGCGTGCGCTGCTTTTTGGCATATTATTTATTGCCAAATGTCGGAACTGCCGGGCAAATCTCGCATCATGTTAATTTCCTGTGGTGGCTTAGTGTGATAACAATGTTTGTTCTTCACTTAATGGAATGCTGAATATAATAACCAAATAATCTCACTGACAAAACTAGGGGAATTATTTTACTTATTTAATTTAAGACGAGTAACATCTGAAATATGTGAATAAATAGCATCATTCCGTTCTTGCATGAATTGATATGCACAGTGTCCGCCGATCTGCTCCAGATTATAATGTATTGCCTGTCGATGACGTATGAGAGAAATGTTCTTATCGGCCGAGGGCTCGTATCAATAACGACCTCCTTTATGCGAAGGGTCTACCGGTTTCCTGCCACTACACTTATTTAAATTCCCGTTTTTGTACGAATTTACATTAGATTCCTTGGCAGCCAAGATGTCGAGGTAAGTAGGGAGATGTCCCTTCTCGTGTTGTAAATTAGGGGTCACACAAAAACCGTTGAGCCCCTACCGGACCCATAACGTCCAGCCGCTCGCCGCTCGCTCGTCATGACGTTGAATAAGAACCGCTCTGCCTACTTCATTTTTTCCCTTTGATGTCCGATCGATGCGATTAACAATTTGCAATTTTTTTGTTATACGCCGAACAGTAACCGGTGTACTGTATGGTTTAAATTTTTGTGAAAAAATGTGAAATTACGAGGGGACGATTATAAACACATGCGCGAGCGCGTCAAATTCTCAGCCGGCGCACGTTCGCCGCGATAAAGCTTTTTTAAACTTCCAGTAGAACAGGGGAAGATAGTTTTTTAAAAATAAATTCACTTTTTATGGATAAAGTGTGTCCCCGCAGTCGAGTCCAATTGTTGCGTGTCGGATGAGCACGAGCTGGATTTTATGTTCGGAAGGGATTTTTTATTGCGTGATGTGTGCCGTGTGGCGAGCTGAGCAGGAAAAGTGATGGATAGATGTCCCCGCACGCGCTCCGAGTTTACCGAGCCCGTCTGCCGGAATCCTTTCATTGTAAAAACACATTTTGCCTTCGCACCTCAGGCTCTTACTTACATATTCGTTTACGAAGATAACATTACAACAATTTTTACAAAATAAATTTTGTTGTTTACCTAAAAGCTTTGTGTCACAGCTCGAAATCACTTTAAAATAACGTGCCGGGCCGGTGACATTTCGGAGACCCCTTTCAGTTTAGCCAGGTAAGTAAAAAAATGGTAGAAACGAATGGAATTGCAAATTATATTACATCGATGTCCCAAAATATCTAAATTCTAATATCGGATATGAAAGAAAAGTCTTGCACGCCCTGGGCTTCGATGGTAAATATAATTCTAATTTAACAACAGTACAACTGTAGTCTAAAATAACGGTCGTAGTCTTTACATACAGGATCATATACGCATGATGTTATATAGCAAAAAACACGAGTAAGCTCAGCCGCGGAGGGCGACAGCGAAAGAGGTGAATAAGTCACAACTACTTTTTACTCCCTTTGGCGGGAGGGCGTCCCTCCCCACACGCACACACGCACGCGGTCTCCAGAGATGAAAGTTTTGTGGGGTACGGAACCAACACACGCGCACGTGTGAGACAACAAACGGCGTTACTTGCCTAACTCTAACTTTAATTGTGTCTTTTCAATCGATAGTTCCTTGGGAGCCCGAACACATCTTTCATTTATCGCAGGCCGGCCTACCCGCTTCTACCCCAGTGCTAATTGTCTTTTGACATGGCTATTTCGATCGTCTACGTGGGAAAGGGGATCTCCTGCAAAAATCTTATATACATAGTATGTTATTGTCAAGTGCTGTTCATTGCGAACTACGACTGGAAATTAGATCCTCGGTTTTCTTTTATGGTTTGACGTTTATCAAGTAATTTGTACGATTACTAAATAATCATAATTATACATTTAACATACATGGAAATATTATTTTCTACGATTAGCTAGTTATGAACCTAAATGATGTTCGTAGAGGCTACGTAGCGCATCGTAGCAATGCTCTACGAATTATACTTCTATTGACCAACTCACAGAGGTAAAATACTAAACAAAGTAAGTACATTGTGAAATTCAAGTAGAAACTTGTAACGTTTCCTTAGGGGCTAGTGCATGTGAATGAACATATATATGTAAGACGATAAAAGACATGGTGCATGCGACGGGTACTTTCTGGCGACCCCATGCGTCCGGCTGTCCCTTTGCAAAACCCAAGCTTGCATCCCAGTCCCGCTTTGAGAGTGTCGCTTTGCATAATCAATAGCTCCACCGGCCATTGTATAATCGAACCGTTGCTGGGGTGAAGTAAATAAAAAATACATGTATACTGCATGAACGTTAAAAATCAAATATTCAATCGGTTTGTTACATGATGTGGGCAAATTTTATGAACATAAAATATTCCTGCACGTAACTGCGAGTAATCACGATTACTGTGACTGATTTCTGGTGAACTAGCTATCATATTCTAATTATTATTATTTAATTTGATTCTTTATTCAAACAAAAACGAATATATGTATCATCATAATATAAGACACTTATGCCCGTTTGCACTAAACTGCAGATAAGATCATCCTAGTAAAGTTACAACTTAGCGTAAGAACAGCCTATCTGGAAATTAGGTTTGCATTGGTTTGCACTAACAGTCCTTCCCTAACCGTGTCGTAATTTAGGCATTGCCTAGTTAGGTGAACGTTTGAACGAATGAAACCACAGATATCTATAAATGTAACACAAATAAGTATTAAACCTCTTTGATTTTCGCCTTTACGCGCATTGGCGGGAAAGTGATATTTTAATTTTTGGCTTATTAATGTTCGTTTATAGTGCCGTCTATGGAGGTTCAATAATAATATTGTATGGGAATATAATAAATATATAATAGGGTATGACTTGGACTAGACTATGACTTCAAGTTGACCTAAAATGTTACTTTGACCCATCTTTATGACTTGAACTCACAAAAACTTGAAGAATTTTAATACTTGACACTGGTTAAATACACTAATCGTGTGGAGCCGTAATGAAACTAGAAAAAAAATCCAATCCAATGTTAAACGGAATCTTACAATATGTAAACAACTATTACCCTAAAAGCAAATCGAACTAAATTGAATTGGTTTTAAAATAGAAAATTTTGAATGAAAAA
This sequence comes from Cabera pusaria, assembly GCA_954871355.1. Classification (NCBI taxonomy): domain Eukaryota; kingdom Metazoa; phylum Arthropoda; class Insecta; order Lepidoptera; family Geometridae; genus Cabera; species Cabera pusaria. The sequence continues at coordinate 17,598,230 of OX940888.1, forward strand.
GAACCCTCAACTTCACGACGGAGGAAAAATTAATATTTGCGCGCAAGACAACTAAGAAAAGGAACATACATAAGCAAATAAATTATAAGTAAAAAATATTTTAAAAACAAGCTTTTATCTGGGACAATGAACTAAAATGTTAAAAATAAATTCTAGTAAGTATTTGGTGTGTAGGTACTTACCTATATTTTTAAAAGCTTGAAGCAAGACCCGTTTTTCAGGCTATGTAATTACTATACTTCAGTGCCTCAAGCTTTTAAAAATATAGGTAAGTACCTACACGCCAAATACTTACAAGAATTTATTTTGAACATTTTAGTTCATTGTTCCAGATAAAAGCTTATTTTAAAAAATATTTTTACTCATAATTTATTTTTAACTTTTTAGTAGGTAGGTATAGATACCGACTACCTACCTACTACCTAAGTACTTCAGAGAAGGCGTTATGTTTTAAAATATTCCACGGATATTTGATGTGATTATGGTTAAGTGCTCTTCAAGGAAAATCAATCGACTCGGTGGAGCTATGTTGCTTTATAACAGAAATGCCATGGCCACCTTAACTCTTCAGATCCTGGATACCGTTTAAGTGTAAAGTGCTCCTCAAGACGAATCATTTGAGCCAAAATTCGCTAGCGTTACGTTATTTTATCACAGAGATGCCGTGGTGGCCACCTTCCAGCTTCATCATCAGTCGCTAAATATCATCTAGGTGTAAAGTTCTCTTTAAGACTAATCAATCGAGCCTAAACTCAGTAGAGTTACTTTGATTGATCACAGAGATGCCGTGGCCACCTTCCAGGTTCATCAGACCCTGGATATCACCTAAGTGAAAAGTTCTCTTCAAGACGAATCAATCGAGCCCAAACTCGGTGGTGTTAAGTTGTTTTATCACAGAGATGCCGTGGCCACCTTCCGTCTCCATCATCAGACCAGCTCCTTGGTACCATATCATTGTATTGTCACCGAAGATACATAAGTATACACCAAATTTGAGTTCAATCAGACATCGAGAAGTGGGTCTAATTTAGCTTCCAAGATTCCACCCGAACATACATAGTTACATACATACATACATTGCAAGTTAAATAAAAGCTTGTAAAATCAGTATGAATACCCTGGCTTAGTAAGCTGGTACGATACAGGGCTTGTATCAATCCATAGTACAAATATGGAGGAATACGCAGCAGGCTACAATAACCTAACAAGCAGGCAGTGCAGTTTCCAGTTGGATCCAGAGACCTCATTGCAAGAGCTACAAACCGCCGTTTGACTTCTCCATTATAGCCTCTCTACAGTGTTTCGGTGTTTTAAATTTGGTCTTGAGTTGTAAGGCACTACTCGATACTTAAACGGAAAATTAAACAATTTTGTTAAAAATTAAAACAATTTGTTTCAAACGCACACAGCAAAAGTGGCGACAAAATTTGTGTACGTATTAAAATCTGAATAACTTTGTAAAGGAAAGTTCTGTTGATTATTATAAGTAAAATAAATGTCTTTAACGGTGTTTACTGTCGTTTTTTTTACCTGCTAGAGCCATTAACATCATCTTTAATTCCTAACAGACTTACATATTTAGGTATTATATTAGATTTCATATATATATATAGATCTCATGATCATTTTCTATTAGTGAACGTGATGGTGTGGTTGTTGCAGGCGAAGCAGGTGATGGAGGCAGAGTGAAAAAAATTGATCCGTAGTTTGATTAAGAATATTTATTTATATAATAAAAACTAAAACAACCGACTTCAATGCCCCGCGAGTCAATTTCAGAAGCAAGTTTGAGACGTTTATCGATATATCTCTGGAGATACTTATCAGATCTCGATGAAATTGCAATGGGACCACCTCGAAAACGTATCCTACCAATTACAAAAAGAATCCTTCGAATCGGTTCACAATTGACGGAATAATCGCGTAACATACACACATTAAAAAAACAGACGAATTGAGAACCTCCTTCTTTTTGGAATTCGGTTGAAAATAATATATACTGTCTATATAAACCGACGTTTGAAGTTGTTTCGCACACAAATACACCATGCTAACACGTTTTTAATTATCTGGAAACCTCTGCTCTGTCAGTTATTATATCTCATACTCGTTTCATAATAGACGACAGTGACAAAATTTCCTTTCTATTACGTAGGTACTTCTGTTCTTCCATTATAAGTTCTTCCCATTGACTCACAGCCTTAATAAGATGGCTAGACTGACCAATCCTCTCCAAATGTGCGGTCCACGTATCAACTTCAGTGTAAGCTTTAATGATCCCAGTGCATCTTCTGGTGAGGTTTCTTGGTACACAAGCGGCCGCGCTAGCTTTCGGTAGCTCAGTTAGTTAGGTTAATAAAGTAATAACTATATTAAATTGATGGTGCAGCGTTTCCGTAGACTTCCAAACACAGCAAACGTTACTGCATCTGCGATATATGTATACGATACGATACTGCAATACATATATCATGATGATATTCATAAGGGCTTGGCTTCTTTGGCATTAATTATAAACTCGTCGTCATTATCAAAGGGGCTTGGGTATATGCCTGGTCTTCAAACGGCTTCTGTGGTGTCTGTGAGCGTATTTCCGATTGGTTTTTATATATAATCAATTATTTTTGATTAAATTTATATATTTTTATCTCATTATTTCGTTTGTAATTTTTGTAATGACATTTGTTTTGACATTGTCAGAACAAAATAACCCGCAGATAACCAAAAATACGACTTAAGCTGTTCCTAAGCTCTAGTCTCTTCCTAATCGGGCTCATAACTTTGGGACCCTCCTAAGCGCATTTAGGAATGACCTAAGGTTAGTGCAAGCGAATTTTTCACTAGGAGTTGCCTAAATTAGTTAGGCAAGAACTTAGGAAGTTCTTAAGTTTAGTGCAAACGGGCATTATTTGCTAAAATGTTATGCCTATTTTTCGTAATACGGTTGAATTTCGTAAAACGAAATTCAAATCTCACCGCGGATTCCGCTGTCGAGATAGCTTATAGAATAGCCTAGCTGTGCGAAGTCGATACCGTGTACATTTACAGCGTACTTCACCCATAAACATTGCATCGCAATTCGCACTATAATGAGTACATGTTTGATCTCTTTCGACCGCTATTTCACCTGAAGTGAAGTGAAGAGGTGGTCTAAGATGGAACCACAGAACAGCAAACTGCTGTTCCATGTATATAGAATCGTGCACGACTGGAAATGAAAGACGGCACTAAGGCGAGACGCAGGACAACTGACATGTAAGTACTTACTTGTACAATACACATAGCGTAACTATCCCAATCCGTCTTCCATTTTAGCTGGCATCGACTGCAGGCAACTGTGACCCGCGACTGTACAGCACATGGTGATAGTACATCATGCCGGAACTTGGCGAACTGGGTGAAGCAGTAGGTGGTTCAAGCCACTGCCGAAGCTTACCATCAGTAGTCACCCATTTAGCACCACCCAGTGTGGGGTAAATTAAGGTTTCAGCCTACGAACGCAAGCAGACAACAATGACCTGCCCGTTTTTGGTAATGACCCCTACTATATTATATTGTTATTTTAAACTTTAATGCATAAAATGGATTACAACTTTAAATAATAATGAATGCATAATTTTTTTTTAATATCTTATAGGCTGGCGTTTGACCACTATCTCACCTGTTGTTAAGTTATGATGCGGTCGAAGATGGTAAGCACGCTAGGCCTAGAATAGGAACTGGCTCTCAAGGATAGCTGCCGGAACACATTAGATGTTTGGCGTCAGATTTTCTAACTTGAGGGTGGTAGCTGGCTAGGCGGACACTAGATAGTGTCCTACCACCATGCGGGAGGGGTTGTTGGTTTTTTAACGATGTTTTTCCTTCACCGGAGGGCCACTGTGAAAAGCTCACATAATTTTTTCGATAGAAAAATCCATTGGTGCCTGCGGGGTTTGAACTCGGTCCTCTACCTCCGGTACCTCTGGCGTCGAAGCCGACCGTTCTCCCGATTACGCCACCGAACCCTCAAAAATATAATAATATAAGGAAGTGACAACTGATGTTGTTTGAAAGACGAATTAAAATATCTTGTTCTGTAAAAGTATATCTATCACGCATCAAGATGGAATTGATGAGATAGAAAGAAAGAGGAGAGAATGATTATTAAGCGAGAATATTAAAATATTCAAACAATGCATAATTTATCTTAAGCATTCTTCCCTGAGATTTATTTTTATCATTCGATCTAATTATATTTTGTCGCTGAATATTAATGTTGTTTATTTTAAACTTTTTGTAAATCGGTCGGCTACGTGATATTATCTAACAAATGAATTCGGGTTCTCCTAAAATACGGAAATCATCGGGCGGAATATTTAGTTTTGTCATCGATTACGCAAACTGTTTCAAGGGTGCGCTGCATCAGCCCATTGTGAAAAAATATGAGAGCGTATATAAAAACTGATGCAGCTGTCGAGCAGCACACATGCGAATTGTAGCGAGCGGGTTTGTGCACAACACGACGTATGTGCGGTCGCGGGCCTGGGAGATGCGACCTTGTGGAGCTGCGCCGTGGTGCGGTTCATATAGAGCGACCCTCGCGAACATGGCGGGAAGGGTTCCGCGCTCAATCCGCTCGCAGGGAAGGGTTCGCACGGACGCCCGCCGACGCGCAAGCGCACGCGAACTTTAAAAAAATCTCGCACAATGCACACAACATCGCTGTTTTTGTTGTTAATACGGCAGATTGTTCGTAAATTTTCTTTCTTTGCAAAAAATGTAATATCATCAACTCGTTCACGCCCGGCCTTTCAAAGGGAGCTTTTTGAAGAGGGAACAGAAAATTGTTAAAAACTGGTAAAAAGTGGGTCAGAAAGGGGTGCTTTTGAAACTAGTAATCACTACCTCGTGTCGATCGATTGCCGTTATTATACAAAAAATACTTTTTTGGAATCGACAGTTGTGAATTTCGATCTTTTGTGTTTTCGGATAAAATAATAAGAAAATAATTTGCTCATAGATGAGGAAATAATTAAAGGATCAATAAATAAGTACTGTACCAAACGTACTTTTGAAAAACATAACGGTAGAATGGGGTATTTAAGGATTGTATGTGAAAATTCTAGTTAGTATTATTAAGAGTAATTAGGAGTAGCTCTAATTTGGGAATAAATTAAATTAGTGTAGCGATCTATGTTCAATTGATTGCACTGAGCTTGAGGATTTTTTATTTGTTTGAACAGTTTATTTCTATGAAAGGTAAGTTGTGAACTCTGAATAACTTACCCGTGATGTCTGATTCGCGTGACCGCACTGAGCGGTCAACACTGAACAGAGAATAAAAATTATAATACACATGTACAAAAAAACATAAAAAATTAAAACTCAATCTTTTATAAATTAGCTTCGCGGACAGCTCGGCTGTTCATCCCTTTATTAGTTTTACAATCGGCCGCAATAAAGGGTAACTATCGATTGTTGGTATCGAGTTTTTTATACCTTTATACTTATTGTGTCACTACGATTTATGGACATAAAAATAGACTCTTTTTAAAAGGATGGATACACCGAGTTATAATAATGGTCCTTGAAACCGCTAATAACAGGCGGTCTTTGTATTTAATTCGTTGTGCTCTAGATTAAAACAAATTATCTGTCAACTCATAAGATGTGGGATCATGTGGTCAAGAAATTAGTTAACGTTACCTCCTTTTCAGCTTGTCAATGGAGGTTTTAATTTTTTTTAACACTCGACTAACTGACAGACCCAATCTTGACATAGTTTTGGTTATAGGTTTCTTTTCTCTAAAATAATATGTGTCTAACTGTGTCACATATTATTTTTTATTGCTCTTTTATTTGTTTCTAATAGTCTCTACTGTGAATGCTGGTAAAGAAATTTAATTTTATTAAATATTAGAATATTATATAATCTTATATTATCTTAATTAAAATATTATAGAATTTAAAAACTAAGTAATTTAAATTAAATAATTATTCAGTACAGCATTGATTGCTCATTGATGGAAAACTAATATACTATTTATTACTAAATTTAACATTGAATATGAGCCGCATTGTCAATACGAAAGGGTAGAATAGGCTTGTTAAGGTGATCCATCCTACCTGCTTGCAATTACACGATGTTTACACGCATATAATGCGTTCGCAACACTTTCAACCCTTCTATTGTGGTTTTTGTGCGCAGTATGCATGCACTTGTAGCAGATGTAGCGGTAGGTGGCACTCACAAATACGAACTTTGCATGAAAACACATATAGGAGAGTAGAAACAATAATAAAATATAAACTTTGCAGACTTTATTTGCTTTCGATGAGAATTTCAACTTGAAATAGACAATTCATGATGTTCTTCTAGTGATTTTCTATTATTTGACTTTCTAATATTGATTCGATTTTATTTTATAATATTGTGACTTTCCATTATTTTTTTTTCAACATTATGTTTTAACTTATATGACATGGCACTGAGAACAGTGGCATACCGCGTGACATGAGAGGCCTATGTCCAGCAGTAAACGGAAATAACAGGTTGATGACGATTACTAATGCCAAGTGAATTGCAGCTTGTATTATATTAAACCCGGCCGGCGCCTTGAAAATTGTCAAGTCAAACTAATAAAAAACTGAACTTCATTTACTCGTATTTGTTTTATTCAAATCCATCTATTTTTATGGTTTCGTACCCAAAGGGTATTTATTATATAGGGGTATTATACAATACCACACATCCACATCCACACGGTGCGGCAGATTGTACAGAAGACTGAAGAGTACAATCGGTCCCTGTGCTTAGTATTTGTGGACTATGAGAAGGCCTTCGACTCAATCGAAACCTGGTCTGTTCTCGAGTCCTTGCAGCGTTGCCAAGTCGACTGGCGATATATCGAAGTGATGAGATGTTTGTATAATGCCACAACGATGACTGTTCAATTACAGAACCAGCGAACTAAACATTTCCACCTGCGTCATATCCCCGAAACTATTCACTAACGCCTTGGAGGATATGTTTAAGACGCTGAACTGGAAAAATTGTGGCATTAACATCAACGGCAAGTAAGTACATCTCTCACTTAAGATTCGCAGATGACATCTTCATTATGGCAGAGACGCTGCAGGACCTACAAAGGATGTTGAATGGCCTAGCTGATTCTTCTCGTCGCATCGGTCTCCGGTTGAACTTGGATAAAACCAAAGTCATGTACAACGAGCATGCTGTTCCGGAACCGATTGCCGTAGATGAAATCCCACTCGAAGTTGTCACTAAGTATGTTTACCTAGGGCAGACGCTCCGACTAGGCAAACACAACTTCGATAAGGAAATCCAGAGAAGAATTCAGCTGGGCTGGGCAGCATTCGGAAAACTCCGTCGAGTCTTCTCGTCGCCTATACCACAGTGTCTAAAGACAAAAGTCTTTAACCAGTGCGTACTACCTGTGATGACATACGGAGCCGAGACGTGGACACTCACAGGTCGACTGGTCCACCAATTTAAAGTCGCTCAGCAAGCTATGGAGACAGCTATGCTCGGTATTTCTTTCCGGGATCGAATCCGGAACGAAGTAATTCGCCAGAGAACTAAAGTAATCGATATAGCTCAACGGATTAGCAAACTGTGACAGTGGGCTGGTCATATCTGCCGCATGACTCTAACCGTTGGGGTACACTTGTCCTCGAGTGGAGACCGCGAATCGGCAAACGTAGCGGTGGACGTCCTGTGACCAGGTGGAGCGATGACATACGCAAACGGTGGGCAGTGACTGGAAAAGAAGAGCCGAAGATCGGGCTCAGTGGTGCATCTTGGGAGAGGCCTACGTTCAGCAGTGGACTGACACGGGCTGATGATGATGACCCAAAGGATATCAACGGAACCCTATTACTGACACTTCGCTGTCCATCCTTCTGCCCGCTCGTCCGTCCGTCTGTCCGCCTTTTACTGTGCTATATCTTCTACTTGAAATTTTCACAGAGTATATATTACTTTAGGCACTATAACAACAAATACTAAAAACAAAATAATATAAAAGATTAAACCATTATCCCCATACAAGAAACGTGTTTTATTTAGCGTTTTTTTGCTTTTTCTTATGAACTGTAATAGATAGAGACTTGAACAAAGTGTGCATTACTATGTGCGCTATAACAAAAAATACTAAAAACAAAATAAAGTTAAATATTAAAGGAGTATCCAACAAGAAACGTATGTTTTTTGGATAAATTTAATATTGTGCTGTTGCGGTACGGAACCCTACGTGTGCGAGTTTGACTCGTACTTGGCCAGTTTATTTATTTTCAAATTACATACATATATTTTCCAAAGACTTTTCTTTCAGATTTTGCACAAATACAGCAAAAAATAGATGTGAATTTTTATTTGGCAATTGATTTCTGGCTGAGCTCCGCAGCTTCGTACATATTAAAAAGTTCTTTATAAAAGTATCCTATAGGTAAGTTAATTCATCCAAATTCGTTTAGCCGTTTTTGCACACATCTAACGTACAAACTTTTTACATATACTAGGAAAAATATTGCATACATGCTCACTCAATAACTATATAGTAAATCTCGAAAATAATTAAATATTCATTAAATTATAATTCTTAAATAACGTAACAGTACTTTCACTTTTGGACAAAGATATCTTAATAAATATTAACACGTTTATGCGTTAGAACGCGCTTCAATTTAAAAAGCTGAGTTAAGAAATACTTTAACAACCCTTAAGGGTGAAGGTGTTTTTGTATAATTGAAAAAATAGATCTGATAGGAACGACAGTTGAGGCCCTAAACAACTTTCTGTGGACACGGATAGTTTTTTATAACACCACCTGTTAAATGGATTATTGAAATAGATAAAATAACATATGCGTTACAAAAAGGAAGAGTGTGTTTTTATCCAAAAGTTAAGAAGTCCTTTAATTTGCTAGATTTTTTATCGACTAATGTTTGTCTATTAAAATTCATTTTCTTACTTTGAATTACGTGTAAAATGTCTACACTCACACCTTATTTATTATAAGCTGTTGTATACCCTTATATTGGTTTATATAAAAACTGGAAGTGCACCGCGGCTTCGCCCGCGTTAAAAACTCCTTTTATTTAATTAAAACGTTTCTTTTGTAAAAACCTTTCTATCATAAAAGACATCAAATAAGAATTAGCCAAATCGGTTCACCCATGTTATTGCGTGACTAAGGAAAATCGGGATTCATATTTCAGACTTTGTTACCACCCCATTTCGAAAAATCCTGCAACACATACTTACTTATTTATTAACAGACCTATGCAAAGTTTAGAATAAAACAGACTATCTCATCTTGTTTCGCCATACACACTTTGAATCCCCGTTCCGTATCCGAGGGAGAATTTAAAGAAAACCCTTTCTTAACGGATACCTTTGTCATAATAACTATCTGCATTCTAAATTAGCGCAATCCGAAACAATATTGATTTTCAGACTTTGTTACCCCACTTCACCCTCTTAGGGTGGCATTTTAAAAAATCCTTAATTTCGTATTTACTTATTTATTTACAGAAGTACTGGTGTTAAATTTCGAATAAAATGATTATCCAAACTTTGAACCCCCACTTCATCCCCTTTAAGAGTGAATTTTGAAAAATCCTTTCTTACCGGACACCTACGTCAAAATAACTATCTGCATGAAAAATTTCAGCGCAATCCGAAACAATATTGACTTCAGACTATGTTACCCCACTTCACCCTCTTAGGGGTCGAATTTCATAAAAGCCTGAATGACGTATTTACTCATTTATTTACTGAATTACTTGTGTGAAGTTTCGGATAGAAAAGACTATCTAATCCTGTTTCTCCATACAAACTTTGAACCCCCATTTCACCCTCTTTAGGGGTGAATGTTGGAAAATCCTTTCTTAGTACACCCTTACGTACTAAGACAAATATACTCTCCAAATTTCAAGTCTCTACGACCAGCGGTTTAGGCTGTGCGTTGTCTGACAGTCAGTCAGTCAGTCAGTCAGTCAGTATGTCAGGACAAAGATTCTTATAGTATTAGAAGATGATCTCCATTAGCATTAGATAGATACGTATTCATAACCAACTGTAGAAGTAAGTATTGATATTTTAATTTACTCTGATATAAGCAACATCAATATAAAATGTTTAAACGTCAGTTTGTACCTACATATTTTGTTACCTCTTTACGGTCAAACGGCTAGACCAAAACATGACAGTATTTTTTTACAAAGATAGCTTTTATTTTAGAATAGGAAATAGAATACTATTTAACGCGGGCGATTGTTTTTTGGGATCGTGTATATTTACTGTCAATATTTACAACAATATTTCATGCGTATAAATATTCAATCATCTTCAACTGTGTTTAAATTGTTTACCTATTTACTTTTATTATAGAAGATAATTTTTATTACATAGATTAAAATATAATTTTAGCATATCTTTATGAGGCAGATGTTCTAGACACATGCCGTGAAAAGGTTATCGATTACCGTATGATCTAATTAATAGATAGGAAAACAATCGCTCGTTTTGAGCCGTAACGGCTTTCAAATAGCTCTATCAGTATCTCGACGAATTAGGGTTATTCGATAACTGGCGTTTTTCTGAAGGCGCGCGTCTATCGTCTACCCCTTTTTTAATCGGATTTCGAAGGCGCGTGTGAGACTTTTTTATTCTCCTCAATAAAAACTTAAATCCACCTTATTGCAGCCGTTAGGGGTCAGTTTTTTTATTTCCGTCGGCCGCGGTAGGTGAATGTTTTAATTAGTCAAATTCTTTCCATGAGTAATAATTGTAAAGGTTCATTTATAACTCTGTTAGCATAATTTAACAGGCCGATGCATATGCGTAGGCAGATTAACATCTAACATTCTTTGTATCAAATCTTATTACTTTGTACCTAAGTATGAAGTACTCAGTCACTATTACATAGTGTGCAATAGTATTTATAAGCACCGTGTAAGTAAGAAAATATAAAGAAATTGTGTGATGATGATAAATGTATTTCCTAAGAAACTTTCCAGGTCATGAATATCGAAGAAAACACAAATGTTACTTTTATAAAAAATAATAGCGTGTTAAATAGTTACTTGACTGTAGCAATTTAAAAATCATATATAACATATTAATAATGATGTACAAAAACATTAAACCGTAAAAATATTGAGTTATGAAACGACACGACCGTGTGTAATAATATAAATTGTGGCCTATGATCATGTTCCATAAAATGGCAACGGTTCCAGTCTATGTCGGAAGTGTGTGACAGCGTAGGAATTTTTCTTTGTAAAATGGATTGTGAGGAAAATGCTGAGGAATGTCATTAATATTCAAAACGTAACGAGGAGGGATTATAAAATAATAGCAGTAATTTAGGAGGCACGCGCCCCCGCCGCCCGCGCTCCAGCCCGCGGCCTCTTAAATTCCTCAATAAGATATGCATGGAAATGTCTGCTTTATTACATTTTTTCAAATAACTAACTTACATCATAATATTCCACACTTGACTGAAATATTTGAGTAATAGAGTGGGAGGTCGCTAAATATGTTTATGAAAAGCAATTTACATTTTTATCATGAAAGAAAAGCGTCGGGACCCGAGATTTGTGTGGAAAATTTATATTCTCTTTGATGAAGTTTGATGATAAACGCTTTTAACTAGAACTCCGCTTAATAGAATAAGTAGGTACTTACTATGCTTCGCTGTAGAAATAGGTTAAGCTACTCGTATTTATTTGTCTTGTTGCTATGATACAACTAATTATTGGATTCCATTCCTTATATATAATTGACTTGATTGACAACATTGCTTTCGTGAGATTACTTATCGTTGACGTTACGTGAGATTATTATAGGTAAGCATATAAAAAAATAATAAAATGTGTGAAAAAGTAAAAATGTACTACTAGGTAATTATTATAAACATATATCTACAAAATTGTTCCTATCCAACTAACAAATTAATCTCACTTTCACCCACTTTCACCATTGCAATGATCATAAAATGAAACCTGAACAAATGAAACATTTTTTTAGTCTGTAAACTGTTTGTGAACGTAACTAACTAAACTAAACTAACTCTATCATTAAATTCTATTCGTTTTTTTGTAAAAGGATGTCACTGTCGGCAATTAAGTGGTAAGTAATTATAGTCTGCTGTCTCTCCCTTCTTTGCCTATTGGCCTTAACGAGTACTCGTGAATTAATTCAAGTTCTTTTTTAAATTCAACTTTGTGATTTTAATTGTTATATAGTTTATTGCTAGAAAATGAATTGATTGAAATAAAATTTTTCATTCACAGGCAGTTAGACGTTACTTTGTAATGTGATGTTTTTTTTTAATAAAACCTCGATTTTATCAAATTAAATCCGTAGAAGTTACCATGATGGACATGGAAAAGTGCAATAAAATTGTTAAAACATTATTCGAGATTAAGCTATTTATTTGCAGAACGTATACGGCGAACAAAGAAATATACAGCATCTTACGTATCTTGGAACAATTTTAATATTCAGTGAACTACAGTAATATTTTGTGCTCAAACAAAGATAAAAAAACATTACCAAGTTTCTCTAAGCAGACGTGTCAAGTTAAATAAACCGGCCAAACTCGAAGGGTTCCGTTCCATACCACCAAACAAACTGTTATATGATAACTTATAAGATGCTGATAAAAACACGTTTCTCGTAAACCAAAGCTGATAACTAAACCCCCTTTGATTTATAATTTTATTTCGTTTTAATTATTTGTTGTTAGTGGTCATAATAATACAAGCTCTGTGAAAATGTAACTGTCTGTCTGATATCTATTATTGTTATCTGTGTTCATCTGAGGTGTTCATAAGATCTCTAAGATATTTTTTGATGTTTTAAGTTTTTTTTTATAAGATATCTGATATCTGTGTTCATAAGATCGAGCAAAAAACGCCAAAAAAACAGTTTCTTGTAGGGCACTCCTTTAATTTTAAACCATATTTTGTGTTTATTATTTGTTCTACGTTCTATTACTAGTCTACCTTGTGACAGACGGAAGAACGGACTGACGGACAGCGAAGTCTCAGTAATAGGGGTCCAAATTTGGGTATAGGACCCTGAACCTGTCTGTACTTATCGTACACAGTCCACAAGGCAACCATTTTTTGCATCAACAATTTTTTATTCAAATGACACAATAATTATAAAATATTATTTATTGTTTTGCAACTGTAACAAAATAAGAATAGGTTGTAACTGTGTTATACACGGAATTTTGGAATATACACGTTCACAAGTTGCAATGGAGAAATAAGAGACGACACCTACGCATTCTATACTAATTAGTATGTCATGATTATAAAGTATGTATATATGTATGTATTTGTATGCATGTAAAATACACGTACCACTACAACATTTGTCGACTGTCTCAGCCATGCACGAAAACAACTTTAAAAAAGCTAAGAACACTCGATAAGACACATATACATAACTAGATCAAAATCAGCTCATCCATTTAGGTGCCACCACGGAAATATTAATAATAATTAGTCATATTTCTGTGGATGCCACAGACAGACACACACAAACACAGATACACACTTCACACACACTTATAACATAACACCCTTTATTTTTGCGTCGGGGGTTAAAAATAGACGTATGCGAATGAATCGAGTCTAAAATTAAGCTATTTAAACGAATGTCACGTGTAAAGCCTTTTTTAATTGCCTTAAACTGACAATTTTGCCGCTCTCTTGGGCCGCCCGGGTCGGGGTACGCCACTGGTAGTAAGTATTTTACTATAATACATGTTCGTTCGCTGTGTACATGTAGTGTGGAATAAACGGCACATCAGAACCTACAGTAAACATATCTAATCTATGTGTACGATACTATAGAAATGTGAACAGATTTGGCAGGGTAGAAAGCAACTGCAACTAATAAGTACAGACAATGGGTAGTGTATAGTAAGTTTGCTGTCTCTGTATACAGTGAATTTTTCAAGTGGGCCTAGATGGTCAAGTCAGAAGCTATGAGAAATAGCGAAAAATACTCAAAGGAGGCAGTTTTAGTTTTTATCAAAATCGGGCCCGAGACTCCTTTGAACATTTTTCGCTATTACTCCTAGTTTCTGATTTGGCCATCCAGGCCCACTTGAAAAATTCACCCTGTAGCTATACTGGTTTTACGCAGAAACATATTTTGAATTACTCGATTGAAAATATCTAGTAATAGTTAACTACATAGAACTCAAACTAAAATAAAGACTTTAAAAAAAAACATGGTATATATTATGTTTTTGTATGTATATAAATACTTTCTTTTCATAATGAATTATCATTCACTTGTAATATTTTACAATATTGATGTGCATATGTGACACTATTTGCATAAAAATTCGCAAATCAGTTACTTAATTCTAAGATACAACTTTAACGTGCATTCTTAACAAAAAACAACGAAAAAAAGTCTGTGCAAATGCCTTCTTTATGCCACTAAGCAGAATTCACAAAAAGTAGAGCAATATTTTATTTAAGACTATTTTTATAACTGGACTGTGACGAGACGATTGTCTTACAACAAAGGGTCCTGCGGTCAAAATGTGTCGCAAACATTTTGTACGTACAATTGAGATTTTGTATCATAGAGGCAGTTCTAGGTAACTATTAAACAGTTTGGCAAGCCTGTTATAAATATGCAAATAAAACAATATCAGTCCCAGCACGGCGAGGACCGTTGTTCTTTTTAAAATGTAGAGCTTGTCCTGCATAATGGCTCTCGCAGAAATTAAAGGGACGTCGAGCATATATATGTATATACATACATGCTCGACGTTTGTGTTTGGAAAGGGTTTTGCATTTTAAGTTTACCTATATTGTTGTATTTTTTGTCAAAATCCTCGCCCTAGTACTCCATTTAAATCTGGTCCATCCGTGTGTCGGTGTAGAGATTATTAAATGGAAAAACATTGTAAAGTTGGTCATTGGAAACCATGTGTCGCGGGCACGTCGCAGGGTACTTTACAAACATACAAATAATGTATAAAAAAATTTACAATTGTTAGTGGATCACACAAATAAATGTTCCGTGTAGGAATCGAACCTACGACTTTCGGTTTAATATAGGTACTGCATTGGCATTATTTACAGACCACTTTAACTGCAAGTGGTCTTCAAGGAATTAACTTAAAGCTATAATCTAAAAAGAAATTGTCAATACCCAGTCTCAGTCTGCTAACTACGAGTATCATGAGTACATGTAACCCTAATTCAGTATCGCAGATAAACAGAGCATGTTATCTGCAGGAGAGCGCGTAGCTGTAGGCATTCGGTGGCGGATAGGCTGATCAATCATGGAGCCTACCCCTTCTATCCGCCCAGCCGGCTCGAAAACAAGCGGTTGCTTGGCAACGCGGGGGCGGGTGGGCATGCCGCATCACTGGCTCCCACACAACACACATGACACGGCACGGGGTGCCCGGGATCGGGATATCTCTGACGAGTGTGCGCCGATGCACGACACCGACGGACCGACCTATTACTTCTTCTATTTATTTTATTTGCGAGAAATGTTTTCATTGAGGGTAGCTGAAAATATTATAGCATTCTGATTTGGTTGGTAAACTGCAAGTGAACCAGCCTGGCCAAGTCGATGATTTCTAATAAAAACATTTTTTTATGGTATTGTGTAAGTGGCAAGAAGTACTCTGCCAACCCCAACGGGAAAAAGGCATGATTTTATGTATGTATGTGGTAGAAAATGCTATTCTAGCATTAAGTCCTCCGTGTACAAGTTTTGTGTGCAAAAGTATAAAATAAATAAATAAATAAGTTTGAATCCTCTTTTTTTTTTTTTGGAGCAGACTAGACTAAGCAACTATATATATATATATATATATAGAAGAAAAACAATTGAATCGATGCTACATTCCCGTGTATCGGGCAACAAAGAACATGGTCTAGCTATAATTGAAAAAGGTATGAATTGGTTCGGAAATACACAAAACTCACTTATCTTACACCTTCAAAAATTATGTCTAAATCAATGACTAGAAAACATAAAGGTCGAGTTACTTGATCATTGTCTTTGAAAATGCCCATAATGCTCTAGTAAGTATTTTGAGGGTACATAAGGCTATGTTTTCGGATACAAGCGGTAGGTTCCCCCACCGACGTCAAAACACTCCTTTAAACACGAGCTTTTTATAGACACGGTGGTGTTGTGGGAGAATGGTCGGGTTTGATGCCAGTGGTACCGAGTTCAATCCCCGCCGCGCACCAATGGATTTTTCGATCGAAAAATGTACGTGCGCTTTTTGCAGTGACCCTACGGTGAAGGAAAAACATCGTTAAGAAACCCTTAACATGGTGGTAGGACACTATCTAGTGTCCGCCTGGCTAGCTTCCATCCTCAAGTTGGAAAACCTGTCGCCAAAACATCTAATCCTATCTACTAGCTACTATCCTTGAAAGACAGTTCCCATTCTAGGCCTAGCATGCTACTATCCTCGACCGCATCATCACTTACCAACAGGTGTGATAGTGGTCATACGCTAGCTTATTTGATATATAAAAAAAGACACAATTCGTGCCCGAGGTTCAAAACAATTCGTACTTGGCTAGGTTTTTAAGGATTACTTAATAGTTGGAAATCTGAGTCATCTCAGTAAGTGAATTCTCAAAAAGTTTCTTGTAGACGATGTACGCGTCTTTACATAACTCAGCAATCTGCTTCAGTTCACAAAATCATTGGATTGGAGTCCAAGTCTACGCAAGTAAGTACCTATCTATATGACTGACTAATTTTTTCCCCCTTTAGTATAACACGAGCATAATTTTTTACAACAAATTTAGTATATCGCTCTGATCCTGCCAAAATCGTGGCTTTATTCTACGTATATTTAAGTATTTTTAGTTTATGGCAGCGTAGTCAGTAAGACTTTTAGATGAAAGCTTTTTGTTTATATTTTTTATTCTAGGGGTCCAATCTGGGGGCTGGTAAATGATTATGCAAACGGTGTGAGATTAAACATATGTCTTAAAATATAAATATGTTTATTTTTTATAGTTAATTGGCTAGCGTTTGACCACTAACTCACCTGTTGCTAAGTGACGATGTGAACGAGGATGGTAGCACATTAGGCCTAGAATGGGAATACTGCTCAGTCAAGATTTAAGTGTAAACTCGTAGATTTGCATTTTAATGGTTTATCAATAAAATGATTTAACAAAACCCAGATTATCGCAGATAATGTATAAAAATGTGACATTCCTCACATAACCGAAATTTTAATAAGATAATATAAAAAAACTAAAAGAACCGACTTCAAATGCCGCGCTATTAATTTTCAGTACCAAGTTTGAGGTGTTTATCTCCATATCTCTGGAGATACTAATCAGATCTTGATGGAAAAAGATTGGATGAGTTACTATGGTACCACCCTCGGGATAACTCCTTTCCAACAAAAAAAGAATCATCAAAATCGGCTCATAACGAATTTATCCGCGAACACCCATAAAGTAAAAATAAATATATATACGGTCGAATTGAGAACCGTCCTTTTTTGAAGTCGGTTAATAAGAATATATCTTTATTGTATAAAAAACATCTATATTATAATTTTTTGTACCTATACCAAATGTTTAAAAAACGAAAAACTTCGACTTTATATGCCGCGCTAGTCATTTTCAGTAGTAAGTTTTTAGCATCTAAATATCCCTGTAGATACTCATCAGAACCCGACGAATTTACCTCAAAAGTATACGCTCACCTCAGAAGTATATGCTTTTGAATAGAAAAAATAATATTGAAAATCAGTCTATATTGGACAGAAAAATACGTGAACTTACATAAATAAACATACAAACGAACTAAGAATCTCCTCCTTTTTGAAGCCGCTAAAAATAACAATATCTAAAAAAATACAACAACCGATTAGGTACTAAAACAATCAGCTTTTCGCATCTTTTCGTATAAAAGAATATCTTCCAAACAACCTAGGTGTGAAATGGTTAAGAAAATTTAGGATGCTTGGCGATGGTGGATGACTAATTACTGGAAACTGCAACAAATTATGATATTACCAGAAATAATATAAAAATTAAATTCAATATTTTAAACCACTGCCAACTCATCTATGTAGAATTCGTTCATTGAGACCATTCCAATGAGCCCGAACTGGTTCTCTCTTCTGTAAGTTGGCAAAGAGTTGAGTTTTCTGCTGATTTCAGGGAGATGTCCCAGCAATGCTACCATGATCTTACAATATCGTTGAAGTAAGAGGATACCGCATTTCGAATTAATCAGACCTACCTACACACACACATACCTACACATGTCAAACATATAACACCCCTTTTTTTCCGTCGGGGGTTAAAAATATATAAGACATTACTTACTCAAAGATGTCAGAAAAATCTAAGTGAAACCCCTAAATATTTAATACCAGGAAACCAAAAACATTCCTGACCAAACGATACGCGTACTCGTATAATCTTTTGCCTAATTTCGTAATTATTTTTAGGGTTCCATAATATAGGAAATTAGGAATACTTCATTGTCCGTTTGTATTGCTGTCAAAAATCCATTTTTTTTCCAAAGAAGGATATTAATTTTAAAAGTTGAAAATAGAAGATCCTTACTTCCATCATCCCATCCTTCCATCATCCCTTGAAGCAATAAAAAAATTAAGCTTGTAGAAGAGTAGTTTTGATTTAATGATAGAAGCATAATATAATTACGAACATTTATTTATGCCATGTTTTTTTATGCCTATGAAATATCGATATATTTCATAGGTGCTACGTTGATCTAGAAATATATATTTTGGCAAGAAGCACAGATAAGGAATACATATCCAATAATAATGATTTGTTAGTTATATATATTGCATAATTTCCTTATTGAAATTATCGTTAGAATAACACATAGGTATCATTATATAATACAGTTTCGGACATTATTGATGTCCTTTTTCACAGAAGTCAGGCCTACCGCATGTCCCACATGCGACTCCTCTTTAGTAAGTACTTACGTAGCATTAGAACTCGACTATAAAGTAAAGTAAAGTAAGTACATATATTGAATTTTACAATACTGGGTAATCTGTGTATTAGGTTATTGTTGAGTGGAGCATGTGAAACTACCCTTACCCGGCAATGTAAAGTACAAACAATGCGGGCGCTCGTATTCCTGCCAGAGTAAGTAGTTATATGTGTGTGTAATTGAGAACAGGAGGAAGGCTGGCGCGGCGCGGCGGTGATCCATCATGCCGCCGCTGACCGCTACCCCACACCCACCCCGCTCTTACTTTTCACTTTCTCTACATATTTTAAGGAGAATAAAACTTTCCCTTCGCCCCCGTTCGCCTTTATTTTCCCGAATGTAATAGAGTCGCGGACGGTTCGTTTCCGCCGAGAGATTCGGTTTGGGACACTTTGCGAATCTTAGTTGTCTCGTTATCGTCACCGATGACAGCTCAGATAGGCCTAATGTAAAATACATTTTCTCAAAAATGGTAATTCTGTTGGGACTCAACTTTTCCGATCGTCGTTGACTTTGCTAACTTTGGATTTATCTAACCTACTTCGGATTGACAATTTCTAATGGAACTACTTATTATACCTGTCTTCTCCCGAAGATGTACGTTTTCTTAGCCGGGATGTTTAGATTTGAATAACTCATGCGAGCTTATTTTAATATTTGTGTGTGATAGTGATGATTGAGCAAGAATGGAGAGCACGCTAGTTTTGTATTGCGGTTGCGAGCGATGGCTGTGTCTATAATAAATGAACGGGCGCGGGGGATGCTGACCAATGGCATCCCTCCCTCAATCAATATGATGGACTCGGTCGCGAGGGGACGATCGCTCACTGATTTTTTCCCTCGCTGACAGCGCGCGGGAGGACCCGTTTTTGCGCCCTCCGTGCATCCACACGAAGGGAGCTGCCAATTAATAAATACGCTCGATGGTCGTCGATACTGGTCACTGGTCCCGATATTGTATTTCACTGCTTTACGTGTTGAACTTTTGATTTTAGAACACTTGCTGTAAAATTTTACAGAATTTGTCGGAAGCAAATACGAAACTATTAGGTTTGCTAGTTAATCTCGAAATGCCTTACACCATTGATACGTTGCATAAAATATTTTCACAAATTCATATAATAATTGTAAACTTTAAACTTTCGCGATTTGAACACATAGTTATAAATATGAAAATACGCGACTTATCGCGCCTAAAATATTAATTTTATTTGACTCATATAATAATGTAGAGTCGTCTCATATAATAATGTATCATAACATAATAATAGTATAATGCTGTCGAATAGGTATTTAAGAGGGAATAACCGCGTCATATGGTTAGCCAATGTCACACCCCGGACACTCGACTAAATCTCCATACAAACTAGCGTTTTAGCGACCGACACTGTGACACCGACACAGACACTACACACATGTCGTTTTTCTACAGGCGCAATTGTGTGCGTGGAGTCTAAGGATGTCACCGTAAGAACCTACTTCATTTTGAAGTCGGTTTAGACTTGCTAGCCAGTACTTCGCTATGGTTTCTAAAGTACATAGATAATAAAATTATTCTCATTTACTCAACGCGATACACCATAACTGAGTCACTTGTCTGCGAACGAAGACCGATACGCGTGCGAGTGAAACAGTTGCGAAAGTTTTTACCTAAAATCTTCGAAATATTTGATTACGTTATTTGAATAGTGTAGAGTTAGGTAGAGACATTTCATATAATTAAGTACTTGATTTGTAAAAGCGACAAAGATAAATAAATTATTAAGAAAGTTTTTATTCAATAATTTAAAAACTAAGGTTTATTTACGCACGAGTATATCGCTGTTTTATTTATGAAAATGAATTCTAAAATACGAATATATAGTTAGGTATACAAATATAAGTGTATTAGTATATATATTACTAGAAGTCCCCCGCGGCTACGCCCGCGTTAAAAACTCCTTTTATTTACTTAAAACTTTTCTTTTGTAAAAACGATTCTATCATTAAAGACATCAAATAAAAATTAGCCAAATTGGTTCACCTGTTTTCATGTTATCGCGTGACTAAGACAAATCAGGATTCATATTTTTAAAACCCGAAAAACCCAATAAAGCGCAATCCGAAACTATATTGATTTTCAGATTTTTTTACCCCAGTTCACTCTTTTAGGGTGGCATTTTGAAAAAGTCTGAAACTCGTATTTACTTATTTATTTACAGAAGTACTTGTGTGAAATGTCGAATAAAATGACTATCCAAAATTTGAGCCCCCGCTTCATCCCTTGAAGAGTGAATTTTGAAAAATCCTTTCTCAGCGGATACCTACGTCAAAATTTCTATCTGGATGCAAATTATCAGCGCAATCCGAAACAATATTGATTTCAGACATTTTTACTCCACTTCACCCTTTTAGGAATAGAATTTCAAAAAGCCTGAAACACGTATTTACTCATTTATTTACTAAACTACTTGTGTGAAGTTTCGAATATAAGAGACAATCAATTCTTGTTTCTCCATACAAACTTTGAACCCTCGTTTCATCCTCTTCAGGGATGAATTTTGGAAAACCTTTCTCAGAGGGAACTAACGTCGTAATTAATAACTATCTGCATGCCAAATTTCAGCGCAATCCGAAACAATATTGATTTTTACACTTTATTACCCCATTTCACCCTCTTAGGGGTGGAATTAAAAAAAAACCTGAAACACGTGTTTACTTATTTTTTTACTGAAGCACTTGTGTGAAGTTTCGGATAGAAAAGACTATCTAATCTTGTTTCTCCATACAAACTTTCAACCCCCGTTTCATCCCCTTCGAGGGTTAATTTTGGGAAATCCTTTCAAAGAGGGATCTAACGTCGTAATAACTATCTGCATGCCAAATTTCAGCGCAATCTGAAACAATATTGATTTTACACTTTATTACCCCATTTCACCCTCTTAGGGGTGGAATTACAAAAAAACCTGAAACACGTGTTTACTTATTTTTTTACTGAAGCACTTGTGTGAAGTTTCGGATAGAAAAGACTATCTAATCTTGTTTCTCCATATAAACTTTGAACCCCCGTTTCATCCCCTTAGAGGGTTAATTTTGGAAAATCCTTTCTCAGAGGGAACTAACGTCGTAATAACTATCTGCATGCCAAATTTCAGCGCAATCCGAAACAATATTGATTTTCACACTTTATTACCCAATTTCACCCTCTTAGGGGTGGAATTTAAAAAAACCTGAAACACGTGTTTACTTATTTTTTTACTGAAGCACTTGTGTGGAGTTTCAGATAGAAAAGACTATCTAATCTTGTTTCTCCATACAAACTTTGAACCCCCGTTTCATCCCCTTTGAGGGTTAATTTTGGAAAATCCTTTCTCAGAGGGAATTAACGTCGTAATAACTATCTGCATGCCAAATTTCAGCGTAATCCGAAACAATATTGATTTTACACTTTATTACCCCATTTCACCCTCTTAAGGGTGGAATTTCAAAAAAACCTGATACACGTGTTTACCTATTTTTTTACTGAAGCACTTGTGTGAAGTTTCGGATAGAAAAGACTATCTAATCTTGTTTCTCCATACAAACTTTGAACCCCCGTTTCATCCTCTTCGAGGGTCAATTTTGGAAAATCCTTTCTCAGAGGGAACTAACGTCGTAATAACTATCTGCATGCCAAATTTCAGCGCAATCCGAAACAATATTGATTTTCACACTTTATTACCCAATTTCACCCTCTTAGGGGTGGAATTAAAAAAAAACCTGAAACACGTGTTTACTTATTTTTTTACTGAAGCACTTGTGTGGAGTTTCGGATAGAAAAGACTATCTAATCTTGTTTCTCCATACAAACTTTGAACCCCCGTTTCATCCCCTTCGAGGGTTAATTTTGGAAAATCCTTTCTCAGTGGGAACTAACGTCGTAATAACTATCTGCATGCCAAATTTCAGCGCAATCCGAAACAATATTGATTTTCACACTTTATTACCCAATTTCACCCTCTTAGGGGTGGAATTAAAAAAAAACCTGAAACACGTGTTTACTTATTTTTTTACTGAAGCACTTGTGTGGAGTTTCGGATAGAAAAGACTATCTAATCTTGTTTCTCCATACAAACTTTGAACCCCCGTTTCATCCCCTTCGAGGGTTAATTTTGGAAAATCCTTTCTCAGTGGGAACTAACGTCGTAATAACTATTTGCATGCCAAATTTCAGCGCAATCCGAAACAATATTGATTTTACACTTTATTACCCCATTTCACCCTCTTAGGGGTGGAATTCCAAAAAAACCTGAAACACGTCTTTACTTATTTTTTTACTGAAGCACTTATGTGAAGTTTCGGATAGAAAAGACGATCTAATCTTGTTTCTCCATACAAACTTTGAACCCCCATTTCATCCCCTTAAGGGGTGAATTTTGGAAAATCCTTTCTTAGTACACCCTTACGTACTAAGACAAATATACCCTCTAAATTTCAAGTCTCTACGACCAGCGGTTTAGGCTGTGCGTTGTCTGTCAGTGAGTCAGTGAGTCAGTGAGTCAGTCAGTATGTCAGGACAAAGATTCTTATAGTATTAGATATAGAAACTACGTAAATTTGAACCTCCTGTGTCTAGCCAGTCCCACAGAAATATTCCATAATAATTATTATTAATATTCCTGTGTTTTATATTCATACATGTATGAAGTTGATGTTCTTCTCCTTGTGAGGTAGTATTGTTCTGTAGTCGTGCGCGTATGGCGTCCTTGCTCACGTTTGCGCCACGACAGATCAGAATCGGTGGCGAGGTGAGGTAGCCGGGATTGGTGGGAGGAACAGAGTGTCCGTTCTATACGTAGTATTATTATCTTTTCTATGCCAATGTGGTAGATAGGTACCTAATTATTCTAATTTTAAAACGATATTATCTTTTCCTTTATTGTTGTACGCAGACACTTATGTTATTAGGGAGCAGGAAAAAATATACTATACGTCTATCGTTTTTGCTAAACTTACCAACTATACGCACTTAACTTAAGAGTATAACTCTCATATGTAAATACTCTACTTATGTTATTCTACGTGCCTAAGTATAACATACAATACAATGCAATATAGTGCAATGCAGTGCAATATACAAGTCAAGAAAAGATAACTCTTTATTGATCACCAATAAAAAGAAAACATAAAGTAATACAAAAGTATTGTGGTAATACAATCGGTTGTCTTATTGCAGAAAGCAATCTCTTCCAGATTACCTTAACTAAAACACATCTTTTAGCGTTTTCATAACACAGAGCATCAAAGAAAATAATTTATGATCACTGATATTCAAGTAATCAACATAAATTTCTAATTCATGAAAAGTAATTAAAAAGCAATTAGAACAGATTGCTTAACATTCATACTTCTCACTTAAAGTGATCCTTACAAAATTCTCTCGAAATCATCTCGCCGCTTCAAACATCGAAATCTTAATCTAAGTTTAAAATTTCTTCGAGAATCGGCAAATTTTGCACTAAGTCATTAAAGTACAAAACTTCGGTCATTTCGCTGGCGTTGCTTAAAAGCCTTTTTAGGCGGAGGAAAGTAATCTTTCATTAGGAGAGGGAGGAGCTAAAACGGAAGTTCTCTTTGAAAGGAAAATTACACGTCGGTTGTGTCCGTGCACCATTCAGTCGGGATGGATTTTAATTACGTCAAACAAAGTTGGAAGGAAGTTTGTTCAATCTACTGCCATTAATATCGGACGGGATTAATCAGCCGCGAGTGAATGCTTCTAACCTAACTATTTGCTAATGATCTCTGATTGATTGATCCCGAACCCCATTCGTCAGAAGTGAAGGCATTTACATTTGTATCGAGATTACATGAACAAACGTCAGTGAGTTTATCACAGACACATAAATATCGTAATCCATGGATAGGTATTTGAATGGGCTAAAAGGTGCGATAAATCGGGCACACCCTGCCGCCGTGCCATGGAAATGTATTGCGGAGCTGCGGCGCGTTAATCAGAGTTCAGTCGCCATTAATTTGATTAGGGTTACTGGGCGCGGGCCTATCAATCCGCAGCATTACCATATCCACTTCGCATCGCTAGGGTGAGCGCAGATTTGTTCGTGTTGAG
Organism: Cabera pusaria; assembly: GCA_954871355.1. NCBI lineage: Eukaryota > Metazoa > Arthropoda > Insecta > Lepidoptera > Geometridae > Cabera > Cabera pusaria. Next base: position 17,623,342 of record OX940888.1, read on the forward strand.
TAGATACTATCTTCTTCTGTTTTCACGCATACTCGAAGCTCAAATCTTGATCCTTTCCAAATGATCATTGTTCAATCTCTTTTTCTTCTAAGTAAGCAATGCCGTTGTCGGCGCTTCTATCTTCACGTATGGTTGGTTTGGTCTCATGAAGTGGCCGGCTGCCTCGTACTTGCATATTTGCGACTCACAGTATAAGTTATACATTAAATATCAGTGTAATTAGTTAGATATTGCCAGTATTTGTGGACGGTTTCAGATTCGGCCTGAAATAAAAAATATTAATTTTAACCGACTTAAAAAAAAGAGCAAGTTTTCAATTCGACCGTATATTTTTTTTTTATGTGTGTTCGCGGATAACTTCGTCGTTTATGAATCAATTTTGATGATTCCTTACCATTGTCATTTCATCGAGATCAGCTAGGCTATTCTGTAAGCTAACTCGACAGCGGAATCCGCGGTGAGATTCGAAATTCAATCGTATCACGTTCGTAATACGGTTGAATTTCATAATACGAAATTCAAATCTCACCGCGGATTCCGCTGTCGAGATAGCTTACAGAATAGCCTATCAGATAAGTAATAAATCTTCTAATAATGAGATGAACTTGCAACTGAAACTGACTCGCGCGGCTTGGAAGTCGGTTGTTTTAGTTTTTAAACTATCTTAATTATTATTCATTAGATTTTGTTCAACAGCTATTGCGACAACCCTCGGGGTTTATAAAGCGTAGTTTCGACCGATTCGTGTTTAGCACTTTTAGGTCAATTAGGCAAAGTCGCGCCCGCGCCATCGCGGCTAATCAGAGGCCGCGCCAAACTTTATGCCGTGTTAATTTGACTAATGCTTGGATTACACCAGTGATAAACCGGTGCCCTGTCCGACACCAGCGCGCCGCATTCATCATTCATTTACGCTTAATTTGTTTATGTTTACGGATGATATATGACCACTTTCGTGAAAATTTCCCTTTCGAATTACCGTAGTGAAATGGAAAAACAAATTGAAAAGCTTGGACTTTATAGACGATATGTCATGATTGTCTACCTATTTGTGAATTACAAGTTTTGATTCCATTAAGTTATTTTATAGGTATATTATAGGTTAATTTCAAGTTCTAAAAGTAAAATAATACATTTTTATGCATTTGCTCCTAAAAGTGGGTCTATAAACTTGGCCCGAAGTTAATCTTTTTTGCACAGTTGATAAACGGAACGATTCACTTGCACTTCATACTAGCTAGTAAGTTCGGAGCGCGCCAAATACTTACTCTATGGGAGTTTTAAGTTAACCTGGTTATGTCCTTCCCAATGCGCCTTTAGCTTTGGACTTTTCCCTTTTCTCGGTAGTGGAGTGTGCAACCAGACAAGAGTTCCTTCACAAAAATCCATCGTACTCGCTCTACAATCGTATATACATGTCCTAAAATGTTTACTCCTAATTATATAATGTTATCTTTACAAAACGTCTCCAATACCTTCAGTAACACACGGTTGAAAAGGATTAAAAATCTCGTGACGTTGCGAGCCCTCCTCTTTGGTGTATACTTCCATAATAAGTCAACCGATTTTTATATAACCTATTTCACACCATGTACATACACATCATCATAGAAAAGATAATAATACTACGTAACAATATACCTACAGTAATTTTATAAAAGGCACTTTATCAGGCTTAAAAAAAAATTGCTTACACACATCCATATGGTCCATACTTGCTAGGTCAGTTGGTATCCAGAGTATTTAAGGTTGGCGTATAAGAAAGCATAGTGTAGTTGTACGTGCGAGATATCGCGTCCACTCACAATTAGTAGTCCGAGCTACTTAACCAATTAAAAGTGAAACAATCGCCCTCATCGTGTCGCGGCTGTGAATACGCCCCTATCACTGAACAACATTCGCTTTTTGTACACCACTTTATGACATTTTAAAAGGCTCCTCATTACTAACTCGATTACGTCCACAAAAAAGGAAATTTCGTACGAAAGCCGCATACGTCCGCAGTCGCACTCATAGGGGACAATTTATGTTTCCCATATTAGATATGTTATTGTTGTTCTGGGAGCTCCATGACGTGTCGCCGGAACATTATTTATTCAATGTAGTTGACGTTACCAGGCCTTCGGTAACAATTTGACTTCAATCACTCTAATACAGTTTCAAACAAATTAAACTTGTTTGGGGTAATATCGTTTCATTAAAGTAACAAATTGGAACGTCAATTTCAGTTCAATTTATGAAGGGGGTTTTGTAGATATCATGAGAAATTATTTTGATACCTGTGTAATTATTCTTGGTTCGATATCGATATTTTTTTATTTAAACTTTGACCCCATCCAGTTTAATTTATATAAATAGAAATGCTTAAAATATCAACAAAGATCTTTATTTTAAACGCATAACTACTAACTACATGTATGCTGATTTTCCTATTTTTGATTTTCCTTGTTAGGTTCGAAATAAGTTATATTTTGAAACTTTAACCCCATTTTAATGATAATTCTTTCTTTTCTCATAAAATATCTGAATACAAGGAAGCATATCGAGAGAAATGCTTATTATTTGTCTGTTAAAGTGATAATTTGTAAATATGTGTTCATAAATTGTATAGACACTTGCGCACAAAATCTTTTAGAGATCACGTATTTTTTAATTATGTCGAGTATTACAGCTAAAGCGCTTGTAAAATCATTTTTATTGCATCGTTCTTGTCTCATCATAACAGCCAATAATATAATTATTTACTTTCATTATTACAATAATATAAAACAAACAGCCTCTTAACTAAACAGCTCCAACTAGATTCCTGAATAATATTCAGCCGTGGCGTTTGTTACAACATTTAATAAACAGGCTGGCTATGCTTAGGCCATTCGTACGATAGGGTAAATTAGGGTGAAAAATTTTAGGTATAGTTTTAGTCTGACACTGAGGCAACAATGAACAGGCTAGGCAAGTAATGAAACGTCATCGATCTAAGTAATTTGCCTAGCTGCTTGATCAAATGGCTGAATATCATTCAGGAATCTAGTTAAATAGCGCTGTTTAGTAAAGAGGCTAGGCTGTTGATTGAACGGCTAATTAAGCTAGTTGCCTGCGACAAATCCACTGCTAGCATAAAAGAATTCGTCTGGTCTTACTGTTAAAATAAATAAAGTATTAAGAAAACGATTCTTTTCCTAATTTCTGCTCAATTAGAATTAAAATACCAATAATAAATATTATGATTAAAAAAGAAGTGAATAAATCTACTTAATATATAATATAAGCAGATTTTTTACTTTTTTAATCCGATTTTTAAGTTGGAATTGTTAAATAATTCAATATCGACTGCAGTAATATGTAATATATTTTTACTCGACTAAAAAAATGAGCGGTTCTTGGTTCCATTGTTTCTTTCAGAACTCTGTCATTTATTAACCAATTTATAAAGTGTTTTTTTGTTTGCGAGGGTCTTCCCGTTTGGTCTTCTTATACAATTCATTGAGACCTGATGAGTACATATAGAGATGTGGCGATAAACACCTAAAACGTGCGACTCGCACGGCACGTACGTAAAGTCGGTTTTTTAGTTTTTAAACGAAGTATCTTAATTATTTTTGTATTTTTATACGATCTTATTTATATAAATTATCCTTAGGTGTCGCTTAAAGTAAGAAAGCTTAAGTATTGGTACTTACCTATGATTTTGTCGTTGAATGTCCTGAACTGTAACACGTAGTTGTCTTCAATTGGCAGGAGAGGGTGACGGCAGTTAATTCATTTGTGGCGACTGGCAAGCATGCGGGAACATTTTATCTGACCACTACACTACAACGTTTCCTGATGTCGCTCTTCTATGGGTGTGGTACCATTCAATTATACACGGACGAATGCGAAGAACTGTATTACTAAAATACGCAATAGTATTAGGGGGTGGTAAAAATATAATACGGTTAGGGAGGTATGTTTCAATCATTTTTTAAATTTAATAAATAAAATTTTGAATAAACCAGTAAGAAAATATCAATAACTAAAGCCACTCAAATTCACGCGCCTTATTTGTTTATCAAACTTAAATCACTTCGATACTTAGCGCCTCAAACCAGTCATGTAAAAAGAAAAACACTATATCCTCACAAGATAAAAATCTGAATCAAAATGATATCCGAGCCCCACCTCGCGTCTTATTGGTCGAGAACCCTTCCACCTAAAGGGTTATTATTAGATGTGTGCGAGAGACTCGCGCGCCGGCTGCGGCCGCGCCTCGTCTTTTTAACTTTTTTATTTATTTTTTACTTGACAACGACGCGATTCGATTGGACGAAAGATGAAAGGGTTAGGCGCATTAATAAATCCGCTGCCTCATTTACTACATAGGGCGGCACCGCGAGAGAAAGGGTTAGGGTTAAATGTCAATTCGAAAGGGGAATATTGGATGGGGTTAAGTGTGAACATAAATCATAATGGATCTCTGTCAAACCTTATATACTTACGTCGTGGCCGTAGTATATGCTAGTGTCAGTGTAGTGGAAATCAACGCTTTATGATTGTAATTTTTTATTTTTTATTTTTTATTTTATATAGTGTTATAGAAGATACCTATGTCCTATAGTGGACGAATACCGGCTGTTAACGATGATGATGATAGGCTAGCGCTTGACCAATACAGTCTCACATGTTGGTATGTGATGATACGGTAAATTATAGTAGCACAATATGCATAGAATTTGAACTGGCTCTTGAAGACAGCTGACTGAATACATTAGATGTTTAGCGACTGATTTTCTAACTTGAGAGAGGTTGCTGGCCCGGCTGTGAAATGCAGACATTTAATAATCAATAGAAAAATACATTGGTGTACGACGGAGATTTGAATCCGCCACCTCTGGCGTTAAAGCCAAACATTCTCCCACTGCGTCACTGGGCCCTCAAAAAGATTTCTTTTGATGTTAGCGACAGTCGACAACAATTTAAATGATATCAAAGAATAATATACATTGAAAAGTAAACAAAAACATTATAAAGAAGTGTTAAGCTTCACCATAGAAATTAATGTTAACTGTTGCTTTGAGCAGTTGTATGTGAAAGTAATAAAGAGTAGAGAGGTTGCGGCGAGCGACGTGACTGCGCCGGAGCCAGCAGGATTACAAACCCGACACCTTGTCATTTAATTTACGGTACGAAAGCTTGTCAACGAGTCATAATGCCGTTTCATCGACAACTCTATACAAACGGATTAACTTGCGCCATTAACGCAAGCATTATAATCCATTTATTTTAATCTATCGATGCAACGTGTTTGGCAAAAACGTATCAGCGAAGTCGTAAAACATTTCTGCCTTTTGTACATACAATAATGGTCAGTAGTTAAAAATGTTACAGTTTTTGCACTTTTGTCTAACAAATATGCAAAATATAATGCTGGTTATTGTTTTGTCGCTCATTGTACAGATTTGCAGAAATCGTTAAGTTTACGATACTACCTAAGCGACTACGACACACCTACTGTAGTAGCATTTCATTATTATTACGTGCGTATTGTTATATACTGGTTTGTGTTACGTGGAAGTTATAGGTAGATTGCTAATAAATATCTGTAGAGACGTTTCTAATTGCTGTTCATGTTTTGCTTTGCAGGCAAATAAGCAACATTTTTACTCTGTACGTACTTTTTGTAAAGTACAATAATTTAAACCCATTTTTAGCATTTTCTACGTTACTGGCTAAAATAGATTGACAAACAGCTTACTGATTTATTGATTAGGTGTCACCTGCTTTTTCTATTAATAAAAAAGAACAACATAAAATTAACTTTCGCATTCAAAAAATATAAAAAATTGGGCAGGTTGAGTTAACAAAGCGGCCGAAGCAAATTATCTTGCCAAATCTTTAAATATGATCTCGGAGATATATGGTATGTCGCTCGGACCCTGCCAACCCTAATATTTCAGCGTTCGCTTACATCGGAGCTAGCATGTTCGGCGGCGGCTCCATAAATTATCTATTAGTGGAACATCTCCTGACATGTCCACAAAAGGCGAAGTTAACTTTTGTGCAACCGGATCGATCGGGACAACACAATGCGGATGAGTTTATGCAAACCCTTCCCCACCTGCATTCCCACGATGCATGTAGAAAGTTTAGCCGCACACGCATTCATAGAAAAACTTTGCGCAAATACAATTTTACGTGAAACATTTAAATGTAGCCCAAATAAAGGGTCGGACTTCTGCATTTGAATAAACACATTCGTGTGCGTGGGAAAGCTCAGCGAACGATCACGATCAAAACAAAATTACGAATTGAATTTTGTATTGATATCGATTTATATACAGCTAATTAATAGTTTATATTCATATGATGTATGTACGTATGTAGATTAATAAAAATACTTAATGTATGTAGATTAATAAATAGCTTTTGTGTAAGTTTATAAAAATACATATTTTTCTTAATTTAATCAATCGAAGAAATTCTGTGATGTGATTCTGAGACATTAAGAACAATGAGGTAAGTAGTACATACCAAAATTGCACTGAAAAAGACGAAGTAGATATTCAAGTAATGCAAGAGCACTGTTTTTTTATCCCACTGAAAACCCTCCTCTGTTCGAGGTAAAGATTAGTAAAATAAGGACAAATCTTACAAGGCAGTATAGTCGATGCCACGTCCTCAGAGATATGTGTTTATCGATAAGATATAGCGTGAGTGTTAAGTTAAGATTGTACAAAAGGCTGGTTCCGCGAACATAGCCGATACCGATCAAGCGACCAAATGCGGGGTGTGGATGGAAGTTTTACACAATCAGGGCAGCTTGTGAAAACAATATATTTGAACAAATAAATAATCAAATAACGACGAATACATGGTCCTAAGGAATAATTTACCAGGTACCCACACTATCAATTTTATATATTTTTTACCTGATTAGTCATATATGATTATGACTTATAAACTGTTAGGCCTACAGAATTGAAACTTGGTAGATAGATTTATTATTCCGCTTTCCGATTTTTATACAAAAATAAAAAATATAAAAGTTTAAGGGGGGGCATCCCATACATGGAACTGAAACAAAAAAAAATGTCTTCAAGCCTATACGTGTGGGGTGTTTATGGATAGGTCTTCAAAAATGACATTGAGGTTCCTATGTGTCCCCCCCCCCCCCCCCTCTAACATTTAAAGTATGGGAGTGAAAAATCTAAAAAAATATATGCTGTAGATCTCAATAAAAACTAACAACGAAAATTGGTTTGAACGAGATACTGTCAGTAGTTTTAGAGATATGGCGACCGCAAAGATAACTTTGTTTTTCATACAAACACTATGAAAAACAAAGTTAGTTTTGTAGTTGCGAAAAATCATAATTATGGAATACTTAACTGTGTTACGGAACCCTACGAGTGCGAGACCGACTTGCACTTGGCCAGTTTATTCTACTATGAAACATAGACAACTTGCCTTGGCAAGGCCATACATCGAACGAAGTTATTTCGCCTGTCAATTTGTGTAGTTCCAGCATCATGATCAAAATAACGATAGACGAAATATTAGCTAGATATTATTATTTCATCAGGTTCAAAATTTCCATCTTGTGAGATCGTGGTCAAATGCTTGGCTTTTCCTAAATACAAATGTTGTATTTACATAAGATAAAAGTACCTAATTCGAATTCGCAAAATTTAGAGGTTGGCAGAGATTCATTTCAGCCCAAAAGAGAGATCTCTCACTATTGATATTACGTCGGATTATCTGAATGCAGATAATGCAATATCGGGCCATCTCTCGAGAAAGACGAATTCCCACGTGTTCCTACTTAAAATTCGCTACAGAATCCGTACATCTGATATTCATTGGGACAAAAAATTCGAAGGTCAGTGAAACTGGGCTAGTTCTCGAATTGCATCGACCCTTTCACTCTCCTATACCTGCGCTTTTTACTATCTTCCTGGAATCCAATGCAGAGATGCGACCGTCGACTGTGGTTCTCAAAATTGAGTACCTACATGTCATTTTGAATGTGATGAGATTGAGAGGACCGAGTTATAGAGTACGGAAAGGGTTAGAGAACGAGAAAATTTCTGATAAATCATTTGTATCGGTTCAGCAATGGTTTAGCACAGTTTTGTCTGTAGTAAAAAATATTATATTTCATTAGATATGCGTGCGTGCGTATATATACTTCATCTTAATATGTAGAATAATTTGACTGTATAGATAGATAGATAAATAAGAAAACCAAATAATCACACAATTTTATTATTTAACATGTAGGTTAATTTATATTATGCATGATATAAATTGAATTTACGATACGATTAAGAAATAGATCGGAATCAAGTATCAATAAAAATCTGGAGGAAACTAGCGAATTTTGAAAAGTTTGAGAAACTCAGATCATTAGTGCAATGGGCTGCAATATTTCGCAAATTCTCCTTTTCGAAAGGGTCTTCAAATAAATCAAATGTCTATGGGATCTGTAGAAAAAATGGAGTTAATTACTTTTATTTGGCCGTTTCTATGAAGAAAACGATCGATTTACAGTCGTTTTTTTGCTGACCAATATCAAGTTACTTGCGCGGCTAGTTGCTCTGATAGTAGATACCCAGCACCTACTTACGAACTTAACGTTTACATAAAAAATATAGTATTTATATCTTCATTAATTTGTATTTATGATTACTAAGATTCTATGCACCTAATGACATGCCTAAATTATGTACTGTAGATAGTAGTATTGTACAATAGATACATGTGTGTGTAGTACCTACGCGTTATATTCTAACTCTGCATAGTTTATTGGTTTGTTAATTTGATTTAAGTATTGTTACAAAGTTAACTAAGTTTTTTCAACTCTTACCGGCGTGGCCGCTTTTGTATTCAGGTAAAAATAGGTTTTTGTTGGTCTATCACAATCGTGCGTTATTTTGCAGTCGCAATATTAACGATTATTCCACGAAATTGTAACGTAAATCACCACACTAAGGTTTATTTTAGATATGGTGGATTGTAAGAGATATGTTTCGGAATAAAAATCGATATCTGAGTTTTGATCATTTATAACTCGCATTTGACGGCCAAACAAAACCGGCTACGGATAGAAAAAGTGGCGGAATGCCAAACCGAGTAGTGGAAATGAAGTATTATTGCAACACTTGCACTTTCAATCGTCTTTTGTATCAAATTGCAGAATTGCTCTGGTTTCTTGGCTATTGTGTTCACACGTGTGGAGTGGAATATCTAGGTAGCTACGGTCTTAGCTATTCATAGGTGGACGTGGTAGGGACTTTCATATGAAATTGATGAATGAAAATGATATTATAACAGTATGATATTATAATATATACATATAACATAGCTTAAGCCGCTTCGTACTGAATTTAAGCTTTTCTTTCCTATTTATTGCATTTTTGATAATTAATGTGATGTATAGATATTAGAGCTATTAAATAATGTAATAAATTAAAAGTCACAATTTAAAACTTTGCTGAATATGAAAATCTGTACTCATACATATTATATACTGTGTACTGTGCTATATACCTATCTAACAACTCTGGTCTGTATCAGTAGTTTATCTTTGATGTATACAATTTAGCATAAGGAAGCCATAAAATATCCACTGTACTTGTGATGCCTCAGTAGGTATTAAAGCTGCTACCGTATACAACGGAAATGACAATATGAGTTACAAACATTGAGGAACATTGGTAAAAATATAGTCTATCTATTAATGAAGTAACTGACTATATTTTGCGAAAAACATAAATAATAAAAATATATATTTGGTCATTTTCAAGCCGCAGCCTTTCTTTATATAATTACGCTTCAAATGCAGGAAGTACAACATTTCAAGAGGATAATCACAGTATTGGTAGCATATAAACGTTGCGCTTACTTGTTAGTGATACAAACAGCATGCACTTTGTCGGCTGATGTGTAGAGCCGGCACAATGCTAGCAGAACGGGTGATTTCACACACGAGTGGTTTGCTGTAATGTAGTACGCAAGGATGCACCTACCGACCGCAGAGAATCGTCGATTAAGCCGCTTCGTACTGAATTTAAGCTTTTCTATACTTTTAATTTCATTTTTGATAATTAATGTGATAAATATCGTGTTGAAACATAGTTTGCACTTTGCAGTCGTAAATCATGCATAAACTAAATGGATTGAATAGCGTAGATTGCCTCTGCTGCTCTCAAGTGTAGCGACGATTAATGTCGCTACACTAATAATTAAATTCCTATATCTCTAATAACGGGCTTTTAGTGACCCGGCTGCATATAACAGCTATAATCAATGATATGCCTGAACTGTAACACTAGTTACTGTAACTAGTTGTAGTAACTGTAACACGAGTTGTTACTATAAACACACATTTGGATCTACTTATATACTAACGTGTATTTAGGGCAACATCTTGTTACCTAATACATGAAGTCGCACAGGTTCAAACAGAAGTGGGCCCGTTGGTGTAAAGGATAGCTTACCACTATCAAGGAATAAATTTGCCGCCATAACCTTACGGTGTTCCGGCAGCACACAGCCCTTGCTAGCCTTGAGAGATACGTAGTATCTCATTAGTAGTCTGTGCTTGAGAGTCAGAGTATAAAGGCCTAGCGTGTTCTTCTTCGAACACATCATCGCTTACCAACAGGCGAGATAGTGGTCAGACACTAGCCTATAAGTTATATGAAAAAGGATTTGACAAAAAACTCTACCGACTTTATTTGTATGATGTATGTCGTAATGCAAAAAAGTATTTGACAAATAACTCTACCGACTTTACTTGTATGATGTATGTCGTATTGCGATACTCAATGCAGATCGAAGGCTTGACTTAGCATCGCACGCGAAGTTTTCTGCTCGCCTGCACTCAAGTGCAGCTCCACACGTGCACATTACGCCTTTCAAAGGATTTTTTACAACAAAACATATGCCGCATTTTGCTTAACCCACTTTAAGCTCGATTATAACCTTCTTACCTACATTTGCTTCGCTTTTTGTGCAAGTGAATTTTGTGAAGTTGCCGAACGGTTAAAGCGCAGATTTCGATACATTTCGAATGTTTATCTTTTAAAAGAGTGCCGAAGCTATTCTAAATTGAGATTAAAAAATAATCTTTTATTAATCTTGCTCGTAGAGATATATACTCGTATGTGTATCATATGTATCACATGTAAGATACACAATTAACGTTAATTTGTTCGTTATACTTCCATTCATATATAATGCAGTCAGTCGTACGGTTACAGCTATTACAAAGCCCAGTACGAAATTGTAGACAGATTGGCATTTAGGAAGAGACAAAAACTAAAGTGGTTTTTGTTTATGGTTAGTTCGAACGAGACGTATCGCATATGGACGCACAGGAAGGACTCGCGGAATATCGCGCTCGTCTTGTGCAATAACAACAGGGTTGGTACCTTGGTACTTATATTATCATATTAAGTTTTATTTAATTACTTTTTAAGAGGCAGGTAGAGCTAAATTTTTTTAAAATTACTTACTCTATTCTTTGGCTTCATACAACTTTATAGTTTTTAAACATTATTTAATATATAATATTTTATTTCGCTGTATCATGTATAATGTTATCTGCTAGTATATAATAATTTTTTCAATTGTCATTTCCACAGACTTAGGATTAATTCTAGGTCTATGGTTATTTCACTGTAAACATTGGAGACGTTTGTCTTTATCCGTGGAGACGTTGGTCACGGATCGTAGAGTAGATGAAATGGTAAGATTTGTCATCAAAAGCAAAGTCCCGCCTTTTCCATCTTGATTGTATATTTTTATTGATATTTTCGCGAAAAGACAGACAGACGTGGCGGGGGACTTGGTTTTATAATATATATTGATTTGTCAATTATTTGAGCATTAGGTAATTAATTTGTATAAGGAAATAATGTGATCAATGATCATTCACTATATAATTTAGGATCGTTTACAAAACGAAAAAATCCGACTTCAATTGCCGCGCTAGTAAGTTTGAGGTCTCTGGAGATATATAAATATTTTTTTTAATATCTAATAGGCTAGCGTTTGACCACTATCTCACCTGTTGGTAAGTGATGATGCGGACGAAGATGGTAAGCACGCTAGGCCTAGAATGGGAACTGGCTCTCAGGGGTAGCTGCCGGAATACATTACATGTTTTTTTGGGGACAGATTTTCTAACTTGAGATAGTCATTTGTACTCAATGAAATGACAATGGGACCAAATGGAAAGTATACTCCCTCTAAAAAAAAAGGAATATTCCAAATCGGTTTCGTTAGGTGACATGACAACTTTTACTTTTCAACTTTACAACACTATTACGGATCTATTTCTTAACGTTTTTATTTATTTTACAAATAATTTTATAGGAAAGTTTATAGCAAATTCAAAAATATATATTGTTATACCAAATATTATGTTTCTTTGAAGTGTGTCACATTACAGAAATCATTACAGTTTTCAAATCCGACGAGAGATGTTGCACCGCGTAAATCAAATATTATGTTTCTTTGAAGTGTCTCACACTTTATATTTTTGTAAATTGTTAAACACTATCTAAAATTTCATCGTACCGACGGGACTTGAACCCGCAACTTCCGGAATAACATGTTCCGGTGCTTTGCCAAGTAAGGCACGGTGCGAAGTATCGTTACGACGAAATTAGTGGATTGCATTTGTTAACTCACATTTTTGTAAATTGTTAAACATAAATTAATTAATTTCGTCGTAACGATACTTCGCACCGTGCCTTAATTGGCAAAGCACCGGAACATGTTATTCCGGAGGTTGCGGGTTCAAGTCCCGTCGGTACGATGAAATTTTGGATTGTGTTTAACAATTTACAAAAATATAAAGTGAGACACTTCAAAGAAACATAATATTTGATTTACGCGGTGCAACATCTCTCGTCGGATTTGAAAACTGTAATGATTTCTTCCGAATGATTAACTTACGTAATAAGTAGTCATAGATGGCGCCACCAATGCATAATTGGGTTAACAAATGCAATCCACTAATTTCGTCGTAACGATACTTCGCACCGTGTCTTAATTGGCAAAGCACCGGAACATGTTATTCCGGAGGTTGCGGGTTCAAGTCCCGTCGGTACGATGAAATTTTGGATTGTGTTTAACAATTTACAAAAATATAAAGTGAGACACTTCAAAGAAACATAATATTTGATTTACGCGGTGCAACATCTCTCGTCGGATTTGAAAACTGTAATGATTTCTTCCGAATGATTAACTTACGTAATAAGTAGTCATAGATGGCGCCACCAATGCATAATTGGGTTAACAAATGCAATCCACTAATTTCGTCGTAACGATACTTCGCACCGTGTCTTAATTGGCAAAGCACCGGAACATGTTATTCCGGAGGTTGCGGGTTCAAGTCCCGTCGGTACGATGAAATTTTGGATTGTGTTTAAGAATTTACAAAAATATTGTTATACCATTAAATTTTATAGATTAAAAAAATTAGCAAAACAGTGACACTGCTCTCAATCCGTTTGCTGTTACTACTTATGTGAAGGCTTGTCTTCATATCTTTGGAGATACTCATGAGGTTTCGATGAATTTACAATGGGACTATATAAGAAGTATACCCTCCAAACAAAACAAGAATTTATCAAGTCGGTTAATAAATGACGGAGTTATCAGTTGACAAAATTTGCTGGCATTTAGTGATTAAGAACCGATGTCTGTCTCCGAAACTCATTATCAGATCTTTACAAAATCTTTTATAATACCATTTAGAAATAAGCTTCTCGTAAACAAAAAAATAATTTTCCAAATCGGTTACTGAGGTAACAAAATTTTCAGACATTAATTGAAGAGTTCCGTTGTCTGTCTCCGAAATTAATCTTCAGATTTTTACAAAATTTATAAAAAGACTCCCTCGGAATAAATCTCTTTTGAACAAAAAATATTTTGCAAACCCGTCCATAAATGACGGAGTTATGCCCATACATACATTAAAAAAATAGTTCCCCGGAATGAGAACCTCCTACTTATTCTTTTGAAGTCGGTGAAATATTACTTTTACTCTTAAAATTCTCTTCTATACACATTTGCACTTTCAAACTCAATCCCACTGAACTTCATCTTCTGGTCAATGCAAAGGTCAATCTAGAAATACGTAGATCTCTAAGGCAACCTTAGTGAAAGAGGTGATAATTGGGATTACCGTCTTCGGTATACTGATATGTTTCCCCTGTCCTTTAATATTTAATAAGTTTGGAGCATGAGTGGAGTAGCAGCCCTGATATGTTTGCGTCAGATCCCACGGTCGGTGTAACCGGAGTCGGGTGTCCGCGGCTTCCGTCCGGCTTTTAGCGGCGTCTCATCGGTCACGCCGCCCCCGCCTCCTGCCGCCCGCCCATCATCCATTCTCACATCTCATCCGCACATATCGCGTGAATACCTATCACGCTTTCATATCTGCACAAAAAGCTTTTACTTTCAATGGTGTCCTCATCTACTTACATAAAACTGACAAGCGCCGGTTACACAGCGCCCGAGCCGGTAGGTGTCACTCTCAGATAAAGGCGCAGCGGTTGCGATGGCGCATGGCGTTGGCGGGAGCTTCATCGGGTCATTAATATTAATTAGGCCCGGTGCCTCGGCCGCTCTGGCTCAATACGCGGCTCTTTGCTTCTGACTCGCTGCGAAAATTAATTACTCGCAATCTTTATGTTCCAATTATAAAGGCCTTCGCAACAAATTAAATCTGTCCGGAGCAGGCCTCTTTTGAGAGAGGTTTCACTCTCTTTGTGTGCTTGATAAATGTTCCTTTGCGAAAATTCTTTGAATTCAGCAAAATTTAGATATTTGACTTAATACGTTAAATTACGATCGCTGAAAAAACCTTTAGCGATTCATTTGTTGCGGTTATGAAGTTATAACAATGATGCAGCAATTATAGAAGACGTTTGTTGTTCCTTGAATGAGATTGTGCGTATGTAATTGTATGTTATTTACGAGTGGAGCTCCTCGATAATAAAAGTAAAACCGATTCCCAAAGGCAGCTTTTGCATAACATGCGCGACTTCCGCGTTTCAAGAGCAAAAACGAAATCTCGACGTAAAAACTAGTAAGTTTCCCTTTCATCGAAGGCAAAATATTTAACGGCCGTAACCGGATATCTCGGCGCGGCTCTTGGAAACAATGAAAAAACCACCAACGTGTTATTACGTGAAACCAACATTTAATAAGCCCATTTTTTTATATTTTGCATCGGTTTTGGTTTATCCATTAATTCTTTTTGCAAAAAATATTTCGGTTTACCAACGTGTGTGCCTCCTATACGTATTTGAATAGACCGAAGGCGCACGCATTGTTGTAGGAAGATGCGGAAATGGGATATTTTCTTTCCATAGTAATATAATATTCTTCGCCCATTGCAAAAAGTTTCCATATCGCAATAATTGAACAATACTTAATTGTTGCATTTATGTAATTATTGGTTAAAATCTTGGTATTTTACCTGAGTAATTTGTACAGTGTACAATGTACTACCTAATCTTCATCTGAGTAAACATAATAACTAAAAAAATCTGTAATACTAAGAAATCAACATCAATCAACAGTAATATTATAAATTTGAAAGTCTCAAATATTTGGTAGTGATTATTCTATACGATACTTTTTACGCGGGCCAAGCCGCGGGGCACTGCTAGTAATTTACATTTCTATAATCTACATTTTTTAATACATAAATCTGATTAAGCATTCTTATGATATTCACCTCTACCTTCCTCGACCATCATCCAGATATGCTTTTGATTGATTTTTATTCTGATGTTGAGTGACGTTCGCCCACACAATCACACAATAGCAAATCTATATTAAATGCTCTTTTTGAGAATTATGTTTTGTATGAATTCTATAACTACTGTGACACTTTGGACAGGAAACGGTGATATTAAAAACCTCAAAGGATCGACTCATATATAAAATAAGGCTTTGTTTGCACTGCTTTTTCTAGCTTTGCTACAATACAACGTCGGCGAGTACAATCAAATGAAAAGTATGATATTGAAATGTAGTTATATATTACAAACATAATCGTAAGTCTAATAAACCTAAATCTATTACACTTTAACTAATCTTTCTAGACGCCATCAGACATTTTACTTTCTTAACTACTACCTACAAAATTAATTCAAGAGAAATAATGTTCTTTAATGTTTATCTCTAAAAATAAGGCTCCTAAGACAGACACTTATCTTCACTTGAGTGATCCCATAAAGGTTTCGATTTGAAATTGATTAGTCGAAACCCCGAAAAGTTGTAGGAAGCTCCTAGGCATTAATATTTCAATACCACATAACAAAAAATGAACTTGTAATCGATTTCCTGTCAGCCACTGACCATGCACAAGTGGTTCGATGATCTCTCACGATGGACCGATGCGATGAAAGATTAATGAATTTCGAATTAGATGCGTCCGAATTGAAATGAAATTGGACTTTTCGAATCGGAAGTGCACGCTGCGTGTTGAATGGCAGTGCAATATTGGCAATAGGTTGCAAAACTTTAGAAAAAACTAACGTCCATACTGCCCTGCAGCTGGCCTTCGGTTTAAGTAATCGGATAATGTTTTTTACTTGATTTTTATTGATTTTGGTATTAGATATCGGCAAGGACACTTAGGTCAGATCTCTTGCAAAAAATTAGCTTTTGGTGAAGATTTTAGATTTAGATTAAGGTGTAACGCAGCTTTTTAAAATAAAATTAATAGGTAAGCCTGTTTTAGAAACATACTTGTCTAGTAGGTATACCTGTCGCACGTACACTGCACTGGTGCATAGATTAGGGAACAATTAATTCCATTATTTACAGTCCTTTACGTTACCCGAACCCATCCCTACATGTGTTACTAGGGCAGTGCTACAGAGTGATAATACTGGTAAGCTTTGGTAGTAAGCTATGGCATAGAATAAAAACAACATTTTTTATTCCTTCATCTATGGCTATGGTATCATATCGTAGCGTACAGTCCGGCAAGTATAACTTGGCGTGCCTGTGCGCCACTGTGCTTTTACTTTGTACTTTGATAACAGTTTCTCTTAAACCACTTTTAATTACTTTTGGCATTATTGAACTATTTTAATGTAGCAGATTTGTCAACAATAATGTCGCGGTAATCTCTCAAACGTCAAACTCACAGTTTCAATTAAAAGAATTAGTTCCAAAAACCACCACCGCCAAGTTATACTTGTGGCACTGTACTCGTAATTTCACCGATCGGTTCGAAATATGCCTGCAGGTGAAATGTACAATGAAGCTTGTATAGAAGAAGGAACGACTACTAATCTTATCACCGTCTTCGTGATTGATCGTGATCGTGATCAATGGTGTATTCAATAAGAACAAGTAAAAAAAATTACATATGTATAAAAGATTAGAAGCTATGCACAATATATTTTACTTAAACATTTATCTACTTTATGAATATCACTGGTCTCACTCACTTACGAATAAAAAGCAAATATTCTGAAAACGTTTAACCCCTAGTATAACCAGCTCATCAAATGTCTCTGACCTGTGTCATAGGAATAGAAAGTGCGGAACATAAACAAAAAAAATTTTTAAAAGAGTACAAGGCACATTTCCTTCTTCTGAAAATAACCACATAAGATAGATATAGATACATGTATCTGATATAAACCTTACGCCATTTGCTATAACATCGCGCCGAAATATAGTTCAATTGCGTATAAATTGAAAATAGCAACGTTATTATTTGCCGTAGATTTGTGTATGAAAGCGACGTCCTCGGGTCGAAGAGGGTGCTCTTGTAGATTGCGTCAAAGGTTGTCGCTGCCAGAGTTGACGGTTACAAAGGGCGATCCTACACGTCAAAGGATTTGCCACGTCCATAGACGCATTTACGATGTTGATTGTAACGACAATATTGTGTTTTGACGTGAACCTATAATATAAGTAATTTTAATGCCTATAATATACGCAACCTATAAAATAAACCTATAATATATAATATAAGTAATTATATTGATATATTATTTACGTACCCTTGGTAAAAAATTTTCGACCTAGGTACGTGAATTACATTCGTAATATAACATTAATAATGTTACAAATTCACGATAATTTTAAAACAAAAATGTAATGCTGTTTTAGCAAAGCTGTATATGAAAGAAGGTTAATAATCATAGTGTATTCTAGGCATAGCGTGTTCACCATCTTCGACCACATCATCGCTTACTACCAGGCGAGAATGTGGTCAAACGTTTGCCTATAAGATATTAAAATCATAAGATCGTTGAAAAAACTAAAAAGAACCGACTTCCATTGAAGTATAATAAATAATAATCATAACATACCATAACAGCATAACAAATAAGCTGGCCAAGTGCAAGTCAGACTCGCACTCGTAGGGTTCCGTAACACAGTAAAGTATTCTATAACTATGATTTTTCGCAACTGCAAAAATAACTTTGTTCTTCATAGTGTTTGTATGAAAAACAAAGTTATACTTGCGGTCGTTATATCTCAGCAACTGCTGACTGTATCTCGTTCAAACCAATTTTTGTTGTGAGTTTTTATTTAGATCTACAGCATATATTTTTTTTAGATTTTTCACTCCCATACTTTAAAAGTTAGAGGAGGAGGGGAAGGGGGGGGCACACATTTTACCACTTTAGACGCGCCTATCTTTCAAATGATTGACATTGAGAAAAAAATATTTTAGGAACGTCAATGTCACTTTTAAAGACCTATCCATAGACACCCCACACGTATTGGCTTGAATTTTTTTTTCAATTTCATGTATGGGACGCCCCCCCTTAAACTTTTATATTTTTGTATAAAAATCGGAAAGCAGTTCACAGAATACATCTACCTACCAAGTTTCAATTCTGTAGTCCTAACAGTTTTGGAATAAAATGGCTGTGACATATGGAAGGACAGACAGACAGACATGACGAATCTATAAGGATTCCGTTTTTTGCCATTCGGCTACGGAACCCTAAAAAATAATAATCAAAATCGGTTCATAAACAACGAAGTTATCCGCGAACAAACATAAAAAAATAAATATATACGGTCGAATTGAGAAACGTCCCTTTTGAAGTCGGTTAAAAAAAGTTGATGCTTCAGAATCTCGGCGAAATTTGTTCTAAAATAATAATATAATGAACCGATAGTGTTAAATTCAGAAAGCTTTATTCTTTCCTTTCATCAGGTTACCTACTATTTTAGACACCTTCATACATTTTACGTTATCCTATACGCATTGAATCTATAAAAAATCATGAAGTTTTGGCGGTTAAATTAATTAAATTAATTAAATAAGGTTCTCAATTCAACATCAAAAGTTTAAACGATATTATTTTTGTATGTCACTTTATCGGTAAACGGTAAAAAATGTGTTCATTAATTTTGTCTTCCAAAGAGTTACCCTGAGTAATCGAGGACCCTGAAGTATGGTCTCGAACGTAAGCAGAGTTAAAACAGAAGAAAAACAAAAGTTAGTAACTGATCCATTCATTCTCATCATCTGTTTACATTGTACAATCATATATTATATCAGAAAGTGTTTCATATTTTGTGATTATTATTGACTTTGTATTTCATTTGTTATATTTTTCAAATCGTTCAACTCACATAAACGATGTACTGTCTGTATTTTCATAACTGAATGTAAAGAAACCTTTAGCTCGGCAGGGCGCAAATTGCTCCAAACTTGACACATCAAAAATGCCACTATACCTACTTAGACATTTTCGCAGTAAGTAGGTATGTTCAAAGAAAAGTCTTTAGCTGGGATTGATTCAAGGCGTTAATATCAATCGTTATATCTGAAATAAAAAAACTATTTTTGAAAATTATCTAATGAACGATTCAACTGCTGCAGCTAATAGATTACCTTATGTACAGAATTAACTTTGGGGTTATGGTTTGGATATGGCGTTCCATATTACTTTATCAATCAGATAAGTAATATTCAGCCCAATTCAATATATATTTAACACGAAGAGAAAAAAAAACTTTTTTGTTTATTATTAACACTGAAAAGTATAATGTAAAATATATTTTAATGCAAGCTTGCACCTGGAAGATTTTATTTGTTATGATGTCCACGGGTCAAAAAAATATTGAATAGATCGACCCAACGGATTCCCGTTACATAGTCACACTCTGGGTCACTTTTTATCTTTTTTTTATGTAAAAAATGGCATGTGCTCGACAAATTATGCATTTCGTTGCATCACAATGGCACGAGGCGCGCCGCGGCACGAGTGCTTATTATATTTTTTAGAAATTGCACATTGATGTCAAGCGAAGGACCTTTGTGTCATGTGGCGTCTTCTTGCCGCACATTGTGTTCTTAGTCACGCGTGGCATTATGTTATTTTGATTATGGATTTACTGACCGATGCTCGGAGGGTTCGCATTTAATTAGCGAAAAAGAACTCTGACAGAGTATTGATAATTATGTGATTGAAGAAAAAAAGTCTACATAGCCTACATAGCCTCGCAGATGAAATCTCCATTCACAAGCTGACTGCAGATAAGCCGCAGGACGCGACGTCCCTTGTTTGCATCAAACAAAGATTTCGTCGCGCTAAACTTATCTAACGTTTGCACAGGGACATTACAAAAAATGTATGTCGATGTTATTTTTGAATTTGTGCAAGGCAAGGAAGGAATTTGACAGCGGACGAAGAGTCGTGGACGGTACAAAAGGTGACAGCTCCGGCGACCGTGGAAGGAGTGTGCGACGTTCACACAAAGACGGGAGACAGATGAAAGACGTTATGAATGGGAATGGAAAGAAGGAGTGATCGAGCAGTGTCCGTAGATTGTGCTCGCCCGCCCTCGGCCCGTGCTTCCCCCGCTGCCCGCGTCTCACCGGACATGAATCCGCACAATGCCCATACCCATACGATACCTATCGCTAATCCATTGTAGAAGAAAATACATAGGAAAGTTATTTATATATATTTCAAACTTATAAATAATTAATCAATATTACCTAACCTCGTGATATCGTTCGCCTGAGAATTTCTTAATTTATTTTTGTCCTACATGTAAGTAGTACCTATTCCTGTCGGAACACAAAATACCCCAATATTACGCGCCTATTAGATCACCGAATTGTATAAGTAGTTGGATATGACTCTGATCTTGTAGAAACTAGGTTTAACAGGACTTTGGTATGTAAACTAAATAAAATAACATAAGAATCAATTGATTGGTATATAAAACTAAAAAACTGTTCGATGGAAAAAAAGGATCAAGCTTTTCCGTTGAAATAACACGAGGAGTTCTGTAAGTGGGATAGTGTAGGATATAATTCACATTTATGCGGACGGCCGACGGTGCGTATCGAGTCTCAGGGATAGTTCGCAGGGACAATTTTATTCTCTCTCGGAGTAAAAGGGAATTATTCATCACACCCGGAAGGGGAGAGCCCGTGACGCAAGCATAGAATAGCCCACCTACCGCCTAACGAACGGACTAACCACCCTGTCTGATAATTTCTATTTCGGACTATAATTCGATGTATTAAAGTCTCCTTTTGTTTGTCACCACATATCCGTCGGGCTTTTTGATCGATTCGTAGGGTCCAGTTGACTGTTGCCAGTTGCAGAATCAAAACTTTAAACGGTCGTCGAGAACAAAGGGCTTTCGGACAGGGCTCCGCGGGATAAATATTCAATGCGAATCCTTTGGAGGCAATATTTTATACCTTATTTTTGTTCCACTATCTCCCCATCTATAAGCTCTCACCTGCAGAAATACATATAGTTTAACGAATAAGCAAAGAATCAAGAAATCCGTAACACTGTATATGGGGTAAGTATGAAATAAAGATATTTTTTAAATAACGTATGAAACATCTTTTTAATTTCAATAGGTGACGGTCTATTAATAAATTACATAACTTTGTATTAATTGAGTGTTCTTTAAATGTTAAAAAAACACGAACAATTAGTTCATTCGTTATTTCGGACGAGTCTACATTGAAGTGTCAATCTACGTAAACAAGTTTGTAATCAATCAAAGATTATTGTTATTGGATCTTGATCGACCGCCCTTCCTACCTTTTATTATAAAGTAAACTAGATTTGTGCAAACTTTAACGTAAATTTACATTAAAATCACACACAAATAACAAAAAAACTGGCTAAAATTCGAGTTCATTGTGTGCGATTGATTCGTAACGGCCGAGCGCGCAATAATGTGAATGAAATAAATATTCACGATTTTTGTAATTTCGGCGGCGCTAGCGCACATCTGTCGTTCACACGGAAGGGATCCTATTCTATTGTAGTAGTCACCATACTCATAGGTATGTATGAGACTGGATAGTCGTGTTTCATATCAATTAATACAAGTAATTACAACGTATGAACTAAATATATATAAAGAAAATGACATCAAAAGGTACCTAATAAAACAACTAAAAGTAACTAAATGTTTCAGGATGGATGGCTCATCGTTTCAACCGTGGCAACCCATCTTAGTTTTTGTCGTAACAATTAAAATAAATGAATATTTTGTAAATGTGGCCTCGCTTTTTTATGGTAGTTAGTGATTTTTCTCGACATCCGACATCGAAATCTTTTGTAGATATTGTTAAATGCTGCTGCAAAAACATTAGCAAGGTTCTATCTGCTATTCAACAATAGCCCGACTTTATGTCATAAAATACGGTCGTGCTCTAGTTTGCAAAACTGGCCTTAAATTTGGCTTTGTTTCAGATAACAACGCAATAGGACAAATTACTTGCGCATGTCGGAACACTTTGTTCCTAGTCCCTTTGTTTACTTTCGCTTTTAATATTTACTTTATGACGTCACTAGAATAAGGCGTCTACCGAAAAGGCTTGCGAATATTGATATTTGTTGTGTTTTATGGGCCGAAATTGGCCTAATTGTTAACATTTTATTTACCTGTTTAGTTTTGAATAACTATGATGAGATTGTCTAAGGCATTTGTAGTTCTTTGCGCATTCCGTCTTGTTGGAAGCTTATATTATTATTACATGTAATCTTTTACATAAATAGAATATAAATATCTATATTTAAACGAAAGTTTATGTATAAAAAGTTAAATTAATTGATTAATCAACATAATTTTTTCAATCTAATTTGTTTATGTAGCAGGGCCTACCTAATAAGTTATAAAGTTAATACAATAATAAAATAATATCATATGTTATTCTAGAATTAAGTCCTTAATCGTTATTGATCTATCTCCATAACACGAAACCGGTTACTATAACAAAGCAAGCGAAAGGGTGGTCCATAAAACATGTTTTGAAGGGGTATACACAGCATTGAATAAGACTTGTAAACAATAAGTATTTGTGCGAATAACGCTTGCGAGATGAAAGGAAAGTGAGAGTGTTAGGCGAATTCCTTTTATTTCTGTGTAGAGTGATGCGTCCTTGAATTCCTTTCGGCAAGGCTTAATTGTGGTTTCACGTCTTCAAAGAGTTGGTGGCTCCTTTGAGCGGACGCCAGCGAGCAGCCTTTCGAAACAAAGAAACACTCAACCTTCATCCTCACTGCACATTCAAGCTCGATTTTGTTTAGTTCAGAAAGTAAATAGGTATTACACAAGAGCATAAAGAAAAAATCGATGTCTGTTAGTTTTTAATATTCTTGCTATTATCCTGCTAAAATTATAAATATCTGTGTGTTTGTGTATTTGTTCCTCAATCACGCAAAAACGGTTAAACGGATTTGGATAAAATTTGATATAAAGAGCGTTTATATTCTGGATTAACACATACTTATAAATATATTTTTACACGAGTGAAGCTGCATAATACAGTTAGTCTTTTAATATATGATCTTCGTGACGTATCTTGCTGTGTACCTACCTTTATAGAAGTTCAAACGAAAAACAATCACTTTATACAAATATTTGAACAAATCTTATATTAAAGACAGTCGAGATTAGATTAGATTAGACAGACTCGATACTAAACTTTGACAAATCTGCTAATGTAAATGTTAGTAAATTAAGAAATTCACATGAAATAAAAGTAAAGCATAGTTAAAACAAAATTTCATACTAATTGATGTCGTTGATGCCTTTTGTTGCTAATTTACGACGTTAGCAAAAGCAAATAAGTATAAATCAACATTACAATCTAGATCTCATCTTTGGGTCCAAAATCAGCTGTTTCGGGACAATATTTGCTTTAATTAACGACTTACATTGATTAAAGATAAGATAAGAAGGCACCTGCCTCGTCGGCAAACTTTGTTGTTTGTCTGCGAATAGTCGCGATACAAACATCTCCTTGTTTTACTTCAATTTATAGCTAGAAGAGAAACGAGGGTCTGCTTCCGAAACCGTGGCAAGGTGCGCGGCGTGTGCGAGATAACAGACCTAAACATCCTGTTGAATAGGGATGATGCACTACACTAAAACGAGACGAAAATTCACTTTTTTATCAACAAAAAACTTCCTTTTTTATCACCCCATGCTTCCATTTTAAACCTTACGCAAAGGACGTAAAGATAATTTTGTAATTTTAGACCAGGACACGCGACAGAAGCAGGTGGGAGCAATGCACTTAAAAAACTCAAAAACAAATTTCATTATGCTTTCTAAATGGAGTGGCTTATTCCATGTTTAGTATTTGTTTGATTTGATGGTAGATTCTATCTTTAATGTTATACTTATTATAATATCTGTATTATAATTATACACTGAGCCGCAATAAAAGCGGGTTGGTTATTAAAACTGCGGTAACTCTTAAAATATCTGAGAATCCTTTCAAAATAAAATGGCCAAGTGCAAGTCGGACTCGCACTCGAGTGGTTCCGTAACACATTAGAGTATTTTATATCAGCCTCAAGACCTATATATAAACAACCCGCACGTATAGGTTGAAATGGAAATGATTTTTATTTTAGTTTCAGTTCCATGTATGGGGAGCCTCCCCCCAACCTTAATCATTTATTTTTCTATTATTGTATAAACATCATAAAGCGGTTTACAGAATACACCTACTTACCAAGTTTCAACTGTGTAGTCTTAATAGTTTCGGAATAAAGTGGCTGCGACATATGGACGGACAGACATACAGACATAAATACTGACAGACAGACATGACGCACCTATAAGGTTCTGTTTTTTGCCATTCGGATACGGAACCCTAATAAAAACCATATTAAAGTAATCTTTAAAAATATAGAACGTCTTTATTAAATAAAATAAAGACGCGCACTTGTAGAGTTCCGTAATACAGCAGAGTGTTTTATAACTATAATTTTTCGCTAGCAAGGAGTAAACCTTGTTTTTATAGTGTTTGTATGAAAAACAAAGTTATATTTGCGGATTTGAAAATGTGCGATACCTCAAAAACCCTATTTGTGTTAAAAGTGTTTATTGAGATTTACAGAATGTATTTTTTTTTTTAGTTTTTCACTCCCTTAGTTACACATTTTACCACATCTTCCAAAGATTGACTTTGTGAAAATATAATTTTAGGAACCTCAATGTAATTTTTAAAGATCTATCTATATACACCTCGCACGTATAATATATGTTTAATATTTTTTTTTGCCGATAATTTTTTTTTTAGTTTCTTTTCCATGTGTATGGGGAGCCCCCCTTATTCTTTTATTTTTGTATAAAAATCGTAAAGCGGTTTACAGAATACATCTACCTACCAGGTTTCAACTCATCATCATCATCATCATCATCAGCCTGTATCAGTCCACTGCTGGACATAGGCCTCTCCCAAGATGCGCCACTGAGCCCGATCTTCGGCTCTTCTCTTCCAATCACTGCCCACCGCTTTGCGTATGTCGTCGCTCCACCTGGTCACAGGACGTCCTACGCTACGTTTGCCGATTCGCGGTCTCCACTCTAGGACAAGTCTGCCCCAACGGTTATCAGTCCTGCGGCAGATATGACCAGCCCACTGCCACTTCAGCTTGCTAATCCGATGAGCTATGTCGATAACTTTAGTTCTCTGGCGAATTACTTCGTTCCGGATTCGATCCCGCAGAGAAATACCGAGCATAGCTCTCTCCATAGCTCGCTGAGCGACTTTAAGCTGGTGGACCAGTCGGACTGTGAGTGTCCACGTCTCGTCTCCGTATGTCATCACAGGTAGGACGCACTGGTTAAAGACTTTTGTCTTTAGACACTGTGGTATAGGCGACGAGAAGACTCGACGGAGTTTTCCGAATGCTGCCCAGCCCAGCTGAATTCTTCTCTGGATTTCCTTCTCGAAGTTATGTTTGCCTAGTTGGAGCGTTTGCCCTAGGTAAACATACTTAGTGACAACTTCGAGTGGGATTCCATCTACGGCAATCGGTTCCGGAACAACGTGCTCGTTGTACATGACTTTGGTTTTGTCCAAATTCATCCGGAGTCCGATGCTACGAGAAGAATCAGCTAGGCCATTCAACATCCTTTGTAGGTCCTGCAGCGTCTCTGCCATAATGACGATGTCATCTGCGAATCGTAAGTGAGAGATGTACCTGCCGTTGATGTCAATGCCACGATCTTTCCAGTCCAGCGTCTTAAACATATCCTCCAAGGCGTTAGTGAACAGTTTCGGGGATATGACGGCCCCCTGTCTCACTCCTCGACGCAGGTGGACATGTTTAGTTCGCTGGTTCTGTACTTGTACAGTCATCGTTGCGGCATTATATAGACATCTCATCACTTCGATATATAGCCAGTCGACTTGGCAACGCTGCAAGGACTTTTTTTTTTATTTTTTTATTTTTATACGTTATAGGCTAGCGTTTGACCACTATCTCACCTGTTGGTAAGTGATGATGCGGTCGAAGATGGTAAGCACGCTAGGCCTAGAATGGGAACTGGCTCTCAAGGATAGCTGCCGGAACACATTAGATGTTTGGTGACAGATTTTCTAACTTGAGGGTGGTAGCTGGCCAGGCGGACACTAGATAGTGTCCTACCACCATGCGGGGGTTTCGTTGGTTTTTTAACGATGTTTTTCCTTCACCGGAGGGCCACTGTGAGAAGCGCACATAAATTTTTCGATAGAAAAATCCATTGGTGCGCGGCGGTTTGAACTCGGTACCACGGCATCAAAGCCGAACGTTCTCCCGATTACGCCACCGGGCCCTCAAAGAGACTCGAGAACAGACCAGGTTTCGATTGAGTCAAAGGCCTTCTCATAGTCCACAAATGCTAAGCACAGAGGCCGATTATACTCTTCGGTCTTCTGTACAATCTGCCGCACCGTGTGGATGTGGTCTATGGTGCCGTAACCGCTTCGAAACCCGGCCTGTTCCGGAGGTTGAAACTCGTCGAGTCTTCGCGCAAGACGGTTCGTGATGACCCTTGAAAACAGCTTGTAGACATGGCTCAGAAGCGAAATCGGGCGATAGTTTTTCAATAAGGTTTTGTCTCCTTTTTTGAAAAACAAAACCACCATGCTTCTGTTCCATGCCTGTGGAGTTCTCCCAGTAAAGAGAACGGAATTAAATAGCTGCTGAAGCTGTTGAACTGCTGGAGCTCCTCCGGCTTTTAAAAGCTCCGTTGTGATTCCGTCTTCTCCTGAGGCTTTTCCATTTTTGAGTTGATTAAGGGCCATCACGATTTCGTCTCGGCTAATTTCGGGCAGATCTTCTGTGAAGTGGCGGGTTAAGGTGGCTCTAGAATCCTCAGTATCGGGTTCGGGCCTTGAAGCATGCGATGCGTAGAGCTTGCCGTAAAAGTCTTCAACTTCCGACAGAATCTCCGGCTTGGATGCGACGACGTTCCCCGTTGACGTTGTCAGCTTTGTGAGGTGGCTTCTACTCAGAGGCTGGACGAACACTTTCGACCCCCGATTCTGCTCAATTGATTCTTTAATCAAGAGCGTGTTAGAGGATCGGAGGTCGCGTCGTACCAGCTTCTTTATGGATTTGTTGCGCACCAGGTTAGTTGACAAAGCTGACAAAGGGTCTGTTCGTCTTTCTTCCATTAGCCGAAGTGTTTCTGCCGAGAGTTTGGACTTTTTGCCCGTACGCTTGCTCTCGCAAAACTTCGTCCCTTCATCCCTGAGGATTTCCACCACTTCTTCGAGTTTCTGGTCTACGTCATCTGTGGTTTCCAAGGCAGCAAATCGATTTTCCAATTTTAATTGGAAGGTTCAACTGTGTAGTCTTAATAGTTTTGGAGTAAAGTGGCTGTGACATACGGACGGACGGACGGACGGACGGACAGACAGACAGACAGACTTACAGACAGAGACACATGACAAATCTATAAGGGTTCCGTTTTTTGCCATTCATCTACGGAACCCTAATACAAAACCGTGAAAAAAAAAAAGTCGATTTTAAAAATTTGAACAACGAATCTGTTTGTTTTACTGTTTGTGTCTATTATATTATATAAATATTCAATAAAAAACATGCCATTAACCCCTCAAGAACATGTTAGAATTCTGATAATGCTTCAAAACGGATGCAGTCATCGTTATAAAGCAAGAACTGGAGTGTCAATATCAACTGTTCAATGAGTACAGTTAGCGATTTAAAGAGAATGGATCCAATATTCGCAGACCAGGAACAGGCCGAACAAGGTGCACGACCGTATGGGAGGAGCGATATATGGTGTCAAAAATGTTAAGGAATCGATTTCGAACGGCTGTTTAAGTATAAATCACCTTCTGCGTAATGGAGGTAGCAATCCGAGCACGTGTACAGTAAGGCAATGTCTTGTTGAAACAAATTTGAAGCGATTTAGACCCACAAATGGTCCAAAACTCTAAAGGCAGCATATAAATTTAATGTTGAGTTACGCTAGAGAAACATGAATTGTGCTCTGAATAACTGCTCAAGAGTAATATTTTCGGATGAGTCTAGGTTCATGCAATACACGCACGATGGCTGGCACAGACTATACAGAGTCTACTCTACTCTACTATTAACCAACCATTGTATTGATGTAAAAGTGTAGATGCGTGCGAGTGTGAACGGCGGAGGCTCTATAAACGCGAGGGCTGGAATTTCTTCTGAAAGCCGCCGAGTTAGTCTAGTAGCGATAGAAAATGGCACTTTAATTACAGAAAGATACGTAACGGTGAATTAAATCTTTAATAAGTTTTTCGGCCTATTCTCGTACTTAGAAAACAAAAGCGTGAACGCCATCTTTATGCAAGATAACGCTCGACCCATACAGCTCGTATAGTATTTGACTACCTTGAAGATGTCGCTATTATTATATGCATGGAGTTGCCAGCACGCAGTTCAGACTTGAACCCTATCGAGGATGCCTTAAATGAACTGGGACGACGTGTACGCCAGCGAAATTCCCCTCCAATCACGCTTCGTGAACTGACAGTAGCACTGACTGGAATAGGAGAATGGAATATTCTCCCAATTTCTCCATTCAGCATCGGCTTAGAAATCTGATGGAAAGCATGCCTGCCCGTATAATATATAATAGCTGTATTAAAAGTTCGTAATGGCAATACACAATATTAAAAAAATAATATGTAAAAAGTGCAAATTCGATATCAACCTAAAAAAGACGATATATATAATGATATAAATCGTCTTTTTTAGGTTTCCGTACCCAAAGGGTACCAACGGAACCCTATTACTGAGACTTCACTGTGCGTCCGTCCGTCCTTCCGTCCGTCTGTCCACACTTGCCATTTTCTCAAACTAAATATTGCTATTTCGCCTAAAGTAATACATACTTTGTTAAAATTTCAAGTGCGTGCAGACGGATATAACAATAACTACTAAAATTAAAACAAAATTAAATATTAAAGGGGATCCCCATACAATAAACGTGTCTTTTTTTAGCGTTTTTTACTTGTTCCTATAAAGAGTAATAGATAGAGACTTGAAAATGTCACAAAGTATGTCATAACAACAAATACATAAAAACAGAATAAAATAAAAATTAACACACAGACAGACAGACAGAGTGATAGAGTTACAAATGTTTTTTGTAATATTAACTCTGCATGTGTTAGTAAATGCATTTTAATTTGATACAATAATGTCTGACTTTTTTCTTGTAGCAAGTAAAATAATGGTAGGTATTTATTGTGTAGGTTTTGTGCTTGGACTTGAATGGTCATGGTTGCAACCTCGTATACATGTATCTCTACTATCCAATACATTGCAAGTCGTATAACATAGCCCAGGTTTTCCAACAGTAATGCGTACTGACGATAGAAGCAAACAAGCTTGCTCATCTAAACCATGTCATTTTCCGCCTAGCTCACTCCGCTGAATCCGGTGGCAATGGAAAGCAAGAACCAGTTTTCTGTGAATTTCTTAGACTAAGGCAAAACTACTTTGCTCCGTTCAGCTTGGCCATTTCCCGCTTATTACCAATTCGCAGTGGAAGACGGGCATTTGGAGGACAATGGTCAACCCGACTTTTCAATCATCTATATGATCTGCCGCACTGTATAAATATGGTCGATGTTAAACCATATTGGTTCAACTAAAAACTAAAACAGTCTAAAACAGTTTATTGAACTTGCCAGGTTCATGCAAGTATAGTAATAATAACAAAGTATAGGCATCAATTACAACATGAGTAGCGGAAGTCCTAAGACTGCCTAAGAGCCATAGAATACAATACCAGTCCTCTTCCGTCTCTTCTGATCTGTCACCTAAAAAAATTATGTATGTTGTTATATTAATTATTCACATCAATGATGTTTATAATGAGTTTATCATATAATATGCTGTAGATATCATAACTTAATAATTAATTAGGCTGGGTTGCATCATCTTTCTTTAACCGTAACTATAACTTTTAACTGGTGTTTTTATATGGATTTTGACAGATTTTTAACTTTTGTTATAGCTAAAGTAAGATGGTGCAACTCAGCCTTAGTGTTTTTATACAAACAGGGTCAGTAAAGTGGTGGGCTAGCAGTTATTCAAGAGGGTTTTGTCTCTTTTTACACAGCTACAAGGACCAAACATCGACCATTTTTTTAAAAGTAGGACTTAATGTAAAACATGCACGTTGATGTTAAAAGAAGCCATCGTAGGGGCGCGTGCCCACTAGAATGGTAAAAATAGTAATGTGGTAAAAATAGTAGCTACGACTGCTACGAGCACAATAAAAACGCTTAATTTACGCGGCCTGCCGCCGTATCCCGACACTTATGCTTTTTATGCGTGTTGTCTTTGAGCCAATAATTGCTCCGAGACCGTTTTGAAGGCCAAAGATAGAAGCGGTTAGTTCTGTCAGGTTTTAATGATTACATAGATATACTGCGCTGGGTTGGATGTAAAATCATAAAAGATGTTCGTCCAGGAAATTCAAAGAAAAATGTTGAAACATGTTCACCAATATTATTTAAATAAGAATGCGGGGTTAGTTTAGATAAAGTGGGTTGATTTTTAGTATCTATATTGTTATAATAACTCTACTTTTATAAAAGGCTACCAATTAAATATTTTATGTCAAGCATCCTACGCTTTTCAACTGACATTCAAAAAGAAGTTTCTCAATACTTCTGTATGTTTTTTGTATGTTTGTTACGCGATTACTCCGCCAATTGTGAACCGATTCGAATGATTTTTTTGTCATGTATAGGATTTTTCTTCGAAGTGGTCTTATCAAAATTGTATCATAATCTGATTTAAGTTTCTCGAAATATATGGTGATAAACGTCTCAAACTTGCTACTGTAACTAACTCGCGTAGTATGTGAAGTCGGTTATTTAGATTTTAGACTATCGTAATTATTTAAAAAAAAACTTAATTCCTTAACTTGCAATATATTTTTAAAATATAATGTTCAAATAGAATTTTTTTATCATTAAAAATTAGCCTCAGAGCAGCATGAAAATTATATAAATATATACAGACTAATTTAAAACGTCCTCCTTTTTCGGTTGAAAAAACAAAATCAAAAGTCTATCAATTTACAAGTATAGTTCGAGACGACCCAAAAAACGTTGCCCTGTCCAAATCACCGCATTTCCTGATTATTATTCAAATGCTATTAAGACTATCACGAACATTTTAAAACAGAATTTAGCCAAATCAGGCGAGCCGTTCTCAGGTGATTTTCCTAACGAACAACATTAAACGTCTTATTAAACAAAATAATATAAATTTAATTCTATCATAACATTAGCTATTATGCAATTCGGCATTTTTATTATAAAAAAATAATAGCTTACTAGCAATGTGGGTTGCACATTACTAGTACCTAGTCTAGTTAACCCCTCCAACTAAGCTAAATATGCTTGTGTTGTGTCTGGAGTGGGTTCATGTCAATAATGCCATGGGTCGCGACTGGCGATCGAACTCACGACCTCTCGAACATCAGGAGCCATTGGGCTAATGCCGCTTATAAAATGAAGTAACATAAGTAAAATAAAATGTAGTATAGTTAACAGGTCGATAAAATAATAATTTACAAACAATACCTTAAACTAAGACAGTATGTACATACGTAAGTTACGGCACTAAATATAAATCCCGATAATCATGTTCTCGAATTAGCTTGTAGGTATCTTGTAAAAGAAAGCAGCAGCGGCCCCACAAGAGACGGGAGCCGGCCGTCTCATAAAATATAAAAAGTGCTTATGTGGCGCTCGCTTCTGAGGGATAAAAAACAACATCAGGAAGGAACATAATGTAGTAGCGCCCATAAAAAGTGAATGCATTGCGTGCACGTGGAGTGCAGCGGGGTGCGGCGGGGTGAGGGGGGACAGTAGGGGGAGGGGCGTGGGGTGTGTTTACGGGAGGGGGGCCGGGCAGCGAGCCACGGCCGCCGCGCGGTCCGCCAGTGTTGTGGTAGGTCGCACCGAACGCGCTCGCATCGCGCCGCACGCACATTCTCGATCGCGACTCCGTGCCGATATGACATACATTATTGCATCGTATTAATTACTTGATTATTATATCAAAGTCAAAACGAACTCTATTAAAGGTTACGTTACAAGTAACAAATCGGACTATAATTTGATAAGTGCTGCTAATAAATGCATTTCGTGAAACTGGCGTGAGATGGCCCTGTCGCTGCAGTCGACGCAGAATTCGAGAGGTTTGTGATTTTTACTTTTACGTGTTGTGTTGTAATTTGTTACGCCGACTGCGGAATGCATGTGTGAAAAGTTTCAAAGTTAGCGGCACGACATGCGTAGCAGGCAGCCGGCGATTGGCCGCGCCGCGCCGGGACTCACACATGTTTATTTGCATTCGAGCTTTTGCAGATTCAGTGAACCGTAGGCAGCAGCGAGCGTAGCGGTGCTGCTACGAGCTGCGATATTACTACGAAATGTAGGCCGCTGCTACAAAATTTAAAATTATTTAAAAGTTAAACAATTCAATATGCGTTTTTTAATGAAAAACAAATAAACCGGTTAATTGTATCCTATTGATTCTTAAGTGAGGACGAACCGTGGGTATGTATTTACTATAAAGATATTTTTATTATTATTTTCTATTTGTTCAGGCAATATTTGTTATTGATGTTATATATTAATTTTATTAACTAGTATGTATAAACTGTCAGTCAACAATAAGCTTCTTTTAGTTTGTATTACTTATTAACCCATTATTAAATTCTTGTTAAATTACCCAACCACAACAAATAATTTAATGTTGCAACATAGAAAATGTTATCCATAATGAAAATATAATTAGTAGGTGAAGTAGAATGGTACTAACTATTTTTAAGCTATATTTAATCATTTACTGGAATCTCAACCCGTTTTATGTCTAATTATAAAGTAATTAAATCTAGTAACATTCATTAAATTATTAACTACTTATAACTAGTCTTTACCAGATTTTGCGTCACTGGATCAGCTTTTATTAATTACTCAGATTATTATTCTATTGTTGGTTTATTGGTATTTTGGGTTTATTGGTTTATATGGTTTATTAAGCAATTTTTACTTACAGCTTCAAGTCAATTCAATCTGAATTATATTTATTATTAGACAGAGTTTAATCAAGTATGCAATTTTTACACATTTTAATATTTGTATTGCCACCACGAGCTGTTAATACAGCTGTTATACGATTTGGCATGCTTACCACCAGATTTTTAATATCTTAAAATCGTTAGTTTTTTATTTATGGATTTTGTTACAATCACCAAAATTTATGAAAAGGGTTTACTTCTTCCTATATTTGTAATGATGATAATAAAATACATTTAATTCTAGTTTTTATTTTAATGATTGCTCAAGTAGTTATTATTTGTGTTTATAATATAATTGCATATTTTTTATCTACTTACTGTTGATGAATTAAAAGATGGAAATTAAATTACAATTTCATAAATTTACATTTCACTCAGTTAAATAAAGCTATCTATATCAAATAATCTATACTCAAATATATTTAAAGATAAAGGTCGATATACGCCTATAAAAGATTTATCTCCGAATTAAATGATACACTTTAAAAAATTCGTGAATTATATTGAATAGTGAATTATATAAAATTATAAATAAAGTCAAAGTCAAAGCATTTATTCAGTATATGGGCAAATTAAAAATTTGCACTTACACACGTCAGATAACATTAAACAGAACATATTCAATAAAAAATATTATGGATATAACAGAAACATAACTTATTGCTTTGAATTTACAAAAAAAAAAAAAACAAAGGTGTTGAGCCATTCAGCTTTCATCTAGACGTCGAACGTCACACTTAAAACACATGTTTAATTCCCCTGATTAATGTAGGCTTGCCAACCGTACTATTACGTGCACCCGCAACCCAGTGCATGTTTCAGTACTTCAGACAATTTTTATCCAAAAAATTGTGAAATAATGAAACATAATAAATAAATACAACGCAGACTAATTGCAGTACAAATCATATTCCGAATGGAACCGATTGTCCGTCTATCAGCTGCATAATACCGTCTCTACAGGCAACCCTAGATCTGCAAACAAAAGATGAAAAATGATTGAACTGAACTGAACTGAATAAAAATTGAACTAGTTGTATATATAGCTCAAAATGAAGATTTTTGTAGTTCTTTGAGTTCCTGCACATTACTTTAATATCTATTATGTGGTAGCTGATAATTTCATAACACAATTTAAAACTTAATAAAGTTACTTTTTAATTGACCAGGCATCTATTTATATTAAACATCATTATTATCAATAAGTTAAACATATAAAAGATGCCAACACAACCACACTATAAAAATTATCCTGTTCGGTCAAAAGATGGTTAGTAAGTCACATCACAATATTTACCTTCCTTTTTTTTGTGTGTATGTTACGCGATTACTCCGTCAAACCGATTCGAGTGATTCTTTTTTAATCGGTAGGGTACATTACCGAGGTGGTCCCATTGTAATTTCTTAGAGATCTGATATGTATATCCAGAGATATGACGATAAGCGTTTCAAACTTGCTACTGAAATTGACTCGCGGGGCATGGAAGTCGGTTGTTTTAGTTTTTAAACTATCTTAATTATCTGTAGATATATTAATATTCATTAAATTAACTACTTCTGTTTTCTTCCATCACTATTACATATATACTTATTATTTATATTAACAATAACATATATGAATTTATAATTCATATATTTTATACTTCATGTTAATTCTACAAAATTCCATAAAGGATCGCCATAAACCCGAGTAATATTTAGCCAATTTTACCCAAATAATCACCATAACCATCGTATTTATATTGAAACATATGTAAAATAAAAACATACATACAAAAAATGGTTAAAACATAACATGGCTTTATCGGGTATAGTATTATAATCATACACATTAACTGTTTATTAGTAGAATGCTTATTCAATAATTCAACTTCAATATAAGGAATTAAAGTGATATGTTATATTTTGGCTCCTGAAACACCGCTTGACTAGTTCAGGAGCCTATGGATTCAAAACACTTGTACCAGAAATTATGTCAATAAAGATTATTTGTATTTAAAAAAACCTGTTGGTAAGTGATGATGCGGGCGAAGATAGTAAGCACGCTAGGCCTAGAATGGGAACTGGCTTTCAAAGATATCTAATATATCTATATGAATAAATGAATGATGCTTTATTGCACATCACGAAAAAAATATATTTGTACTTTATTACAAACAGAAAAACAGTACATAAGATATCGGAAGAACAAAAAGCGGTCTTATCGCTTAGATTGATCTATATATAATAATATGGCCGGGGTGTGCAGCTATAAGTTAACACTAATATTAAACATACTTTAAATTCATACCTATACATATATACACAAACATGATACACATCTACAATATCTAAACGGGTCGGGAATTACAAAACTCCCAGCGTGATATAACAGAAGGATGTCACAGTGAAGCCCTGTTCTTGTTAACCCTAAACCGAAACCCGTGAAGCGTAATCTGTAGAGCGTACCTACCGCTTACTGAGTACCCAACTACCTACTAGTGTTAGACTAATCCCATTACACGCGCCGAAATTAGGCCATCGACATCTGCTCCTTACTTGTTAGTCGCTATTTTTGTTACTTTACGAGAAAACCTACTCTCTCGTGCGTGTTATACTATTTCACTTTAATATTTTAGTTCCTAGTTACTGATTGCAATGAAGGTTACTTGATACCGTACACTTAAAAAAACAAATACTTAAAATAAATGTTATAACTTCAAAATGTTTCGATTTAATTTAGACAGTTTACTGTAAATACTAATGAGTAGAAACTATAGTTTATCATATAAATAATATAATGAACATTTAATGTAGGTATTAATGTACTGTCTTAATATGTTTTTGGCCAAATCTAATAATTTTTCTTAATTTTTCTCAATTAATTAATTATGTTTAGTCAAATAAATAGGTAATTTTCTAAATAGGTATTGAAAACGACTTATTAAAGCAGTTAAAAGGTTGAACCTGATTGAAGTACAGTAGCTTAAAGAGCAACAACGAATGAGTAAGTGATCGAGACGGTCGCTATCGGCTGAACCCTTGCACGATAATGAGTTATGAAGTTGCAGCCGCAGGCGACTCCATAAAAGTATTGAATATGGGTTATTGACAAATATTTATGGAGTATAAAGAGGGGATAATTACAACTCTTTAGCACATAAAAAGCGGCATACGGAAGGGTGCGGCGTGCTGTAAAAATTTATCACCAACATTGTCGCGGCCGACGGGCCCGGCCGCCCAATAAAAATGACACATTAGTACCGCTATTGGCTCTTGCCTTTTGACAGCACCTCATAATGGCTTTTTTATTATTATTTAAAACGCATTATATTGTTAATGTCTTATTTTTTTACGAATCTGGGAAATATTATTCATATCTATAGGTAAGCATAACTTCGAATAGTTTACAAGATAGGTATGAAGTATAACTTTTAAGTACAATGCCTTGATGCCAAAAGCAAGCCTTGACAAGCTCGATAGAATTAGTTGGTGTTTCTTCTCTGATGGGAGTACAAAACACAAGTAGGTTAGATTCGACAGTCATTCAGTTTTCCTCTTTTGTCTGCACATCTCCTAGGGTTGCCACTATTACGACGGTATTGTGCAACTGATAGACGGACAATCAGTGCCTTTCTGAATATGATTTGTACTGTGATCAGCTTACGTTTTATTTGTTTATTATTGTGTTTCATTTCATTATATATCACAATTTTTAGAACAAAAATTGTCTGAAGCATTATAACCACTAAACAGCATACTTGTACTATTCATTATTCTGTGCTATAACATGCATTGGGGGTATATGCATATGTAGTACGGCTGGCCCCTACATTAATCAGAGGAATTAATGTTTTTAGTAATCTGACATTCGACTATTTTATGAAAGTTGAATGGCTCAATACTTTTTTTTTTATTCTTAGCGATATATTTATAAAATATATATATTTCGAATATTTATTGATATGATTTATTTAATGTCATTGGACGCGTGTAAGTGCAGTTTTTTTATTCTGATCCTATACCGAATAGATGCTTTCTATTTAAAATTCAAAATAACTTAGTTAGTTACTTTTGTGAAAATTATTACAAAATACGTAAAATGTTACTAAGAAGTATTGAAAGCATTTCCAGTAGTTGTAAAATGTAATTATCTTCTTTGATACGGATCATAAAAAAGTTAAGCATAGTCCGAATGTTAATGTATTTACTTGTTTAAACTTTTACATTAAAGTTGTCGCGTTGTGATTCTGATCACATCACGAGTGCGGTTCGTTGCTCGTCCTCGAAACACTGAGAGGAATGTTATTAAAAAGTTATGGCATAAGCTCGCTACGTGTCGCCGACACCGCGCACCGCACCGCACCGCCGCGTCGCCACCCTCTAATCAGAAACTTTAAAATTATCTTCTACTACACCTCGGCGTATCTCAGTCAACGCGCCTTTTAAATACTTCTCGCCCCAGGTAAATTGACTTTTCAACGAAATCATATCAAAAAAGAGATGAACAGATGACAAAATATTTTGCCTCTTTCAATTAAGCGCTATGGCCGAGAGCGGCGCGGCGCTCGCCGAGAATTAATTCCACGGCTAAGTAGATAATGTAAGAAGCTCGCCGTGCCGCCTCTTCACGCCTCAAGGAGAACTTTCAATTATGATTTTGTCTAATTTTAATTAAGTGCTCTCAAAAAGGCTTTTCTTCAACGAAATTAATATTTGAATATAATTTGGGCGGAGCGGGCACGGCGGGCGGAGTTTGCCGCTCGAGGAATAATTAATTCCATTATATAGGTAAGTGGTCCGGTGGCTCCCAGTCGCCCGCACCATGCCCCCTCTGATGACACGGCGGGTTCCTCTGCTGCTTTCATTATTTCGATCTTTGATTGTCAATTCATCAATTTGTCAAATTCCCTTGTTTTAACCCTTTGAACGGAGCATATATGAACATAAAGAAACGCCTCAGTTTAAATGCAGACTATCAGAAACTACATATAACACGGACGGAAACTAATAGGTCTCGAAGCATAGCGACACGATTTGCGCAACAGGTCGGGGCGGAAGCGACCTGCAGCGGTAACGGAGCGACGTGATTGCGACCAAATGTTTCCTTCGCAGCGTCTGCTTCACTTTTTGCCCAGTTTTTTTGCCCTCTCGTTGATAAGTACGCTATCGATAGTTTCGACTCCGGTGTTTGTTTAGGTAGAAACTAACTCTCAACGGAAGTGATCTCGTCGAGAATCTTCACTCTTTACCACGTCTCACCTAAATCGATTCATAAATAAATCAACCGGATACATTGCATACTCGTAGTCCACGTCGTCATTACATACGGAATTAGAATGAAATTATCTTTTGTTTTTGAGGGCCCGGTGGCGTAATCGGGAGAACGGTCGGCTTTGATGCCGTGGTACCGAGTTCAAACCCCGCCGTGCACCAATGGATTTTGCTATCGAAAAATGTATGTGCGCTTCTCACAGTGGCCCTCCGGTGAAGGAAAACATCGTTATGAAACCAACAACCTCCGCATGGTGGTAGGACACTGTCTAGTGTCCGCCTGGCCAGCTACCACCCTCAAGTTAGAAGATCTGTCGCCAAAACATCTAATGTGTTCTGGCAGCTATCCCTGAGAGCCAGTTCTCATTCTAGGCCTAGCGTGCTTACCATTTTCGACTGCATCATCACTTACCAACAGGTGAGATAGTGGTCAAACGCTAGCCTATAAGATATAAAAAAAAACTTTTATATATAGAACATAGAAAGAAGCAATTGTCTTTAGATACTCGTACTCGGTGGAATAACCCCGTATAACCTATATTTTGTATTGTCCATAGGTGTGTCCGTGAGGTCGCTGTCGAGCATGCGTCAGGAGTCTCTCCCGATGTTGGCGGAGCGGCTGCTGGCATCGCGCGCGGCGGCGCTGGTGGCCGGGCTGCCGGCGGAGCTGTACTCGGGCGCGCTGCTGGCCGCGTGGCCACCCTCGCCACCCGCGCCGCTGCTGCCACCGCCTGACCTGGAACGCCGCAAGCGCCGCCGTACTCCCAAACTCGACGACGCCACATCCGCTCCTCCTTCGCCGCCGTCGTCTGGCTCGTCCCCCGGCGCCGCCGACCCTCCCCGCGATAA
Organism: Cabera pusaria; assembly: GCA_954871355.1. NCBI lineage: Eukaryota > Metazoa > Arthropoda > Insecta > Lepidoptera > Geometridae > Cabera > Cabera pusaria. Next base: position 17,663,317 of record OX940888.1, read on the forward strand.
GCTGTTCACCTGCAAGGTCTGCTCCCGCTCGTTCGGCTACAAGCACGTGCTGCAGAACCACGAGCGCACGCATACTGGCGAGAAGCCGTTCGAGTGCGGTGAGTGCCACAAGCGGTTCACGCGCGACCACCACCTCAAAACCCACCTGCGGTTGCACACGGGCGAGAAGCCGTACAGCTGCCCGCACTGCCCGCGTCACTTTGTGCAGGTGGCTAACCTGCGCCGACACTTGCGCGTGCACACGGGCGAACGTCCGTACGCCTGCGCGCGCTGCCCGGCGCGCTTCTCCGACTCCAACCAGCTAAAAGCTCACGCGCTGGTGCACGAGGGCGACGCGCCGTTCGCGTGCCGCTGCGGTGCGCGGTTCCGGCGGCGGCAGGCTGCCGCGCTGCACCGCTGCCCTGCCGGGTGCGAGCCCGAGGCCGCAAGCCCGCCCGCCGCCGCCGACTGGCGCTGGGATGAATGGCCCGAGCAGACGGAGCCCGAGGACCTGTCGCTGCCGCGGCGGCCGGCCACGCCCGACTCGCCCACGGACCTGCGCGTGCACGCCGCGTAGTGCGCGCGTGCCACCGCCGCCACTCGCTGAGCCGGTATACGAGTTCCTCCCGCGTAGACCCCGCGCCGGTTTCGCCTCCCGACTCCCGACGATCTCGAATTGGTCCCGATAGGACAAACTGTTTCGATCAGACCGCTCCCCGGTTCCATATTTCTTGTATAGGTTGTTTCTATTATTGCTCTACTTAATATAGCGATAGCTTTGTAGGTTTTTTTTGTTTCTCAGTAAGACTACCGACGCAGGCACGTTGGGTAGTCCGAAATAGTTTTTTGTGCTTTAAAATTCGCAATGTGCACCATAAAAAGCACTTTTTCGCCTTTGCTACAGTTTTGAAACGTATTGTCGTACCATTTGCATAATCGCAAGGCGAGGTGATGCAAAAACGCGACTGTTTTGTGTTCCTTTGTTTCGCATCTTGCAAAACGATCGGCGAGACCTTGTACAAAAGATGTTTTTTGATTTATTGGCATCAACAATAGTTTAACTCAAAAAAATGTTTCGTTATGCTTGAATATAGATTTTAAATCGCCATGGTCTTCGCGAATAGCGAACTAATTATAAAAATGAATTACTGGAAAAAGGCCTCCGTTTTTTTTATAATAAAGTTATTATCTCGGTTACAAAAGGTAGTATCCAAGGAACAGTGACTTAGTCGATATATGCCACGCTACGCAGCTGAACACTAGTGCAGCCTCGTCTCAGTTTCGCGGTAACTGGTTCGTAATGAACACTTAATTATTATGGCGTTACATACATATATCCTAAAGTATCGCAGTCATAATTCATAGTTAAGGACCAACTTCAATGTTTTTTTCCACGATTTTAAAATCGGATTTTCAATAAGATCTTGATTGCGTAATGGTAGATAGGGGATGTTTGTCCGGAACCGGAGGAGTCTCGTTGTAATTTAGAATCAAAAAAATAAAACAGTTCTGGTAAGCGGACCGTCGGTTGGGGATGGCAGCCGAGCGCTACTCGCTTCTGTAAATATGCCTATCTTTAATCAAAATATTTATTATTTATCAATTAGTTCGTAGATGTTTGATATTTATGGTGTCTATTTAATTCAACAAAATGTACATATGGATATATAAGGTGATAATTGAGAATGCCAGAGGATGGGATGCTTTTCGCATAAAAGAGACAAAATGATGTTTTTCTTGTTGTAGCTAATAAGTATTTGATGTCCTCTCGGTGTGATCTCATATATAGTGATAATATTGAGTAATTTTGATCTATTCTATGTCTTATTTGTGTAACGTATCTATCGATTGTAGTCACTTCTTTCTTCGACGATGTACATTTAGAACTGAAAATATTTTAGAAAAATGTTAATAATTTTTATACCTATAATTTCGCCATTTAGAATACACGAGCAGATGTATATACATATTAAACTCAATTCTATATGTACATGAGGTGGCGAAGTTAGACGGTGAGACGTTGCGTGGAGAGCTCTCTGGCAACATTATCGCAATTTGTTCTACGGGTATTAGTTTCCTATTAGGTGTAACGTGTTTATTTTCCTCGTTTTATTTAGTGATATAGTCGATATTCCGACAACCGTTTTGTTGTCCTATGCCTAGCGCACACGACCTACGAATAATTATATGTACCTAATGACTGTTAATTATTTTTATTTTATTTCTCATAGTCGTAATCGTGATCGGAGTGTAGGGTCTTGTAAGTATAAATGTAAAAACGTTAACGTAAGAGATATTTTCCCAAAGAAATTATTGGTACAAATATGAATGTGTACAAATTAAATATTACATTTGATTAGAATTCGTAATTTAATGTTGAATGTTGTAATATTATATGGTAGCTAGAGTATAAAGTAAGTTCGGTGCCATTAACTACCTCAGTCGAGTACGGTATACTGCGCCAGGGTAAAGAGCCAAAGTTCTTGGAATATTTTCTATAGTTTATCTCTGTAGAGATAAGCTGATCGAACACTGAGTCTTGACAATTACTGTGAGACTGATTTTTAAATTGTTTATTTAATGATATGATCACACCGCAGCTGAGTATAGATACATATTGCACATTAGTTGGACATAACTGGCGTGGCTATCAGAATCAGTGAGAACACAATTCTCTCATTACCACACTTTAGGATGTATGTTATATACAGAATGTGAATAAAGTTGTGGTTACTGTCACGTTTGCAATCTTTTTTAGTTCCTATTTAATTAAAGTTTTTTAATGTTGTTTTGCTTAAGATTGTTTATTTTTAAATGTTGTGCCATTCGGACATGACGTTTCATCAACCTCCAAAAGATTCAACAACATCTATTTTCCAATCGTATCAAAATATTGTTAAAAATATTTTTGTAATATATTAATGACATAATCTACCTCATTTACAAACTTCTTTACAGGTATTTGATTTACAATTACTGTCAGCCTATACATTATATGTCAGTCTATATTGATGGATGCACGTCTTGTACAAAATAATATATTTTGAGATGTGCTTGATGTGTCACAGTTGTGGTACGATTAATATGTATGTATTTCTCTATGTCCAGTACCTAATATTAATAAAAATGTTTGTTATTTAAAATCTGTCTATTATTTCTTATCGTTACTATTAGTGTCCTAATTAGTTTGCAGTTTCCTATTACTATGACATTGCTATTTTTCTCTCAGATCGAAGTTTTTCGATAGAGATCTAAAGTCATTGACATAGCTCACCGGATTAGCATGTTGAACTTGCCCTATTATCCGAAGAACTAAAAGCCGTAGTTTTTCGGCTACATTACAAAGCTCAACCTAGGTGTAGCTATTTCGGAAAGCCTTCAGGAAAAACGAGTCCGTGAGTGGAGACCGAAGCGCGGGCCCACATACGGCTCAAACTACGTGAAGCTTTGCAATGTAGCTGGCAAGAGCTGAATGCGGGTCGGGCAGTCGAGGTCTGAGCGTGCAACTGGAAATCCCTATGTCTAGCAGTCGACTAGTACAGGCTGATGATGAAAATGACTTATAGAAGTCGTCGAAAACAAACAGTCTATTAAGGTAAATGTAAAGGGTTAGTAGTTAGTAGGTAGTTAGTTAGAGTACGTATATTGTAGTACTTGGGAGTGCAAAAATCATGCACAAATAACTTACAGTTTTCTGCTAAAAACTGGATCAGTCAATATTTGGTCCTTTCTTCTTGATATTACTTATCTGCAGCCTAATGACCTTGCCGTGAAACTCGCACTTGGTAAATCTTTATTACCTATTTAACTGACTTCAAAAAAAGGAGGAGGTTTCTCTATTCGACCGTATTTTTTTTTATTAACTAACGATATTTGTTATTAACTAACGTTATAAATTATTTAAATAACGGGTATGGAAGCCTCGCAGTGCGGATCCAACATGCACTTGATATTTATTACTTAGTAATTTTATCGGTGTCAGGAAAAGTAATGGTATAATACAGTCGCGTTCATATCTTTTCAACCGACTTCCAAAAAGAAAGAGGTTCTCAATTCGTCTGAATTTTTTTTTGTGTGTATGTTACTCGATTACTCATAGAATCATTCGAATCGGTTCAGAATTGACGAATTCTAATAATCTATTTTTGTAATCGGTAGAGTACGTTTTCGAAGTGGTCCCATTTTATTTTCATCGAGATCTGATAAGTATATCCAGAGATATGACGATAAACGTCTCAAACTTGCTACTGAAATTGACTCGCGGGGCATTGAAGTCGGTTGTTTTAGTTTTTAAACTATTTTAATTATTTATTTAGGTGTACATGATTGATAAGCATTTCTTTTATGATATATGTTAAGTGACTATGTGATCTACGATGTAACATGCTTGCCTATATCACACCTGGGGCCTTATTCAATATGACCAATGAGATAACGCGTTATTTAACGCGCCACGTTACGTTATTGTAAAATTGTATTCTGTATGCCACACGATAGGTAAATTATACAAAACGCGCGCGTTACACGTCCTCATATGTCACGATATTTAGACAGCTCAAAATGCGCTCATAACCTTACCCTACCGCATTTTAATTGGCATAGAGAATACCATAACGCGGAGATAACGTAACACGGCACGGTAAGACTTTAAAATGGTCATACTGAATAAGGCCCCTGTTCTCTCGACATTTGTATATTCTCGGATTGTACTTACTGGTTAATACAGGCACTGGCAAGGAATTCCTTCGCAGTGCATATGATTAATGTGGAAGAAACGCTTCATATGTGTAGATGGAACGTCCTCGCGAATCTACGGCGATCAGAAAACGATTGAAAATTAGATCGCGGACGCAGGACGCCGCGGTGTGGTCGTGCCTAAAGGTATTATTAGTCAGTTGTTACCGTTGTTAGCTAATTTTTTGCATAATTGACGAAGGCAGAATTTCCAAAATCGTGTAGCCACATTCCATCAAAATGTTTATTATAAAATACCGGTGTGCATGTGCTCATAATTTTAAACGTCTCCTAAACGTCTAAACAATATAGATTACTCATTATACCCTGGATGGTTCAGTAGGTAGGTATAGTTGGAGCCATCCATAAAATCCATTTTAGCAATAATTTAGATTTTTTTTCAATTTATATTCTCGCAAAGAAAAAAATATATTCTACCTATTAAATCGCAAGTTTTTAATCTCACAGCACGTCTCAATAGCTCTTCGTTTTTCAATAGGCAAATAAAGTACTATTATTTTACTAGATGATGCAATACAAATTAACATAATCAGTATTTATTAGATAAGTCCATAAAAATAAAAGGTAGGTAAGTATTTCGTTTTTTTTTCTTATAATTTGATTCTGTGCGTCATAAGCATTGTGTGCTAATACGGAACACGGCTCTGTAAGTAGCTTCTGAACCCATTGACATAGAAAAGATAATAAATAATACTACCCATTGACTTCAGCAACTTTGTAAACTGGAAAATCTTGGATGCGTGTAAACATGTTATTATAACATTAAGGTAAGGTATAAGAGACCTTGCTCTTTTATATTTGTCGTTGAAATCTTGTGACGATTACGTATATATTATACAAGATATATAAATGTATTCTATTTTTAGCGTATATACCACTGGCTAGTGTTGGCCACTAACTTACCTGTGGGTAAGTGACGATGTCGCCGATGATTGTAGCATGCCTACGTAGAATGGAATCTGGCTCTCAACAGATTGTGGATAGTTAATATTACATGAAGTTATTTTAATGTTATGTCAATGTTACAATATTGTCTATTCATCGAGCACGAGAGCAATTGTTTAGGCTGTCTTCTACAAGTACTTCTGCATATTCTTACTGTAATCATACTACACTTTTCTGCTTTACTGAGGTGTGTAGTGACTACCTCTCTCCTCAATAAGATGATTAGATTATAATGTATATCACATATTCACAGATGTTAGGATATCTTGGACTTTGTGGTAAAATCCCAGATAATATGGAAATATACCAAAAACCGTACCACTAGGTAATCTCAGTGGGATATGTTTACATACCACGGATGATATGATGGGGATGTATACATGCCAAGGAAAGTTTCGAAAGGTGTATTGGTATTTAATTGATAGGAAAGTATAGTAATCATAGTTATGCTACGCGAGTTCGGCCTCGGAGCCCTGAGTATAAAAGTTTCATATAAAGTTCGACATGCAGCTCATAACAACCATCTAAGGATAGATTTATCGCAGAATCTCAGTGTACTGAACTTCACAAGTACAAGTCACAATATACACCTTGCAAGTTGAATGTCTCTAGAACCATCAGTTTAAGCTGTGCAAATTAATTAATAAATGATGTATTTCCTATCACAACCATTGTGGGTTGTAATAATATCTTAGACTACTTTATTTTACAATGTAACCTATCATATTGCTGAAAGAAACTGGCGGTCGAAATAGGTTTAAAGACTTGTAGTACCTATAGATCATCCATCATCCATATATAATACACAATAGATAATTAAGATAGATTAAAAAGTAAAACAACCGACTTCCATTCCCCGCGAGTCAATATCAGTAGCAAGTTTGAGACTTTTTTTTAAACTTTTATTATTCTTTGTTGTGTTATAGTTATTGCTAGTCTAATTCATTCCAATCTTTATCGTACAGTGTATTTTATATTATTATTATTATCAACACCAATATTATAAATGCGAAAGTCGGTTTGTTTATTTGTTGGTTTGGGACTTCTTCACGGTTAAACGGCTTGACCGATTTGGCTGAAATTTTGTACAAAGATAGTATATAGGTCAGAATAGGATATAGGATACTTTTTTTTGGCTATCGAGTCAGGAGGTCCAGATATTTTTAATTGATTTTTTTAAATATAAGACTTCTTGAATTCTTCGAATAAACGGCTTGACCAATTTGCCTGAATTTTTGTATGAATACATGCCATAGGGCAGATTAAGATATAGGATACTTTTTTTCTGGCTGTCGAGTCAGGGGGTCCAGATATTTTTAATTGAATTTCGTAAATATAAGACCTCTTCTTGAATATACGGCTTGACCGATTTGCCTGAAATGTTGTATAAAGACAGTTCATAGGGTAGAATAGCATATATGCTAAGATAAGCCAATAATGGTTGGCTGCTAACTGGCTCTCGAGGATAGCTGCCGAAGCACATTAGATGTTTTGGCGACAGATTTTCTAACTTGAGGGTGGTAGTCGTAAGCTCGTAAAAAAATTACGCGCTCGCTTCACCTTAGGGTCATCGGTGTTGATTTAGTAGGTCATAAAAATTGTCAGGGTCATAAAAAAATTTCGCGCTCGCTACGCTCGCGAAAACATTTGTTTCATCTACTTTGTAGGTAATATTTCAGCCACTTTTGTATATTTATAGCCACATGCATCAAAACGTGTCATAATTTCTCGCTCGCGCAGCTATTCACCTTATTTTCTTTGTATGTATGTTTCAGGAACTTTTGTGTTGAGTCAAACATTTAAACAGCACAACTTCGTATACCTAACCAAATAATTAATGACTTTAACAATAGAGAATATTGAGTTTGACTTTGGGGTCATCTATGGTGACTTGGCCTAAGAGATCATTGATCAGACTATCGATCATCGATCTAGACCTCAAGGTCATAAAGACTCAAAAAACGCGGGCGAAGCCGCGGGTAACAGCTAGTATGTTTATATATGTATATGTTTTAAGGTAGTGTATGGTATGATAATATGTTAATATTATGTAAGTAAGTATATTTATTAATTTTAGAGTTTATATCGGTACACCACCGTCCTTCACAGTCTCGTAATTTTCTTCTTTACTATTTCAGTTGTCTGAAAGAAATCGCTTTCAGTTCGATAACACCGCCCTTTGCATTACTTATAGTTTGATGTACATTGTAAATTGTTTCTATTCTATTGGTGTGCAAATAAAGAGTTTTATCTATCTATCTATCTATCGTCATATCTCTGGAGATGCTTATCAGATCTCGATGAAATTACAATGGAACCACCTCGGAAACGTACCCTACCGATTACAAAAAGAATCATTCAAATCGGTGTACAATTGACGGAGTAATCGCGTAACATACATACAAAAAAACACACAGACGAATTGATAACCTCCTTTTTAGAAATCGGTTGAACATATAAAGAACTTATTATACCGCGCATTTTATAATTATATTGCATTGCTGCATATTTTTTCGGTGAGATATAAAGCACCAACGATCCTTTATCGTGGTGCAAACTATCTCTGAACCAAATGTTATCTATATCAAATAAATACAACTATGTATACAACTATTTATCTGAATCCTTCCCCGTTGTCATTCAGTTTGGGGTTTTCCATACCAAATATCGTCAACATACAACCGTGTTGGTGTTTACAAAAGACTTCAAAACTAACCAAGAATCAATCAATAACTAGCATTATTATTTTTACATTATTCATAAAATTCGTTATTACTTTTATAAACTATTACTTTGTCAGCATTAAAAAGTAGGAACCATACGGGTAGTTTTAAATTGAGAAATCTATTCTTATATATGTATCTAGGTTCTAATATTAACTATTTATCTATCTGTGAGCCAAATTTCATCACAACCTGTACTGCCGTTTTGCGAGATTGAGTAGTAGTGCATCCGAACATATAAACTTTCACAAATGTGATACATTACATGACGTACAAATACCTATACATATCCATATCCTACTAGATAATACAATAAATATATAAATATGTATTTTAGAGTAAGGAGTATTGTCGATTTTAAACCAATTGTGCAATAATCGATATACCTCGCATTATTTATGTCACGAAAGCACCAATCTTTCTTTGTTTCTGATTAGCAGCGCCTGGCATCGACACCACGACAAATGTCGAATATGGAAGTAAAATACCTAATAAAAAATAGTTTCAATTTATTTTCAACATAAGAAATACTATTTTAAGTTTCACATAATAAAATAGTTAAATAAAAACATATCCTATTTGTAGAGAGCAGTCACAGATTGGAGAATAGTTAGAAGAACGAGTAATTTATCTAAGATCGGCGGTAAGTAATGAGTTGTCTCACTAATATCACGACAGGGCCCTAACCCTCACACGAGCTGGTGTGAGTGCTACAGAGTTTCCACAGACACACACACACACACACACACACACATGCACATCTCTCCCTCTGATGAATGACGTGGAGAAAGCTTTTTTTGAGCGTTAAGAATTTAGGATACATTATGATTTACTTTAACATAAGTAGTAAATCTCTGTATTCCTAAAATACAAGTAGCATACCAATAATTGAGAAACTTATAGATCCGAGTTAAATGCAATTTATTCCAATGTAGGTAATATACTTATTTTTGTAAATTGTTAAACACAATCCAAAATTTCATCGTACCGACGGGACTTGAACCCGCAACCTCCGGAATGACATGTTCCGGTGCTTTGCCAATTAAGCTTTGCTAATTTATTTGATTTACGCAGTGCAACATCTCTCGTCGGATTAGAAAACTGTAATAATTTCTTCCGAATGATTAACTTACGTAATAAGCCACCAATGCATAATTGGGTTAACAAAATGCAATCCACTAATTTCGTCGTAACGATACTTCGCACCGTTGCTTAATTGGCAAAGCACCGGAACATGTCATTCCGGAGGTTGCGGGTTCAAGTCCCGTCGGTACGATGAAATTTTGGATTGTGTTTAACAATTTACAAAAATATAAAGTGTGAAACACTTCAAAGAAACATAATATTTAATATACTTATTTATTGCGATTCCTGTTCAATAACGATAAAATGTCCACTAGAATAGTTATGAAATCGGTAAGTACTAGTACCTAGTACCTAGCTTTAATGCAAAATCGAATGGAGCTGGTAGCATTGCTCTGAGAAAATGTAGGTAAGTACCTGGATACTTATGATCATTTGTTTTTAATTGAAGGTAGTTATTTTATAATCATTCATTGAAATAAATAAGACTGCTTAGAACAAAAGTATTGATGTATGTTACAAATTACTATAAAGAATAAATTATAGGAAGTTTACCGTTATATTATATTAGTTACAATTTTGCGATATTAAATGTATTATAAAAAATATTACAAAAAAGCTGTTATAAATATTTTATTCATTGCAATAAATTAATAATCAAAATAGTGTAACAAAAATAAATAAAAATTACTTGGCTAAAATATGGAAAATACATTTTCTACATTTATAAACTAACTAGCCCTAATAATTGATGAATGTTATTTCATTGTAAGTACAACAAAGTTGTAGATATACGCGCGGATCTAGTTTAGCTATGCGTTTCTTTATATACACGCAAACTCTAATATATCAGCAAACAGTTATATGAGATAGAATCGTAATTCAGGCGACGTCTGAGGGCTCGCATAGCTCGGCCCGGAGACAAACGCTCTGGAATCCGGTTGGTATTTATTAAATTAATCGCCCTGCGGCCTCCTCCACCTAACCTACACCTTGTCGATTAGTGGCGTGACGTCACTGAAAGGGTGACCAGCGAACTCGCCACCTTTAGGACAATTCGGTCACAAGAGTCAAATAAGCTACCTACTTAAAAGATGTTACATATCTGTCTCTACCTACTTGTAGTCTACTAGTTTTTATGTCCAGCAGGGCTAGTATGGCAAGGGGACTATTTTGTCTTTCCATCTATCCGTGTTTTGTTTGGTGGAGAAGGCAAATTATAAGTAAAGTTTTTCGACAAATCAATTCTTTTTTTTTTATACGCTTTTATTAGCTTCAGACGTATGTATGTTTGTATGTTAGTATGTAACGGAATCTTTGAACATGATTTTAACCCCGTTCAAAACGTCGGATTAACTCGAAATTTGGCATACTTATTAAGGACCGATGACAATTCAATATTTTAAACATTTTGACCCGTTATCCTTAATAGGATTTAAAAAAAAATCGACTAAAAAATGAAAAATAAATAATAGTTTTAAAAAACTTAAAAAAAATACGCTTTTATAGAAAATCCAACTAAAAAATAGAAAATAAATTTGAATTAAAAATAGTGTAAGAAAAAAATATTTTATTGTAAAAAAAGCGTGGGGTGCTTTTCAGGATATTATCAAAATAACCCTTCTAGTCATATCTGTTCATAAAATATTTGGAACTTGCATCCCACGCTTTTTTTACAATAAAATCATTTTTTCTTACACTATTTTTAATTCAAATTTATTAAAATTTATTTTCTATTTTTAGTTGGATTTTCTATAAAAGCGTATTTTTTTAGTTTTTTAAAACTATTATTTATTACTTTTTAATACGAAACAAAATCAAAACTCGGGGTTAAACTTCACCAAGCGTTTAAATTGTTGTGTTGATCTCCTGTCAGTGGCGAGTAACAGGGAAATAATTTTGTCTTTTCCCCGGGGGTAAGGCCATGCTAGCCCGGCAGAAGATAGAGTTCATTTTATAGTTAAGACTACTAAGATTTTATTGTAAGATTTTAAAATTAAGAACAATCGGTTGTTCTAATTCTTAAAATAATTTGTAATTCGAGGCATAACTCCATAGAAACTATTGCATCTGTGCCTAACCTTCTTGCAGCGCAAAATTAAAATGCAGAAACAGAGCGAACGCATTTATTAAACAAATTATAAACATTATTCAATACTGTAAATCAAGATTAATAGCAAGGTAATAGGCGCGTTTTGAAACAGTAGTCGCGGAGGCTTCTCACAGAAGACGAGAGCGAATTATAATTTATTTGGAGAAGTGGCAACGAACCCCCTCGCGCCCCAGCCCCCGCCCGACCTACCCTTTGCTTTCGCCCTTCGTTACGGACGCAAATCCCTAGCGTTGTAACTCCGAAACTGTTCGCATATTTATTTTATTATATTTGTACAATCAATATAATTTATTAGAATTAATATGCAATTTATTTTTAAATTCACAGTAAGGTAGAAACAAAATCGAGGAGGGACTGGGATGGACAGAAGTATTTTCGTCACTGATGCCGCAATGCTGTACGAGGATAGTTTATAGTCAGTGCCTGCTAACAGTAATAAAGGAGGCGAAATTAATTATGCAACTAGTCTCTACTAACTATGAAGAGGGCTATGATTAGCATTTCCCTCTCAATCATGTCAAAATGCCAGATTACTAAGTTCTTGTCATCATAGCCCAAAGGATAAATTATGGAGTTGAACTGGCAGTAGTTTTCTTGAAAACGAGTACCTACGTTATCTACCTACTACGGAAACAGGTCGATAACGATGCATTTATAATATACTGCAAAATACATATCATACTTATGTATAAATCTTGCTCGCTACCAAAAAGTAAGCTACTGTTTTGTAGCGTTTTTTTACAAGCTTTTATGGTTATAATCAAGATAAAATCAGGCTTACCTTACGGTGTTCCGGCAGTACACAGCTCTTGAGAGTCAGACTATTCTAAGCTTAGCGTGTTCACAATTTTTGATGACTTCATCGCTTAGCACCAGGAAATATAGTGGTCAAACTCTTGCCTATCAGATATAAAAAAGTCATGATAAAAGTAGTAAAATTAATTTAACTTGGTATTTTAACCAAATATTTTGAATATCGTCGCTCAACTATGATATACCGCTTTTAAAGATACGAGTACTACACCATGTTTATTAAAACATGCTCTTCACTTTGAAACTCCTTAACACCATTCGTTATCGGATACATATATGATCAGTCTACTGTAACTCCGGCATCGCCTGAGCCCATTAGCGTCGTCCATGATGATCGGTTTATCAGTTTGGCAGTGTTGAAAAATTCGGAAAAATAAATGTCAAAACAGTCGGCAAGAAAATGGGCGACTTACACAAAAACTTTTTGATGCCATTCGATCCGAGCTGAGGAGGAAGGTGAGGGAAGAGTACGAGAAAAGTCAGAAATTGCAAAAACCTTTTCCAATACATTATTTAGGAGATTGAAATTAAAATTTTTTATTGTAATAGATCCTGTTGATTCAGGATAACACTTTACGAGACTAACTGATGAACTAGAAAATGTCTAGTAGAAATGCCCGTAATTGTAGACATCACTTGAAATCTTATTACAATTTATTGATTTTTTTGCAATATCTGAGATTTTTAGCCCTTTATGGTAATATGGTATAATGGTCATAGTTCTATACATAGATTTGAGCCTTATACGTAACTAGATCGATTGGCATCAAACATTTTTGTGAAAATTGCAAAGGACAATGTCCAAAATGGCCCTTTGCAAAGCATCTGACGTACACGATAATTAATTTTCTAGTTTATGACATTAATTTCAAATACTTTTATAACACGGACTAGTTGCATTTCAAAATTAATATTAAAAAGTATTATTTGCGAATAATAGCATTATTCGCCGCCATATGGCCGCCATTTTAGCCAACCGTCATTTCATGTCATAAAATATTAGGGGATGCTAAAAACATTGCATCCTAACTAGACTTTGCCCGGTAGAGCATTGCTGTGAAGATAAATTAATTCACCCCACCTTTGTTTCTATATCGCTCACACTTACCGTATATTCTTACGATAAGTGTGTGTGAAAATCAAAATCAACGAGAAGAAAAAGGTAAAAAAATGATTCAAGTCATATAAATTATATTCTACATAATACAACCTCCTTTGTGTATAATCTTCTTGGGACACTTCTTCTAAAACCATTACACCCTCTTTGTCTAAACCAATGCTAAAAAGCAGGTTTGGTAATGAGATTCTATGCATTTATTCGTTGCACTTACATATCTACTTAGGAAGTAGAACAAAAAAGTCTGCATAATTATCTAAGTAGGTATTAAAAAAAGGTTTAAAAGCTACTAAGTAGCGAAATATATTAGAATATATATTTTTCAATTACTTAAAAATCCCTTGGAGCTATGCAAAACAATAATATTCGTTGTTCGATTACAACCTCAAAATCTGATACATTTTTTTGAATATATCTTTTCTGTAGTCTGCTAGTACGCTATAAAATAACATCGTAAACGAATTTTCTAATGATCGACAAATACTACATATAATTTTTCGATGCCTTTGGTTCCAGGGCCAACAATGTATGGGAGAAGAACAATGTCCTTTTTCACCTGATGCAAAACGTGGAAATAGTTTTTTGTGATTTATGACTTTTCTAGTAGGTACTAAGGTAAGGTACCTTACCTCAGTTTTTCCCAAAGAGTGTTGAAAGGAGCGAATGGCATCAAAAAAGTTTTAGTGTAAATTGCCCACATTCTTGCTGACCTTCCTTTTTTTCTAAATTCTGTAAATGCATTCAGTTAATTAAAATTTAATCAAAAATAATGAACAGTTAGACGTAACAGCTACAGCGGAAGAGGTTGATGAATATTATTTTTTTATAATACTTTATCTATGAAGTTCTATCTTGCTTACAATGTACGAGTTTGTTGGAAATAAATCCTTCAATCCAGAATCGTCTAAATGTTGTACAAGTATGAGTATTTCAATCAAGTGAAAAAAGATTAATTAAGCTGCAACACTTGGGGTGTCAACTTTATACTTTTCTGTTTTTTCTCTACGTAGGTTGCGTTCAAAGGAGCTGGCGGGGAGCGGTGGCAAGGCGCGGGGGGCGGCGGAATTAAGAGGGAGACGGGGGCCCGCCCTGGATACTGAGAGGAGTTTTAACCAATTAATTTTGTTCCTCAACGCAAACTCCGCTATATAATAAGGTATAAGTAGGCATTAACTGAGGCGCGCCGATAGCCCGGCCCGGGGGCGACTCTCGGCTCCTAGCCCAGCTATAACGATGTTTTATTTCTTGTTAAGCTCTCTGTTTCTCCACTTTTAATATTTAATGGCATTTTCATGACTCATGTTTTATAGAGCTTTTACAAATACCCGACATTATTGATGCTGTCTTTAATGACATCGTTGTTTTTCAACGGCATCAATAAAATTCGAGTAATTAAAGCGAAACATGTTTTTTTTTCATTGAAATCATACACAAATAAATTATTGTTTGATTATATTATAAATTACTAAATCCTATCCAATCTATAAAATTTTATTCAATATTTAACTCTAGGGCGATAAATTTTCAAAAACCTTTCTTAGTCTCTTATCTCGTTATATGTAAGCAATATCTGATCACAATAATAACTGTTGCAAAAATTTAATTGACATACAATGTAACTCTAATAAAACAGAACCTACCTGTAAGGGACTTTTTAGCACATCACTGTATAAGCTAGGCACATTGTATCAATTTTTAACCCCCGACGCAAAAAAGGGGTGTTATAAGTTTGACGTGTGTATCTGTGTGTGTGTCTCTCTGCGGCATCGTAGCGCCCAAACGGATGAACCGATTTTGATTTAGTTTGTTTTTTTTATATGTGTTTTAGTCCAGAGTGTTTTTAGATTTGATTCATGAAAATCCGTTCAGCCGTTTGAAGACTATGAGCATTTTTCTAGATGATGACGCTTTGAAATAAAATTTTGTAGGTCTGATCAATTCGAAATTCTGCAACTCTTACTTCAACGATATTGTAAGATCTTGGTAGCGCTGACCTGATACTAGGACATCTACTGGAATCAGCAGAGATGTCGTGTTGGACTCATCAGAATGGTCTCAATTATTTTAGCAGATTATGAATAGCTCAGTCAGGGGTAGTTTTAAATTTTGCATTTAAGTATTATATAGGAATTTTGCCAGAAGCATGACACTACAGGGAATGAGTTAGCTCCGTGTAAGATTCAGTGTTTAAACACGAGTTTACACTTGTCTGTTCAGTTCGTCCGCTCAGAGCTGACAGACGTGTACCTACCGCTGTTTCACAACACCTGCCCCTCGTGAAAAACATCAGCATGCTTGTCTAACGAACCATATGTCTCAACAGCTCGTGCTTTACCCTCTTCTAAGATATAAATACAAATTATACATAAAAACACAAAGCTTCTTCCCCTTTATCGGCCCGTAGCTAAACAGTGAAAACTTTCTGTATATCCAATTTACCCGAAGCGTCGAGATTTAAAAATAAGATCCTTCACAAAAACAGCAGCGATCACGCCTCGCGCCCGCGCTCGCCCTCACCTCGATATGACGCGCTTAAAAAACAATTCTTAACGGCAGTATTGTGTTGTTAAAAAATAGGAACGCATCACCCGAAAAAACAAACCGCAGAATACGGTTAAAAAACAGAATGCAGCACGCGAGTCGACCGAGACACCCTTTCCCTTTTACGCGACGCGAGCTACGTTTTTTCTTGTGTCTTAGTGAGGGTTGAGTTTTTTATTACGATGCTACGTATAAATTAATAACTGAACGTGCTCATAATCTGCTGCTCGGAACACTTTCGGCTTTGTATTTTTTTGTATCCAAAGTTAGCATTCATTTGTTTTTATGTGTGGTGCGGAAACGAACCGACTCTATTGATTACGTCCGCCACAGTGACAGGTGTTACTTTGTTTCTATATTACTTTAACGCTTCAATAACATACACTTAACGTGAACACTGCACAATACGCGTAATTAAAACAAAATGTACCATTTCACTACTCATTGGCATAATTCCATATATTTATCTCAAATGTTCCAGAAAGTGAAACACAAAACTGGAAAGGAATTTGAAATGCTGTTAAACCCTTCAACATTATGGTGGCCTTGTTAAATAAATTAGAGACAATAATTAGCAAACACCTAAAGAGTATATATATATGACAATTTACAATAATTTCATCCCTAAAGTTGATTTTCTTACCTTTAAAAAGAAATATCCCGGAATGTGCAGATAAAGTTCTACAAAAAGTCGCAGGATCGCCGGAAGAGGAATCAGGAAAGGATATGGGTGTATCGGGATAATCATCTGTGGCGTGTTTTTGCCCGCATTTTATTGAAACCGAGCAACATTTTCATGATCTTTGAGAATATTATCATATAAACTAGCATATGGCATACGTACAAGTAGGTCACAACATTGTTATATCATAAGCCTATGTGAATCTTACTTTGTAAAGCCCTTGTATCTAGGTAGGTATATGGCGAATAAGGTACTATTTGTGATGGTGGTGGTAGTGGTAGTTTTGATATGACTTTGTTACCCGTCTGCTTGTGACTAACCAGTCTGCCTGACTCCTTTAATAGATATAATATATCTGTTGAAAAGGAAGAAGAATTAATTAGCAAGCATATTTTCCGCCATGCAATTAAACTGAATGTTAGATTGTTAGATAAATTATCTCTTTTTAGTAGAGCACTTTGATGTCACTTAAAGAAAAGCATCACAAAACAAAGTAATTTAAAAAAATATTTAACCATATTGTGAGTGCGCTGGAGAGAGATTCGTGGAAGGCTATGGGGGAGACCTTTGCCCAGCAGTGGGACATTACAGGGTAAGGAAAAAAACCGTAAAGTATAAACCATAGTTGTACAGAGTTGTACTATACCTACTACAAGCTCTCAACCGCGATTATACCAATCGTTGGTTATATGTATATTTAATTATTTATCATGGTTATTTCATGTTTATATATTTTTCATTATTATTTTTATAAATAAACTGGCCAAGTGCAAGTTGGACTCGCACTCGTAGGGTTCCGTAACACAGTTAAGTATTCCATAACTATGATTTTTCGCAACTATAAAATTAACTTTGTTTTTCATAGTGTTTGTATGAAAAACAAAGTTATCTTTGCGGTCGTCATATCTCTAAAACTGCTGACTGTATCTCGTTCAAACCAATTTTCGTTGTTAGTTTTTATTAAGATCTACAGCATATATTTCTTTAGATTTTTCACTCCCATACTTTAAAAGTTAGAGGGGGGGGACACACATTTTACCACTTTAGACGCGCCTATTTTTCACTTTTGACTTTGTGAAATAATGATTTTAGAAACCTCAATGTCATTTTTGAAGACCTATCCATAGACATCCCACACGTATAGGTTTGAAGAAATTTGTTTCCGTTCCATGTATGGGATGCCCCCCCCCCCCCTTAAACTTTTATATTTTTTATTTTTGTATAAAAATCGGAAAGCGGTTCACAGAATACTTCTACCTACCAAGTTTCAATTCTGTAGTCCTAACAGTTTCGGAATAAAATGGCTGTGACATTTCGGCTACGGAACCCTAAAAACGAATATCCATTCTTACAAATCTGATTTGTGTATACGATTAAAAAACGTTCACACCAATGTTCATATAATACTACATAATAATACCTACCTAATACATTTTGTAATGTAATGATTGATACCGTAACAGATTCTAGTTAAGATTTAAATTAAGTATTAAATGTTATTTATTATTTCGCTGAATTAGTTATTGAGTTATTATCCCGAAACTAAGTTTATTCCATTTACGTATGTGTCCATTGATACATTTTCTGGTTGTAACAAAAAGTTGTAAATAATTTAAAAATCTCCTTGAACCGTTTGTGAATATGTAACAAAGAAAAAGGATCGGTCCTCAAAGCTTCGGGTTAAGCAAATACGTGAATGCATTAGACATGCATTGTGATCTTTGAATCGGCGCACGTGTGTCCTGTATTTTTATATTTGCCGAAGCGTAGGTGACTAACGATTCTTTCGCTCTGCTTATTCTTGGATAGACTCTTGAACTGGTAACCTACTATTGAAAATTATAAAAAATCGATTTTTTCTATATTTATATGGAAAAAATCGAATTTTAAATATAATATAATAATAATAATTTTAAAATGCCTTCTTAAAAGAATAATCAATAATCTATAAATATCATAGATAGGTACTCTTTTTTATAATAAATAGGTTAGCGCTTGACCACTGCTAAAAATTAAAAACATTTCTTAATAAGACTTTTTTGAATATTTTCCGGTTTTTAAATTAATATTGTTAACTAAGTTCAATATTATGCAGGTTTATTTTATTCATAAATGGTTTTAATTTTAGGTCACCGTGACCTAAAAATCGCTAAAGTATATTAAAATATTTTTAATTAACAATTGGAAAAAACAGTAAGACATGAAAAGACACGATGACTTGTTGGTACATTTTACTTTAAATACCTACTTCACGTATCCTTTAAAAAAAGATAATTTTCTTTAAGTTACTACTTATATCGGGTATAGCTATATACGAAATATATTCGAAAACCTTAACTGCTTCCTTCAATTGCTAAAGGCTGACTTCACTAGAGGAGGAAATAAGTCCTCGATTCTAGTGCATGTTGCTTTGTTTATCATAGTGCAAGGCACAGCATACATAGTGTGCTAGGAAAAAAAGTTCAAAAGCTTAGTATATTTACCTGCTATTTTCTGTATCAAATCATAAAATTATTATTATGATTTTGAAGTGGCAGTAGTTGTGAATGATGTCACGATTCAGTCCCACCACTCCAATCTGAAGTAACGCAATAAAAACTCCACCCGCGCCGCGTCACGCAGGATCATTTTATTTTGATAGTGAATTCGGGTAACCGCCATCCATTGTAGCCTACCAGTTTGATTATTGATTTTTACGCTAAATGTTCCCTTTTTCAAAATTTCTATTCAATGCAATTATGACTTCCTTTAACATTTTTGATGTATTTACCTCCTCACACAAAAGGAAGAGGCTGCACAATATCATTAATAACCCGTATGCTTTGGAACTTGTCGCGATTATGTCTGTCCCCGCGGATACCGCGCCATAATACACTGTACATATATTATTATATTATATCTTGCAAGTCATTTCATTAATTTTATCAATATTTTTTGTTACATTTATCTACTATTTCGTACATGCTCGAATCACTCGTACTAATCTACTAAATGTCGGACCGCGTATAAATACTAGCAAAGGTTTGGATGTTGGCAAATACAGAGAAAGAGGTTTGCCGACAAAGTAATCCCAGAAAAGAGTGAAGAAAAGAAATTCGCGCGAACTTGTTTACTATGAAGGCGTAATCCTTTAATCCGTCGAGTATCACTACCGTGCAATGTAGCCGCGTTTCATTCCACATTACAATGCTTTAATTGTCGCTGAAATAGAATACAGCTGATTGTAGATGCTACCGAAACATGGGTGACAAAAGAGTTTGTTTGTCCTCATTTCATTGCACTATTTATTTGTGTGGCCGCTCAGTGTTCGGATTTAATCCGTTTGCTTATGCCTTTTTTTAAAGCCCTATTATAATAGAAAGTTTGCGGCCTCTTATGAAAAAGGATATTTTTTTGAATGGCTAATAAAATATTATTAATGTTTAGAATACCACAATTTTTACACCAAGTCAATATTGACCTGTTCAGATAAATATCAGTCGCTGATTACTTAATATCGGGCTACTCAAATTTCTCCATTTGTTTTTGTAGTTCTTGAAAACTCCAATTCAATATATTTCAATAATAAGAGAGAGTCATCTGAGCCGTGACCTGTTTGTGTATAGCTGGAGATATAATTAAAAAGAACTCTTAGAAACTTCTTGTCTATTGATGAAATTCTATCTTTGCGAAATAAGATCCGGGCCGGCTCACTCTCGGTTCTTGTAGAAAAAGCGCTAAGTTTTTTCGTTTCTCGGTAAAAAGTAAAGTAGGAACACGGGGGCGGTCCAACAGCTGCCACTCATTTTGGAATCGCAAAAGTGGTCTGTTGAGCTCGCTGTTAAAATGGTCCGTAGAGCTATTAACCTAAACCAGGTAGTAGTAATTGATAATGACTGTATTAATCCACTGCTGGACATAAGCCTCCTTATAGCACGCCACTGAGCTCGATTTTCAGCATCTACATTTTTAATAGCATCTAGCCAGCCTGCAAATACAGTCATTCCACCTAACTGAAGAGCATCCTATGCTGCGTTTGTCGAGTAGTGGTTTCCACTCTAAAACATTTTTACTCCATATCGGTATTCGGTTCTGCGGTATATATGACACGATGCCCACCTACTGCCAATCCTCTGAACTAGTTACTTTAGTTCTCTGGTAGTAGTGTTGTTTCATATTTACCTACGTGGTAGTGGATTCACTTTATTATTTTATTAGTTGGAAAATAATAAAGAAATCATTATCTATATATATAGATATTTGGTAATTAAATAATTAAAAGTTTTTTTTCTCTAGCAATTAATCAATCAATCACGATCCTTATTATTAGGTGATACATAATGCGGAAGTAATGTTAAGTTCGTTACCTCTTTACAATCAAACAGCTAGGTTAATTTGGATTACATTTTGTTCTTTAACTCCTAAATAACACAATTGAATGAGACGTAGGGTACTTTTTTGTGAAGCAAGTTTAGTAACTTTACAAAATTTTTCTTGTGTTTAAAATATTGTTTATTAACATCGAGGTGTATGTAAACATATACATCGTTGTTTATTAAATGCAGTTACACCTCTTATCACATAAATCTTCAAGTATGTTATTGTCTTAGAAGACGTATTCGAATTCACACTTATTGTAAACATGTTTTGAAGTACTTATGTAAGTGTTGTTTTCAAAATTTGGCTGAATAATAATTTTATTATTGAGTAGAGCCAAGAGTGTGACTCCTACCAAGAGTAACTTCGCTATCCATTAAAGTCATAGCAAAAAAGAAGCGTCGGGTAACAGTCAAAGGGGCAAGTTTTTTGATTCTCAAAAAAGAGTTTAACAAAAGAATTGATAAATAAAATGTGCGTAACGGGTCTGGAACCTGATAACCCTAACACCTTGATCTATGTGGGTTAGTAGAATGAACGTAGCCATTCACAATAACACCGGTATACAGTGTTTTTTACTCAGATTGCCCAAATATGAACGGCTGCTGCAAACTGACACCATCCGGCGTTACAAATGTAACTGTATCAATTCAATATTAGAATAATTGTTTTAAAATAGGGTGCAAGAGCTAAAAAATTGTGTTGGTGAACGGTTACGTTCAGTAACTAATAAATTGAACCACGTAAAACGTCTAACAAGCCCAATATACACCACATCGCAATCGTAACTCTTTTATTTAAACTAACTCTTTTGTGGTAACTATTACGAGTGATTGAACCTCCCATAAAAAAAATAAAACCAATTCCCACATAAAGAACGACCTTGAACGATAGTAAAAATCAATAGCGCATGATCGCAAGTGCACTATTATGGAATCAGCTGATCTCATGGGAGGTCAATGCACTTTTTATTGTTCTCTCTGCTGGGTCCATACAGAAAAAACCGTGTGAGTAAAAAAGCGTGTCGGTCCATACAGAAAAACTCAACCCTACCGCTGAGTCGCGTGGCAGGTACCCCATACACAACCCTTTACAAAAACGCTTACAAAAACACTCTGGATAGCGAAAGGGTAAAAAAGGGTTGGTAATACGCATGCGCCCCGTGGGATCACTGCCCTCAATTCTCATTTAAAAATTTACAATGAGCATTTCGCTTTTAATATTTTTTATAACAGTGACTCGATACTTTGGGAGGATTTATGATAATTTATTAAAATTAAAATTGATATTTTAATAAGAGTCGACTTAATGCCCTTCTAAATGTAGTCCTAGTATACCTACACCAGGGTGTCATGCTCATATTATGGTAATTTTCTTCAGATTTTACTTATATTTTGATATAGTTTAAAACGAATTCTTAAATTTTAACCTTATTTTTGTTTGAGTAGATAATACATTACAAACAACTTAATAGGAAATAGTACAGTTGCTTTATTTATTTGGCCAACCAATAATAGTTACATTTTTACATTCTTATAAAACTAGCGTAACACAATATTTTCATGCACTATTCGTTAAGGTAAGCACCGCATGCTTTAACACTAACAGAATATATTATTTGTAATTATGTAGTAACAAGCAAAATTTAAAAAAAATTAGAGTAAAAGGTATTGCTGTCTCAAAGTGTTTTTGATTTTACATTTCTGATTTCTCATTAATAAGGTTACACATTCTAGCTACAGGAGAGTTCGAACCTAGTACTGTCCTACGAAATGGAGGAGCAAACGAAGTTTAGTAAGTAGAGCCTCGATGTCACTTATATTATTTGCAATTCAGCTTTTATTACTATAGATGATAATTCTTAAATAATCCGAAAAATGTTATATATTTAAGTCATTGATATTTCATTTTGAAACTAAAGTAATCAATACACTTAAACAAAAAAAAAACACTATAAGTACCTATTATAAACTATATAAACTAAGCTAATATTTATCGAGATATATATAATATGGTGTGTGTCTAACAATCATCCGCATAGAGTATAATAATATTCCCTACAACAACTTTACCCTTCCATTATAATTTTGTTTCCAAATATGTTTTATACCATATTACAATTATTAATTTAGTTTTTTTACAATCCACAAATGGAACCAAACTGAAGTAAAGGTATGACTATTGAGAAAGCTCCAGGATAATAAGGACAATTTTAACGACAAACGCACATAATTTGATAATAACACAAACAATTGTAGCAAAAACACGCACAGAGCTACCAAATAGCGGAGTGGAACTATAATTAAGAAAGATAAATATCGTTTATTACTGTTAGGAAAGTCGATTAGAAAAAACTACCCCTTTCACCCCACAATTTGTAACCCGTACAGTGGGCGCCGACCGGCCGACACGCATAAAAACTTACGGCACGTTGCCTACTGTGGAGACTACTTTTGTGCAACTATTTTAAAACGGGTAGTTTTAAACCATTTTTAAAATACCGCAAAATATATAATTAGCTTGGCCCACAGTGTCACGTAACATCAGGTGAGATAGAGGTCGCTTGATTATCCTGAGTAAAACAAATAATAATAGGAACTGCGGGGTGCACTTTTCCATACAAATGTACTCCCCCGTTTCCTCCCTGGAAAACCCTTCTAGAGCAAATTTTATTACTAAATAAACAAAATAAAAAACTATTTTATTACAAAAAATCAAGGTCTAGAATAGAATAGAAAAGCAAAAAGAAATATAATCATTCTAATCTCCTCTTTAAGATTTTTGAATTGTCATATTTCAATTTGCAATTGGTGGGTCAAAAAAAAATGATAGGAGCATAACTACAGCAGACCTTGATTTTATAATAAAGGAACAACATTTTCTCTAGAAGCAGAGGAAACGGGGGAATGCATTTGTATGGAAAAGTGCACCCCGCGTTCCCTCTTAATTTTCAGAATGTAATTATTGATATTATATTAAAACAGGTACAGATTTTTAGTGACTACTTAGTCAAGCTTATACTTCTTGATAGAACGTTATCGTGAACGTTCATAATCACAAAAAGCTTAAATTAGTCTACTGCTGGTCTATGGACCTGTATATACTACTCCACTTATTTTCCATTCAGTAGTTTCACTACCCACTGCATTGTGAAAAGCAACGCTCTTCATGGCAATAGAGCGCCTTACGCTACGTTTGACTATTTACGAATTTCTCCAGAACCAGTCTACCCACCAGTCTTGCAATTGATTACCAGCCTACTGCCACTTCAGCTTACAGATCTGTTGAGTTACGACGACTGTATTTTTTAACTTTGCTTTGATCTCTGGCGACTTTCCGGATTCGACCACTCAAAAAAATGCCGAGCATTGTTCTTTCTTTACATAGTTCTTGTGTGGATTAGTAGCACTGTAAGTGTCCACGTATCGGTTGAGTGTCATTACTGGTAGAACTAATTGTCTGAAGACTTTTGCTTTTAAACATTATGTCACAAACAATATACGACGAGAAGAACCGACGAAATAGACTAAATGCTGCCCAGCCCGGCTGAATCTATCTCTGGATTTCCTTCTCAGTCTTTCTTAAGGTACGGACACATCGCAGCGTCCTGCATGCGCGATCTAGGCGGCGATCAGATAGCGCAGTAGTATTTGTACTGACTGGTTCACACGAAACGCGATCAGAAAACAATTGAAAAGAACTGAGATCGCACCCGCAGAACGCAGGACGCCGCGGTGTGGCCGTACCTTTATCTAGTTAGAGCGCAGATGATATATTGCTTAATAATTGCTCGCAAAAGTGTGCTCGTACATGAATTAAGTTCAATTTCTTTTTTATATATTACTAGCAGCCCGCCCCGGCTTCACACGGGAGAAATTAATACATAATATGGGACGGCATGTTGGCGTTAAGGAATTACCTTGATTTCTAGCCCGACTGTCGCTGGTTATAATCCTACCTATATTTTACACCAATTGATTTCCTCAGGTTTTTATGTGCATTCATGAATCATGGGTGTTCGCACACAGGTAGTGGCAACATTAAATCGATGTTCTGCCTACTGTTCTGCCTAGACCACTATCTCTCCTGGCGTTAAGCGTTGATGTAGTCGAAGATGGTGAACACGCTAGGCCTCTAAATACTCTAACTCTCAAGAGCTATCTGCTGCTGGAACACCGTAAGGTTATGATGGCAGAAAAAGCTGGCTCCTTGATGGTAGTAAGATACTTTTTGGTAGCAAGTTAGGCAGAACATCGATATATTAAGCTCCCTACCACCTGTGGAAATAATAATTTCTATGTAACCGGGGTAGTACCCGCAGTATCGGGTTCGAGTCTAGAAACATACGGTGCGTAGAGCTTGTCGTAAAACCCTAGCTCAAACTCAAATCCGAATCTGCTTGTATGATTTTTCAGTTAAGAGCTTTTTGCTTCAGTCCTAGCCCATTAGACCTTAAACTGAACTAATTTAATCAAATTATTTTTGTACAACTAGAATATTAATTGAATTTAATGTAAGATATTTTAATAATATACTTGGTTGATGCAACACTGTTTGTGATTTTAACGTTAGTATCGTTGTTTAATTAATGTTATGAAAATATGAGTATTTTACGTGTAGATATAAGATTATGTCGAAATGTGAATTGTGAAACAATAAAAGCCACATCCACACTTTCATGACGTGAGGAAAAAATGTTACAGTTACATAACGCTTTTCCATAATAATAGAATCATTATCGAAAAACAGAAGAGCGGGCAGCTGATTTATTGGACGATAATGGTCGCTGTCATAAATAGCTTTTTTCTAATGAATGTTTTTTGAACACGCGCTCAAACACCGGGCTCTTTTTATGAACGCACTTACTATGCACACCAGTTTTTAGATGAGATTGGATAAAAAACTACTCGAGTCACCTTGTCTCATAATTGAAAATAAAACAAAAATTAGTTACGATAAGAATAATGAATAATCTAGTTTATCCGATGTTTTTTGTCGATTTTATAATTCAAATATGATTTCCTAAAAGAATGTCACTCAGATGTTTGTTTTGTACGAGTAAAAAAATATTTATATTGAGTTCTGAAGTTAAAAAACTATTAATTGGACAACATTTTGAACATTATTATATATATATCCTATTATTATAGCTTTTGCTTTAGTTGGATCTTAATCCTAAATCTTTTGAATACTCACAGAAAACGGCATATTCCTGACAAAACATTACGCGCAAATTAATGTCGACTCTCCAAGCAAAGCATCGCGCAAATCTCATAATGTAGTAATTTTTGTGTAGGGTTTATTAAATTAAACAATTTTAAATAGATCAAAAGCTCACAATTATTAGCTTTTTACCAGCTGTTATCTAATTATATCACATAATTCCACTCTTCTAAGACCAAGTTTTGAGATTATAAAATAGAAATTAAGTTACTTTCATGACACGACGACTTTATTCAAATAAATTATTTACTTAAGGGCAAATCCATATGCTTAGATTCTCATGTTTATTACCCACATTATTTTTTCTTAGAAAAGTTTATGTTGTAAATTATATATCGTAAAAAATAGCTTCAGGGTTATTGACGTCACCAACATATGTTCCCCGACCTTGACAAATGCACTCTAATGCGTCCCCATCATGTGACTGGAATCACAATCGCGGTGAGCAATGATTTATCGACTGTTACTGCACAAATATTAGCAGTTGCTACGTTTTCGCGCTGTGCGTGACCAATAATACGAATATTTTCATCAAGTTTAAGTTACGGCGAATACTTAAACTTAAAAATTCAACGTTTCACCGTCGAAAAAAAGAGTTAATATTGATCGTAGATTTCTCGCCGTGGGGTGCAGCGGCCGGTTGAGTCACCCCACGGTTTTTTACTCACCCTAAGTTATATTTTTTGTAAAGTCCCCCCCTTGCCCCCCTTCGGGCCGCTTTAAAGGATGAGTAGTCTCTATGGAAACGGCTCGATCTAATTTATAGGCGGGAGAAAGTACGGATTGCTTAATTAAGAATTTAAAATGTGTCTGCTAAGTAATTAATTATAAATTTTCAGTTCGCCGACTCAGAGCTTCAGATAAAAAGAAAACTTCACTCTCTCTTACAACGAAAGCTTTTACCGTAGAATTAATAAGAATTTAATTAACAGGCACAAAGAGCTTTGTACATAGACACACAGGATGGACAAAGTACCGTTTAATATTACTATTTCATCTCTCTGCTAATTAATTAAGACTCGTGGGTACTGTGTTACCAACTCCACTTTATTCTAATACAATACGCATTTTTTCTTTTAAATTAAAAATTAAGTAGGTATGCATATCTAAAAAACGAGTTAAATAAATTGTAATATCACTGTTTGTTAACGTTGAAAACAACAATTACGCGAAATATCGATTTAAATCCGAGACAAACTAATTTTGAATGTTTTTAATATATCGTATAGATTTGCATGAGCCGACGTATGAAGCATCGGTTTATGAATACGCAAGGGTTGATTATGCCCTGTGGGGGATCGGTGTGCAGAGGGCACGCGTCTCCGTAGAATAGGCAACAGTTATTATACATGTGCCACAGAATAAGTAGGAATGTGTACGGGTGGGTTAAAAAACTGTGGGTCACGGCCGCGGCCTGGGAGTCAGTTGGCGCTTTTTTGTGACAGAGAGCGCGCGTTTTCACTTAGTCCGCGCCCGCGCATTGCCTTGGTGAGTTATTTTTTTATTTTTACTTAGAATAAAATTTCGCAAAAACAAGCACCTATTTGATAAAGCTAAAACTATTAAAATGCAGTCAATTATAAGATGAACTGGTCATGTTTTGACAACATATCATTGCCGCAGCTTCCATTATGGTATTGTTTTTTTTAGGTTATTGTATACCATTGCTTTTAATATAAATGTAAGTAGTCATGACTTCATCAGGATGTAGAGTAGGACTAAAACTATATGGTCTATTACTATTTAAATAATACTTCTACATTCATCTGAATGTAGAAGTATTATTAAAATAGTAATTGTTAATTGTTAATAATCAGTCGACCATTCAGTTGCCAATAAGCTATTATTATCATACTGGTTTTATTTTCCGACTACCAAGATTTTTTTATAACTGAAAGATTTGACCACTATCTGGCCTGTTATTAGTAAGGGACGATGTGGTCAAAGATGGTGAATACGCTAGGCCTAGAATTGTCTGGCTCTCAACGACTGTATGCTGCCGGAATACCGTAAGGTTATGGTAGCAGATTTTGACATTCTAACAAACGGTCGTTCAAATAAGTAACTTAAGAACAAAGTCTTCGTTACTAATAATTTACGAAATTTATAAATAGTATGACATATCTAATAATAAGTAGGTACTTCCAAATATCTTAATATAAAGTCAAATAGAATTTCAAAATCAGGATAATACATACAGTTCCCATTCTAGACCCAGCGTGCTACCCTACCATCCAACAGGTGATGTAGTAGGTCTATTTGTATGATAAAAATATTGATTGTTCAACGAACTATGTATTTCTATAATAAAATAATGTTTATGCGTATAGAATCGGAATCAATTCTTATTTTCTACCGATATTTCCTTCGAGTATAAGCGTAAATCCGAATGTGTCGACACAAACATTATCGATTGCCAGATTTGCTGATCATAATAATTGGATCTTGTGGGTTAGGAGAAAAAAAAACAATGGTGACAATGCTGCCTAATGAGCCATAAAGAAGAAAACGATACGTAGAGCAAGGCGTAGACAAAAAAGGGCGAGGCGGGGCGCGGGAAGTGCGGGGGGAGGCAAGGAAATGGCGGGAGAGCTAAATTAATTTGCGCGCTCCCGCCAAACAAAGGCACGCTAATGGAACGCGCCGAATGGAAAAAATGCCACCGTCCGCGTCCTCTCTCTCGACTTATATATTTTTTGCAAACACAACCTTTGACTTTACCAAATGAATAACATTACACCCATCGAAGTTAGGCGGTCGCTTTGTCCAGATTTAATGAACGAGAAGCAAACGCGATACGAATAGGCGTAGGTATTCCTTTAATTGTTCGCTCAAAACAAACTTTGCTCTCTGTTTTAATTACTTCGAGCGGAAAGTTTAGCGATGAGGAAATTTTCATATCTTTTTGTTTGAAGGACATAAGAAATGAGAATAATGTATTTCTGAAAACATTAACGATTAGATAGAATATGGCGTGATTGATTTACATGTTGATACTGTTAGAAAAATGTAATAAAGTTGTTGATATAGAAATGCGCAAGATTCATTATCGAGTGCGGCAAGTAAATATAGACGTAGCAGTTTTCGTAGCAGGCGTAGACAAATGCTACGAAAGTTCCAATATATAATTAAAAATTGTTGTTCATCTCGCTTTCTCATACTAGTAATTGCATAGTTTTATTCTTCTCATATTATTATTATTATTTTAAGGACAATTCTATTTTAATATACTCTGTCTACGACTTCATACATGTATTATTATTTATTCTGTGATATTGTGGAGACATACGTAATGTCAGTATCGTTAGCGTATAATCTGTCCTTCTCATCATCTTCTTCCAGTCTTCAACTAAGAAATAAAATGAGAATAATATATGAATGTATTTCATTCAAAGATACTGCGTGATTCAAGACGATTTAGCAGTATGGGCACATATTATATAATAGTTAGTAGCACTCTGTCGGTAACTTTATGATGATGTGATATTTGATTTGATTGGTAAGATGTCGTCAAATATACAGTTCTGAAAACTCTTCTAACTCATTTAATTTCTCTGATTTTTTCTCATGTGTCCATAAATTATTATAAAGAACATTTTTAGTTCATTCTAGATACAGGGTTCTACGAACTAAACTACCCAATACATTTTTTTAAATAGTTTGGTTTCGATTTCCGTGTCACTTTATTTTAAAATAATAAATTAATTTTTTTGCATTTAAAATAATACATGGATGTCACTTTACTTTAAACTTTACTCGAAAAACGACAATATTGTTCGTTTAAAAAAAATATCTTTTAACTTCCCCATACTGATCCAGCTTGATATTGCGGCCACGTTAGATTTTAAAACTCTACTTTATTCATTTAAAAAATACATACTTATAATTACATCACTTACTAAATTTAACTTGAAATTACACATACCGAAGTAGTGTAGTTTAGGGTTTATAATAATTATGATATAATATTTATATTAAATTATTATTTTTTATATATGCAAGCTGGCTCGGTTGAAAATAAGGAGCTGAAGATCGAGCTCAGTGGCGTGCCATAAGACAGGCATTTGTCCAGCAGTGTATGAATACTGGCTGTTACTGATAATGAAGTAGCATGTTTATACGGAGTTCATGCAAAATGTCATATTTCTAATGCCAGTTTTGATTTAGGCTGTCCACTACAATATTTTCAAAGAAGTTGTATACACTAGTGGTAGGACTAGTCTAGTAGGACTAGTGGTATACAGTAGTGGTAGGACTTTTGCTAGTCCGCCTGGGACGGTACCACCATTTTGCCAATTAATTTTCAGCCGTGAAATAGGAATGTTCTTCGGTTGAAAAGGCAAGGTGTCCAGTTAAATTACAGGGCATGTGAGACTCAAAATCTTTATGTCTCAAGGTAACAGGCGCAGTGCAGTTATATATGTAATAGGTAGACGTCATCGCTTACTATCAGGCGAGCGTCGTGCTTGTCCTTTTAACCAGACCTTTTGACATAAAAAAAACACTATTTTAAATCTATGATTATTTTATTGTCTTCACTTTACTCAGTCCGTTTGGTAAGAAATAAGGGAAAAATGTACTGCTGAAAATAACTAGTGCCATAAATATTTTTGAAATGTGGCATAAAAATCATATATTTATCCATTTCCAAGAATGAGAGTCGGCAGGTACGGCGTCCACTCACCATGTGCTGGAAACAATGAGCGATCGTTATCTAAATGTAGCTCCTGAAGCTTTTTGTCACGGGAAGATATAAATGCTCTTCCATTACTCTCTGAGATTTATACTCTCCCAATTAAAAGTTCCGTGAGCTGAGGACGCGAATTAGTGGAATTCACTCGCATTTATCAAGACATCAACGTAGGGCCGCGCTCGCGAAACTTCCCAAATTTAAATTAGAGACGATTTTTACAGCTACCTCCTCGGGAGGAGGGGGACGCTACCCTTTCCTTATAACGAGGAAGGCCTCATGCATTTTTATGTGCTTCTTTTTTCGCCGGCGTTTTAAACAAGGGGGTGAGTTTGGGGAGACGGGGGTGAACTTTTTTATTCGCGTCTTGATAAGTTAGGGTTGAAATTAGACGTTCGAGTTTCGTTCGCGGAATTCATAATGACGAAAATTAATAAGTTTTCTTTTGAGGGTCCTTCGAACCGCTCTTGCCGAATATTTAGGTTCGGTGCGGGATTCGGTTTATTATTCTAGGCGACAGCGATGGTGAAATCAAATCAAACTTTGAAATCGAAATCAATGTGTATGACTTATTATTTCCATCCAATATTAGATTGGTGCCAGCTTTATCCATTACTTTTTTGTTTTATTTGAAATTTCCAAAAGATATTGTAGTTTATTCCCAACGGCTTAATAATTGTATATCATTTTTAGTCAATTTTATTTTTGTATTTGTATATTATTATTTTCTCTGCTTTAAGTTTTTAAATGAAGTTCTTTTTTTATAACATATAGGCCAGCGATTGACCACTATCTCACCTGTTGGTAAGTGATGATGCGGTCGACGATGGTAGCACGCTAGACCTATAATATGGTAAGGAACTGGCTCTCAAGGATAGCTGTCGGAACACATTAGATGTTTGGTGACAGATTTTCTAACTTGAGGGTGGTAGCTGGCCAGGTGGACACCAGATAGTGTCCTACTAACATGCGGGGGTTTGGGATTTCTTAACGATGTTTTTTCTTCGCCGGAAGGCCGCTGTAAAAAGCGCACATAAATGATTCGATAGAAAAATCCATTGGTGCACGGCGGGGAATGAACTCGATACCTCTGGCGTCAAATTCTCCGACTACATTATTGGGCCCTCAAGCTTCAGCTTCAGTTCATGCCTAATTTAAATTTTGTGTAGCTTAAATAGTCGAAGATACGCTTAACATTATTTTGAACTTTGTGATTTAACTTGACAGGCCTAGTTTTAAAATGTTCTTTTATGTACTTCGTCATCACGCGGAAAGACGATTCTGATGAAACAACTGAATAGAGTTTTCTGAAATATAGCTTAAAGAAGCCTTATATATACCTTTACCTTTTTATATACCTTAAAAAAAGAGCAGCTCTTTTGCCCTGGAAAAGATTCGTGGAACATTTTTACTGAGCTGACGAGCCCAGATAAGGATTGTAGGTGAAAAGAGTTTTACAGGTAGGCTTTGGCCGTGACTCTAACCACCAACCGAATAAAGACATGTGGAAAATCTGTTCACCGAGTGCTAGCATGATGTCCGGTGCCAGCCAGTTCGAAAGATGGATCGGGATAGTTGCACTATGTAGATCGGGCTAAAGTCAGTTGTCCAGCGTCTCGTCTCACTGCCGTCATCAAATTTCAGATAACATACTCGTATATGACGTAGTGTTAGTAGCGTCGAGGTGAGTAGACAGCGAGGCGAGCACATGTGAACACTTGTTGAGCGTGTGTGGACATGCGCGCCGCGCGGTTGTTTACTTACTGTGCTACTGCTACCTACTCGCACAAGGGATCTGTGGGTGGGACACTAACACTAATGCTTCATGATCATCACTACTTTTTAATTAGCTTTGAGTTGAACCAAGTTTAAGTGTGTTTTTTTAACTCGAATATTCATCATTGCTTATAATATAAAGTATTATAGGTAAGTAAGACTTGCAACAATCTAATAGGATTATCATTTCAATAGAAACATTCGTAAATAACAGTTAAAAAGTAAGAATTTAATGATATAAAATATCCGAAAACAAATCAAGATTATATTTCGTCACAATTACCGAAAATCAAGGAGTCTCGTAAATTCCAATTTGAGCAATTATGAGAATAAGAGAGAGTCATTAGTCCAATCAATCCGGGCGCGGGGCAGCTCGATTCGGCGCTCGTCGCTGGGCAAGCAGCAGGCAGCATGATACGCCTCTAATAACGTCGTTAACAGCGCACATTAAAACAAAACAAACAGCGGACGCGGGCGCGGGGCGCCATCCTTCCTCGAATCCGTGTCATTAATTTACGTAATGCGTAGGTACGCGCTATCCCCAAATATTTAAGAAGCCTCCTCCGGGAGCGCCCGCTCCTCCACTATCCCCCGGCCGCCGCCCGCCGCCCCCGCCCGCCGAGAATTATGGCGGCCGCCTTGTAATTATATTTTTTAATTTATCTTCCTTAGTGAATACAATGGAGGCGCCACCCCGCCACCGGAGCGCTTCTTTCTCATGCTGAATATTGTATCAGGCCGCTGAAAAAAGGAAAGAACGCTTTAATTACAAGCGAGAGAGCGACCGGCATTACGCGCTAAATATTTGATGTTGTCTCTTTCTCGGGGCTCGTGCCGTCCGCCCGCGCCGCCCGGCTCTGTCGTCAATAATTAAAACGCCTATTAACTCATTCCTCTTCAGGTGACCCCTCATTACTTACCGAATAAAAAAAAATCGATCCTCGCTCGGACGGCACACACCCTTGCCGATAGCTTATTCATAATTCTACCCTGTTTAATTAAAACAGAATGAAGTATTTTTCCACATGTTTCAAGTAATTACGAAAAATGTAAGGCTTTTGAGTCAAATGATAGGTATGCTATGCTAGTAATTATTTCACCAACGTCGTAGCATAACTTAGTTTGCTAGGCCGTCGTTAATCCCATCTGGCAGCGAGTGTATGCAAATGTAGGCACAGCGAGCGAGCGCGTTGATTTATCGGCGAACAACAGTCGCAAATGAAGGCGAAATCCTTCGCGCGGACACCCGAGCCCCAGTACTTAGCGCGCGGAGACAAAGTACAAAGCAACCCCCAGCCACCCACTGAAAAACGTCTCTAATATTCTTTTAGAAACGGTGGCATTTACGGGCTATATTTTATCCTGAATTTGCATACGCTCCTTTTTTCGTACCCGTCCTCTATTTTATGGGTGAGTATTTTTTCATCCGGGGGTTAAGATACAAAAGGGTAAAGCGCGGGAGCTCGCTCCGATAATTAAATTGCACCGCGGCGGTGGCTGGGTACTGGAATACGCACACTCGCGCTCACGTCGCTCACTGTAACACCGAGCGCGCTCGCTGCCTCCACAAAAAATGTGATAGTCGCGACGCTTTTTTTATTGTTCCACGATACATTAAACTTGACGATAATTAAACGATTAATCTTGAGCGGCGTTCGTTATTCGGTAGGGTGAGCACCAAGATTCAATGTTACAGATTCAACGATTCAATGTTTCACAATCAAAAATATAACTGACAATAATACAGCAATACACATGACGTACACGTCATGTGTATTGCTTTAGACCATGTACGCGTTGAAATCTTTTACACAAAGAATTTTAACAAATTACCCGAGCGTTCTAATGAATGCATATCGCAATTAAATTCAAATAGACGGGCATATTTCATGTCCTGAGTGTCGTGATAATAATTTAACTAACAAATTAGGAGAAATCTTACCCTGCTCTAAGTCAAATTAGCATAATTGCTAATCAAATGTTGTAGGAGTAGCCGCGGTGGCGTGGCTTCGCTCTAATTACAAATTCTAATTCCCTCTTGTTTCTCAGGCCCTTTGAATTAGTAAATTACTGCCGACGCTTTAGGATATCAAATGGGTTCTTATCTCTGTTCATTTAAACTATATTCTAAATATTTAATAAAAAAAGTGTAAGTGCTAGTAGCGTGTCTAAGTGTGTGTAAGTGCTATATAGCATTATCACATCTAGTAGTCGAATTTATTTTGTTTAGTGTTAGAAGCCGTAGTTGTTCATTACTCCTAACGAGCCTTAATACTTCTTGTACTGTAATTTTGTATCAACAGCAACATAGAGATAAAAAAATAAAGTACCTACGCTCTAATATGCATTACGTTGAATACAACTTATTGGTTGGGTGACCACTAACCACACACGGTATGACGAATTTAATGTTTTTAGTAAATACGAAATATTTTATTTAAGTATTGCTCCAAGACGCCCTACATTTAAAAGGTACCTTCTTAGGTATAAACCTAACCTCACATTTACCTACATGTGGTTATGTATATGAACAAAACAAATCATAAAACGTAAACCTGTTAAATATCTATTTATGTAATATAAGCCTTAAGAAGATGCCGCGAATTTGTTTGAAGCCCTTTAAAGAGGATTTTCTTGAAAGGAAAATAACACGTCAAAAACTTTTATATATTTAAACATTTTCTGCGCAAGTGTAGGCATTCGGAAGCGGCGTAGCGCGCGATTTTAATTCTATCACGACTCTACTTATAAATAACACCGCGTCCAATTAAAAGAGCGCGACAGCTTTGAAAGTGGAATGAAGGAATGTATAAGTACCTGGGTCGGTGCGCGGCGGGAAAAGTGTCCGTGTTTACGGAAAGCTCCTCCGGCAAATATTATCGCGAGACGCGCGCGATCAAATATTCAGGCGGCGCGCGGAGGCGGCGGGCAACCCTCTCCAAGTTTCAAGCCCTTCCCTTTGCACGCCCTACACTAATTACGTTTAGAGTTCTTAAGCGAAATTACTTAGACCCCTCGCCACCCGCGCCCGTACCTCCCGCGGCCCCTTCCGGAAATGAGGCGCGCTGGAAAAACAAGAAAGAGGAAAGCGTTATATAAGGAGGTCGCTGTCTTTCTGAACGTCCTAAATCTGGCCAATCTCTCAAAGATGTTGATGTAATGATTTTTTCTTCATTTTCGCGAGCGTTCTCTGTTCATGAGCGTTTGCTAAGTGAAAAGCAATTAAAGCACGGGCGAGTGATCTCCGCCACTCGCCCGCCCCCTGCCTCCCGGGACTATCTTGATCAACAAAATAAGATATTATAATAGACACGACTTGAATGCATACTAGAGGTACTCACTTTAATAATACTGCTTTTGTACATGAGTTTATATTTCTAAGCGCTCGCTACGGATAAACGTATTATTAGTTTAAAACTTAGTACCTACCTACTTAGGATTTGTTTTCACGATTTAATCTCCTAAAATATCCTTAATTAAGGCTGACCACTGGTGGTTGTCTTTGCCAAAGATGTGGTGCATAGTTCGGTCATCTGTTGGACAAAGATGTGTCGCCAATCGATTCACTGAGTCTCGACATAATATATCCAGTTGCAATATGTAGAGTTGAGCCAGTTCCGTCTTTTACTTAGATAAGAACGTAGGTATTCATCTTCATCACTATCAGTTGAGATCATGGTCGACTGCTTATCTTTCTCCACTTAAGATATTTTTAATAAAATTGAAACGTGAATGGCAGAATACCACCTATCTGACTTATATGTATAATATTTATAATTAATATTAAGCTCGTAGATTTGTGATGTGTTATATGTATTACACAATTCCTCTATTAAGTTCAAAAAATAATAATTTCGTACATACAACTTAACATCAACAACAGGTTGATAATTATTCTACCGATATCGGTTTCTAACAAGATAATACGACTTGTTAGACACCGATATCGGCAGAATCGTCAGGTACTGTTATCAAAAATGAAAGATCTGCATTAATAAGTTCATAACAATTTATGTACTCTATAGAGCGCGGCAGAATGACTACAAGCAGTGTCACGAACACTAAACGAGGCAGAGCGCCCACAAGCGGCGTTTCCGCACCTTTCATGTGCCATCCCACAGTTTAATTTCCTAATTTTCAATTTTTCTTCCGAAGACAGTCCTGCGAGACTTCATTATCCAATAGGAAGCCCCGTCAACGCGAACATTCAAATGCTCCGTAAATACCTTCCTACAACAACGTTGTATAATTTCCTGTTTAACTAAATCGCTTTGATGCTGCTGAATAGACTTTATGAGAGTTTATACTGATTTATCATTTGGCAGATTTATACGGATTTAGCATGTAATAACTTGAATAAAAATTTGAGTGAAAATAGTATATTTCATTACAAGTGCGGAATTTGCGGCTGTCATTGCAAAGAGTTCCGACAAATGTCTACCCGAGCCGAGGCGTAGCCGAAGGCGAGGGTTGACAGTCGGAACAAGTTGCAATGACGGTTCCGCACGTGTACTGAACGACTATTTTTAATACAGTTGCGAAAAAATGAAGCAATTTAATAAAATAATAAAAACACAATAAACTCAACTAACTAAACATTTATTTCTTATAAAAGTTATAATTCACATATATGTACATTGAAATTGGTACAGTTTTTTATACTAACTGCGGAAGTTTTAGGTTGCATATTTACTGTTTGAGACAAACTATTATTCATTTCGTATGATTGTTCATGTATATTTGTCATACAATGGCGTTTGCTAATTTTGGGTATTCACTTATATCCACGTTGTTCCTTATTTTCAGCATACTTTTTATCATCGAAAACCTCGACCATAACGTAGAAGGTTTTAATTTTGCTGAGAGTTCGGAGAAGTATGCCAACATAACATTTTCTGAAAAACTATTTGCTTTTTTCTCTTCTCTCCACGCAATAAATTCGTCGTATGTAGATATGTAGCGACTTTTTTACTTTTCCGGTAAAATGTTCTCCGAAGCATTTTGTGCAATTATACTGAGTTCCGGTGGTGTTAATTCAAAAAAACTAGGGTCGATATTACTCATTTTGTGCAACAAACAACTAAACTCGCAAAGAAAATTTCTGAAAAATGGCGCCAACCGTAGAATATAAGCAGAGTTTTTTTTTTCACCCATTCTGGTAGGCAAAGGGAACTATGCTCATACAGCCAAGTCTTCAGTAGAATTTTTTTATTGATATGAAATGAAAATGAAATTTAATGAGATGAAATGAAATGAAACCTAAACTAACTCATTCCATCAAATCATTAAATCTGTTATTGAAACAAATTAGTAGCTTCTTTTTAGAAATATACGTATTTGCATGAATCATAAAAACTTCTTTGAATTTTTTTAGTAAAAACTTCATGGTTGGTTTTTCTTTTTAATAGACATAATTTTGACAGTTGGGAAAGAGAACGCACGAGTTCGGGAAAGGTAAAGAAAAAGCACGAGTGTGTAATAGCCCACATCCCGAACGCTATACGTCCCTGCAATACGCCACTTTTTGAGCAACTGTATTAAAAATATAATTTCCTTAGTAGTTTGTTCTTCCTATGAAATGATAAATATTTAAGTCTTGAATAAGATTTCCGCACGTGCGCCATACAACGTGTTTCGAAAATAGCGCGAATTTACAATTCACGCCGCATTTAGCTTAATTTATACTCGCAATGTAAAACTCTTTAGTGGAATTAATAAAAAACTGTAAAGGATACGCACGGCACCATACAACGAAGCGTGCGGTAAAGTATGTAGGTACTTAGGTCAGAGTACCTCTTTACCGCACGCTCCTTTGTATGATTCGTAATATTTAACTTTCGAACAATGTATACAGGCCTCGTAAGTGCATTTTTTAAGCAAATATGGTATAAACAATAATTTGGTCGATAAGAAGATTAAAAATATTGATAAAGTAACTCAACATGCATCACACACAAGCATCACACAAGTCATTTAAACAAAGACAGTAAAAATACCAAAGAGTAACATAATATAAATACTACGTAACATTTAAAAAAGCTATGTTTGCGATCACGGTTTGCGATATAGCGTGTTGTAAGCAAAGAGTAACATAACATATATAGACTTAGATAAACTAAAAATAGCAAACGAAGTCCATTTCAACTGGCTCTTTCTTTCAGAAATGTATCCGTATCTACCGATAAAAGGCTCTTATATTGAATCTGAAGCCCAGCTAGTATAAAATTATAAGAAAAACATATTTTTAAAAACAAGCTTTTGTCTGGGACAATGAACTAAAATGTTAAAAATAAATTCTAGTAAGTATTTGGCGTGTAGGTACTTACCTATATTCTTAAAAGCTTGAAGCACTACCCGTTTTTCCGCCTAGGTAATTACTATACTTCAGTGCCTCAAACTTTTAAAAATATAGGTAAGTACCTACACGCCAAATACTTAATAGAATTTCATTTTCATAATAGTAGTTCATTGTCCCAGATAAAAGCTTGTTTTTAAAAATATGTTTTTCTTATAATTTATTTTTTACTTTTTAGTAGGTCGGTAAAGATACCGACTACCTACCTACTACCTAAGTATTTAAGAGAAGGCATGATGTTTTAAAATATTCCACGTATATTTGACGAGATTATGGGTAAAGTGCTCTTCAAGAAGATCAATCGACTCGGTGGGGCTATGTTGCTTTATAACAGAAATGCCATAGCCACCTTACAGCTTCATCATCAGATCCTGGCTATCATTTAAGTGTAAAGTGCTCCTCAAGACTAACCCAAATTCACTGGGGTTACGTTATTTTATCACAGAGATGCCGTGGCCACCTTCCAGCTTCATCACCAGTCGCTAAATATCATCTAGGTGTAAAGTTCTCTTCAAGACGAATCAATCGAACCCAAACTCGGTATAGTTACGTTGATTAATTACAGCGATGCCGTGGCCACCTTCCAGCTTCATCATCAGACCCTGGATATTATCTAGGTGTAAAATTCTCTTCAAGACGAATCCATCGAGCCCAAACTCGGTAGAGTTACGTTGATTTATCACAGAGATGCCGTGGCCACCTTCCAGCTTCATCATCAGACCCTGGATATAATCGAGGTGAAAAGTTCTCTTCAAGGCGAATCAATCGAGCCCAAACTCGGTAGGGTTATGTTGATTTATCACAGAGATGCCGTGGCCACCTTCCAGCTTCATCATCAGACCCTGGATATCATCTAGGTGAAAAGTTCTCTTCAAGACGAATCAATCGAGCCCAAACTCGGTAGGGTTATGTTGATTTATCACAGAGATGCCGTGGCCACCTTCCAGCTTCATCATCAAACCCTGGATATCATCTAGCCGTAAAGTTCTCTTCAAGACAAATCAATCGAGCCCAAACTCGGTGGGGTTATGTTGTTTTATCACAGATTTGCCGTGGCCACCTTCTGTCTCCATCATCAGACCAGCTCCATGGTACCATATCATTGTATTGTCACCGAAGATACATAAGTACACCAAATTTGACTCGAATCGGACATCAGGAAGTGAGTCTAATTAAGCTTCCAAGATTCCACCCGAACATACATAGTGACATACATACATACATACATTGCAAGTTAAATAAAAGCTTGTAAAAAATTGCAAGTTAAATAAAAGCTTGTAAAAAATAGCTTGGCATTTTGGCTAAGGTGAGACAATGCTAGTCATTAAAAAAAATTTGGTATTCTTTTTAGGCTAGCGTTTTGACCACTATCTTGCCTGGTTGTAAGCGATAATGTGTGGTCGAAAGGTCGAAGATGGTGAACATGTTAGGCCTAGAATAGTCTGACTCTCAAAGGCTGTGTGATGCCGGAACACAATGTTATGGCAGCAGATTTTCTCCTTGATGGTGGTAAGCTACTTTTTAGTAGCAAAGCAGGCGGAATATCGATACAATGCTCCTACCACCTGTTGACGAACACCCATGAATGCACAGAGAAAAATCTATTGGTGCACGGCTAGGATTTGAACCGGTAACCTCCTGATTAAAAGGCAACCTATTCATCCTTTAGGCCAACGGGCTGTCATAATTCTATAGATTCGTACGCGCAGTTAATTTAATATAAAAAGAGTTGGCTGGTTTGATCCTCCTGGCATTATCTAGCTGTAAAAGCTGCAACGTCTTACCTACGCCAAATAAAACCAAGTCTTTTAACGCAAAGTTGAAATATGTATGATTCAGAAAATTAGGCGTACTGACTCCTGACTTGTTAACGACGTCTACCAAAATTCGCTTTGTGTACATTTTTATAGCTGCGCTTAAAATTTACAATTATATCCCTTACATTTTGAGAAGCCGATGAAATTCCCCCGCTGTCCAACGGCTTAAATTAGGCACCTACCGCGTAGAATAGCGTCGCGGAATTACAAAACAGAGAGGGAAACTTGCGGCTGTTTAATGAGATTTAAATAATTAATGAGCGTGCAAAATTGGTTTCTTTTTTCAGCAACGGGAGTGCTTTGGGGCCGCGATGAAAAACAAGCCATAATTGCAGAGCCGAGTGACGGGGACACTCGCCAACTTGCTCTTTACTCTCTAGGTACCTTAAGCCTCTTTCTCATAACTGGAGGGAGCGCCGACAATCATAATTTATAAGGTAAAACTTTTAATTGCTCTTGTTATAAATCTTATTAAGACGGCAATTAAAATTATAAAGCGGAGGGACACAAAAAGGTAAGAGAAGAGTAGCTTTTTGTTATAGTATTAGTTATACGTCACAAATCTTTTGATTTTTCTGCAAGTACTACAAGAACTTGCAGAAAAACAAATAATAACGTAAAAATACAACTGGGGGCCAGTTTCGCGGGTTCCTGATAGCGCGTGTCAGATAATTATGTGTCAGATAATTATCTAACGCATTATCAGGAACCGGTGAAACTGGCCCTAAGCCTTATCGGCCTTCACCGGTGAATATTTCTGAATGTAGAATTAAGCGTATTTTTTTTTGGGTAAAATTAGGTACAGAAATTTTATTAAAAATTTGTTTTTAAGGTAATTTGTTCTTCTCTGTGCTTAAGTAGATTACAAATTGCAAAGGTAAGCACCTTAACCAATTAATATCCATATAATAAAAAGTTGATTAATTGATAATTGTTGAGACATGGGTATTATATACAGATAACCGTTAACTTAATGTACTCTATCTATCCCAAAGTGCATCTCTACAAATACATTCTACCGTGGGTACGTATGGACTTTTTTGTTCCTTTGTATGCTGCCCAAGTAAATACATAATAATATACTTAAATCGTCTCGAATTCGTTGATATTTCTAATAAATAAAAACATCAGAAGCTTTATAGATGTTATCTATTCTCAATTCCACGTCTAGGATTCCGTGGTTTGAATGACAGATATCCGTTAATGTAAAAAAACTTACCTACATAATTAACATAGACCCACATTAATACAAATCAACCGAAATAGATGAACAAAGATTTAAAATAACTTGAGATGGACGATATAAATATTGAATCCATTTCTATAGCGAGACCGTTACAGGAGCGTTCCACTTCGAGGATTCTGAAGAAATTGTCAAAACTTACAATTTGACTAAAAATGCAACTTTCAGTTCGTTGACTTCGTTAAAATGAAACTTTATCGACAAATCTCTGCGGAATATGGAAAAGGAACAATATCCTTATTCAAATGTTTGTGATTGACATCTCGCTGGGCGGTCAGTGCGGGTCGCGGCAACATTTAGCGGGACTTCGCCCCTTGCTCTAACCGTAAAGCCATTGTTGTATTTGACCACGATCAAAGCGATTGTGATCAAATCCAAAAATCTATTTAAATAACATTCAAGAACAGATTCTTTTCTTAAGAATTAAGTTCGCTGGGAATTTCCGTTGATGTGTTAGCTGGGTTTACCTACCTTCATGGTATAGTTATTAATGAAACTTAATTGTTGAATAGTGACGTTCAGGAAGTACCGACCTACAGTTGTTAAAATTAATGTGACTAACCTAACTGAAAAGTATTTAGTATTTTTTATGTCTTACAAGTTGCCTATTTATGTATATCATCATCATCATCATCAGCCTGTATCAGTCCACTGCTGGACGTAGGCCTCTCAAAAGATACGCCACTAAGCCCGATCTTCGGCTCCTCTCCTCCAGTCACTGCCCACCGCTTAGCGTATGTCGTCGCTCCACCTGGCCACAGGACGTCCTACGCCTCGTTTGCCGATTCGCGGTCTCCACTCCAGGACAAGTCTACCCCAATGGTTATCAGTCCTGCGGCAGATATGACCAGCCCACAGCCACTTCAGCTTGCTAATCCGTTGAGCTATGTCGATAACTTTAGTTCTCCGGCGAATTACTTCGTTCCGGATTCGATCACGCAGAGAAACACCGAGCATAGCTGTCTCCATAGCTCGCTGAGCGACTTTAAACTGGTGGATCAGTCGGACTGTGAGTGTCCACGTCTTGGCTCCGTATATCATTACAGGTAGGACGCACTGGTTAGACTTTTGTCTTAAGACACTGCGGTATAGGCGACGAGAAGACTCGACGGAATTTTCCGAATGCAGCCCAGCCCAGCTGAATTCTTCTCTGGATTTCCTTCTCGAAGTTATGTTTGCCTAGTTGGAGCGTCTGCCCTAGGTAAACATACTTAGTGACAACTTCGAGTGGGATTCCATCTACGGCAATCGGTTCCGGAACAACGTGCTCGTTGTATGTGACTTTGCTTTTATGCAAATTCATCCGGAGACCGATGCGACCAGAAGAGTCAGCTTGGTCATTCAACATCCTTTGTAGGTCTTGCAGCGTCTCTGCCATAATGACGATGTCATCTGCGAATCGTAAGTGAGAGATGTACTTGCCGTTAATTTTAATGCCACAATCTTTCCAGTCCAGCGTCTTAAACATATCCTCCAAGGCGTTAATGAACAGTTTTGGGGATATGACGTCCCCCTGTCTCACTCCTCGACGCAGGTGGACATGTTGAGTTCGCTGGTTCTGTACTTGTACAGTCATCGTTGCAGCATTATACAGACATCTCATCACTTCGATGTATCGTCAGTCGACTTGGCAACGCTGCAAGGACTCGAGAACGGACCAGGTTTCGATTGAGTCAAAGGCCTTCTCATAGTCCACAAATGCTAAGCACAGGGGGCGATTGTACTCTTCGGTCTTCTCTACAATCTGCCGCACCGTGTGGATGTGGTCTATGGTGCCGTAACCGCTTCGAAACCCGGCCTGTTCCGGAGGTTGAAACTCGTCGAGTCTTCGCGCAAGACGGTTCGTGATGACCCTTGAATACAAGTTGTAGACATAGCTCAGAAGCGAAATCGGGCGGTAGTTTTTCAATAGGGTTTTGTCTGCTTTTTTGAAAAACAGAACCACCATGCTTCTGTTCCATGCCTAGTGAAAAGAACGGAATTAAAGAGCTGCTGAAGCTGTTGAACTGCTGGAGCTCCTCCGGCTTTTAAAAGCTCCGTTGTGATTCCGTCTTCTCCTGGGGCTTTTCCATTTTTTAGTTGTTTAAGGGCCATCACGATTTCGTCTCGGCAAATTTCGGGCAGATCTTCTGTGAAGTGGCGGGTTAAGGTGGCTCTAGAATCCTCAGTATCGGGTTCGGGCCTTGAAGCATGCGATGCGTATTGCCGTAGAAGTCTTCAACTTCCGACAGAATCTCCGGCTTGGATGCGACGACGTTCCCCGTTGACGTTGTCAGCTTTGTGAGGTGGCTTTTACCCAGAGGCTGGACGAACACTTTCGAGCCCCGATTCTGCTCAATTGATTTTTTAATCTCTTGATTAAGAGCGTGTTAGAGGACCGGAGGTCGCGTCGTACCAGCTTCTTTATGGATTTGTTGCGCACCAAGTTAGTTGACAAAGATGACAAGGGGTCTGTTCGTCTCTTTTCAATTAGCCGAAGTGTTTCTGCCGAAAGTTTGAACTTTTTGTCCGTACGCTTGCTCTCGCAAAACTTCGTCCCTTCATCCCTGAGGATTTCCACCACTTCTTCGAGTTTCTGGTCTACGTCATCTATGGTTTGCAAGGCAGCGAATCGATTTTCCAATTTTAATTGGAATGTTTC
Source organism: Cabera pusaria (assembly GCA_954871355.1). Classification (NCBI taxonomy): domain Eukaryota; kingdom Metazoa; phylum Arthropoda; class Insecta; order Lepidoptera; family Geometridae; genus Cabera; species Cabera pusaria. The sequence goes on from OX940888.1 coordinate 17,708,169, forward strand.
GGACCCAACAACGTTTTGGAGTAGGTTCGGACGAAGCGTAGACATCATCAATCGGAATCTCTCGGCTTTAAAGTCGATATCCAGAGAGCCTCGTACAAGTCGGTGATCACTTCCAGTATTAATCCTAGTGATCACTGAGACGTCTCTGAATATGCGCCGTTTGTCCGTAATGATGAAGTCAATCTCGATTATAGTCACAGTGTCGGGGCTTTGCCACGTCCACTTCCTTTGGGTATGTTTCTTGAAAAACGATTTCATCAAGAAAAACCCCTCTCTCTCGAGGAAATTGACGAGCATTTGCCCCCGGTGATTCCTACTTCCAAATCCGTGTGGTCCTATAGACGATTAGCCGCAAGTTTGTACTCCCACTTTAACGTTAAAGTCTCCCATGACAACGTTGTAGTGAGCCTTGGAGGTGGTTGTAAAGCTCTGGAGATATCTTCATACATGCTCTCCACCTCATCATCCAAGTGTGTCGAGGTCGGTGCGTAAACCTGGATAACGTTGAGGCTGTACCTCTTGGTTAACTTAATTATGAGGTACGCTACCCTGGTCGACACACTGGAGATTTCTACAACGTTGTCACTGAGAACCTTGTTGACCAGAAACCCGACGCCGCCTTGGGATGGCTGATCTCCTTCTTTGTAGTAAATAAGATGGCCCGATTCTAAGGTTATGGTGTCCTCTCCCTGTCTGCGGACTTCACATAACCCCAGGATGTGCCATCTTATGTTTCAGCTCCTCCTCCAGCTGCGCCAGATGATCGTCCAGCCATCCATCCATGTCCCAGTCCATTTATGTACATTTATAACACCTACTAAAATTTAAAATTTCAGACCACCCCCGACAGATCTATGTAGGTATAATGTGTTTATTGAGACCAATTCAATGATCCCTCTCTGCTGCAGTTGGTGAGGTTAGTGTCGAGTTTTTTTTTAATGAATTGAATGATGACATATGTGAGTACTTGTGTAGTACTGTGTAATACGTATGTGCACTACTTACTTACTTGAAAAAAAACCCTACTCAATATTAGTCTTGCTATACTTTTTATTTATTTCATAGAATGCGATTGCATAGTGGCTACGTGGCTAGGCGTTTGACCACTATTTCACCTGTTGGTATGCCTTCGAGGATATATTAGAATGCTCGGGCTAGAAACAAACTGGCATTCAATGACAACTGCTGGAACAAAATAGATGTTTGGCGACAGATTTTCCAACTTACTTTAAGTACAAGTATTCATTTACTCTAAGCTTATGAATGAACAATTCGATCAAAATGGCAACAAAGCCGTCATCATTGATCTTAATAGAAAATTTTCAGATTTATGGGCGTCATTCTATATTAGTAAAGTAGATTAGATGCTTGAGTATCGTTTTAAAATAAAAGTTAAATTTTGAATAAAATTAACAATAATTTAACGCACTTGTGAACGGTCTCACGGTTCACCTTCGGCCATCTACGCCTTCGGTGTACCTATGTCCTTAGTACCTAATATATTATCTACGTTCCTGAAAGAAGTAAAAAATATATTTATGTTAAAATAATAATTAAGCCAAAATGTTTCATAAGTGAAGTGTTTCACAATAGCGCGCCGGTTGCATCTGGTGCTCGCGTGCTCGCGGCCCCTACGCCACTTCTATTGTAAGTTCTTTCACAAAAAACTGCTCCCAGATTGTTTACCTCACTTTTTACCTTTTTTAAACTACTGTTTAGGTTTTTATAAGTATTTTTGTCGCGGCGCACGCGCTCCCGCTATTATAAAGATCTCATTGAACAGTTATGGCTCGTCTCTCTATTGTAGCGATCAACGTCACCGTTAATTCGTTTTTGATGTTTACAGATTTATTTAGATTATCTGTGGGCTCGGTAACAAATAGTTTAATGGTGCTGATGTTATTTATATCTATTTTGGCGTTTTGGGATATTTTTGCGGATTAAGGATGTCTGCCTATTGTGTTTGTAATTTAAAAACCAAACTATGTTTAAACATTGAATTTCTAAGTAAGTGATGTTATACTTACAGTACTTTATGGTAATGTTAGAAAGGCCTACCTACTTAAATGTATAAAAATATGTATCTACATCAGTCACCTATTACATTACAAAACATTATTATATGACGGACAGATGGATAGCAGAATTTGTCGCCATTACAGTGAGAGTTACTCTAAAATGTGTCTATAAAAGAGTTACTCCCTAAAATGTTTCTATTTGTTTTTATTATATGTGTTATAATTTTATTATTAGCTAATATTTTGATTTATATATTTTTATTACATACAATCACGCCTTTTTCTCGTTGGGGTAGGCAGAAACTACTTCTTTCCACATGCTACGATCCTGACATACCTCTTTCGCTTCTTTCACTTTGTAGTTATAATTAATGTAAATAGATATAAGTATAAAATTGTTTTTCTTGTAAGTATTAGATAACGCTTTAGATTTAAGTATCTGTTATGGCGATAAAATCGAAAGAAGGAATCCCAGATATCGAGGTTTGCTTCGTCTCACTAACAGAGGTAATTCAGAGCCAAGTGTTGGGACCTCAGCATGAGTTCCAGTTATATAGGTTTCTCACTTATCCACGTCCCACTTAACCAAGGTTGGGTGAAAAATGATAAAAGATAACACGTGTTTTAATATAGAAAATTATTTATTTATTTATAGTAAGTGTATGTAATATATACATATTTTATTTAGTACACAAATGAATAAAGGAATAAATATGTGACCATAATACTGCAACGACAAGTTATGGATGTATCTTGATAAGACTTTGTGAAATGATATTTCGTAACATTTGTCAATAACCTAGATTTATTTCAGAGGCACTTTAGAACATAACCCTTAAGCAGTTACGAAACGATCAATGGCAATTGAAAAGTTACACTTTATTATAAGTTATTATAGACAAATATTATAATTTAAAATAATTAAATAAACTAAAAGAACTAACTTCAAATGCCGCGCTAGTCAATTTCAGTAACAAGTTTGAGGTGTTTATCTCCATATCTCTGGAGATACTGAACATATCTCGATAAATTTTAAATGGGACACCTGGAAACTATACCCTTACAAACAAAAAAAATCAAATCGGTTCAGGCGTCTTTGAGTAATCGGTGAACATATATTAAAAAATATTCCGATGAATTGCAAACCTCCTCTTTTTTTCTAAAGTCGGTTGAAAAGTAACAAGTTTTAGAATAAATAGGCGAACCAGAAAGCGGGCTCAAGTTTAGTTTAAGCTTTGATTACATTTAATGTATTTTACTAACAATCAACCCATTTTTCTTACTTAATAAATTATGAAAAAGTACGATAAATATATAAACGAATATGAATTATTAATTAGGCTCCATACAAACTTATCAAAACTTAGAAATAGTACTTATCTAGTTTCAATTATATGTTATTTCAAATTTTAAGACAATCTAGCACAATCTGCACTACTCTAGTATGTTCTAAATCAGTAGAACAGATACTGCTATATATATACTTTTTTATATATCATATAGGCTAGTGTTTTACCACTATCTCGCCTGGTGGCAAGCGATGATGTGCTCGAAGATGGTGTACACGCTAGGCCTAGAATACGCTGACTCTCAAGGACTGCGTGATGCCGGAACACTGTTAGGTCATTGTGATCACAATCAATCCAATTAAATTTACTAGTAATGTGCAACACACCGTGATAACCGCTGGGGTAGACTTGTCCTAGAGTGGAGACCGCGAATCGGCAAACGTAGCGTAGGACGTCCTGTAACCAGGTGGAGCGACGACATACGCAATGCGGTGGGCAGTGACTGGAAGGGAGCCGAAGACCGGGCTCAGTGGCGCATCTTGGGAGAGGCCTACGTGCAGTGGACTGACACCGGCTGATGTGCAACACACATAGCTAGTGAGCGATTTTCTAAATAAAATTGGTCGTAACGTCGAGGTAATTAAAATTAATGTTTTGAGCGCTATAAATCCTGAGTTACAATATAACTACGTATTTAAATAGCAAAAGTTTAAATGACATACATAAGACATAGATAGTAGTAATGTACGGAGCAGCGTATATGTTAATATTATGTTCATATGTGAATACAGCAGGGTGTCAGCAAGTGTTAATAGAGGTTAAGTACTCGTTGTATTTTTTCTCTTGAGCTTGTTGTAGTTTCTGAAGTTTTTTCAGCAATCCCTTGCTTACTTCTTTTCCTTCGAGATCGTGTGTGGGCAGGCCCTGGAATTATGTTTCACGTAAGAACCTGATAGCAATTAATTAAAATAAATATTTATGCTTATTTAACACCAAATACTGTTCTTAGAGGAAAATGATTTTTTACTGAAACGGTGTAGTACAAGTTTGAATCAGTTAGATCAGTGTTTTTCAACCTTTTTCATGTTGCAAGCCCCCTAGTATGAAAATAAAATTTGCGACCCCCTCCTTGCACTGTTTATAATCTGTATTTATTATATCACTAGCTTCTGCCCGCGGCTTTACTTGCGTGGTCTACAGAAAACAAATTAAATATTTATCTTCAAAAACAAATATTATATTATATGCGCTCTCACTCCTTCCAATTACAACACCTACAAATGCTCATAAATTAATATTTTCCTAATAAACGTATATTTTCAAAATTTTATTTTTTTACCGAGGCTTGGCGGCCCCCCGCGATCCCTTTATAGAGGCTTCGCGACCCTCCTGGAGGTCGCGTCGCACACGTTGAAAAACACTGAGTTGACAGAAATGGAAAACGGTATTCTGATCATAAACGCAAAACGTTACGCCGAGTTCAAATTTTAAGATGTTTGATGACGAAGCAAGTTCCTCTGGTTCTAACACCGCGGAAAGTATCGTTTGCGCGATGCAGGATCTCATACATTCAGGCAATATTTACAAGGATAACTGTGCAACTTACTCCAGCGCCATCTAGACGCTTTTATATTAAGTTAAGTTGGTGAGCATAGATGGATGTTTGTGACTCTTTCACGCAAAAACGGCTGAAAGGATTTGTATGAAATTTGGCATACAGATACTTTTTAACCTAGATTAACACATAGGATACGTTTCGATGCGGGTGAAGCCGCGGGGCGCAGATAGTAGTAGGATAGAGCGCTTGACAACCGAGTTCAGTACAATCCATATTGGGCAACCATCCCAACACGACTTCCAGGGTGTCTGACATCGACATCATTAGCGAACCGATTAGCGACATGTCTTTCTTTAGTGAGTTCGAGATATGGCCGCCGACTGCCACCACCAGTGGTCATCCATTGAACATCACCCAGGGATCAAGACTAAGTTCTATACCGACGGAAGAATAAGGGTAACGATGAACCTCCCTTTGGTATTATTACCCCCCTTATACTTAAACCGAAGAAATATTCGTGATTTTTTTGGCAGGCATTGCAGTTTCGTATCTCACTCAAAGTAGTTTTGTCCTTTCAAAGGGATTTTACGGAAATTTCATTTAAAATGCCTCACTTGAGAAGAAACATTGCAATGCCGGGTAAATCAACTCAAAATCAAAACTTAAGTAATTACCTTGTCATCAAACTTGGAATATTTGTCAGTTTCCTTCTTGAACATCTCCGAAGGCGGTATTTTTTTCTGTTCCTCTTTGGCTTTCTGCACATCGAGTAATTCCTGCTTTTTTCTCTGCTTTTCGGCTTCTATACGTTTCTTTTCTTCTCTTTCTTTCATCAATTCTTCTTTGCTCACAAGTTTCACCACAGTACGATCTGAATAGAAAGTAATCGCTTAGCAAAATCGCAAGTTTGAATGTTTGAGTGATTGTACCTCAATTACACAAAAACGGCTGAACGGATGAGTTCGGCATACTTAAAGTTTATAACCTGGATTAATACAATACCACAGATTATATAATAGTTACTAAGAAAATGATACACACAGAGCACAACACACGCGAAGCTGCTAGTTAAAATATCAAGTTTTTTTATATCTGATAGGCTAGCCTTTGACCACTATCTCGCCTGGCGGTAAGCGATGATGTGGTAGAGGATAGTTAACAAGCGGCCTAGAATGGTCTGACTCTTAAGGGCTGTGCTGCCGGAACACCGTTAGGTTATGGCGGCAGATTTTCTCCTTGATGGTGGGTACGTTACTTTTTGGTAGCAACATCGATATAATATGCTCCTACCACCTGTGTATATGTATAGCCCTTCATTTTACAATGCAAGATAGAAATAAGAACGTTTTACAACTGGTGCTAGAACCCATAAGTGTCTCAATTCTGTAATTGATTGCTGTTGTGTTTGGCTTTTGAAGACTACAAACGCTGTCAATATCAGCGTCGTCACGCAGAGTGTCGCACAGTGCTAGCACGTCGGAACGTGCTCAACTCTTCCAAGTATGTGATCGGTAGTTGTAACAGTTGTATGACATATACTGACCAGACTTGTCCTCCAGTCTGACCCCGAGCGCGGGCAGCACGTCGTCACGCAGAGTGTCGCACAGTGCAAGCACGTCGGAACGTGCTCAACTCTTCCAAGTATGTGATCGGTAGTTGTAACAGTTGTATGACATATACTGACCAGACTTGTCCTCCAGTCTGACCCCGAGCGCGGGCAGCACGTCGTCACGCAGAGTGTCGCACAGTGCTAGCACGTCGGGCGCCACGCCGCGCGCTGCCGATCTCACCTGTTGTCTGAACGTGCTCAGCGCTTCCAAGTAAGGCATCACTTCTTCTTCTAACTGTTGGAGCAAATTAACACTGTTAGTACTGAAGAATTTGTGTACCTGGGTTCTAAGTTTATGAGACATGGTACCAAAGTATGAAAATGATATTGAACGAAGAGTTTTGGCAGGAAACCAAGTGAGTGGGGCACTGCAGAACTTTATGAGCAGTCAGAACGTGTCTAAAAGCACGATTGGGTGTACATACGGGTGTGTTGGTTGCCACACTCAGCTATGGTAGTGAATGTTAGGTATGGCAGAAGAAACATGAAAGTAAGATTATTGCTGTAGAAATTAGAAGTTTGAGAAGTATGATCGGAGTGACTCTGATGGATAAGGTGGAGAACAGCGTGATAAGGGAACGATGTGGTGTGGTAAAATAACGATAGAGAAAGGGATGCTTAGATGGTTTGGACATCTAGAGAGGATGGAAGAAGGAAGATTGACAAAACAGATTTATGAGAAGAGTGTGAATGCGCTAGCCGAATTGCTATTTCTACCTTATTTGTATCACAGAAATCTCCCAACGCCTATCGAAGGATATCTCTATAATATATCCCTATAAAGGAGCAGCCAGATAATTGTCAATCACGCTTACAAACTAACAAATTTTAAATTTTCCACCAATCACATTTGTCTTTATTGGCGAATTTTGATGGTTTATTCGCGTGGCGGATAACTGTCAATTCGTAAATACCCATAGACATAATATAAAAGAATGGTGCACTGCAGATGTTTTGACAAATTCAATTTAATCCGTATGCTTTAACGATAAGGTTGTAATTGCTTTATAGAACAAAACGGCCCAATTGAGAGACACCAGGGTGGAAGTGTGTCCTTGTCTAACAACCTGCTAGTCCTATATATGTTCTATACTATATGTATGGTATATATATATAAGTTGACCATACAAAAGAAAGGGACAAACTCTGTTCAAGGTCGGTCTCATGGTACGCGATCAAATTTAATATGTAGCAGGTCTGTGCAAATACCAGAATAACAATAATAGATACCAGAATATGGTACCAGGAGAACATAACTTACACATCCAGTAGCGGCATCTCCGACAGGGAATCCGATACCTCCCCTCGGGCCGTCTATAGCTCCGAATACATGCAGTATCTCGGTGACATATCTGGCCGCGGTCACGAGCAGCGGGGACGGTCGCGGTGGGACCGCGCTACGTAAGTACACGTGACACGCTCCGACCAGCTCACGTAACGCGTCTATAGCCGACCGGGTGTCAATATTGTCTGAAACAATTACAAAATAATCATCATTCCATTTACTTTATGCTTACCATCAAGTGGGCCGCCGCCTTATTCGCCACTGTATATTATAAAATGAGAGTCATTGTCACTGGGTCAATGTTACTTTGCGTTCGTATGCTGAGATCTTAATTCTATACGATCCCTGGGTGGTGCTAAACGGGTGACCACAGGTAGGAGTGCTTCGGCCATGGCTCGATCCAATGAGTTCCGGCATAATATTTGGTTCTAGCCAGTTTGGATCAAACCATCTATCGTTTACGCCAACGGGCCGTCAAATGCGAATGAAATAAAGCGAATCGCTAGCTAGAGAATTAGGGCCCTGGTTAATAGCTAAGGGCGACTTAGGTACGACTTAAATAGGTGTAATTAGTTACCGCAAAGCGCCGCATGCACTTGTGCCTTGGTAGCAGACAACTTGTTTGACAACTGCTGCTCTTCTGGGTTCCACGGACCGCCGCTACCTTCCTGGTATCCACTGCGGAGCGCGTCCTTCACCGTCAGGAAAAATTCCTAAGGAAAGTATGTATTGATAATACGCGTCACGTAATAAGATCGCTGGAAGAGAGTGGAGGATATGTTTGCGAATGGGTACACTTACACAGGAATGGGTCCACAGCGCGGAAAAGCAAAGGTCGACTGACGAACCAATAGCGCACTAACAAGCATGCGGCGCGTGACCCGCCCGCCCTGCTAGCATATTCTGTAAGCTATCTCGACAGCGGAATCCGCGGTGAGATTTGAATTTAGTATTACGAAATTCAGCCGTATTACAAACGTGACACGATTTTTCCTCATACCACGTAGTGCGCAGCTTGACTGCCAGCGTTCTTTTTACGTGACGCGTATTATAGGTATGCGAAATTACTTGAAATACACATTTACAGATTAATTATTATTACTATGTGATACGAAGTCAGATTTTTGATTAGACTCCAGAGGATGCCCTAATATTATGTGTTTTAACCGACTTCACAAAAAAGGAGGAAGTTCTCAATTAGACTGTTTTTTTATGTTTGTTACCTCAGAACTCCGTCAAATCTAAACCGATTTGAATAATTATTTTTTTGGTTGAGAGATTATGCCTCCCGTTTGGTTCCATTCAAATATTATAGAGATCTCACAGTTATCTCCGGAGATATGGAGATAAACAATATAAGCAAATTTGTATGCTTTGATGACATGATTATAACTAGGCAGTACTTTGACTATCGCGGCATGTGAAGTCTGTTTTTTCAACCGACTTCCAATAAGAAGGAGGTTCTCAATTCGTCTGTATGTTTTCTTTTTATTTTTTTTTTGTTACGCGATTACTCCGTCAATTGTGAACAGATTCGAATTATTGTTTGTAATCGGTAGGGTACGATTCCGAGGTGGTGCCATTGTAATTTCATCGAGATCTGATAAGTATCTCCGGAGATATGACGATAAACGTCTCAAACTTATTACTGAAATCGACTCGCGGGGCATTGAAGTGGGTTGTTTTAGTTTTAAACTATCTTAATTATCGTTTTATACGATCATAAATTATTAGGTAACTAGCAGACCACCCGGCTTCGCACGGGTAGAACATATATGCCTACAAAATTTGCATCAGTTTGTTGCATCGAATATAAAATATGAACATATTTAACAATCATCGTCATATTTCATCCAATTTACACAAAACCCTTAACAAATTATACACCTAAACCTTCCTCATAAACACTCTGGCTATTGGTGAAAACCGTATGATAATCCGTTCAGTAGCTATTGAAATTATTGCGAACAGACAGACAGACGCAGTGATGGACTTTGTTTTATAATACTTACGTAGTGATATTGGACGGCCCTTTGGCGTAAAGGATAGTTACCCTGATTCTAACCCGACGGTCGTTGGTTCTAATCCTAGCTATATACCTACCAATGAAAGTTTTATGTGCATTCATGAAGCATGAGTTTTCGTACAGTGGTAGTGGGATCATTAAATCTATCAAAAAGTAGCTTACCACCAAGGAGTACATCTGCCGCCGTAACCTTACGGCGTTCCCCGACCCAAAATGTAGGGGTAATATACGTTTAACGTGTGTATCTGTGTGTCTGTCTGTAGCATCTTAGCACCTAACCGGATGAACCAATTTTGTTTTTATTATTGATAGTTTTGTTTGATAGATGTCTTCATCGAGAGTTTTCTTAGCTTTGATTCATGAACATTCGTTCAATCGTTATAAAACTATGAGCTTTTTTAGGGTTCCGTAGCCAAATGGCAAAAAACGGAACCCTTATAGATTCGTCATGTCTGTCTGTGTGTCTGTCTGTCCGTCCGTATGTCACAGCCCTTTTATTCCGAAACTGTTAGGACTACAGAATTGAAACTTGGTAGGTAGATGTATTCTGTGAACGGCTTTCCGATTTTTATACAAAAATAAAAAATATAAAAGTTTAAGGGCTAAGGCTTAAGGGTTAAGGGCATCCATACGGAACTGAAACAAAAAAAAATTTTTCTTCAAACCTATACGTGTGGGGTGTCTATGGATAGGTCTTCAAAAATGACATTGAGGTTTCTAAAATCATTTTTTCTCAAAGTTAATCATTTGAAAGATAGACACGTCTAAAGTGGTAAAATGTGTGCCCCCCCCCCTCTAACTTTTAAAGTATGGGAGTGAAAAATTAAAAAAAAAATATATGCTGTAGATCTTAATAAAAACTAACAACGAAAATTGGTTTGATCGAGATACAGTCAGCAGTTTTAGAGATATGGCGACCGCAAAAATAACTTTGTTTTTCATACAAGCACTATGAAAAACAAAGTTAATTTTGTAGTTGCGAAAAATCATAGTTATGGAATATTTAACTGTGTTACGGAACCCTACGAGTGCGAGTCCGACTTGCACTTGGCCAGTTTATTCTACTTAATTGCGCTATGAAATCAACTTTCATAGGTCTGATCAATGCGAAAATCTTCTTCTTCAACGATATTGTAAGAACATGGAAGCATTGACCTGATGCTGGGACATCTCCTGGACTCTACAGAATACTCAAATCCTCACCAACTTACAGCTCAGATTTTAAATGTCGTGTTTAGAGTCATTGGAATGCTTTTATTGAAAAGATTATACATAGATCAGTCGGGGTGGTATATATATAGATCATAACTATATTATACAACAGAATTGTATACAGTAAAAATATATAATTATACTACATTGACTTCAAATTGATTGTAATCGGTGGGGATCTACAGCATCGCTTAGCTTATAATGACATTTTCGTAGTAACTATGACCAAATCTGTGGTTTCACTGCAGATATTTTATTAATTTTGCTATGCGTGTATGTGAAATCCGTGATATCTTCTAGAGTTTTCATTTGAATTATATACTGTAAAGGACAATTTTAATCTATGTGGCCAAGCTAATTTGGATAAGGATTCATACTATATACTTGAAAATAGCCTTGGAAGTTATGTAATATTTTTTAACAATAATTTTAAGAATAAAATGGTAACTGGGAGTCAACCTTAAGAGATAGACATATGCTGTCGCGGACTTTTTTGTAGGTCTTATTAAGTTGTACAACTCTTGCATAGAAAATATTCTTCTATCTATTTTCAATTAAGCAGCGTTCGTAAGAAACGTGTTTTTTCGACCGTTTTTTTGCCGACTTAGGTTGCAAATTAGGTCTCCACGAATGTACCTTTGATTTAAACGGGATACTATATAGCCTATTTTCATTTCGGATGTCCATTCTATGTATTAGTGAAAGAATTTTTTAAATCGGTTCAGTAGTTTTTGAGCCAAATCATTACAAACATACAAAAATACAAAAATACAAAAATACAAATGTTCTCTCTTTATAATATTAGTATAGATGTCAATGCAAAGTGATTTCTTGAGAAAAGAGTGGGGTCCTTGAAGTCTTTTGAGTCTGGAGAAAAGACTTCACGATCAAAGACGTCACATTAGTTTCACCAAGTTTTTACAACAAGTAAAACGCACATTGGAAAGAATTAAAAATAATATAATAATGCAGCAAACACTGTTAGCACTAATAATCACTTAGGGAAAGATAAAAAAATATTATAATTTAAGTTCATTAGATTCATAACGTATGCCCATTAGTCTCAGTATCATTGTCACACATAGATTATAATAAATGTTTGTAATTAAAAAAGTAATGAATTTTATAATAGTAATGATTAATATTTTTCTTATTATCATATTTTTATAAGCGTGAGTGAGTCATTTGTTTGTTCATTACAACTTCTCGGCTAAACATTGTATGTTGTATTCTTTTTTACAGTTATTTATTTAAATGTTCAATATTCTACCATATCCTACTAATATTATAAACGCGAAAATGTGTAAGGATGTATGGATGTGTGGATGTATGTTTGTTACTCTTTCACGCAAAAACTACTGATACTACTACCGATTACGCTGAAATTTGGTATGTAGATAGCCTAGACCCTGCAATAACACATAGGATACTTTTTATCCCGATATCCCCATGGGAACGATATCTACGCGGGTAAAACCGTGGGGCACAGCTTGTTAATAATACGGTAGAGTATGACATAGAATATTTGACCATGGGAGAAGCCTCGGTCCGCACCTGCTCAATAATATGCCTGTGGTTGTAATCAAAAGTCAACATTTCTTCTGTTTAAAGGCAGTTTAAAACTTACATTGAAAAGTTTCTCAGTTTGTATAGCTATATCCATAGTATTATCGGAGTAGTCCAAGGTTTCCTTCCATCCATGCAATAGGAAGCCCAAACGCAGTTGTCGGGCGGTGTGACGCTGCAGTGCCTCCGATATAGTGATGAAGTTCTTCAGAGACTTAGACATCTTGCAGCCGGAGATGGTGAGGTGTCCGGTGTGGAGGAAGTAGTTCACCCAGCCTGGACTGTCGTAGTAAGCCTGCAAGGACATCAATATAAACTCGCCGAAGGAAAGCATTGACACAGTTTCTAACTAAGTATAAATGCTACCGATAGTGTTGTCTGAAATATTAGGAATTGTTTGTGTCAAGTCTGTTGGTTAGGTATACAAATCTGCAGGCAAAATATTTGTTATGCGCAAGACCTAGCTATTTTTAACGCGCAGTGAAAATATTGCACACTCAACTGAACTTCAATGAAAACATTTAGTGTGGTTGTATAGTGACGCTTTCACCAGCGCGGTTGGTAATACCAGGTTCAGACCAGGCGATTTTTGTCGTTCAACTTCCTAGGGATGTACGATACGAGTTACAAAAAATACCCAATCGATATTTTTTATCGATTAATCGCGCTTGATTAGAAAATCAAATAGTTTCATTCGAAACCCTATTATCGCTGTATAATGCCAGCCTAAATGTTCTTCCAAAACAAATAATTGAGTATTATTTATTGAGTATAGAGTAATTGAGTATTAGTAATAAACGAGTACTTATAACCGGTACTTACTTAGTATCGATACTAGCTCTAGGACTCTAGGATCGTTATCGTAGAAGTCGCGCGGATGGCCCGCGCTGCGGCTGAATCCTAGCAGTTTAGGTCATGCATTGTCTGTCAGTCTATGCTGATAACACTGCAACGCTAAAATCTTTGCGATTATATTTTTCACTTTTTTATCTCAACAAATAACACTAACCTCACTCTGAGCTATTTCATTATCATGATGCGGGAACTTAAGATCGACTCCACCGGTGTGTATGTCTAGCTGCGAGCCACAGATGTCGGAGGCCATGGCGGAGCACTCGATGTGCCAGCCGGGGCGGCCGGCGCCCCACGGGGATGGCCACGACGGCTCGCCGGCCTTGCTGCGCTTCCACAGAGCGAAGTCGTTCGGAGACCGCTTCTCGGACGTGTCGCCGCTTAGGTCGCCTGAAATATTGTATTAATAGTTCACCTTAAGACCAAATAAGTCAAGACGGAGGCCCGTCGAATAACGCGCTGGGGCCGGTTAAAACTACGCCTCGCCGTGTACATACACAGTTTAAAGGACACACATATAACGAAACTACGCCTTACCTTGTCAGGCGCGCGGAGTGTTAGGGTATAATAACTCGTTATTATTATAGAAAAAATGCCGAACAGTATTTTGCAAGGGGTAAAAACCAATTTTCAAGACATAAAAAGCAGGATGGAATCAAATTTTTACATCATCACAAAGTTTTTACTGCATGGCAACACTCACTAAGTGCGCACATGTTTACGCAACCGGCCTCAGTGCGTTGTTCGGCGGTGGCGGTCCTGATTTCTTATTTGGTCTGAGAGTTCACCAAATAAAACATAACTGAAAATATTTCATAAGAAAGCAATAGTAATAGATACAACGGGTTGTCTTACCGCTTGGAGCGATCTCTACTTGTCTTATTGTTATTACTATCATCATTTACTCACTTCTTCATTAGTTAGCTAATCATTACAACAGCGCGAATCATTTCAGTAGCAAGTTATAAGGTACATATCTCCGGAGATGCGTATCGGATCTCGGTGAATTGTATAAAGGGACTACAGCGGAGAAATAATAAATAAAATCAGTTCACGATATTGACGAATAAATCGCGTAACATAGTATACACTGTACACATAATAATAATACCTAATAATAAACAGAATAATTGATAACCTCCATTCCTCCATTTTAGTAGTCTCGGTGAGCAATTAAAGAGTTACGTTCTGTATTGAACTGTACAATGTTTCAAATAGTGTTCTAATATATGACATACCTTCTCCTTCTTGCAATGACTGTGTGTCTCCGTATGCTTCGGGCACTAGTCGTGCGTAATGATGTTTTTCTCTGCCATCAAACTCGCTAACATTGAAATACACAGATCCATTGGATTCATAAGCTAAGCCATTGTCTACAATTTTTTGTATATATTCTACAATTTGTGGTGCATATTCACTTACTCTGGTTAATACATCTGGAGGTAATACCTGTAAGACATAAATTTTTTTGATTATGTGTAAATAGAAACATACAAACAACACTGAATTTAAAATGTATATGTTATCTTATTATTAGCACAATAAGTAGGGGTGAATGGGACATTTTCACAGGTGGTAGGAGCATTATATCGATATTCCGCCTGATTTGCTACTAAAAACCACTATCTACTATAGAGGAGAAAATCTGCCACCATTAGGGCCAGCTCGGAATGCGACGCGACGCGGCGCGCACTTATTAAGAGAGTGATATAAAAAATAACTTTATTTACTACACCAAAAGATACATATTTCATTGAGTTAGTTCGTAGGCTTCTGGCTGCGCCGCGCGGCGTCGCGCTGCATCGCGCGGCGCAGCGGGAAGCCGCGTGATTGACAATTGAACTTTATTGACTACACAGTAAGATACACATTACATTGAGATAATTTGGTGGCCGCACGTTTTGCTGCGCCGCACGACGTCGGGCTGCGCTGCGAGAAACCAAAAGCATCATATTATATATGTGAGACTCAACATCATTATGTCTCAAGGTAATAGGCGCAGTGCAGTGACATACAATGGCAGGTAGACGTCATTGCTTATCATCAGGCGAGCGTCATGCTTGTCCTGTTACCTTTTACCATAAAAAATGAAATAAATACCTACTCCACATAAAAGGAGGAGGTTTTATGATTGTCATTATGTTTTCTGTTTTATTATTTGTTTTGGAAAATTCTTATATGCTCCTATCATCTAACGGTGATATGCTCCTACCAACTTAAAATGTATCAACACCAATATTATTAATGCAAAAGTTTGTATGTTTGTTTGGGACTTCTTCACGGTCAAATGGCTGCACCAATTTAGCTGAAACTTTGCTTTTGCATAGCCAGTATTATGGATTAGGCTATAGGCTACACTTTTTAAAGCAGGCAAAGCCGCAGGGCACAGGTAGTAAGTAATATAGCTATTATATAAGTACAGGATGAGCCCAAATTTTTGGGTACAAGATAAAAAATCTTATATAGATGTAGGCCTCCTCAAATTTTTACTTAATTATCTTTGAAACTCAAGTGATTATTTTTTTGCCATTGCTGGAATATATGTGTAGAATAAATTATTATTCATGAATCAACTTACATTTAATGCCTTCATGTCTTTATGGAACTCATTCTCCCAGTATTTGGGTAATTCTGTAAATACCGAATTGTCAGTTACAGTTGCACCATATTGTTTGTCGAGCCAGTCTGATATAGGAGTTTTTGCCGAAGTGAGGAGATCACACTTTGCTTTAATAATTTTTTCCTGATCGTTGGCTTTAACAGCTGACTTGAGGGTCTCTACAGCACTTGCCATGCTGAAATGTGAGCATCAAATGCATATAAATATCATATCATATGTCAACTATTAGACATAGATACCATCAATTTGTTGTTCTATGGTATCTAGTCATCAGTACCTTCTTAATACATTTTTTTACAGCCATCTACTAAAAGTAGACGGTTACATCGTTATGACTTTCATCCTATTACATTCAATACAAAACTGAAAACCCATTGGTTTTATATCATATATTTTTATTAACATCTTTTTTTACTGGTATAAAGGTCTGTTTTCTATTTATAATGGTATCAAAATCTCAGTACAGTTAATAATGGAGTTAGCATATTAACACTTTTCTGAAGATATAGTAATTATACCAAACCGTCTTCCCTCTTGGCTAGCACCAAATATCATATCGGAACTTAACAAACAGATTTTGCTGATTAAAGCATAGAATAATATCTCGGTCTCGGTGCACATACTGTTTTATTTATTTATTTATTTGTATATTGGCACACAAAACAGAATTCCCTTAGAACTAAACAAATATAAATATTGTAACAATTTAGGAGCTGAAAAGAATTCCTAGACTATGTGTACACAGCATGATAAAATTAACAAGCAGTTACCTAGATTACAACCTAGATTACAACATTACCTAGATGTAACACATTGATGAAATTAGGATTCACCAGAGAGGATACCAAATCAGATTGGTTGATTTGGCATCCCCTCTGAGGAGAGGATGGATAATATATCTTTCTTGAATTTATAAAAGTTTCGGTCAAAACTATCAATTTGATTATTATGTGTTCTTAGAAGATCATTGGCGACACATCCGAACGATTGGGTTGTAGAATGATGTGTAATTCGTACATGTTTCTAATATAAATATTTTCAAATGAGGATGACGTAATCTAGGTCTGATATTAAAATTTAAAAGAGAAAGAAGAGCTGATGAATCTATGTACGCATGTATAATTTTAAAGATATTTGTAAAGTCAAAATATGTTCTTCTAGTAGCAAGGTAATAAATTAAATTTGATAAGTCTATCAGCATACGATGGTAGCTTGCGTTTAAAGCCATGCTTGTAGCATATAATATAGAGACACTTTTTTTGTATCCTTTCTGTGCGGTCAGAGAGAACAGCATAAAAAGGAGACCATATGGGCGAGTTATGTTCTAAAATGGTACAAATCAATGTGAAATAAAGGTACAAAAAGCTATTTGGATTCTTAAATTGTTTTGTGGTTCTCGACAAAAAGCCCATAAGTTGATTACCCCGTTGATTAATTATGCTTTCGTAGTGATCTCTGAATGTCAGTTTCTCATCAAACAAAACTCCTAGATCTCTGGCAGTTGCTTTCCGTTCTAAATTATGTTCTCTTAATTTATAGTCGTACAATACTTTGTGTGTTTTGTTTGTGAAAGAGATGACAAAGTATTTCTTTATGTTTAGGTACATTTCATTTATGGAGCACCATGTTTTTACAGTATTAAGATCTGACAGAAGGGACTGGGTTAAGGAAGGGATAAGTTGTTAATAGCTGTATAATTTTCAAATCATCTGCATAAAGTAGACAAAGGCATTTTAGTAATTCGATGAGGTAATTTATAAACGTGACAAAAAATAAAGGCCCCAAATGCGATCCTTGAGGGACGCCCGACGAAACTACCATCGGCTTAGAAACATAACCCTTGAGCGCTACTAACTAGCTCCTTTTATCAAGGTAAGACCGTACCCAACGCAAAATATTTCCGTGAATGCCATATGACGCTAATTTTGCACACAACTTAACATGGTTCACTTTGTCAAAGTATATGATGCCCGGACTTAAATATTGGAACTATATGAGAAGTTTTCCACACCATAGGAAAAACACCGACTTGCAAAGAAATATTGAACAAGGTCTGCGACGGAATACAAAGCGCTATTGCACAATGTTTGATTAAAATGGGCAGGATACCGTCGGGTCCAGCACCCTTATTGGCGTCGAGACACATGATTTTCTTAATAATATCATTTTGCATGATTTTGACATTGCATAATATGTGATTAGTATTATTGGGTAATGCTCGAGTTTCTTCATAAGTCGAGTTGGTAATCTTCTCAAAGACTGAACTAAAATAATTGGAGAAAAGCTCGCAAATCTCTCTTTGATTAGATGAAACTAAGTTTCCATACTTCATTAGTTGGGGGGCCGAGCTAGAAGATTTCCGGCTGCTAATGTATCTCCAAAAGTGCCTTATATTATTATCAAGAGAGGATTCAACTGAGGATATAAATGTTTATATGAATGTTTTCCGCAACTAGGGTAGTTGACAGCCTTTTTTGCATGTAGTTTGTAATAATAATAAAGAATATCAATCAATAAATACTGATAAGTAATCATTTTATAAATTAACCTACTTATAAGAGTTGGCAACAACATTTATATAAACAATTGTATGTAGAATAAAAGTCAGCAATGCTTACCTTTCAAGCATTTTCTGCATTACACCTTTTTTATCCAAATCAGCAGTATTTGTAACAACTGACTCATAGTAATTGACCACTTGTGTTGCATCATCAATAACTTCATTTAAGTTTTTGTGTTCCTTCACATATTTCTCATATAAATATGTCTGTCTTGCTCTCATTATGATCTTATCATCAATGTCCGTTATGTTCATCACAAATAGAATATCATAACCAAAGTAATTGGTCATAATTCGCCGTAATATATCAAACGATATATATGATCTACAATGTAAATATATGAATTTTATACATTACGATGTAGTCTTTACAACTGTACCCTAGAATTAATTTTGGAGTTGAACTTCTGCTATAAATTGTAACAAATATTATAAATGGGTATCTTGAGTAATTTGTCAGTTTAAGCACAGATTAAAAGCTAGGTACTTTTTTACTCTAAAATCCAAGACAGTAGAGTACCACACGGATCTACAAATACTAATTACAAGTATAATGCTAAACAGTATACTGGCATGGTAGTTATGTTATTCTTACTAAGTTTCACAGCCACTGCGACTTAAGCCAGCCTCCTCTACTCATTGAAAAAACTCACAAATAATATGTTAATAACCAGTTTATGGAATGAATTAGGATGTGGTTGCAGTACTTAATAAATTCTGGACCCTGACCAAGACGAACAGCTGTTGCCTCTAGTTTAAAATAAATCTTGGAGAACATACCTCGCATGTCCCATGTGGGAAGCATCGTAAACTGTTGGGCCACAGCTGTACCAATTAACCTTGTTGCCACTGGCAGGCACAAACTCATCTTTTTGTCTCGTAAGACTATTGTACAGCTTCAATACAGGAGTGTTTGCAGACTTTGCCGGGGGTGACCAGTGGGGCTGACTTCTTTTCGACATTATTTATAATATTATGTAGTATCAATAATTTGGATCACTTGTCTAATTTCTAAATAGTTCTGTATTATCTAACTTACAATATGGCAAATACTAAAGAAATTTATAATGTTTTCTTTTCATTCTCGCCACGTAATTTAGGTTGGAAATTGAAAAATGAAATGAAAATGAAATGAATTTAATTGAATTTCAATTCGATTGAGATCAGTCTACCGAAACTGCAGTACAAAAAAAAAGATCTATGAAAACTAATGAAAAGGGGGGCGCGTCCGATGGAAGTCTATATTCGTCTCACTCACTATTTCTTACTTTGACGTCGTTACTTCTCGTTTTGACATTTCGCTATTTGGTCAGTTTGCTCTATGGGAGTCCCGACTCTTCTTAACGTAGTGGTTATATTCTCTTTGATTGAGATTACACTGACAACAGTCAGACAGATGTATGGTCCGTCAAATCTGTCAAAACAACACATTTTTTTTTTCTTTTTAATTTTCATTATGGCTCTACACAATTAGTGTATTTAGCCAGTGTCAAGTATAATTTTTTTAAAGTTTTGATGAAATTGAAGTAGTAACGATGGGTCAAAGTCACACTTTAGGTAAATTTGAATTCAAGATCTAGTCCAACTCATACCCTCATGAGTAAAAATGTGAACTTTACTGAAGATTTTCATTGGAATTTTGGTGAGAACGCAAATAGCATGTTTTTCATCATTGTGCTGTTTCCCTACACTCGCACACATTCACCGGCACTTAATGGTTAACACTTACTTATTACACTTTAACTCGCGGAAAAACACAAGTTTTAGGAAAAATACAATGAGAGCACGAACACTTTTCCACGTTCTATTTTTTTTTAAATATCTTATAGGCTAGCGATTGACTGTCCAATGAACCACTATCTCACCGGTTGGTAAGTGATGATGCGGTCAAAGATGATAAGATGCGGTAAGCACGCCAGGCCTAGAATGGGAACTGGCTCTCAAGGATAGCTGCCGGAACACATTAGATGTTTGGTGACAGATTTACTAACTTGAGGGTGGTAGCTGGCCAGGCGGACACTAGATAGTGTCCTACCACCATGCAAGAGTTGTTAGTTTCTTAACGACGTTTTTCTTTCACCGGAGGGCCACTGTGAAAAGTGAATTTTTTGATAGTAAAATCCATTGGTGCACGGTAGTTTGAACTCGGTACCTCTGCCATCAAAGCCAACCGTTCTCTCGAGTACGCCACCGGGCCCTCAAAACTTTGTTCCCGCAAAAACTCTGCAAAACAACACATTGATTTATTTTTCGTCCCTACCGTAGACATGGTATATATATTTTTTTTATATATATAAAGATTACTCGTAATGTGGGTTGCACATTACTAGTATTCTCGTTAACCCCTCCAACTAAGCTAAATATGCTTGTGTTTGGAGTAGGTTCACGTCAATAGTGCAATGGGTGGGGTGGGGATCAAACTCACGACCTCTCGATCGCTAGTCCGACACTTTATCCATTGGGCTATTGCCGCCATAAATATAGTATAATCTTTATGAGAAGGATAAAACTATACAATCACTAGTATGAGAGAGCGAGATGAACAACAATATTGTATCTTCCTCTGCGTATGCGATTTTACAAACTGACTGCAACACTGGCTCCAAGTTCTAGTGCACCTATTGCCTTTCACCCGCTGTCATGTATGACTCGACCAAATTACGTTGTTCATTTTATCTTAGAGCTGGCGTATGTATCACGTGTTCATCATTTTAGTCGGGTTACAACTCTACAGCTATTTCATTTGTATACGCTAATGTTCTGTCTCTCTCTCTCTCTATATATATGGTCTGTATGGTCCCTACAGACAGCCTCACCTCACGGCCAGGGTCACGCCATACCGCCAAGTTATTGGTTTAGAATATTACAAGTTTTAAGTCGCAAGGTGGAGTCAAAGTCACATTTAATTCAAGTTAAAGCATAGACTTATATAAATTAAAGTCTAAGTACAGACCAAAGACGCTTTAAGTAGAATTTTCATGTAAACTTAAAATGGCATGTTTTTCAACATTGTGCTGTTTTTCTACATTCGCACACATTCACCGGCACTATTAATTAAATGCCGGTGAATATGTTCAGGTGTATAGGATAACAGCACATTACTAAGGGTCCCCGCACACGGGCCACGGGCCACAACCACAAAACGCCGCCACCGGCATATTTCCTATAGTTTTCATACATTTTATATGGACTCGCCGCACACGGTTGACGCCGGTGGCCGCCACACGCTACATGATAAAATGTATGAAAACTATAGGAAATATGCCGGTGGCGGCGTTTTGTGGTTGTGGCCCGTGTCCCGTGTGCGGCCAGCCTAAGAAACATGCCATTTTTGCGTTCATACCAAAATTCCACTGACCAACCTTCAGTAACGTCCACATCTTTACTAAGAGTATGATTTGGACTGGACTATGACTTTTAATTGATTTTAATTGACTTGTATGTGCCATCACCTTGACTTCACGACTAAAATCTATTAAAAAACTTACCACAGAAGCCATAAACTAGAGAAGAAACGAAACTAACTAACTTAACCATTGTAATTACTTCAATCATCATCTAATACTATGATACTGGCCAAATACATATGCGTGTGGAACCATGAAGAATAAAAATATAATACGATATCTCCCCTTTGTGAGTTCGGGGTGCGTTCACGTCCTACACGGAATTGCAACCAACGCTCTAACCGCGTTTAGAGTGTCGCACTCGATCATGAGGAAGGAAATACATATAAACAAGGAGGCGCCGCGATACATTTGCCTGAATGGAAATAACTGCAAAAAAGGTGCATACCTAAACGTCATAATGGCACATAAAATGGCTGCCATTTATTGTCCATTGGTCCATTGACGATCTTGAATGACATACTCCTTGGTATGGACTAATGGACGATCAGTGTCAGCCATTTTATGTGCCCTTATGATGTTTAGGTATCCACCTCTTTTTATAGGTAATTCCATATATGTCAATACACTCCGCAAAGATACTACCCGGTTGTTTCACTCTAGTTGCAACTTCTTAGGCGTCAAACACACTGCTGCGGGCTGTGGTCATGCCGCAGTCAGTTGTGATGTATAGAAAACATTGCGATGGTCCACACTCTGGAGTGTTGACTGTGGACAACTACTGCAGACCGCGATGGTTACAAAACGCTCTGACGTTTGTGACAGTAAGGCGGGTAAAGCTGTAATTTTTAGGTTTATGCCAAGAAATTCGAATTATTTTGAATTGTCAAAACCGATACGTGACAACATGAGACATTCATTGTGAAAACAAATGTAAAACATAAGAAAAAGAAAAATAAATAAACATAATCACAAAATTCGAGTTTGTACAAAATGACAATATGTCAAATTCACAATTAGTCACTTGAGTGAAAAACACCCGTCCGTGGTTGTTCCGGCTGGACCACTTCCGGACCTTCGAGTGAGTTGCAAAACAACCGAACACTCAACTACTTAGTCTGTGAGAAACAACCGCTCAACCGCTCCGGAGACGTGAACGCAACCCTGTCTGTGACCCACACAAACAAACAAAGAAAGAAATAGGAAGGAAATTTATCCAAGTTGAAAGCGAAGCGAACACAACATTTCTACATTTTTTGTGTATTTTTAGCTTTTTCGTTAAATTGAGGAATTTATAAAATACAAAATGGTTCTGTATGTCTGCAAATGTCTGAATGTTATCTTGGAAAGTGAAGAGGTGAAAGATATTACAGATGTTGAAAAACTGGAATTAACATCCATGGAACAAAGGGATATTTTTTTCAGCGAGGTAGGTATCGTCGGTAAACATGCCTCGACCTTGATGAAGGGCCCTGCTGTCTTTTCTTCCTTCTTGTTTTGTCTGTAAGAAAGCGATCATATCATAATCACATTGTTACGCAGTATGTTATTGACATAACGCTGTTTGTACATGTATATTTATGTTAGATGTGATCAAAATAGTATCGGTACAGTTTGCGTTGTTTAGCTACCAATTTTTGTTAATTATTCGGAAAGACTACTTTGATTTTAGATTATTGGACAGTCCTAGACATTGAACTTCCTGAAATTCATTTTGAAACTTCAGAATCAATAGTGTTCTGTGTTCAGGATTAAACCACAAGTTTTTTGCAAGTATACTTTTAAATTGTACGTGAATACATTTTGTAATCAAAAATCTCCTAGGAGGTTTTGACAACACTATTGGTTCGAAATTTCATTTGAATAAGCTTATGTCAGTCATTCTTTCCTTTGCTCTGTTAGAGTTAGAGATGTGGATTTAACTGTATGTAGCTGGTAGCAATTATTTTTAATTTTAAAGTTCACTAAAACTACTATTTTATTTACTACATATTTAATTATGTTATATAAACTACTTATTTCCTGAACATTGCACTTGCAACAATGCTGAAATATCAAAACCATGCAAATATTATGAAATATGAATATTTACTATTCTGTAAATCATTCAAATAATTATTATATACATGTATCATTTTCACACCTAAATTAAAAGTTATTTTCTTTTTCCTGTAATCCCTCTATAATAAAAACCGGCCAAGTCGAGTTGGACTCGCCCACCGAGGCTTCCGTACCAACGTTGGTAGGTACCAATTAAGCTAGACCTCTAAATTGTATGAGCGTTAATATATCTCAGAGGTCTATCTTAATTGGAGTAAACTATGTGTGTATGGGGAAATTATTTTCCTACTTTTTTTTTACTCTTGGAATTTTTCCATTATTTGTGCTGTAATAACTTGCTTCAGGATTAGAAATGAATGCAAATAAAACATAACTGATGACCAACTCCACAGAGATCAACATAGAGGTTTCCGGAAAAAACTTAGAATATGTGAAAGAATATGTTTACTTAGGTCAAATTATATCCCCTGAGGACTCTATGTCCAAGGAAATAAATAAAAGAATAGCCTGTGGGTGGAAAAAATACTGGTCCCTAAAAGAAATAATGAAGAACAAAGATCTAAGCATACATATAAAGAGAAAGACTTTCAACACTTGCATCCTCCCGTGCATGACATACGGCAGCAAATCATGGGCATTAACAGACAAACATAGAGAAAAATTTGCTTGTGCACAAAGGGCAATGGAAAGGAGCATGTTGGGTATCAAACTTAGTGATAAAATCAGGAATTCCGAAATAAAGAAAACCAAAGTAGCTGATATTGTAACTCGTATAGAGCATTTAAAATGGAGTTGAACAGGACATATGTTACGTTGCAAAGCAAACAAATGGAGCAAACAAGTAACTTTATGGTACCCAAGAGAAGACACTAGAAGACGGGCGCCCGAAAATAAGATGGAAAGACGATATCCGCCTAACCTTGGGGCCATACTGGACCAGAGTAGCAGATGATAGAGCTCAGTGGAGAGAGCTGGAGGAGGCCTATGCCAGAAGGCACACCGATTTGCAAGACATACTATAACAAACATAAATAGAATTCAAGTATTGTCAAAGTTGCAGCAAATTCGGAATAAAAAGGCTTTATTATTATTATTAACTTGCTTCTTGCCAAATTTCATGATTCTAGGTCAACGGGAAGTACCTATATGTTTTTAAACCAAAACCTATAGGGTACTTCTGGTTGACCTAGAATTTTCAATTTTGGTCAAAAGCAAGGTCTTACAGCACAAGTAAAGGAAAAATTCCGAAAAATAAAAAAAGTCGAAAATTAAGGTACATTTTGGTACTTACAAGATGTCGCAAAAATCAAAATTTGCCCATATCTTTTTATCGTGTTGACTCAGGACCTTGATTTTTATAATAGGGACATAATAGGGACTATAGACCTTAGTATCTGGTATGAATTTCAACTTGCTAGGTCCACTCGTTCCTGAGAAAATCAGTGGTGACACACGGACAGACAGACAGACAGACATTTTTTTACCTTTTGAGGTACGAAACCCTAAAAAGCAGATGAAGTAGAAGAGAAAAATATTTTATTTTATTTTGGTAATAATTCACCTATTTTGCAATTGGGTGCAACAGAGGACAGATGGGCTTAAGAGAGGTTAATCTCTTTGCAGTTGCTGGTGTCATGCGCACCTAATATTCTGAAGCGCACGGTGGTGCAGCCAGCATTACTTGGGCAGAGAGTGAATGGTCGCTGTACTCTACACTCCTGCCTGGCTTGCGGGCAGACCACACATGCTGTCTTGCAGGACAACAATGGAATTAATGTTGTGCTCATGGCTAAATCTACTCAGGTGAGATGATTATTAGTTATTAGTTATTTGTGTTTATTTATTTATATACAATACACCCCTAGCGGGAAGTCGGTGCAGTACTTATTACCCTTCACCACTAATTACAGTACAGTAACAGTATATTTATCACATTTTGGGCTCATTTAATTGAGATGTTTTGTGTTAGACTGCTGCTGCACATTTACTGCCATTACTGCAAGCTACTGTCACAGTAAGACACCGGCAAGGAAGTGGTACAGTAAACTAGTAACAGTGATCCAACACAACAATGCCTTAATAAGACCTAGCCTGATGGATTAGTAAGACAATTGAAGATGCTATGAAGTTGAAATTATATGTGAGTGAGATCAGATGTGGGTTGATGTGGTCTTATATTTTTTTATATTTACCTTATAAGTAAAGCAATCCAGACTAATATTATAAAGAGAAAATAATTTAAAACGAGTTCAACTTTTGAGATGTTTTATCACTAAGCAAGTGCATCGGTTTCAATATTGTGGAAAATATTGTTTGTGCGATGCAGGATCTCATAAATTTTGGCAATATTTAAAGGAGAGCTATTAAAATCTGCGCTAGCGCCATCTCTGGGTTTTATTTATCCTTACTCCTTACTAATATTATAAATGTGAAAGTAACTTTGTCTGTCTCGCTTTCACTCCAAAACTACTGAACCGATTTAAATAAAATTTGGTACACAGATAGTCTAGAGCCTGAGAAAGGACAAGGGGAGTTGAGGGGGTGGGTAGGGGGAGGGGAGGTGAGCTGGTGGGGAGAGGATGTGGAAGTGAGGGGAAGGGGAGGGGAGGTCGAAGTGAGGGGAAGAGGGAGGGAAGGGGGGATTAGCGTGGCGTGGTACAGCGCGGTGTAGTTGGGATATGTATGTGTCTTATTTGTTAATGCTACCCAAAGACACTATGCCATGCAGACGAAGTCGCGGGCACAGCTAGTAATTAGAATAAATATGAAAAACAGAAATCCAACTGGGTTAAATATAAATCCTCGTACAAACTAATATCTTGGTGAATAAATAAGCACTGGGTAAATTAAAAACCAGCATGCAAGAAATTGTGCATGCAGCACAGGCTGAATTTGCTCCTTTTGATATCAAAACTTTACTATTAAATTAGCTGGTGTTTTTATCTCTTTCAGACTACACAAGATTGCATAAACACACTGAAAAAGTCAAACAACTTCTCTCCAGTTTTCAACCTGCTAGTTCCGGAGGTGACTAATGATATTGAAATGAAGGAGAATGTGGACACAAACAATTTGATTATCAGCAATAAAAATGGCCTACCACCGATGCACCAAGTGATCGGAACTCTCAGTAAACACATGAACCAGAATCTGCAGTCACAGCTGGAAGCAGTTGAAGAGGTAGTCCAGCAGTTCAGAGATCAGAAGTATGCAGAATTTGAAGCTTACAGAGAGAGAGCTCAAAGAGATCATAAAATTTTGTCTAGGTATGTTTACTCTTATATCTACTCTCAAGCTGGCAAAATGTAATTAATTTAAATTTTAAAGCTAAGGCAGAACCGTTTATGGCTACCGATTAAATCTGCTTTTTTTAACCGACTTCAAAAAAAGGAGGAGGAAAAAAAAAGAATTTTATGTTTGTTCGCGGATAACTTCGTCGTTTATGAACCGATTTCGATTATTCTTTTTTTGTTCGAAAGGAGATATCCCAAGTGTGGTACCATGGTAATTTTATCGAGGTATGATAAGTATCTCCAGAGATATTGAGATAAACATCTCAAAATTGGTACTGAAAATGAATAGCGCGGCATTGAAGTCGGTTGTTTTTTAATTTTTTAAACGATATTGCGTTTGACCACTATCTCACTTGTTGGTAAGTGATGACGCTGTCGAAGATGGTAAGCAAGGCCTAGAATGGGAACTGGCTCTCAAGGATAGCTGACGGAACACATTAGATGTTTGGCAACAGATTTTCTAACTTGAGGGTGGTAGCTGGCCAGGCAGACATTAGATAGTGTCCTACCACTAGCCGGGGGTTGGGGGTTTCTTAACGATGTTTTACCTTTATAGGAAGGCCACTGTGAAAATCGCACATACGTTTTCGATGGAAACAGTCATTGGTGCATGGCGGGGATTGAACACGGTATCTCTGGCATCAAAGCCGACCATTCTCCCACGAAACCACCACACCCTCGTTCTTTGCTTCTACTACAGAACAATGTTGATTTTGCAACAATTTTCTTTTTTCAAATTCTGTGATTGTGGTTCAAAATGTGGTCAAAAACTGTGGACAGTCTTTTCAGAATGTTTTACTGTAGCTACAGTGGAGAAGTTATCAAGCTCTTAAAAATCTAGTATATATTTAGGGTATTAGTATTGAAGTCTTTAGAAACAAAATGTTACTAGAAGCAAAGAAACTAATAAATCAAGGACAATTTAATAACAATTCAAAGTAGAAAAATTAAAGCAGTAGAAAATTTGTCACCTAATAATTTATGTTTGAAATCTGAGGCATCAACATTGATGAGTTGTTGCATTGTTTTCTTACAAAATTAAGTTAGGCCTAACTATTCCGACTAATTTTAGCTAACATATTAGTTTTATTTATTAGTTTGTTTTGGCACTTGGAATGATTTCTCCAAGTTATACCTATACTGATAATTCTGTTTACAGTATTGTAAGTAAAGCGCAAAGTAATTTGGCCAATAACACCTGGAGTGCAGACTCGAGCTTGCAGAATGGCCCTCCCTCACCACAATTGCCTCCCCTACAGAGAAGAAGACTGTCCTCTATTAAAGATGCCAAAAAAATCCCACAGAATATTGTTAAGGTATGTATATATTATTATTGCTTTTATACTTGAGTTTCTTCAAGTTTATTGTCCTTTGACGACCCACACCTTGTTTGCTGTTCTTTGTTTTATTTAATCACAGTTTTTTTATTATGATAAGTAATATAGAGAACTGTGATTGTGTTATTTGTGATAGTAATAAATTATATGAGGTATTACTTTACTGTATACAATTTGCATGAACAGCTCTATCACTCTAATTCTGTTACTTAATTTGTTCTGATGATTTCCATTACAAGCTACAAGATAAGGCTGCTGATTGCATTGTCATATGCAAACACTAAAACTGCTCAAGGAATATATAAAAGATTAGACCCATAAAAGACAGTGTACTAAAAAGTGTGTGGTCTACCAATCCAGAGTTATTATGCCTCACTGTTTAGGTAGACATAAACAATCAGGATTTTCTAGTGTTTGTTAAACCGATGAAACTGGCTCTTATTCTTTATTCATAAATTATATATAATTAAAATTCTATCTATCTGTCTATATTCATGACTAAAACAACGTTTTCAGCAGGAACTGAAAATGTTTAGGTTGTGCAAGGTGTGCAATTATACAAATGTATGCACCACCTTAAATACAAGTGTTCACATACATACAAGTGTTTACTGTGTATTTGTTGTTTTGTTGAATTTGGCCTTGGAAACTGTATACAAATTCTTCAATAATTATAAATATTATACTTTAATTCTGGCCAGATGTGAAAATGGTACCTTATTAACTTCTTATTACAATTAATATTCACAAGTCTATCTATTTTTAATGTATGGTTTGTAATATTAATTACAGATGCACAGAAATCTACCCCAAGATGAAGATTCATTAGATGCAGAAGATCTCTTTGACTTAGAAGGCATGGACTCGCACAATCAAAATAATATCTCAGATTTGGAAGACTTTGAATCAGATCGTAAGTTGACAGACATTATCTTTAGTATACATTATACAGGGTTACTTTTAATTGGCTAACAACTCTTAAGAAACACAAAGAAGTTAATTGACCAGTAAAAATGTCTATGTTTGCAAATTTTCAAGTTGTAGAACAAAAGTTGTTTGTTATGATCTAAAGCTTTTTTATGAGGTTGTTAATCTAGTACTAACCTATATTACAACCCTATAACCCTGTATAAGTAATAACTAATAAGGTACCAGAATGACAGACGCACATACACACGTACATACACTTTTTTACGTACGTAACAGGTGCTTCTTTATCATATCATATTATAACAAAACAAAACTAAAGATCAAACTCCTTTTTTTGAAGTCGGTTGAAAATATAGAACTAGGTATATCTTTAAAAAAATATAGACAGCCTCATACAAGCTCACTTGATGAAATGTGATCTAAGATCGATGCTTATCTATAGATGAGAGTTGCATGCAGAGAGATTTTCTGCTGCATATTCAGATATTTTGCGCCATATAATTGAATAATTCTATAGGATCTGAATAAAAGTAATCTGGATAAAAGTTATATGGAACTAACCTGCAGATAAACTTATTCTGGCAAAAACACATAAGTTTATACCATTAAAAATAAAAATAATTGTTTAACTAGAAAAAGACATGTGTCATTATGACATTATAAATTATCCAGTCCTTGCAAAAGTTGTCTGAAAGAGATTGGTTTCAGCGTTAAGACTACCGATTGTTTTTCTGATACATTTATATTGGTTTATGCTACTATATGTTTTGATTTTTACTCATCTATAAAAAATCAATAAAAATAGTTTTTGTATTGTATTATATAATAATTGAATATACGAGTTTCCTCCTCCTAGGGCAAGGATGGCCAACTAATGGCACGCGACATTATATTTTGGGCATATATAATAAATATATTTAATATATTTTTGGTCACCGATCACAAAACTAATAATGCTCTAAGAAATAAAAAAAAGTGTGAAGTAGTTGAACATTTTGGTGATCCTAGGATGCTACGCTACGGATTGTTTGGGTGTGTATACGCGGGGTGGCGTTAAAATTATTTGATGGCACATCGATGGCCTGATTAAACATTTCATTAGAAAAAATGGCACGTTGCTACATAAAGGTACGCCTACCCTGTCCTAGGCCCTAGGAGGAGGAAGGAGGAATTCCATAGGGCCTGTGGGTTAGTTTTAAGTGCGCTTATCGTTGTCTCTTTTCTGTAGAAGAGGGCAGCAACGACGAAGGCATACAAATAAGCCGGTCACGCGGCGCCGGCGCTGGCGCAGACATAGCTCGCTCGCTGCCCATGAACATGCCGCGGTTCCCCGGCGATCGCACCGCTCATAGAGATGATTATGATGATGTAAGTC
Source organism: Cabera pusaria (assembly GCA_954871355.1). Lineage (NCBI taxonomy): Eukaryota > Metazoa > Arthropoda > Insecta > Lepidoptera > Geometridae > Cabera > Cabera pusaria. The sequence continues at coordinate 17,739,107 of OX940888.1, forward strand.
TTAATATATATTTTAGGGGAAGATAGTTTTTGTTCGTCTGAGAGCTGAGTAGGTATTCGATGTTGCCGTACGTCATGGGCATCGCCCTCTCTTCACCATTTCGTCAATGTGCAGGATTGGCGTGGACGTAACCACTGAGAGAAACGGCTGCCAGCTCTTCGTTTTCTCTCGATCTCACGCACAGTAGTGCGGCTACTCTGTCAGTAGACAGAGTGAAGATGATATTGACTATGACAGCCAAAACCAACTCGTACCATAAACCATTCTCAACTCTACACGGCCACATAGCGTTGCCGATCGAATCTAAAAATAATCTTTTCTGACATGTAGTTAATTTTTTTAAAGTTATCACTTATTTACATACATGATCAAATATTAATGAACTAGTTCACCGAGAATCAGTCAACATAATAATATAAAAAGGTGCTTGGTGCATGTACTATGCCTAAGCATGTACCTATTCTTAGCACAGTATGAAACTATTTGATTGGTTAACTAGTCGTTTTTACGTACATTTTATGTATGTATGTAATAACGCCTAGTTAACCAATCAAATGACGTCATTCTATGCTAAGAGTAAAATCATTATATAATAGCGGTCTTAGATATCTGTTATTTGGAAGGAGTGATTAGGCTTTAAACCTCCAAGTAAAGACAAACAAACAATTTTGCGTATAAACGTTGGTTTTTAAGTACATTTTTAGGATGAAGAATGTGTTACCCTTGATCAAATAACATAATTATGTTACTTTTATGAACAATTCCGTTTTATGTTGAATAAACTCATACAGCTTGTGACTCATATCAAATAGTATTATACATTCCACCATATTGCGATAGAGCCAGAGGGATGCCGTTCCTCATATAGCTATCTCTCTCTCACCCAAGTGATATTATTAAAAAGTTCGATTTTTTCCTGTAGTAGATTTACTTTTCAGTATTTTAAACATGTTATTTGTGGTCAGGAGTACGAGGGTCCGCAAGACATAGCGGCCAGTATAAAGGCGCTGTGACTTGTATCAAATAGTATTTATTACATTCCATCAAATTACGACAGAGGCAGAGGGATGCTGTTCCTCATATAGCTATCTCCCTCTCACCCGAGCAATTATTACTAAAGTTAGATTGTTTCCTATGCTGTAGTAGATTTACTTGTCAGTATTTTAAGCATGTTGTTATTTGTGGTCAGGCGTACGAGGGTCCGCAAGACATAGCGGCCAGTATAAAGGCGCTGGCCCGCTCCGTTCACGGCGACGTGTACGAGCTGCCCAGACCTCGGTTCTCCACGCAGATCTAGCCTCCACTCCACGACCCCTACCTTGTAAGATTCATTATGTACCTTTCATATTGGGCAGCGAAAGAGCTCGGCGTTTCACTTTAAACTTGCGACTGTGTTCATCATGTGAAATACGTTAGTGTAACTCCCGGCACCGATATAAATGTCTGACCTTTAGATGCGTAGAAGTCGATTTTAGGTTTGGCGGGGTAGACGAGGCGCGGGTGCCCGTGTGCCGCTATGATTAGCCCGTCAGCAAGCCTGTCGCACTCCGCGCTGTAGCTATGAAAATATTAGTACATACGCGGCAGCCCGTGGGCTGCAAGTTCAGTCAGTAGTGCATTATGCCCTCTCCATCAGACGCGCGCCTTTACTTTACTATTCAATCTGTTTTCTCACAACACTCAACCTTACAGTAAGAGGCAGCTGACGGCCCGCGAGCTGACCGAGTGATAGACTCTCGCAACGCGAACTTACGGTGCATTTTACGGTGCGCAACACGCAGTTGCTAGTTACTATTAGTTTATTCTGTGACGTAAATTCAAGATCACAACCTAGGCGTGTAGCGTATTTTGAACGTTACCGACGTTATAACTAGGTTTAATCTTGCATTTTTGCTATCAGGTAGTGCATCTTCTGTACTTGTACTATTCATTATTATGTGCCGTCAGTGAGAGTTTGCTTCCCGCACTGTCATCGCGTGACAGTACCTATGAACAACATTTTTGCCTTGCGCCTCTAGATTCGTGCCGAGATGTTTACAGGATTACAGGCTTGGTGTGTCTATACTGATGTAAATTTAAGTTTTTTGACAATTGTGCAACTCTTTTGTCTCTATCTTGCTTCAAAGGTAGCATAATGACAGCAATAGTTTTGGAGCTTTCAGCGACATACAACGGCAATCCCGTTGTCAGTTTCAAGCACTTCAGTTAGTGCATATAATTTGACAACACCATTAGAAATTTAGTTTTTTTTGTCATCGAACAATAATTTATAAATAATTTTATAAATATAAAAAAAAATATCATTTTGAAATCATACGATATTCGTATAATTTCAAAATGATATTTTTTTGTCGTATAGTAATTCAATTCGATTTTGTTTAATACGAATAAACGTTTGAAATTGATCTGAAATAATTAAAATAAAGGTGAACTACTCTGTTGTAGTAAATCTAATACCTCTAAAACTCTTGCTATTTCTATCTTTCTTAAGTTAAGAAGTTAGATAATGATTAAGAGCTGTCAACAATTTACACGAACATCAGAACAGGCAACTATCATACCGCAAAGTACATTTTAGGCAATAATACTAATGTTGAAAATTAAACGACAGTACCATCATAACAGCACAAAGTATGATTATAATTGGCAAAACAATTTGTAGTTTTAAATCGATATTTAATACGACAACTTTTGGAAAATATTGTCTCACAATGATGTTCCTGTAGACCGGTTTATCGTGTCGCGCCTGGCTCTTCTATGATCATCATTAAAGTAAAATAAGAACAGTATGTATATATCATACAGTTGTGTAACGTAATGTTTGCTCGAGAACAGAAAACTAGCCACTTATTGGTGCTTACTTATTGTGATCCACGGTGACCTACACTATACTTAAGACTAAAGCAGATTGTAAACCTCTCAAATCGCAACTCGATTCATAACATTGATTTGAACTGTTGACTTTTTATCATGTGACTGTTCTGTCACAAATCCAAATTTTATTAGTTATTAGAATGTTATGTTTTCAATTAATAATCAAAGTCGCGCTCTTCTAAAAATTGTACCTTACGTTACTGAACACCATTAAAGTTCACGTTTCAGTGCATTATTTTGAATAGAGTTGGTGCTGAGTAGGTTCGATGTGCCATGAGCATTAGCCGATCCACAAGTGCTTGTACACTTAGACGTACTACACACATATTCGGGTCGGCACATTCGGCACTGCAATTTTTGTTGAGCGACAAAGCCGGCTCGAAGTAATTGCTACACGCGTTCGACTTTATTCGGCTAGTGCCGATCAGTTAACACATCCGGGCTATAAGTATAAATGGGTCGACAGATTCGATTCAGATACGTATTTGTTGAACGGCTGACCCGAAAATTCAATGATGCCGCCGCCGGGCTATGACAATTAAAGACAAGACGCTGTTGCTCGGCTGAGCTTACCCTACTCTTACATGGTGGCTAAGTAAAGCCGATGATTCATCCATACCATACATATTCGATTTTGTTGCCCGGCTGTGCTGATTAATGCTGGCTCTATTATGTGTGTGTAGCACGCCTTACATTTTACTACAGCACAAAATAAAAATCTCGTATATAATATAAAAATGTTTGTATATAAGGTTTATTTGCACACAAATATAAAGATCCAATGTCGAGAATTCACTGCTCAGAATGTATAATATTAATTCTAATTTGTGTGCCGTAAAGCCTGTTTGTTATAAGAACAAATAATACAAGAAATTTAAAAGGTGATAATAATACTAATATTATGACCTAAATCTTTACAGTACGTAGTTAAGATTATAGCATGTATAATTGCAAAATTTGATAACCATTGTATCTATTTGTCACCAGTAAAGAAAGTGATGGTTCTAATAGAATTAATATTTTAAGTATAGGTTTTTAATATAAAACTTACACTTATTGTGTGGATCGGTTATTCAGGATTAAATCATAAAAATGTCACAATTACAGTTTTGTCCCCATTAAATATATCTAATAAGTTTAAATATAATAAAAGTAAATAAATACGCATTAATAAAAATAAGAGGCTAAAGAGATAATAATATGTATCTATCTCTGAGTGATTTATAAAATGTAACAAACTACTTCCTTGAAAAAAAAATCATAATATATATATATATATATATCTTCATAAAATATTTTTTCAAAGACATTTAGATATTTATGACAGTAACCACGAGTGCTAAGCAAATCTATGGTATTCTGGCTTATAACATAGCACTGATATGATATACCTATCTATCATACAAATTTCATTTCTATAGTTTAAAACCTAGAGTAATTTATAATGTAAGCATAATACTATGTATGTACTAATATCTATAAAACGTTCTAAAGAATAAGAATACTTGACACGAACATGACATGACGTCATAGTTATTAAAATTTCATTAGTTCTTTATTCGAATCAGATTTATTTTTACTAGCAGCCATGTTGTAGTTACATCTAATTTTTTTATGAGGGATAGACCAGCATTTAATCACTCCTCTCTCATCTGATATTATTGATCTAATCATTGGACATGCCTTGTTGACATTGACACCTATTTATTCCCTACAATGTAACGATTTTAAGGTGGAAAATGCAAAATATAATTAATAATTAACGTTCTTATGATGAGTTTATAACCATTTCTTGTAAAAAACGGAAACATTCACCGTGGACTGGTGCCATAAATTGGTAGGTCTAGGTGTCTTTATTTTATCAGTGGTGTGCTAATAAAGTTTTAATCCATCTATCTGATGGTTCAAAGAGTATATATGGGTATGATTAATGGATATGATATGATTTATGTAGTTCACTGATATTTTTAACCCCCAACGCAAAAAGATGGGGCAGCTTAAGTCTGACGTGTTTATCTGTGAATGTGTGTGTCTGTGGCATTGTAGCAACCAAACGGATGAACCGATTCTGATTTAGTTTTTTTGTTCAATAGGTGTCTTAATCGAGAGCGTTCTTAGCTTTGATTTATCAAAATCCGTTTAGCCACTTCAAGACTATGAGCTTTTTTATGAGGCTGTGAGATCAACTTTCTTAGATCTGATCAATTCGAAATTCGGTTGCCTCATACTTCAATGACATTGTATGAACATGGTAGCATTGACCTGATGCTGGGACATCTCCTGGAATTTGCAGAATACTCAACTCTTATACATAAATCAGTCGGGGGAGGTTTTAAATTTCGAACTTAAGTATTATAATATAGTATATATTAGATACAGATATAGTATGCGATTTACTAGCGATGCTCAAAAGATCTGAACCCTTCTAGTTCGTAATCGCAATTAGTCTCTTTGTTGTTCTTTGAATGTATATCTCAGAGTTATTATCCATGCACGAGTAGACTAGTGCTTGATAATACAGCAGTTGGACAACGCTGCGGGGGTTAAATACTATAGTGACTTTCATGGTAATGTCATCGCGTTTTCAGTAGAACATTCCTGGTAACCACGATGAGATACCGTGTTCAGGCCACTTTAAAAAGGCCTTACCACAGTTATTCTAAGAAAACCAAAACTGTCAACTTATTTGGCCACCCAAAAGGCTAACCAAAGCACTATATTCGCCATGATTATAAAATTTCAGAATATTAGTGCTTCTGCTTTTAAAGGCCAAGAGCCTTTTATAAAATCGTTTTGTTTTATCTCTGTAGGTATATCATAGAAGTTAATATTATGACAATATTCAGATTGAAAGCGCTTGTGTTTTATGTCACTATCGTTCGATCGAAGTGTTATTGTGTGTGCTGTTATCGTTACTCTACCGTCGTTTGTAAGTTATAGATTTTAATGAATCGAATATTTATATGTGCAACTCAGACGACCTTACGCTGCATTGTAATTTGTGGATGTGGAGTTTCGATGATAGCGTACGCGCAAAATTATAAAATTATAATGAAGAAAATTCTTATGGATCGTTAACATCTAAGTCATATTTCCGTTGGACTTATATTATTTTTATCTGGCGTCCTTTTAAAACGAATTACTTACTGAAAAATCCTTAGCGAAGAGAATTCACCTACTACAACCACTATATAGTTAGTTTTGGTAGTTATTATTTTGTTTTGGAACGGACGCCTGGTGTTATCTTAATGATAAGTAAAAAGTGTACAAAAATATTGATATTTGCATTTCTAACTAGTCTCTTAGGGTCACGAATGTTAATTTTTCATTGTGAAAATAAATATCCGGTTAGGTAGTCCATAACGACACATGAGAATGTACATAAAATCATCGTTTTTTACTTTTGATGATGATACAAGATAACTTTTGAAGTCATTTATTTTTATATGTAATATATTGAATGTTTACGTGAAGGACAGTCGTGAATCATATGTAAGGCTTTGGTGGCGATTTATTCATCATGGTTAAGATACTAAATATAGTCTCATGGACTTTATTTCTTTTTTTAGTTTTTAGGCATGTAAGTGTATTTGATTATGTTTTCTTGTGTGAACAAATCCATATTTTTCAGTGTCTTCCAGTAGCACTGTTCGTGAGAGGTGATGTTAATATTGTGATTTTAATTACCTATTTTTCAGTCAATTGTTTTAGTTTAGGTCTACATTTACAAATTTGTTTTATCGGTGTGACGAAAAATGAGATGGATAATTTGATTGTTTCGGATAGTGATCATCTAATAAATATTGATCGTGAACTTAAACTTGTTTTATTGTTTATAATAAATCCCTAAAGGAAAAAAATAGAGACATCAGATACCTGGATCTTGATAAAATTAAAATGGGACCAAACGGGAAGCATATTCTCTCAACCAAAAAATAAATTTTCCAAATCAGTTTATAAATGACGGAGTTCTGAGGTATATAGAAAAAAAACGGGTTAATTGAGAACCTCATTTTTTGTAAAGTCTGTTAATAACCAGTTAGTTCTTTCGTTTAATATTGCTTGGATACATGGTATGGTTGTTGATTATTTACGATTTATTCATCGGTTTTAAGAAGATGCGGTTCTTGCATACACGGTCATTTAATTGATTTACTGTCACTGAACATATTAGCGATTTGTAGAGATTGGATTTGTAGCACTCCAGGACCTCCAAGAGAACAGGTTTATTTTACAGAGCAGCACAATTAATTTTGGTGCATCAAATCAAGTTTGATAAACTTGTTTGTTAATTAGCTAAGTATTTCATTATACTTTTATTTTATTTATATATTAGTCATAGATTTCTATACTAAGGGCCAGTTTCACCGGTTCCTGATAGCCCTATTAGTTACTAATCCGACAGAATTTTGACAGCTTTTCTATGGCATCATTTGTCAGATAACTATCTGACACATTCCCAGGAACCGGTGAAACTGGCCCTAAATGTCAGAATAAATTTGCTCAACGTAAATATTCACTCCAATAAAATGTATGTATCTGTACCGCAACCGCGAATTAACAAAAATGTGTCTACTATGTCACTATTTGACGTAAAACATATTGTATGGGTGTACAGATTCGTACTGGATTTCAGTCTAAAGGTGGAAACGCACTAGAGCGACACTGCAGCGGAGCGGCGCGGCGCGGCGCGGCCAGAAAAATATTCTTTCCACTGTTTCCTAAGAAATAAGACGCACTACGCGGCGCGGCGCGGCAAATATTATATATGGAAATATTTTGCCGCGCCGCTCCGCTGCAGTACGTGTCGCTCTAGTGCGTTTCCAGCTCAATGGCTGTAAGAAACAAGTGGGCCAAGATACAGTCTTAGCATAGTTTGGGCTTTGTTTATACAGCCAAAGTTTGGGGCCGAATGAATGAATGAAAATTCTTTATTGTACACCATACATTAAATAATTTCTTATAATAAATTCTACGCTAGTACAATGGGCAGTCTTATCGCTCAAAGCGATATCTTCCAGTCAACCTGTGGATGGAGTGGACAGTACGAATATGTCAAGGGGTAAGGTGCACATTTAACAACTTTGAGTAAACAAAATGTCTAATATCTATTTTTGAGTCATAAACATATTTTTATTACATAAAATATATCTACATAACATACATACATACACAATACCTATATAAAAATACAACAAATATAAATTCATGTGCATTATATATAAGCATATATACACACACATACAAATACAATATAAAAGTTCTAGTACTTACATTATATACAATTATACATACATGGTGAATTATACATATTTATTTCTTGATTTATATAAACCGCTGTACCTACCAAAGAATAGATTAACTGTCCATGGTACCTACGCACTAATAAAATAATGGTGATACAGCGGCGACCTCTTTGGCGTGTGAACTTCACAGTTGAAGTAAAGGCGTGACGTGGTTACCATGGTCACGGCGTCACAACAGAAATCTAGGTTAGAAGTGGGCTATAATTTTCTATAGTATTTTTAATGAAAATATGCTAAGTTCGCGTTATTATAGTGCTTCTCGTCTGGGCACGGACGCGATGCCTCGCACCGCGATGGTGGTAGACGCAGAGGAGGAGTTGTACTCTGGGTTCAACGATGTGTCTCCCGCGCTCGACACACGCAACTTGCGGGAAGACGAGGACTTTCAGGAGACGCTGCGCACCGCTGGCATCGGCAGGAAACCGCCCAGTAGGATGGGCACGGGGGTCAGTATCTTATCTACTCATAAAATCAAGAGGTAAATAGTATTAAATGACAAGAGAGGTGAGTACCTAATTAACCTCGCTTGTAATATATAACTAGTAAATAAATAATACTATATGTATTGCCTTCCATTATATGTAAGTAGATGGTGTGGGTTAACTTAAACAGTACCATTTGTATTCCTAACCACCGATTTACATGAATATACCTAATGGTCAAGTACCTATTGGACCTCGAGTAACTTTTCTATTCTTCAGAATGAGATCATGCACGCACCAATATCGCAACTTACTTGACTACTATGAAAAGTAACTATGCGTTCTTGAAACTAAAACAAGGCACCGCTACTGATCTAATCCAAAAGTGCAACGACAACCATAACTCTGACGAATTGACTACACCGAATTAGCCTGCACTAGGATGTTGATAAAAAAATAACTAATCTTATATGTCATACCTATTTCAGATGATGCGACTAGGTACGGTGGGTGGACGCGGCGGGGGATCCCGGGCCGGCACCGCCGCGCGGCCCGTGACAGCGGTGCGGGCCGCCGGGTACACTTCCACCGCGCGAGACCTGCCTGCCAGGGAAGAGCTGATCGAAGACACGTGAGTTATGTACCTATAATGTAGCTACAGCCGTGCGAGCAAGTTCAAGTTCAAGTTTTTATTCATCAACAATTTTTTAGTCTAGTGTACACATAGGTACCTTAATCTAATTACATGAGGTGCCTTATAAGTAAGTAATACGAGTACCTTTATTGATTTACTAATCACTCACTGGGCACTTCACTTAACAATTGTTGGGACGGGGTCGAGGTGGACCTCATTACCCGGGCTGGGCGCGTGGGGCGACTACCCCACGGGACGGGGGAGGGCTACGCTGTAGCTCAATGTAGAATCCGATATGGTCATGTTGGCCGTTTCTTGACTTTGTGGTTTTTGCGGTGGCCTTCTTGGCTTGGTGGTTGTTTTACCTCATCTAAGTGTTGCCGTCTACAACCTCTTCTTCATCATCGTCCAGTGTCGGTGGGATGATGGACGGATCCAATGTCACGAGGGAGTGCACGCCAGGCCGGTACGTCAGGTGGTCGGGCGTGAAGCGGCGCAATGTTCCACAGATGGGGGTGTGGTCCGTTGTCTGCGCGGTTGAACATGTTTCGCGCCAACCGGACCACGAACTCCCCCACCGACTCGGTCTTGACGTCCCGGGCTATCACGTCATTGCGAACGTAACGACCGGCTCCTGTGCACATCCGCAGGGCGACGTTCTTGACGATTTGCAGTCTTTGCTTGTTGAATTTGAACTTGTTGAACATAATGCGTACCACGATGGTGCAGCGTATGTTAAACGTGTTCTTACGTAAGTCTTGTAGATACCGATCTTGGTTTTTAGTGGCAACTTCGAAGACAGGACCGGTCTAAGCAGGGCTCTTGCCGCTTTTGCCTGATTCACGGCGTGGGTCACTTGCGGACCCATTCTCAGGGACCGGTCAATATGAATGCCGAGGTACTTGGCCGACTTTTCCCATCGGATTTCTTCTCCTCGAAGTTGCAGTGGAGGGGGAAGATTACGCTGTGCACCGATAAGTAGCGCGGCTGTCTTTCCCACGTTGACAGCCATGCGCCACTTGTCTAGCCATTCTGGCAGTAGGTTCAACGCCCGCTGTAATCTTCTTGCGGATATGGTAGCATTAGTTGACGAGGCGAAGTAGGCGCTGTCGTCAGCGAAGAGCGCCAGAGTGATTCCTTTCTCTCCCGGTCGGAGGTGCTCCTCTTCCAGGACTGGGATGTCATCTGTGTAGACGGCATACAGTGCCGGGGACAGGCAACTTCCTTGTGGTACCCCCGCGACGATCTGTCTGTGTCCGGAGCTGACGTTCTCGACGGACACGTAGAACCGACGATCGGCGAGGAACGACGCCACAATGCTAATCAGCGCCGGCGGCATCGTCTTCTGTACCAGCTTATAGATGAGGCCTTCGTGCCACACCCTGTCGAAAGCCTTCTCAATGTCTAGGAACACCGCTACTGTGTTCCTACCCATGTTCTGCTCGTGCGTCACGTGGTGGAGTACTCGCGTCAGCTGGAGCGTGGTGGAGTGCCGCGTGCGGAAACCGAACTGCTCTTCCCGAGGGACGCAGTGAGGGCGCAGTCTTCGCAACAGCAGCCGCTCAAACAACTTCGCGATGTGAGACAGAAGTGTGATGGGTCGGTAGCTGGCTGGTAATCGTCTATCCTTCCCTGGCTTCGGGATGACGATTACTTTACCAGTCTTCCACAGAGAGGGAAAGTGGCGAGTCCACAGTATGCCATTTAAGAGCCGGGTCAGACAGACCATGCCCCTCGCCGGTAACTGCTTGATTGCGGCGGTCGGGATCCCGTCATTGCTGGGTGCCTTTTTCGCCTGCAGCCCTCTTAATGCTCTCTTCACCTCCGCTGGGGACATAAAGTCATCCCCTCCCAGCGGGGATCAGGGGTATGCAGGTACTCTGCCACTTGTCTGGTTACCCTCTCATGATGATCGTGGATGGTTCCATCGGTGTTCTGGGGGACAGGGTGCAGCTGGAACTGATCTGCCAGGTGATCAACTAGTAGCTCTGCCCTCTCTAAGGCTGAGTAGCGACGGCGGCCGGTAGCGTCCACGAGTGGGCACACCGTCGTTTTAGCCTGGGTCAGTTGGCGGTTGAGTTGGTAGAGGTTAGTCATATTTTCACCGACTTGTTCGATGAGATTATCCCATTTGGTTCCCCTCCACAATTTGACTTTCTCTCCGAACTTTTTAGTTTTAGTTTTCAGTTCCCTCTTGGTCCTGGGGCAGCGTGTGTGGGCCCACAGCTCCCGCAGCCTGCGTTTCTCCTCACGCATGACTGTTAGTCTTCGAGGGAGTTTGTCTCGTCTTGAGGTTATCGATACTTCCGTTGAGGCAGCTTCTCTAGCGTTCCGGATTGTTCTCTCCACTTCATCGGCGCAGTCTTCCACCTCCTGTGCCGTGGTAAGGGGTCCAACTTCCATCTCTGCGAGAGCTGCTCTGTAGAACTCCCAGTCCGTGCCGTGCGAACCGCCGGGTAGGTAAACCTCCACCGCGCGAGACTTGCCTTTCAGAGAGCCCGTCGAGGACACGGGGTCAAACCACAGATTATATAATAGTTACTACGTAAGTCAAACCTACAGTGTACAGGTAGTGGTGCGAGCTGCCAGGTGCCAGGGAGCGATCAATAAGCCTAAAACATACAGTATAACGACACAAGAAAAAGACCTAGAATCACAGAGTACATTGAATATAAATAGGGAGACCTAGAATGCTCTGTCGCTGTGGATACAGCATCTCACTCACTCCAAACTGAAGACCGAAATACGAGTTATTTTTTGGTCGGCCACTACTGCCACCAAAAAGGAGCCCGTTATAGGCACGTCAGTTATTCAATTTCTTTTTACTAGTATATTAGTTCACATAAAAGTGAACAGCATTTCACCTTGAGTCATCATCCATCTCATCTAAGAAATGCCTGGCGGCAATAAAACGCTCTGCGATACCGCGTTGCGCCGCACTGTACATTCGATTGCCTGTGTACTTTGATTGCCTATTATATGCTTATCTTTGTCTTCAAGGCCGTCACACATAAAATAAAAACATGTTGGTGGTGTGTGCAATAAATAAAAAAGGATTTTTATATGACGTGTTTGTAGATACCTAAAAATAAATTATAGATCTAGTCTCCTAGTGTAAACAAAATATTCAGTCACGCATCACACCGTCAATGCTATCGTTTCGTAACAATGTCATTCTAAATTACCTAACTTTCCAAAACATCTCTGATATCTAATAATAAACTTGTTAGTTAACGATGTGATCATCTGCGGGTATCGAGAGGGTAATAGTTTTGCAACCCTGTCTCTTAATACACATTTTACGAGTAGAAGTACTTACAAGTAAAAGGAGTGCCTATGTTTATGCTTTTGGGTATGTGATGCAACTTGCGTCAATACTCTCTTCACATCTTCCCGGACGCATAACAGAGCTAGCTAGCTTAGCCGCAGAAGCAGCAGAGCATCTCAATTAAGAGACGCAAATATTGTTGTTTAAACAGCTGCTATCTATTTGGCCTTTTGGGGTTGAGACCCTAGAACCCTGTGGGCCGGGTACTTACTGTATTTGTAAGGACCTCTTGCACGTTTGGTCGATATAATATGGAACCAAAATACTGGCATGTATATTTCGCCTTGATATTAAAGGATAAAAACGCTGCCAGCATTTTGGGAACTTTACCTACTGGCAGAAGTTTGATAGACTACCTACATTTTGTATTTTATGGATTTATTAAGCTAATATTATTAGTATATATTACTATTATTATTATTAGTCTTTAAAATCCAGAGTATTACTGAATACGTATGAGCATGTATCAATATCTACTTTTGCCGCACACAATAATATTACCTAATTCATATTATTATCTCTAAAAAACTTTGTTTAACTTGCACTCTGATAAAAACCGGTTAAACCCGCTGTTGTTACTCAATCGCCTCATAATTATGCACTATTATGAATATGATTAGGTGTAGTATAAAGCTTGTGTTATTTAAATATACAACTGTGACGTCAATTTCATAATATTTGTCTCACTAACAATAACAACATCTTGAATAATCTAAATTATGGTTTTTCTACATACAGCGCTGCACTGCAGCGAATATATTTTTCATTAATTTCATGCAGCTAATGTTATGTATCTCACGTCCCTAAGATAAGCTGCACTTCTCCAATTTTCTTATACGTTTCGTTAGATAAACGATATTAGAAATATTAATTCCAGCAATTACTACCAAACGAGATATCGGGTAAATCATTGATTTATATAATGATTATATCTATTTTTATTAGTTATTATTAACTAGATCATCAGAATGCCGTAGAAATAGTGTTTATGGTGCTAGACTAGATTATATTGATACCCAAGCTAGGATACGTGTGTAATGGTGAGTCAATGCTGCAAACAGACAGACTGTTTTAATCAAAAGTGAATAGACATTTACTGAGCAATCGTTTTATCACGGGGTAGATATATGAAACATTTTATGAATATCTTAACCGGTAATTTCAGAGATATGCATATAAACTCCCCAAACTCACCACTGAAATGACTCGTAAAGCATATCCATCCGGCTTTTATTTTAACTAAAAACCGGCTATTTTCACGGCAGTGACTGGAAAAGAAGAGCCGAAGATCGGGCTCAGTGGCGCATCTTGGGAGAGGCCTACGTCCAGCAGTGGACTGACACCGGCTGGTGATGATGATGAATTTAACGTGATTAATTATTTTAATACATTATTTCAGAATAGAAGACAAGGTAAAAAACATGGAAGCTAAAATAATGGCTTTAGTAGAAGAATCTTGTATGTTTAGCGCTTATGCCGACCCAGACGATGACACCGCTCCAAAAAGAGAAAATGATTTGGGACAGGTAATATAAAATTAGCTTTCATTTTCTAACCCTAGCGTCTCAAACCATTGATGTTTGGAGCACCATACTCGATTTCAGGTTGCCAGGAGATTTGGTAAACATTTTACATGGCCGCATGTCTTATACTTGTACTATTATTCTGTGCGTAAACGCTTGAGGATACTGTTGTTTGATAGTTAGTCCGCCATCTTCGACTGATCTTCTTCAAGGGTGCTTGATGGTATGATGGTATGCATCTTAGTCGCCTTGACGGCACTTGCGAGAACATATAGGCAGTGGCTATTCACTATTCTACTGCTACATATAACATTATGTTTCACGTGCCCTGTAATGTAATTACACTTTTTCCTGTACATTTTAAATCTAAAAACATTTAGATTTCACAGCAGTATAACTCAGTGCTGGTGTCGCCCTAAGTGGACTAACAAAAGCTCTTCCACTATAACCAAATAAACCAAACAGTAAGTGTGGAAAAGTATAGATGTATTTAACTATAATTACAGGCATTAGCGAAGGCGCAAGAAGCGTCCGCTTTGGAACGACAACTGATACGAATGCAAGAGCAAGCTAATCTTGGTGATACACATAATTTGGATCTTACTTTTGCGGTAATGTTCACGTTATTGGCATTTATTAGACCTCTTCTGTTTTGGGTAATTTTGGTTTTGAAAGGACCAAAACAAGATAAACTTAATAAAAACATTTTGAAAACAAGTCCATATAAGACGGGTTCGTCATGTGTAGGTGTAGCTTAGGAGTGCCTTTGGCCTCCCTCCGTCTTAATCATTAGACCAGCCCGATGGTACCTATCATTACATTTGCATTGTCATCTGATTTACATACACATACATGGTTTCAGCTCAAACGGGAAGTGGATCACAGTTTACTTGTAATATTTAATTATCCACAGACATAACTAAGTAAAAGCCTGCAAAAGGGAAGTAACATTAAAACAGTCAGCTGATGATGAATAACATTATAATAATAATTATTATTTTTAATATGTTTTTGGTTATGTTATGGCACCAATTTCTAGCTAGTTTATGAGTTAATTTTTGTTTTGAAGTACCTAATTCCTGCAGAGGTGTTCGTTCTGCATGGGTATATTAGTAAGTATATGATTATCAATATCAGGCGTAAAGGTTAAAATTTTTTTTTTATTATATCTTTAAGGTTAGCATTACACCACGATCTCGTCTGGTGTTAAGCGATGATGTGGTCGAAGATGGTGAACACGCTAGCCCTAGAATTCTCTGATATAGATTAATATAGAGCGCAAGGCTTTGACGCACGTCGATTGCAAACACGCAAGTCTTAAACTATTGTTATCTAATCGGATTAACTCGACTCGGCCGTTATAGTCCAAGCAAGTTCTTTTAGAGTTGCTTATTCTATCACGTTAAAATAAACGCAGATTTGTACGGATTTATGTGTTACCTAATAAGCACACTAGTTGGCGCTGCTTAATTACCATACAAATCTGTGTTTACTTTAGGGCGATAAACATACTGCCCCGCGTCCCGCGTCACGCTGCGGGCTGCGTGGCGGCAGAGCCACGCATGCAGGTGCGCGAGTGCAGATGTGCATCAACATGCAGATTTTTTGTATTGATTTCTCGGACCCACGCGCGGTTGTGTGTTTCTATGCATGTAGGTGCATGTATGATCTGCAACACTGCGCGTGAATACGTTTTCAGTTTGTGTTGGACTACGCGTGTTTTCTATACAAACACAGATACTTGCAAAAACAACGTAAGACCAAGCACTCCCGCGCAACGCTGTATGATGCGGTGCAGTGTAAGAATCGCTTAACTTGATCTATTAAGAATCTAAAGAAACTCGTACTAGACACTGTGAACACGTTCTGAGTTTTAATTATAATTTAAAGAGACCAAAAATAAACTAGTTTGCAAACTGGCTTTAATATTAATATTTTTAATGTTGATTTTTCAGGTTCTGTGCAACTTGGCCGGACAGTACGCGCTCAATGAAATGTACACGGAGGCATTGAATACGTATCAGTTGCTAACTAGAAACAAACTGTTTCCTCATGCCAATAGATTAAAGGTATTCTCTTCATCTTAATACATATATTATTGGCTAGCGTTTGACCACTATCTCCTGGTCTGGTGGTAAGCGGTCGAAGAAGGAAAACACGCTAGGCCTAGATAAATCTGCCTCTCAAGGGCATATTACTGTTATTGTTAACATAACTGACCAAGCGAAGCGAAGGTCTTTGTTTTAGCTTGGGTAATAATATTATAAATGTGAAAGTTTATATGTATGGATGGATGTTTGTTGCTCTTTCACGCTAAAACTATTGAACTGGTTGAGCTGAAATTTGGTATGTAGATTGCCTAGATCCTGGAATAACACATAGGGTACTTTTTTTTTAATTCCGATATTCCCACGGGACCGATGTCTACGTGGGTAAAACCGCGGGCGCACAGCTAGTCTCATATATCCGGAGGATGTCTGGATGTTTGGTTTCCTCTAAAGGTCGCATTTCTCGACTCATTCTCGTGAAATTATGTTAGCAGGTTGTTCAGAAAAATATCTTTATAATTATCGAATTATAAGGTTTTTTGACTGAATTCTGAACAAGTTTTTCATCCGATTAACTTCAAGGGGTCAGGGGTGTGTTATTCAGTTGTAAGTTGTACTAAGACAGACCTGCGAGGTCTACAGCTCACAGACCCACTATTTTAATATAGGTACGTAATCGGCACTAATATTATAAATGCGAAAGTCAAATTGCTTATTTGTTTGTTTGGGACTTCTTCCCTGTCAACGGCTGGACCGATTTATCTGAAATTTTGTACATGGATGACCAGTACTATGCACTAATATATCTATCGAATAATGTGACTACACTTTTCCAGGTAAATATGGGAAACATATACTTTAAAATGGGAGAACACCCTAAAGCGTTAAAATTATACAGGATGGCATTAGACCAAACTCCCACCGCTGAAAAGGATTTACGGTAATTGATACTACTGATTTGAATCTACGTCACGATGATATTCGAGGCAGCAATAGCCCAATGGATAAGGTGTCGGACTGGCGATCGAGAGGTCGTGAGTTCGATCCCCACCCCACCCATTGCACTATTGACGTGAACCCACTCCAGACACAAGCATATTTAGCTTAGGGTTAACAAGAATACTAGTAATGTGCAACCTACATTGCGAGTAATATTTATTAAAAAAAAATATTAACATGATGTCCTTACTGATACTGATGGTGGTATGGTATCTGAAACAAAAAAAAATGACTTTTCTATTATGTTTTTTTATATTACCATAATATCATAATGCCTTAACTGTTAATGTTAAGGCTTAACATTTATACAAGTACAAATGTATTGAAATACATTATACCTAATTGGGTATTTACCGGTCTTTTAAGGTGCGTCAATTTGCTGTCGGTGTGGTGCTAATTTTCTAAGAAAACTGTCTTTTAACCCGTTCTAGGTTGAAAAACAGTTTTCTTCTTTTATATAACAAAAGTTGTATAAAAATAAAACGTGTGTTACATTTCAGAATGAAAGTGATGCATAACATTGGGCTGCTACTGGTACGTATGGGCAAGTTTCGAGACGCTGTCACCAACTTCCAGCACATTATGCACGAGCAGGGGGACTTTCAGACTGGTATGTCTTCTAGGAATGTCTTAGAATTACATACACCTGGGCGACCGAGCTTAGCTGGGATATATTTATGTTTTAACCTACTGAGCGCCACGTTACAAATGCTTTACTGTGCCCTGAACGCCAAGTGGTACGGTTTTGTACGGTTTTTGTCTTCTATGGAAGACGCTAGCGTACAGGGCCTGCAAGTGCTTGTCACGTATATGTGACTTTGGCGCTCAAAAGGTTAAATTATTTCTTACATAGTCGCGGTGACATGCCAAAGCTGATGCGCTTCGGTTACGTGCCATTTCCGAGGTGGATGTAGTTAGATTTACGCCTTATGAAAATCAACTTTCTGACTTTTTGTAAGAAAATATGATTACAGGAATATCGGAACATTAAAAACATTGTGTTTTCAGGATTACATTTGGTGCTATGTTTGGTGGCCCTGAACGACACCGAGGGGGGCAAGGCAGCGTTCCACGCGATGTTGGACGTCGAACCGCCGACTTATCACCAAGATATCGCCATTGATGATGTAAGAATCTATATCATATTCTAATCTAGTGATGCTTTGCTACTGAATCACCCAAACACTCGAACGAATTTGGGTGCAATTTGGTGCATTATAACCTGGATTACGTAGGTTTTTTTATAAGACCGTGGCTTTGCCTGCGTTAGTATTTGGCACAGCTACTCGCAGCTACAGACAGGTTGTGGAAACACACATATGTGGCGACGCCTGCGGTGGCCTTTCGTCGTTCGACCCATCGAGAGTCAATAAGTACAAAGGCGCTGCTTGGTGCCACGAGGCACGTTTGCATCGGTAATCACTCATACATATTTAGTGCGGCTATGTAGAAACTTTAATTTTTTTTTGGATGGTATCATGTTGTTGTGTCATTGACGGTACGCATACGCGCCGTGCGATGTCATCACAATAGCTTACAGACTACAAACACCGTCAACACCGGTGAGCGAGATGCGACTGGTTAGCCATGTATATGATGTATAGTGGTTTACCGCACAATAGCACTACTTGCGGTATAAAAAACTGCATCCCTATCACTCGGGAGTAGAGAGACACTAGATTATTATATGAAAAGTATATTGTCTTTTACGGATTACATTAATTATTAAGTAGGTACGAATCACCTAACTAAAATTCGCCTAGCTACCGTGCCCGGGTGGCGACTGAGGTACTTCACTCACGCCTTACATTGCAATCCTCTGCTGTCTGTGATTACAATGTAAGTGTGATATTGTGTCGCTACAGTGGTTAGCTAGTTTATAGAATGGTTGATGTTATGTGGTGTGGTAGGAGAGCGACGCGTACGAGTGCGTGGTGCGCGACGTAGTGCGCGGAGACAGACTGTCGCGGTGGTCGCGCCGCGCCGCCGCCGACGCGGAGCGGTGCCTGGCGCTCGCCGCCGCCGCGCTTGCTAGGCCCACGCAGCGGGATGATGACTCTGGGTAACTATACCCACATTTTATTTCTAATTATATTGTAATATGGACTTATCGCGCTAAAACATAATTTGAAATACCTCGACGTTTCGATCAAGTTGCATTAACCCTGGTCACGAGAAGATTAAGGGATGTAAGGGAGCACAAATACCACCAAAGTGCTCCCAGCCAACCTGCCCGTGGTGCATCATGCTGACCAACGAACGAGTCTCTGGCGACCGACAAATGGCGGTATAACCATTTCAAAATTATGGCGTAGCTAAATACTACAGGCCGGTGACGGGCAGTTGCGCCAACAGTGAGAGAAGCTACGTCCTGTGATCGCCAACCCGCCTGCCCAGCGTGGTGGTTAGGGCATATCCCTCCCAAAGATGGAAAGTCCCACACAAAGTCAAGAAACTGGAAAAGAAGAGCCGAAGATCAGGCTCAGTGGCGTTGGGAGAGGCCTACGTCCAGCAGTGGACTGATACCGGCTGATGATGATGATGATGACGAAAAGATTGAAATATATGAAATACGATTTAAATTTCTATTTTTGCATTTTTTGCATTAACATGGTAACTTGGACCTGATGGCTGGGCTTCTCTGGAATCTGTAGGATACCTAATTCCTCACCAGCTTACAGAAAGATGTCATGTTTGGGGTCATTTCAATGGTATCAATAAACAGATTTTAGATAGACCAGTCGATGATTTTAAATCTAAGGGCCAGTTTCATTGCTTCCTTATAGCCCAGCCCTATCAGGAACTGTCATAGAACATAACAGATAGCTATCTGAAACTTTATCGGGAACCGGTTATAAACCTAGTCATTTATGGCCTTTGCTCGCCCAAAAACTATGTCAGTCCCATTGTGTATATTTTCACTGGGACTTTACCGTAAAAGTTATTCTGTGTATACTTTATTGAAATTTACTTCGGATCCATATGGGATATTCAATTGTATTGCTTTCAGCTCTCGCTATAGCTACATCATTGCATTGTTTCCGCGTCCGTAGACATAGACCACAATTTACACTATACAAACGTGATTAATGAGTGGTGCCAAATTAGTATTAATTAGTAATTTTCGTCCATAAATACGACCACCACACCAACCACTCACCGAAAATGACATATCAGAGCTCTATAGTGGTTCTAATCGCATTATCTGGTTGAAACTGTCTGGTATGCTGTGAACTGTGAAAAATTTGTTTCGTTTCTGTAAACAACTGTCTGTCTGTCTGTCTGTCTGTCTGTCGATTACTATTATATGCATCGCGTAAGTTCATCTTAACGTGTATCCCGTTTATATACTTGCCTAGTTCAAAGTGCATGTATGATTCATGTATAGAGGCATGTCATGGTGTGTGGAAGCGCTGCGAGGCTACGGCGGCGGCGCAGCTGGCGCGAGGCTAGAACTAGGCAGTGCGCTGGCAGCGCTGCGAGCGCTTCGCGCGCCCGCCACGCCGCAAGCCACGCGAGCGCTGCAGCGGCTGAAAGCGGTGGCACGCGCACATCCGCATGATCGAGTGCTACGAGCTGAAGCCAACGCGGACGCTGCTTTCGTTGCATATGCGGTAATCATTCACTTAAGTCAGACCCGACAATTGAGGACTATTGAAGATTTAACTATCAAGTGGATGGATGCGTTTTTTATTCCGTATCGACAAGCACTTGACCACTGTCTCACCTGATGTCATGTGATGAGGTGGTCCAAGATTTCAACAAGTACAGTTCCAAGGGAATTTAAGAAATGGAAGGTGGTGGCAGTGAGACGAGGATTGGACAACTGACTTAAGTCCCATGCATATTTATATTTTCAACCGACTTTCAAGAGGAGTAGGTTCTCATTTCGTGTGTAAGTTTTTTTGTTTGTTTGTTACTCCGTCAATTGTGAACTGATTTGAATGATTCTTTTTTTATTTGGTAGGATACATTTCCCATGAGATCCTATTGTAATTTCATCGAGATCTGATAAGTACCTATCTTCAGAGATAAAGAGATAAACACCTCAAACTTAGTGCTGAGAATGACTATAGCGCGGCATTTGCAGTCGGTTTCTTTCGTTTTTGTAAACGATCTTAAATTATACCACATAGGCTATCATTTGACCACTATCTCATTTGCTAGTAAGTAACGATGTTTTCGAGGATGGTAGCACGCTGGGCCTAGCTACATAGAACGGTTATTGCTCTCAAGGGCAGCCGTCGGAACACACCAGTATTTAGTGGCAAATTTTCTAACTTGAGGGTAGCTACCTGCCATTTGCGGACAAGCACAAAATGTCTTAGACCGCATATTTCTCATTTTTAATTTGTATTTACTATTTTATTCTATTTTTTACAGCTCGGCAACTACACCGAGGCAAAATCTCTGGCCGAATCGGCATCCCGAGATGACCCTTATTTGTGTGCCGCTAGAGTTTCTTACGCTTTGGCAGCTGCTGCCGTTGCTACCACCGGTACTACTTCGATTGGTAACACAGGTATTATTATTTAAAATCAATGTTAATAAAATTTCGGGACACAAATAATTATTCGATTCAACCAAAGTTTCCTTGACGTAATGACGGCGCTATGGCATGTATGACTGAGCGCTCTGCACCTTATGAGACTTGAGAGACAGCATTTAGAAAACCAAAATAAAGTCTTATACGAGTATTCAGCTTATTGCGTTTCATTCGGAGGTTTTCCCCCTTTTTAACCCAAGTTACTTTATTAATAAAATGTCCCGAAAGTTAATCTTTTCACACAATTGAAAAACATAACGCACACTGTTAGAGAGGGATGCAGTTATGCAGCTGCATAGCTTCATCTTACTTATGCCGCATACCGGCCAGTAAGTTCAGAGCGCGCTTATACAGTGTGTTTGGTGGATGGACTGACGGTTTCTTGTTAAATAACTAGGTTGACATAAACTTCCTTTGTAGTATACAGGATGTTTAGTGGGTGGACCGACAAGATTTTTTGGGAAGTTGGGGGGGTCATGCGCAAGTATTCCCTGGTAGACCCGAAGTTCTAAGTGCCACGGTGTTTTAAATATATTTTTTGTTTTTTTTTTCAAATCAACCAAAATTAAGAAGTAGTCACTTTTTAAAACAGTCAACGACAGATTAACGACTTTGAAAGATCTTTTGAAGGGAAATGTGTTAAGTAATATTTTGTTTAGAATACGGACATATTGCATAAGACAGCACAAGTTTATTTATTAACAAAAACGATTTAAAGGCAAGATTTTGGGTCATTTTAATAAAAACAAAAAAATCATATCTAAAACACCGTGACACTTAGGACTTTCGGTCTACCAGGGAATACTTGAGCATGACTCCCCCAACTTCCCAAAAAATCTTGTCGGTCCACCCACCAAGCACCCTGTGTACTACAAAGGATTTTGATGTCAACCTAGTTATTTAACAAGAAACAATTGAAAGAGAATAAATAAATACTGACTGGAAGAGAAGAGCTAAACAAAAAGCTCAGTGACATTGCATCGTAGATCGAGGTACTGTCTCAAGCAAATATCTGGTAGAGGCTTATGCCCAGTAATGGACCGATATGGGCTGACGACGATCATGATGAACTGATAAGATATATGTTTTGTTTGTTGTGTTTAATACAGGAACCACCGGTGGTACGACCACGGGTGGTAGCTCGCCGATGAGCGCAGCGCACGCGTGGTCGGAGGCGGCTGATCAACTGTCCTCGGCTACACATCTAGACCCCGCGCATCTGATCGCTATGTATGATCTAGGTATGTTCATATAGCATTTTAATGCAGCGGAAATTTAGCTTAAGCTTAAAGTAGTAAGCTTCTTTGTCGCCCTGAAACAGAAATTTTCCACCAATGCATAATTGGCTTAAATACAATCCATTAATTTCGTCGTATTGATGGGATCGCACCGCGGCTTAGTTGGTCAGAGGACCAGGGCATGTATCCCACGAGGTACGGGTTCTAATCCCGTCGGTACGATGACATTTTGGATTGTGTGTAACAAACGCTTACCTATAAAGAATAAAAAAATCTAAATAATTTATATAAATGTTAAGATAAATGTGAGTAACTGAGTAGATATACTAACGATATGGATGTGTTCCATGGTGAAGTGAGGCGGCCGTCTGATGTTTATAAGATAAACTTAAATAAAGTGTAAGCTTGGTTGATTTATTGTAATATTAACTTATTATATTTTCAGTAACAGTACTATAGTAATACTATGAGTAATACTACCATGTAGGTAGGTGTCTCATTGTTATTATTACTCTGGCTCTGATTTCTTTTTAATATTACCTATGTATATCGAGCATACTTGCTGTTACACTTGTACAATAATCTCTTATGTATAGAATCAAAGAATCAAAGCATTTATTTAGTATGTAGGCAGTATTAATATACGCACATATACACGTCAAAATCATAATCAATTATTAAGTAAACATAGCAAAAGCAGAATTTAACGTTTTGAATTAAAAAAAAAACAAAGTAATGATCCATTCAGCTGTCATTCAATCGCTGACATCAGACTATTAAAAAATTATTAATTAAAGTAGGGTTGCCAACCATACACGTAACTGTGTGTTTCAGTACTTCAGACAAATTTTATATAAAAAAGGGAAATAGTGAAACTCAACTTAAAGAAACGCTTTATTTTATATTATATATTATACTAGCTGTACCCGCGACTTCGTTCGCAATTCCTACAAAAACTTAACAAAACCTTAACGTTAGTGTGGCAACACTTAATTTTTTATTCGTGTCATTAAGGTTCAAATCAATGCCTTACATTATGATTAGGCCAAGAGAAGTTATATCTGCTACGCTGTATTTTTTTTTAATGTAACGATTCATGTTTTAATTTAAATAATCCACACTAACCATCAATATATTATGGGCACTATTGCATTGCCCAGTTTGGTAGATAGGGTTACAATTTTAATGACAATGTATTTTAAATGGAATACTTAACCAATGTTTAATTGTATATACTACTAGCAGCCCGCCCCGCTCAGTTTGTTGCATCGAATATAAAATATGAACATATTTAACGACCATCGTCATATTTCATCCAATTTACACAAAACCTTAACGAATTATGCACCTAAACCTTCCTCATAAACACTCTGGCTATTGGTGAAAACCGCATGATAATCCGTTCAGTAGCTATTGAGATTATTGCGAACAGACAGACAGACGCAGTGATGAACTTTGTTTTATAATACTTACGTATTGATATTGGACGGCCCTTTGACGTAAAGGATAGTTACCCTGATTCTGACCCGACGGTCGTTGGTTCTAATCCTAGCTATATACCTACCAATGAAAGTTTTATGTGCATTCATGAATCATGAGTTTTCGTACAGTGGTAGTGGAATCATTAAATCTACCAAAAAGTAGCTTACCACCAAGGAGTACATCTGCCGCCGTAACCTTACGGCGTTCCCCGACGCAAAATGTAGGGGTAATATACGTTTAACGTGTGTGTCTGTGTGTCTGTATGTAGCATCTTAGCACCTAACCGGATGAACCGATTTTGTTTTTATTATTGATAGTTTTTTTTTGTTTGATAGATGTCTTCATCGTGAGTTTTCTTAGCTTTGATTCATGAAAATTCGTTCAATCGTTATAAAATTATGAGCTTTTTTCTAGTTAATTGCGCTATGAAATCAACTTTCATAGGTCTGATCAATTCGAAAATCTTCTTCTTCAACGATATTGTAAGAACATGGAAGCCTCCTGGACTCTACAGAATACTCAAATCCTCACCAACTTACAGCTCAGATTTTAAATGTCGTGTTTAGAGTCATTGGAAAAAGCTATTATACATAGGTCAGTCGGGGTGGTTTAAAATATTATATTATATCATTATATATATAGATGAATATTATTTTATACAATAGATCATATTATTATACTATATTGACTTCAAATTGATTGTGATCGGTGGGGATCTAACAGCATAGCTAAGCTTATAACAATATTTTCGTAGTAACTATGACCTAATCTGTGGTTTCACTGCAAATATTTTATTAATTTTGCGATGCGTGTTTGTGAAATTCGTGATATCTTCTAGAGTTTTCATTTGAATTACATACTGTAAAGGACAATTTTAATCTATAATATGTGGCCAAGCTAATTAACGTAATTATTTGGATAATAATTAATACTATATACTTGAAAATAGCCTTGGAAGTTATGTAATATTTTTTAACAAAAATTTTAAGATTAAAATGGTTACTGTGAGTCAATCTTAAGAGATAGACATATGCTGTCGCGGACTTTTTTGTAGGTCTTATTAAGTTGTACAACTCTTGCATAGAAAATATTCTTCTATCTATTTTCAATTAAGCAGCGTTCGTAAGAAACGTGAAATAGAAATAGAAATAGAAATTCATTTATTGATAAAGGGAGACACACAGCCAAATATTTTTACAATATATGTCCGGTGAATCAAAATATCTTGTCAATACATTGTCCATAATTATGTTCATATAACATTAATAAATTAACATTTGTAATACCTATTAATTAAAAAAAAAAAGAATATAATTAACTTAAATTAAAATAGTACGCTGTATATGGGCGCATTGGTTGTTAGTATCAATTTACATTAACGTAAGTCTAGTTTGGTACATTTACTGAGCGCTAAATGGCTATAGTCATGTTCTAAAAACTCCTTTAGGCTATACAAGGTTGTGTCCAACAATAAGGTTCTGACGTGACTCTCGAAACATTGTTCATTTTTTATTGATTTAATACTTTCAGGCAATTTGTTATATAATTTTTGTCCCATTACTACAGGTAATTTTGAAGACATTTTTAATCGATGCTGTACAGGTTGCAAAATTATTTTTTTTCTTATAGTCCTTTTGTTATTATTTATCTTGATGTCGTAAACATTTATATTTTTCCTAGTATATTTAAGTATTTCAAATATATATTGTGACACTGAAGTTAAAATGTTTAATGTTTTGAAATGTTCTCTGCAGGATTCTTTAAACTTACCCCCCACTAATACCCGAACAGCTCGTTTCTGCATTTTCAGTACTCTCTCAAAATCGGTCGAAGCACCCCACATTATTAACCCATAAGACAGAATAGAATGTATATATGCGTAATAGATATTTTTAAGATTTTCAGGCGTTGTGATTTTTTTTAAGTGATTTAACGCATATATACCCCTAGCATTTTTTTACATGTCGAGTCCACGTGTTGCTTCCAGGACAAAGTGGGATCAAGATCAAATCCTAGCAACTTCACTATATTTGAAGTATTGGTAGTAGTACCATCATCTAATAAGATGGGCATAGGGATCCCCTTTGGTGATATTGTATTGAAGATCATTACATTAGTTTTATCTGTATTAAGTTTTAGTCCATTCATTTTAAACCAATCACTTAGTTTCCGCAAAGTGTCAGTGACCAGTATTTTTAAATTGTTATGTGTGTCAGCTGATAGGACTATTGTAGTATCATCAGCGTATTGGATGATTTCTCCTTTGATATCAAGAGCAGTGAGGTCATTTATGAATATAATAAACAGAATATTTCCTAGACTCGATCCCTGGGGTATGCCTATATTAACGACTTGAGGCATGGATTTGATTGCAGCATGATTCACTTTTATTTCTACAGTCTGTTCTCTGTCAGTAAGGAAAGATTTCATTAGTTGCAGGGGTTTTCCTTTAATTCCATAAACCCTGAGCTTTTCTAATAGAAGCTCATGGTTTACGGAATCAAATGCTTTGGATAAGTCCAAAAATACTCCTGCGACCTTTGATTTTCTTTCCAAACAGTCTACCACAGTTTGTACAAATTTTAGTGATGCTGATGTAGTGGATCGACCCCTTCTGTAGGCATACTGACAATCCGATAGAATGTCTAGGTTGGATATGTGCATCATTATACGCTCTGATATTATTGATTCAATTATTTTTGATATTGTTGGTACGATAGTTATAGGCCTATAGTTACCTACTAATGATGTGTCACCCTTGCCTTTGTATAGTGGAGTTAACCGCGATTTTTTAAAGTATTTTGGGTAGGTGTTAGACTGTAGTACACTGTTGATAAGGAAACAAATGTGATCCCCTAAGGGCGAGTTAATAACATTGTATAGAAATGTCCCTGTTACATCGTAGATATCCCTTGTTTCAGATTTATCAATTTTTTGCTTAGCCAACTTTTTAAGTTCATATGGAGTCACAATTTCAAAATAACACTCAGGTTGCTCTTGAATAACAGATTCAAGGAAGACCATCGCATCAATATTATTTGGAGAGTGATTTAAATTTAAGTCATTTCCAATAGATACAAAGAAATTGTTAAGGTGGTCAGGAACCTGTTCTAATTTTATTTGTAAATCTGTGGTACTATCTTTTATATCCCATATCCACTCCTTAAGATTCTTATTAGTTTCTTCTTTAATAATTTTCCATACTTCTCTTTTAGTATTTTTAGATTTATTTATTCTATTTTCCACATACTCTTTTTTTATTTTTATACTTTCGCTTCGAAATTTATTCTTTTTATCTGTTATGTCATTTTCTGATATTAATTGAGGGTACTGTCTTTGGAATATATACAAATCATAAATGTCATTCTGTTGTTTAATTAGGTTGCTAGTGGTCCAGGGACATGAACGAGAGTTTTTTATTTTACGCGTTTTTAAAGGTATATACATATTCATATTCCATGTAAACTTATTGATGAATGTTTCGAATATAACAGTGTCATATTCCCTTTCGATAAATAGTTTATCCCAGTCATAGGATAACATAGCGTTACAAAATTCCTGAAACCTTAGTGAATTATTTAGACGTGTCTGAATATTGATATATTTTGGTATTGGTTGTTTTTCTATTTTAATGTCTATGTAAACGTGTTTTTTCGACCGTTTATTTGCCGACTTAGGTTGCAAATTAGGTCTCCACGAATGTACCTTTGATTTAAACGGGATAATATATAGCCTATTTTCATTCCGAAAGTCCATTCTATGTATTAGTGAAAGAATTTTTAAATCGGTTCAGTAGTTTTTGAGCTTACTCATTACAAACATACAAAAATACAAAAATACAAATGTTCTCTCTTTATAATATTAGTATAGATTACATAATATATATAGAAATAATTTTGTCTTTCCCCCGGGGATAAGGCCATGCTAGCCCTGCATGCATATGTGCGAAGCTGGAGCGGGTCGCTAGTTGAATTTAAAGTTTAGTCAGCCACTTGGCGTTTTGACTAAAGTTAAACAATATTTCACCCGGGACAGCAGTTTAATCAAAGCATTTTTGACGGTTATAAAAAAAATCCAGCTATAGTCTGGCCATAACTGCTGTACACTCCCTGAGGTATGCGCGGCGAGGTAGAAGCCGGGGAAACAGAGGCAGACTGACGGAGCGCGTCCCCCCCGTCTCGCCGCGCGCATACCTCAGGGAGTGTACAGCAGTTATGGCCAGACTATAAGTAGATGCTTAAAATTATTGATAGCAGAATCGAAAAACTCATCAACGACGACTCCAATAAATTCGACAACCGGGGATAGGCTTATTAAAAACGTTCATATATAACCTTTAATAAAAGGCACCTTTCAATTTCACAATCATTTGAAAAAAAATCGGATTCAGTAACTACCTCCCCTTCGACTTAGATCTTTGCAATTCACAACTATCTGAACGGAGATACTTGCATTTCAATTCGTTAAATCAGGAATTCTACATGGAAATATAATTATGTTTATAATTTTAAATGACACTTTCAATGAATTTGAATGTATCCGATTTAAATTAGAGTACGGAGAGTACTCATAGATACATTTTTGACCATCTTCATAATAAAAGTTAACACATTCTTTTTTTGTAAATTATTATTATGATGATTTTTTAGCACGAAATAGTAAGTCACTTTCTTGTTTGTCTGTCGGTCATTCCAGGTGTAATCTGACGACTTATATTTCAAAAACTTTCCAATTAGTTATCCGGCTGAAAGTTTCGGGGAAGCTAAAATATCGATGAAAATGAATTCTATAGCGTGGTTTATAGATCAATTTTAACCGACATTTATTGCTTTGTCTAAAGCATGTTTTAAGTTTTTCGGGTATATATCTAAAAAGAGTGAACTTAAACAATAAAAAATCTTAACTGGCTAAGTGCAAGTCACTAGACTCGCACTCGCACTCGTAGAGTTCCGTAACATAAGCGTTTTTATGAAAAACTAATTTATATTTGCGGTTCGGAAAATGTGCTATATCTCAAAAACTAGTGACTTCTAACCAATTTCCGGTTAAAGTTTTATTGAGATCTACAGGATATTTTTTTTTAGATTTTTCACTTTTTACACACATATTTTATCACTTTAGAAGTGTAAAACTTTCAAACGGATGACTTTGAAAAAATAATTGTTTTAAAAACCTCAATGTCATTTTCAACGACCTATGCAAAACATACCGCACGTAAAGGTTTGATAAAAAAAAATTTTTTTAGTTTCTGTTCCCATGTATAGGGAGCCCCCCGCCCCTTAATCTTTATTTTTTTTATTTTTGTATAAAACTCGTAAAGCTGTTCACAGAATACATCTACCTACCAAGTTTTAACTATGTAGTCTTAAAAGTTTCGGAATAAAATGGCTGTGACATACGGACGGACAGATGGACGGACAGACGGACGGACAGACATGACGAATCTAAAATGGTACGAAACTGCACAACATTTCTACCTAATAGAACTACTCCAGCGATACGAATTCAGAAGCTGGGAAACCCGACGATCCTGTAATATGTGCAGTTATAATGTGTAATGTAAAGTAAAACATCGACTGGCATAGCAATTCGTCATCTACATCTCATGTTTCAATTGGAAACCTACTTCGGTTATCTTACTTAGCTTCGATTAGCTCTCATACATTTGGCTTTGAGTAACTCAAAGATAGTTGGGCGCTAGTTTCGTTTCGCTTATATTCCAATAATGAAGCCTGTGTTTAATTCATCATCGGCAGAAGAACGATCGAGTGTCGTTTGCCGAACTCAGCTGATCTCCTTAAACTTAAGATAACAAAAGAGAGTGCGTATGCCACCATCATCCGAATATCTTTCTCAAAGATTTATTACTTTATTAATGTTATTTCTTGAGAGCGAATCGATTAGCGACATGCTTTTATTCGATTGATGGCTGGTTCGTGCGAGTCACAACTCAAACCACCTTTTGCCACACGTAGTAGGAGCATTATATCGATGTTCCGCCTGACTTGTTGACATAAAATAGCTTTTTACCATCAAGGAGAACATCTGCCGGCGTATCCTTACTGTGTCCAGCAACAAAAAGCCCTTGGTATTCAGGACCATTTTAGGCCCAGCGGATTCACTATCTTCGATGACATCATCGCTTAGCACCAGGCGATATAGTAGTCGAACGATAAGCCTATCAGCAGGGTTATTCTCAATCATTCGAAAGAAAATTCGAATTCGGAAACTATCTTTACTTCGACTTGGATCTTTGCAATTCACAATGCTCCGATCGGTTAATTTTGATATATCAATCAGAAAAAGTCAGTGACTCATTGGAAAGGTTTCCGCGCAAAACAGCTCAGGGATCAAAAAAAGAATAAAATTAAAAATGAAGCTTCCGAATCCGAATATGTTTTCGAATGATTGAGAATAAGCGCAAAATAACTAACAAATAACTACAAAAAAAAAACATTATTCGACAATAATTGTCGCGTGTTGAAATTCGAACCTACAGCCTTTGCTTCTTAAAGCAAGCTCTGTTCCGCCTGATCCAATCATTTACTTATGCAGTGTGGCGAATTTAAGAATAATATTGTAAATCTGCACGTATAATTACGGAACCAGGAACGATTCCCGTATCCCGTTTATTTTTTTTATTTTATTTTTTCATGAAAACTTTGTTATACATATACATTTGATCAAAGTATCATTTCAGAAGTGTTTACATAACATTTACATAAAAATATCCTGTTTTTCCCGTGTCCCACCAAAACCTTTATGTTTTTCAGGATAAACAATATTCTAAAAGTTATTCCATAGTATAAGCTATGCTCACTTTAAGTTTCATTAAAATCCGTCCAGTAGTTTCGGCGTGATGATTTTTTAAACGGACATACATACAGACAAACATTTTAAAAATTATATTTCGGCTTCTATAGCGTTCATAAAGCTTCCCCTTATTTAAATTTCAAAAAAATATTCAATGTACAGTTTTTGCTTAGTTACTGTTTTATTATAGTATAGAAGATACATAGATTATATGTAAATAACTTGGCCGGTTTTATTTAGATATATTTGATCAAAATGTACTGTTAATAGTCGTAAGTTTTGTTGTAAATAGATCAGTAATTAAATATTGCAGGGTTAGCGCTGGAACGTAGCGGCGCAGAGGGCGCGGAGGCACGATGGGCCCGCGTGCGCGGTGCGACCGGCGCGGGCACCACGCTGCGCGCGCTCTGCGCCGCGGCACTGGCGCGCCTCGCACGGACCACTATGAACGACCTCGCCGCTGCTGATCACTGGTAACTTAAAAGAGAACGCGGGGTAGCATTTTTCTATGTAAATATATTCCAATGCTTCCCCCCCCTGAAAAATGTTTCAGGAGCAAATTTTTTTTTTTAAAAAAATTAAGGTCTGCAATAGTCCCCTGTCATTTGCTTTTTTTGACCAACCAAGTGTAAAAAAAAAATAAGCCTTCAAGATTTTTGAAGGGTAATAATATTTCTGTTTGCAAGGTTGTTTTGTTTCGTTTTTATTGTTTCGTTGGTCAAAAAAAGCAAATGATAGGGGCGTAGCTACAGCAGACCTTGATACTTTGTAGAAACAACTTTTGCTCTAGAAGCATTTTCCAGGGAGGAAACGGGGGAATACATTTGTATGGATAACTGCACGCCGCGTTCGCTCTTAATACAAAAAAAAATTATAGGAGCACGGATGTCATCTGCAAAAATGTTGTGCAAAAAATAATTTGATCGGATCTTTTTTCGAGGAGAAAACGGGGGAATACGAAACCAGTCAAGATTTTGTAGGATGGATGGATGGATGGATCTGAGTTGCTGTTGTCCCTATCGCACTCTTCATGTTTGTTCGGGCAGTGCGCGACGGCAATAGCTTCTTTAAAATACCAATTTTTTCAAAAATGCACCCGCGTTCCCTAGCTTAACTGCTACTAATTTACCGCTAGATTACTGTACCGTTACACCTTTTTCTACATGTACATGTCTGTATTAAACTGAGCATGCGCCCATTTCGTTGCCAACCATTCATTTCCTTTCCGATATTATAACTACTTTTATGGCTATAAAATATGTTTTCTTTCTTTCTTTCTTTTCTACATGAGGAGAAAGATGTTACGTTCTAAGTTATTAAGACTAATTACCAGTTTCATTAGTTTCTTATACTTTATTATGAAATATGAACGTATCCGCCCGGAATAAGGTACAACTTTTATAAGGCGTTATCTGTGAGCTAACTTTATTTTTTTTACCTAATTAATTTATTACCCTAAGACTCTAAAATTGTTTACCAAATAACATACCAAATCAAATCATCTATTTGCGAGAATACTTATATACAAGATCTTAAATTATATTTACTGAAACAATATTCCATTTGCAAGCAGACTTGCAAATAT
This sequence comes from Cabera pusaria, assembly GCA_954871355.1. Classification (NCBI taxonomy): domain Eukaryota; kingdom Metazoa; phylum Arthropoda; class Insecta; order Lepidoptera; family Geometridae; genus Cabera; species Cabera pusaria. The sequence goes on from OX940888.1 coordinate 17,771,905, forward strand.
TTTATTTATAATACCAAACAACATTCATCAAATTCCCTAATACTATAAAAACATTTACTGAGTGGCCAGTAAGTCAATATTTTTTTTAAATATTTTTAGTTCATGCAGTGTCACGCAACATGTTGATATTGGGGCACCAGCATTGCAGCGTTATAGAAAGTTTTTTTTTATTGAATAAAGGCAAGCATTTGACTAACATCTCACCTGGTGGAAAGTGACGAATTGATCGAGGTTCGTTTAAGTTAATTTATCTTGTTTTTTCTTAAGTTTCACTGTTTGTTTGTGTGCCTATTTCAGGTACAGTCTGATAGGTAACTGGGACGTGAGCGTGACTGGTGCCCTCGGAGAGTTGCACAGTGAGATGGGTGATACACAAACTGCCAAACATCACTATCAAGATGTAAGTACAAGCTTCTTATCGTAACGACACGTTTTCTTCGAGCAACGATCACATAAACACACCCACAACTTTCATCATCATCGTCATTTCCATCATGACTAGAAACACCCTCACCACTGGGAGCGTTATGCCAGGTGCTACGCTTCATTAAGGAGATGGGATGGGGTGGCTTAGGTAATCGCTGACAGGGAGAAATGCACAATACGCCCCAAGCGGGACGTCAGTGCAGGTCTTATCGCCCTCATCACCAATTAGAATTTGATTTTAGGATAGAGAATTGCTTATAACTATTTTTATACGACTTCAATCTTAAAAAACAAACTTACCATCAAATATGAGTTTCGAATGCTCACATTTTTTAAAATCAAGATAGCGCTTAATCGATTGTGCAATTTAAAATATATAATAGTGACACTCAGTACTGGAAACATTTTTATTATCTTTAGGCAAATTTTGAACCCAGAACACCAGACTATGTTAAAGTATTGTATCCTTACAAAAATAAATTTGAGTAGGTTGCTACCATCTTTACATCGCTCGTTCATCGCTGAGCATCGTGACCCGCTTGCACTTTACTTAAAGTTTAAATTAAAAATTATATACGTTACGTTCCGCTATATAGCATGCTTACAACTCGCTGCAAGCAAACAACTCGCATTTCGCTCGCCAATTTTGACATCGTTCTAGTTTGTAGAACCAATAACATGCATTGGCACCGCGGCAAGGCAAGTACGCCTTTTTACTCGCTAGCTTATACCAAGTTCACAGGCGAATTTAATTGTTCAACTATCTAGGGATGCACGTTATAGTCCGGTCAATTTAGACATTCGAAGGTGCATAAAGTCCCAACAAGCTGAAAATCAGTAAAATTGTTCAAAACATAATTATAAATAATATTTAAAAGTTCCCCATCATTCCCGTGTATTGAATTTTTTTATTCAAGGTCAAAGGTCAAATAAATGAGTTTTTCGCGATTCGCGTTCAGAAAAACGGTAAGTTTTATTATAAAAGTACCTTAGACAACATTGTAGATCATAAAATTATCTATAAAAAATGTACCAATACTTTTTTCCTACGAGCCACCGTTTCTGAGATATTACGATTCAAAAAGTTATAAAATTTGTTATCGTCATAATATGCACACGTTTCCACACCACCTATGAGGCAGTGTACTTAGCGCGTTAGCGCGTTAGCGCGTTTTTAGGGTTCCGTAGCCGAATGGCAAAAAACGGAACCCTTATAGTTTCGTCATGTCTGTCTATCTGTCCGTCCGTATGTCACAGCCATTTTATTCCGAAACTGTTGGACTACAGAATTGAAACTTGGTAGATAGATGTATTCTGTGAACCGCTTTCCGATTTTTATACAAAAATAAAAAAATATAAAAGTTTAAGGGGGGGCATCCCATACATGGCACTAAAACAAAAAAAAAAGTTTACTTCAAACCTATACGTGTAGTGTGTCTATGGATAGGTCTTAAAAAAAAACATACAGACGAATTGAGAACCTCGTCCTTTTTTGTGAAGTCGGTTAAAAATGACATTGAGGTTCCTAAAATCATCTGTCTGTCTGTCTTTCTGTCTTTCTGTCTTTCTGTCTGTCTGTCTGTCTATCTGTCTGTCTGTCTGTCTGTCTGTCTGTCTGTCTTTCTTTCTGTCAGTCTTTCTTTCTGCCTGTCTGTCTGTCTGTCTGTCCGTCCGTATGTCACAGCCATTTTATTCCGATACTATTAGGACTACAGAATTGAAACTTAGTAGGTGTATGTATTCTGTAGACCGCTTTCCGATTTTTATACAAAAATAAAAAATATAAAAGTTTAAGGAGGGTCATCCCATACATGGAACTGAAACATAAATAAATTTTGTTCAAACCTATACGTGTGGGGTCTATGGATAGGTCTTTTAAAATGACATTGAGGTTCCTAAAATTATTTTTTCTCAAATTCAATCATTTAAAAGATAGGCGCGTCTAAAGTGGTAAAATGTTTGTCCCCCCCCCCCCCTCTAACTTTTAAAGTAAGGGAGTGAAAATCTAGAAAAAATATATTCTGTAGATGTCAATAAAAAATTTCAAGGAAAATTGGTTTGAACGAGATACATTCAGCAGTTTATAGCGACCGCAAATATTACTTTGTTTTTCATACAAACACTATGAAAAACAAAGTTATTTTTGTGGTTTCGAACAATCATATATCATACATAATTATACGTGGCGTACTCATGCATGTTATGACGATAACAACTTTTATAACTTTTTGAATCGTTATATCTCAGAAACGGTGGCTCGTAGAAAAAAAAAGTATAGAAACACTTTTTATAGATAATTTTATGCTCTACAGTTTTGTCTACGGTACTTTTATGATAAAACTTACCGTTTTGCTGAAAATCGCGAAAAACTAATTTTTTTGACCCTTGACCTTGAATAATTTTTTTTCCATACACGGAAATGATGGGGAACTTGTTTTGAACAATTTTACTGATTTTCAGCTTGTTGGGTTTTTTTGTACCTTTACTCTCATTTTTTGGTACTAATCTAGTACCAAAAACCGGACCGGACTATTAAGAGTAAATACAAGTACATACGATACTTTTGTGTCGATTATCACTCGCCTGGTGTGAACTCGGTATTATAGAATTAGTGACTCGGTTGGTGCTCTTTCCGGAGTACCTCATCTTCATGTAGGTACTAATATGTAATGTGTAATAGGTGGAAGCAGTGTGGCCGTGTGATCTGACCGCCCTGGAATGGCTGGCGAGTGAGGCGCCACCTGAACACGCCTTGCAGTACTACCGACGTGCTGCGCGCTTACAACCCACTAATGTATGTACTTACTTACACTCAGCCCCAAATATATAATGACGACTATTTTCACAGCGTATATTCTAGCTTCCACTATCGCCAGTTGGTAGGTGAGTGACAGATGTGGTCAAGGATGGTAGCACGCTAGTCTCTTATTTTTTTTACTTGATTTATCTTAAACGAATTTTAAAATAACACATTTTCGACTTTGGATATCAACCTCAGACCGTTTATTTATTTTTTTATATCTGATGAGCTAGCATTTTACCACTATCTCACCTGGTAGTGGTAAGAGATGATGTAGATAAAAATTAAATAAACTGGCCAAGTGCAAGTCGGGCTCGCACTCGTAGGGTTCCGTACCACACTTCAGTATTTTATAAGATCGAGCAAAAAATACCACTATCATTTCTCGACAGCAAAATATAATAATTAATAAAAAATGTATCAAAACAAAGTTGTGAGCCGCGGGCTTATTTCTTATAACGCCATCTAACGGGCTATCTAAGTGAAAGTTAACACAAAGGTGTTAGAGATCGGCATTTCAATATAACGCCATTTATGGACGTTTACCTAAGCGTTCTTAGATGACATTATATTGAAATGACGAAATAAACACGATTCTTGTATGGGGACCCTTTAATTTTTAACATTATTCTGTTTCTAGTATTTGTTGTTATAGCGGCAACAGAAATACATCATCTGTGAAACTTTCAACTGTCTAACTATCACGGTTCTTGAGATACAGCCTGGTGACAGACGGACTGACAGACAGACAGACATACAGACGGACAGCGGAGTCTTAGTAATAGGGTCCCGTTTTACCCTTTGGGGTACGGAACCCTAAAAAAGAGGGTGCGTAGAAAGCTACGCGTTGGAAGTGAAACTTCCAAGTTCATTCAATTTATTTCTCAACATCACTAATGATTTTCTTGTACAACTACATATGCAGAATTTAGCGGGTCGAAAGGCAAAATGATAGCGAATACGTCTTCGTAGTAGTTACTGCGTTCTATAATAGAGGGCGTTTATAAATATAACATGACGCTTACCGTTGATTCGGACCGTGAGACTACGTCAATTCTGTCAAATTTCACCCAAGCGCACAAAAAGAAGTTTCGCTTCAAATAATTACTTCCATCATAAGAGTGACACTCACTTTCTTTATCCAATAATGTCTCTCTGCTGAGCAAAGCCTTTCTTTGCTTCATCTTTCTTTCACCAGTAAGACTAATAATGGCTGTAACAATTAATTTAAAGGAAATTTGTTTTTACCTCTATAGAAGTAGTACATACTCGTACCCTGCACTATTATTTATTCTGTGCTCGTACTAAATACAAGTTTTATTTTTTAATAGCAAATGTTTGTAACTGCAAAATCATTGCCACGGCTACTACTCTAACCTTCGAAAACTAATTTCGACATGTAAATATAAATATGCAAAGTCTTTATTAGCATTAATTTGAATTTAAAATTAAAAAAATGTCCATAATGCGGCTTCATTCTTTTTGACCTTTGAGCTGTTGGAGGTGCGAAAAATGTAATAGGAATTCAAATGGTTATGGTTATGTACAGTAAAATGACGTGCACTGTTCTACGTGAATAAAATTATAGTCCAATCACTGCTTCAGTTGGATTGTTTTTGTAAACTTAGTTTTTTTTAAACTGCCCTTCACTTGATAATATCATGTTATATTGGTTAAGCATACCTAGTCTAGGTACATGACATAACTATATCGCTCCCCCGGGTGAGTGGTATCCATAAAGGATTTTCCTGGGTCGAAAAATAATAAAAAGTACACGACAAATAACTTGTTTTATTTGTTTATGTTTGGCACAGAAAAATAAAGAGAACAGAAGTAAAGCTGAAGTACGATAACGAAATAGGGCTGTCGTCGCTCTGTCACGCCCAGCGACACCATCGAACCTCGTGAGTTTAATGTGACATTAAAACTCACGAATAAACCAAATAAATAGAAAGTACTCTAAAACTCAAAAGTACAAAAGTACTTACTTTCTATCGAAAAATTGCGCTTTTCACAGTGGTCCACCGGTGAAGAAAAATATCGTTAAGATTCCCAGCCCCCGCATGGTGGAAGGACTAGTGTCCGACTGGCCAGCTACCACCCCTCAAGTTAGAAAATCTGTCGCAAAACATCTAATGTGTTCCGGCAACTACTCTTAAGTGCCAGTTCCCATTCTAGGCTATCCTCGACCGCATCATCACTTACTTAACAGGTGAGATAGTGGTCAAACGCTAGCCTATACGATATTAAAAAAATAATAATAACGATGATTCGCTATTTACACACACACTAACAAAACGGTTACAATAAATTTTTCGTTTCGCCATTTCTACACGAAAAAGGTTGTACTCAACCTTTTTTTTTTGGTTGTCAACCAAGGTTGAGTAACGCGTTCTGCAGCGGACGACACTGGTGCTCGCATTTTTTTATGGTAGATAGTCAAACGTTTGACCACTAAATCACCTGATGTTAAGTGACGATGCGATCGACGATTTAGCATGCTTACCTAGAAGATACCAGGGGTGGAAGTCTCTACATAGATAGCAATGAATTTCGAGCGATAATCGTCGATACGAAAAGGGATGCAGATACAACTGTCTAGCTGCATCTCTCTCTACTAGACGTTTGTTATGACAGAACGCAACGCTATCAATGTAGAGACGACCCCTGTTCACTCGCTATTATAATGTGTCCGTGAGCTTTGTCTATATGTTCGTGGCTCGACCGCGCGTACTGCGAAACTTTACTTCTGTACCTATTTATTCTCTGGTTTTAGCATGTTTGGTGTAATCAGTGGAAAGATGTATTCAGTAGTTAAGCTTCCCACAAAAAAATCTTGTGCTGACACATTGCTTAAATACTTAGTACTAATATAGTTTTTATTATTTGTTGTATAGCGGTCATAGTAATTACATTTAATTTTATGTCTAAATTTCAAGTGTCTACCTTTTATGGTGACCGAGATACAATCTTCTGACAGGCGGACGGACGGAAAGACAGCGAAGTCTCAGTCATAGGGTTCCATTAGTTCCCTATTTTGATGGTACCCTAAAAACATACAGACATAACTTCCTTCTTTTTGAAAGTCAGTTAAAAAAGCTTATAGTAAAATGTAGGTATAATTTGTGTTATCAGGCACAATGGGGCCTGCTGATAGGAGGGTGCCTGCGAGCCAGCGGGCGGTATCAAGAGGCTCTCACCGTCTACAAGAAGATGAACGCTCGCTTCCCGGACAACGTACAGTGTTAGTATGCGTCCGTCCGTAGTGTTGTTGTCCGTATTATTGTTGATACTGTGGTTGACAACAGAACTATACACCTGTCTGAAAATATTGCCCATCGAAATGCCTTAAAAGCCGATTCACACGATTCAAATCGCTTGCGATTAGGCAGTTGAATAAATAAAATCGCCCGGTGTGAACCCGGTATTCATTTAAAAATTATTATTACAAGAGAACAAGTAACATAATCGGCTACAAGCAAGTCGAAGATAACCATCAAAAGTCAAAAAGTCAAAGCACTTATTCAGTATAGAGTCTGTGCAAAAAGAGAACCGTAGTGGCGTCACGATGAACTAACATACAAAGGTAAGGGGAAAAGATACATACCTACCTAGTAGCATCCGATAATGATGAGAGTAGGTACCTACCTAAGCATCAAACATTTTTAGTCGTACTGGCAATGACAGAGCATTGTTGTCATGGCAATAAAACGTTAAATTAGAACACGCGATTTAAATTTCTACGACGGTTCTCTTTTTGCACAGAATCTATGGGCAAATTAAAAATCTGCATTTACACATCGCATACCCACTGACGATATAGTACACTAACGGTAACTCGTCGTCATCGCTTCCGAAGACGGCCGTCGGCCCAACCTTGGTAATATAGTATGGTAACGTGTGCAGGTCTGAAGTTGATAGTGAAGCTGTGCGGAGACCAGGGGCTCAGTGAGACCAGCGCGTGGACTAGAGAGCTGCAACGAGCGCAGGCGAGGATAAAACAACAGGAGAGAGGTCAGTTCTTCCTCTGTTACGTTTTTATAGTATAGTAGAGCTGCGTCTCGCCCATCCTTAGCAATCAATAGCAATTCTAAATCTGATCTTCTTAGGCTGAGTTGCACCATCTTACTTTAACTATAACAAATGTCAAAAATCTGTCAAAATCCATCTAAAAACACCGGTTAATAGTTATAGCTACGGTTAAAGTAAAATGGTGCAACTCAGCCTTAGCGATCTATGTTCAAAATTTCAGCCAATACAATAGAGCTGTTTGATCGTGAAGAGGTAACAAACAAATATACAAACTGACTTTCTCATATTTACATAGTTTAAAACAGTCTGTACGCTTAGATATTTAAACTACTAACTACTACGCAACGGATTTTAATTCAGTTTTCAGAAAAAGATAGAGTAATTCAAGAGGAAGGTTTATAACCAGAATTAAACGCGGGCAAAGCTAATTGATAATACTGGTTTTGATTGTTGTTGATAGGCCAGCGCTGACCACTACCTCGCCTGTTGGTAAGTGATGATGGGTTCGAGGATGGTAGCACGCTAGAATCTGGTTGTCAAGGAACACACTATAAGTGTTTGGCGTCAGATTTTTCAACTTAAGGGTGGTAGCTAGCCAGGCAGACCCTAGACAGTGCCCTACCACCATGCAGGGTGTTACTTTATTAGATTGATTCCATACCAGCTTGTCTAATACCTACCAGCTTACTAAAACGTTGGTTTCCCCGCGATTGTTTACTATAGGGGGGTCGCAAAGCCTCTACAAGGGGTGGCGGGGGGTCGCAAAGCCTTAGTAAAATAAAAAAAACAAAGTTGGAAAATATACTTTTAAAGAAGATATTAATTTGAGAGCATTTGTAGGTGTTAAGGGGCTACTATAAATTCGCGCATACATTTAACGGTAGGTTTGAACCCACTAGCTAATGTAACTACGAGTGGTAGAAAGTCAAGTGTTCTTCCAAATACACCAAAGAGCCTTTAGGTTTATGGTTGTCTAACCATACACACACGGTTTACACGCACGGTTGTGATAGTATGCTTGTATCGTCTTATTGATAGAACCTCAATAAAGATATCGACAATTTATTTCAGTGGCTATCACTTCAGCCGGAAGTGCGTCATCAAGGACTAGTCAGTCGCCGATAGACCAAATCAGAGGTACAAATATTTAAACTTCTATTTAAAATTTTGCATTTACCATTACTATTATTTCTAGGTAATTATTTGTATTTTTTCCTGTTTGTACCAACTAGTACGAAAGTAGTACTAGTTGGTACACTACAACAAACTATACTACTAGTACGAAAAGAAAATGTAATTGACATTTTCTTTGAAGTCAGACAAATTGATTTGGACTTGATGTGCTTGACAAGCAAACTACGTGATTGATAATGCTTGATGAAAAAAATATTTTTGCTATGTTTCTCAAGCATACTTGGTTGTTTACATGACGCACGCTTGTCAAAATGTAAATGAGTGTGGATACTTGACAAGCATGCTTGACGTTGCGATCGTGCATGTCTACTCCCGTTACTAAAGTTGCTGATATTTGATCCGCTGTTAACTACTACATGTCATTTTGTGCAGATTCGAATAAAATAGATTTGGATCTACCCTGTTTATATACATATATTTTACCTTTGTTTGTTAATAATAGATTTAAGCTTATTTAAGTATCTCTAATTCTTGCCGTATTTAAGCGAGTTTTAAGCGAGAACCTATTGTCTAAGACAAACCTTTTTTTTTAGGTTTTTTAGATAATATTAATTTGAACCATTGTATTTTTGTTTGTAATAAATAAATAATAATAAAATAAATAATAATTTGTAGGAGGGTCTCGTACAGACAGCGCCACTGCGGTCCCGACGACAGGATCGCGTCACTCGAGCGACGGCCGCGGCGACAGCGGCGCGCGTACCCGGAACCACACGTTAGTATACACATACCTATAATACCTACATCTCTAGGGTGAAGTATGACGCGTTGTTACCTCTACTGCACTGCTTGCGGTAAATGTACACAAAAGATAAGACAGAACATGCACTCTCTGACAGCAACTCTGACAGCAAACTTGCGAGATTAAGGGCCAGTTTCACCGGTGTCTGATAGCTCTTGTCAGGAACTTATCTGACAGTTTTTTCACAGCTTTTGTATGGCGTCATCTGTCAGATAACTATCTGACACATTATCAGGGACCGGTGAAACTGGGTCTAAACCTAGTTACAAAGTCGATAACGTTCAAAATATGACTGTCGGTTGTATAGTTGACGACATGCGAAGCGGTAGGAATAAAACGCGAGTGATTGACGCTTGGTTAAGGGTTAGCTTTAGACGCAATAGGGTATTTGACGTTATTTCACAATGTATGTATGTATTCACACTATCACATATTTTGTATTTACATTAGCTAAATGCAGACCAATATTATAAAAACGTTTGTAACTCTGTCACTATCTGTTTGTTACCTAATCACGCCTATACAGACGATCCTATCTTACTGAAATTTAATAAGGAGATACTTACTTTATAGCATTTACACATAGGTAACTTAACTCAGAGCTGTACAATGATACAATTTTTGGCGCACGTGAACGAAGTCGAGGGGGGTATTAGCTAGTATTTATTTTCTAAGTATTTATTTTCATACTTAATATGAATTCGAGGCTTTATTTTGTACTTATTATTATTTATATAGGTTTTATGAATGCTAATCTTTTAGGATAGCAATAGCACGATACATATTTTTAATACACCCAAATATACCCGTCTAAAAAATACGAAGCCGGAACTCGGCGGTTATTTTCAGCTGAAAATCAGTACTAGGGTTCACTGAGTCTTTTCATCACTGATGCCAGATTGGGGGGAATCCCCCCAAAAATGGGGGTTTCTTATAGCTATGGGGGGATAATCGGGGGACAATACTTTTGGGGGGATGTTTGGAGGGAAAAACTGGACTTGAATGGGATTTGGGGTTTTTATTAAGTAATAAACCTGTGAACTGAGAAAAGCCGTGATTATAAAAATATATTGACTGAACCCCATGAAATCTAACCAATAACTTTGTCTTTGTATGTAAAACATAAAATTTTAAATTCCGCGCGCGCTAGCAAAGCACAAAGCTGTGCATGAAGACAACCGACCGAGCAAGTGGCGCCAAAGTTGCCGCCGTGTCCCGTCCGAATATCGTTGGTATTTAAAGAATAAGGCACACATTGCTAGACGATTGCATGCATTTTATATCTACCTTAACAATGCTTAAAGTATTGTATTAGGAAAACATTTACTAGATAACATTCTGCATGTTGTGGGGTTGTTTTTTCTTTAAAACCTGAGTTTTGGGGGGATTTTGGGTAAGATTTGGGGAGAATCTGAAACCGTAATCTAGCATCACTGCTTTTCATCTAGGTAACCTATTATGCAATCTGTAGTTTATTACACTGAATTATCAACCTAATCAAAAACTTGTGATGTTTTCTTATTCATTATTTCATAAATGTTGTGAATAAGAGATAGAAGATACCAGAATCCGGGGTTAAGTATGTTTTCGTCTAAGTCGTCTACGTAATCTATACAATTATGTATAAAAAAATTTAGTGTCTGTTTGTATAATAAATGCAAAATAACAGCTTTTTACTAAATACTTATGAAAGTATACGGGGATTACTTAATATAACAAAAACTATTTATGAAATATTTTGTCTATTTGTTCTTACTAACCGAAACAGCTAGACTGATTTTTACAGGACTTTCACTGACAGATAACTGATATTTAAAGGAATAACTTAGGGTCAATTCTTACTAGCGCAGAGTCGAAGCACATCGAAGCGTCAAATTCTTTACAAGTAAAGCGAAGCACCAATCAGCGTTGGTTGCGCTCTGACGCGCGAATTCTGTCGAAAGCGCCCGAATTCGCGTCTTTTTGATCATTGAAGAAATATGTGTATTATGTTGTAGATAAGCGTGAATTTGCTATGTTAGGTATCAGATTGACGCTACGATGCGCTTCGGCTCTGCTCTAGTAAGAATTGACATTTAGGCTACCTTTATTTTACAAAAATAGCTTTCCCGCGCAGAAGATAAGCTCATGAAATGCTTTTTAACGCGGACAAAACCGCGGCGTACTCCTACTGTGCTATATTATTTGATATCAGCATAATTCCAGTTATACGTTCGATAAAGGTTAAAGGAAAAATGCCACGTATATTGTATTCTGTCTTCGGTTTAGTTTATACTGGAAAAGTAAACATTGAACTAGTTATCTTTATAAAGGTCAAGATTGCAAGTTGAATCGAATAACCGATACTTATTGATGCTGTATAAAATTCTTTGGTAAGCTAAATAATTATAAATTATAGGAAAACTTGTAAGTATTAAATAATTCGTTAAACAAAATAAGTAGGTACCTAATAGGTATTGTAATTAACATTATATTAACATTAAGTAAGTAAATAGGAATTGTTAAGGGTTAAATGGAAATAAAAAGGTTTTTTATTTTATTATTTATTCTATATTTTTAGGTCAATGTAAACCCACAATTACTTCACTTCTTCTGTGACCAGTCTTGACCAAAATTAAGTTTTAATCTTAACCAATCACAGCCTACAATTACTGCGACCAATAACAGCTGACAATACAAACTATTATAAAAATTACAGTAGATGACTGATCGGCGAGAGATATGCGAGTTGCTTGCTATAAAGTGGTTCGCTAGCTTACAGTTTTCTTATTGAAGTCGTATTAAAACTTGCCTTCAAAGTGGTAGGTATATATGATGATGTAGTCTACGATGGGATTATGCTTATCTGGGAGTAGACAATTACGTAACCAATTCCAATTTCTTGTCCAATCCACCTAACTATTGCGGATACTTCTTCTGAACATAGGCGGGTTACATTAGTTCAATGAATTGATTTATATCGTTTATACGTATCACGGTCGAAGAGTGCTGAAAGGCATTGTCGCACGCCTTCATTACAGTTATTGCGCACCAGACGTTTGTTGAGTACTAAAAAAACCGAGACTGCGGCGCCACAGGGTCAATCGTCTGAATATTTATCGCATTTCATTCGTTTAATCTATTCAACTCGTGCATTTACATATGTTTAGTGAATTGATTAGTGTCGCCTTTGATTTCTTTTCGGCAATCGTTTTATTTTGTGTAGGTACTTATGCTTTATTATATGTAATTATCGGGGCCATATTATGAGCATGCTGTTCTGATCTAGTCTCGCTCACTATATCTCATTGTAGTGTATTGAGCCACGTGCTAAGGGTCGGGTATCCACCATAGTTGCATTCAGCGGAGCGGATAAGAAATAGATGTGTAAACAAGTAATGTCTAGTATCAAAGAGAATATAAATACTACGTAAGATCTAGTATCTTGTTAGACTGCCACGCTACGCGACGCGCTTTAGTTCTTTTTGTCTGGCGATTTACGACACATCAGCTCAGCCCAGTTTTAGTTACACGCATCTAAGGACTGTCACATTTAACCAAAATACAGGACAGAATTTTTGTCAAGGTTTTTCTTTTATTTGTCTACGCTGACGAGCGCGTTCTTCCAGATTTAACGCGTCCTTACTTGTCACTACTACATTTATCGATTCCGAGGCCAAAATTTTGCCGCGTTGTCTTGGCATCATTTTTCACTACCCTCAATTAGGTAGGTACCTACATTACACTCTTATTATACCTCCAAGTGATCTTATGTATTTATAATAAACTAGCTGATACCCGCGATATCGTTCACGTACTCCAAGAATTTAGTAGCCTATGTTCATTCACATGCTATAAAGTATCTCCTTGTTAAATTTAAGTAAGATCGAATCGTCCGTTTAGGCGTGATTAGGTAACAAACAAAAAGATTGACAGAGTTACAAACGTTTTTATAATATTAGTATTGACTAGCTGTGCCACGGCTTCGCCTGTGTTGAAAAGCATCCTATAGCATAATCCATAGTACTGGTTATCTCTAATCATTATCTAAAAATTCCCTGTGTAAAATTAAATTTAAATCGGTCCAGCCGTTTGAACGTGACGAAATCCCAAACAAACAAATAGACTAACTGACTTTCGCATTTATAATATTGGTATTGATGCCGATGGCATTGATCGACAGTACCCTTAGTACGAGTTTTTATCGTAAACGCTTTTGACAGATCTCACATAGTTTTCGACTTATTCTGACTCCCTGATTGGTCTAAATTTAGTGACGTGTAATAACCACTAGAGGCGCTGTACTGTTTTTCATACAAAATGTGTATACGATATCGAGTTTGATATGAAAACTTGTACTAACTACTTTTTTACTTACTATTTTTTTACTACTAACTACTTTGTCCACAGCAACGGCACCGGGACAGATTTTGACGGGCCGATGTGCCGGCATTGGCTGGCAATACAAAACACGTTTGATCTTGTCCACACACTGCCGGCGCCCGGCGCCGTTCGATCGGTTATTGTTTTTTCGTCTGAGGTTGTTTGTTTTATTTCTATGTATGGTTGTTTGTTTTATTCTATGGAAACGATTCTGCACGAATGACAGCTAGAAGAAACAGAACCACCGGAATCGGTGGCGGTGGACAAACGATCGCCGGCACATCATTTTTAAATCGGCCCGAAAAAATCTCGGTGCTGGTGACGTCCTGGTGCCGTTGCTGTGGACAAACGCTCAAACGCTGTACAAGTACAGATGTTCAAACTAAATATTCGTTATTATTTTACAGATATTCAAGTGAAGCCTCTATTCAGGAAAGCCTTCAACCAATAAACCGGTCCGTTCACCGCACGGAAACTAAAAAGAAACACGTGGATGAATTTGACGACGATTTACCCCTGCCACCGGAATAACGAATTATTTAGTTAGGAAGGTACTAATAGTTAGCTACCTATTTACAACTAGCACATAGTATTTACTGGTTTTTTTTAAGACACTAAAATAATAAACATTAGGTTATGCATTGAGTAATATTATTATTTTCAACCGACAAAGTTTCTATATTAGTGTGTATTTTTAAGGGTTTTTTGTTTAGGGTTCCGTAGCCGAATGGTAAAAAACGGAACCCTTATAGATTCGTCATGTCTGTCTGTCCGTTCGTATGTCACAGCCATTTTATTGCGAAACTATTGGGATTACAATTGAAACTCGGTAGGAAGGTGTATTTTGTGAACCGCTTTACGATTTTTATACAACAATAAAAAAAATAAAAGATTAAGGGGGGCTCCCAATAAATGAAACTGAAACAAAAAAATATATCAAATCTATACACTCGGGTCTTTAGAAAGGGCTTTAAAAATGACATTGAGGTTCCTAAAACCATTTTTTCTCAGTGTCAATCATTTGAATGATTGACACTTAGTGGTAAGGAGTGCGAGTCTGACTTGCATTTGGCCAGTTTATTTTTAACCGACTTCACAAAAAAGGAGGAGGTTCTCAATTCGTCTGTATGTTTTTTTTGTGTGTATGTTACGCGATTACTCCGTGAATTCTGAACCGATTCGAATTTATTATTTTTAATTATTTTTGTAATCGGTAGGGTACGTTTCCGAGGTGGTCCCATTGTAATTTCATCGAAATCTGATAAGTATCTCCAGAGATATGACGATAAACGTCTCAAACTTGCTACTGAAATTGACTCGCGGGTCATTAAAGTCGGTTGTTTTAGTTTTTAAACTATCTTAATTATTGTATGTTTGTAACGCGATATCTCCGCCAATTTTAAAGCGATTTGAATAATTATTTTTTAATTGGTAGGTTTCATCTCCAAGGTAGTCCCATTTTATCATGATCTTATAAGTATCTGCAGAGTTATGGCGTTAAACATCTCAAACTTGCTATTGAAACTGACTCAGGCGCCATGTGAAGTCAGCTTTTTTTAGTTTTTAAACTATTTCATTATTTATTGTGATGGTTTTGATGGTTCGTTGTCTAAGAGATGCAACTTTGGGTACATCTGTTGAACTTTATTTTGTTTGAAGTTCTAAAAAGGTAATTACGGCAGTCGATATTAAGGTAGAGAGTAGAGACTACCACACCACGTCAGTCCTGGAACTGTCTACCTATGCCAGCGTGATATATATTATAAAAAATTACGTTGAAGACGTACTTATTATATAACTTATCTTAGGAAATATCTACTCATAACACTTACCAATATATTATATATTTTTTGTAATTAAAACATTGCTAATCTAGAGTATGTATCTTATCACATCGATATTAAGTTACGATATGGTCTTAGACACAAGCGTGCATGTCTCGAAGTAAGACAAGTACTGCAGTGTGTCGAAGCGCAGGACAATCAATACACATCCAAATACTAACTCTGCTTCCAACTTTGTGGCACCGAAGATTGTACCTATTTGTTTGAAGAGTAGGAAGAGGGTCATTGGCGTTTTGGGAGAATGGTCGGCTTTGACGGCAGGCAGATCACAATTTCTTTTTTGTCGCATTTTTGGGCCAATTTGATAATTCTCCTTTAAAAGTAGTTGCTAGTTGGTTTGCGATGAAATATTTTCAGTGAAACCACAGATTAGATCACAACTAATATAAATCTATTTGATGGCAATATGACCACTCTCTTGCCTGGTGGTCAAGAATGAGAGATGATGTGGTCAAGAACTGGAGAAGTGGTGAACACGCTAAGCCTAGAATTTTCTGGCACTCAAGAGATGCCGGAACACCGTAAGTAAGGTAACCGTGGCGGATTTTTTCTTTGATGGTGGTAAGCTTGTTTTTGATAGCAAGTCAGGCAGAAGATCAATCTCCATCAAACACCCATGATATTTGCATGCACGTAGAAAAATCCATTGGTGTATGGCTAGCAGGATTAGAACCAGTGACCTTCGGGTATAAATTCAAGGTATCCATCCGTTACTCGGGCGGGACGGGCCGTCCGATATATTATGATATTTGATTGGTGTCATTATAGTAAAATTTAATCTAATCAAAAATACAATTTTGTAAAATCTACCAATTAAAAACATTCTGTATTTTATTTTATAATTGTATAATTACTCTAATAATAAATACTGATTGTAACTCTTAGGCATCAAACTGAGTCCTCTAGACGGTACATAACTGGTATCCCATACCACGGGCCTTTGAGTCTAGTTTTCGTTAAATCATGTACACTGTTATGCCTTTTTTCATGAATAAATTATTATTATTTAAAATATATATATATATATATATTTCTACATTTCACCCGAGCAGAACCAGGGTACCGACCCTTTAGATATATATTCTACATTCCACCCCAGGGGTGGAATCTCTACGTTGATAGTGATGCGTCTTGTCATCGCAAAAGTCTGCTAGAATGAGATGCAGCTAGACAGTTGTTATCTGCATCTCTCTTCGTATCGACGATTATCGCTCGAAAGTCATCGCTATGGATGTAGACTACCGGCCCAGGGCTTGTTAAATAAAATAAATATAAAATATTAAAAATACCAGTCATGTTTTGACCTAGTACACGCCCGATAATAATTAACCTTTATAATGAGGTAATAATTAGAGCCCTTGGAATTTTAATTTAACGCAATTCCCTGCAAACGAATAAATAATATGAAAGGTATCCATTGTATGATAGACTTTTAATTGTTTTTTTACACGTTAATTATATTTAGTTTTCTTGAGTTGTTGTTAAATCAAATTATTCGCTCATATTATAGCCGTATGGATAAGGTGTCGAACTGGCGATCGAGAGGTTGTGAGTTCGATCCCCACCCATTGCACTATTGACGTGAACTCACTCCAAACACAAGCATATGGAGGATGGGTCTTAGTTGGAGGGGTTAACAAGAATACTAGTAATGTGCATTGTGCAACCCACATTGCTAGTAAGCGTGATTTCATTATAAAAAATAAAATAACGTTATTAACACGTTGCCTGCTGACTTGTTTCCGAGTAGCTATAACCCGGGGTCCCTTTAAGTGAAGAGTGAACAGGTATCTTTTAGGCAAGCATGCTTCACCCTCGATTACATCGTCACTTTCCACCAGGTGAGATAGCGGTCAAATACTGCGGTCTGCAATAAATAAAATGAAATAACTTTATAATTTATTGGGTACCGAGTACTCCAAATACTGTCAAGTATTTGGATTTTATGTCTACCCTACATTGATACTTTTAATATAAGAGACACAGGGTATTTGAATAGATAATTAAATATACAAGAAATGTACAAAACGTGTATTCATAAATAAAATGAACCAATCATATATATCTTAGACTAGACAACAAACACTCTTGTTACTAACAAAATATGTAATGCTAAATTATTTACAACAATTGGATCATATTTAATATATGTATCTGTACCCTGTAACACAGTTTTAACTAGTAAGGGCAACACGCTCTAATTGATATGTCTAATTAATATTTACCTATTTTAGAGTAGACTAAGTTATACTAGAAACTTGACAAAAATATAGTACACACATGTAATTAATAAATTATGCCTATTTCTATTTACATTTAAGACTAATTTGTTATCTATTTGCGCTATGCTAAACTGCTGACACTAGATATATATTTTCAAGCGTTAAAGCAGTTAACTCGAATACTTGAAGAAATATCAACAAAATTCAAACATATAATGAGATTTATACAAGTATTCAAAATGCATATCAGTGGTTTGAGGTCAAGATGAAAGAAATGTTTTCTAAACGTGAGTCTAATAAAAATACTAATGGTTAAAGCAGTCTAAATTTTTTTTGACCTCTATTGCCAAACCGTAATGCATAAAGTTGTATTTATTCAATCGCATGCATACCAAGAACGAGTAACTTTTTGCAGTAGACATGTGTGCTTTATGTATTGGAAATAGATTCTGCGATTCGACTTTGTGCTAATGCGGACGGACCCTAAGATTGTTGTGAACATGTGTGACTTTATATTACTCAACATTTATATATATCATTTTGTTACATTTTACTTTTCGTTTGTCGTAAAAAAAAACGGAGATTTACCTACTAACACGTCATAAAGCGCTGATATACACGTCTTGGTTACATACGTAAATATTGTAGGTACCAATGTAAGTAGATATCAGAATCAATCACCCAATTACATTGAGGTATAATCTACCTAATTGAAATGTATTTAGCTTTAATGTTAATTTTTTTCAATGTCATGTTTCGTCGTAAATTTTTTTTTAGAAACATATTTTCAACCGACTTCAGAATGGAGGATGTTCTCAATTCAACTGTATACATTTTTTTTGTTTGAGAGAGTATACTGCCCTTTTGGTCTCATTGTAATTTATCGAAATATGATGGGCAACTCCAGATATATGGAGAGACACCTCAAACTTGGTACTAAAATGATGCGCGGCATTAGAAATCCGTTTGTTATTCGAACCTACATTTTAAGGTGATTTAAATCTTTAACGCAGTCTATATCACTACATATTATAAGACAAAGGCCCCCGCCGCGTCATTTTCCGGTTTAAAGCAATATTCAGAGTTAATCATGATGAAGGTTTAGATGTTCCTATAATACGTTAAGGTTTTGTGTAAATTGTTTAAAACACGTCGATGATTATTGAAGATAATAATTCATACTCGACGCAACAACAGATGCAAAAAATGCATATATGCTCTACCCGTGCGAAGCCGGGGCGGGTCGCTAGTTGTATATATATATACTAACCTAGGTACCCGATTATTTAGACCCTCTATCTGTACTTTCTCACACGAAAGTCGATTGGTCTTAATTCCTTCGGACTAAACTATCTACGTGCCTAAATACAATGCCTATAATTAAGTGCATTTCACATCTTCTGAACGCTATTACTTAAAGTTAAACATTTGATCATTCATTAATATGCCCTATATGACAGATAACATTATATATACATAATATACTTAATACCTTACGAAATCAAATCAGAGATATCACAAGCGTCCAAAACATTTACCTCCTACAACTCATCAATATTATTATAACGTATATTAGAAATTCTAAGCTGATAAGAAATCACTAACTTCGAGAAATCTTAACCTAATATTTACCTAAAGAGCAAAACATGACGCAAACAGGAACGCAAGTTACTAAACAATATTATCACGTATTATTTCTATATATTTTCTGTTATTTACAAGCTCATTTTGCGTCATTTTCTTCGATGACTTTCCAATCCAGAACGAGATTTTATGGTATTTTTCTATTCCTAAACCGAGAGGACGTTGTCATGAATATCTTACAAATTATAAAACAAAATTTGATTTTCGCACAAACATTGTAACATTTGCAAGCTCAACGATAACTTAAAATATAATAGGAGGCGTAACACCGCGATATCGCAACACTCCGTATCCACGTGGAGACGTTCTTTTGTTTAATTAAACTTATCAATACGCGCTATCATTTAAATAACATTCGACTTTATCGTTCGCACATTCGGCCACAGAAAGTTTCGGTAAACATATCTTCACGAAACGTGATCGTTCGATATCACTTCACACCGAAGAACGAGGCCGGGCCTCGTGGTCGGAACTACGAGATGACCTTCGCGTAGGGGTGGTCTATGTGTCCGTACTGGATGGCTAGCAACGTGTCCTTCACTCGCTGGTACACGGGCTGCGGCTGCTTCATGGTGGGGATGGAAATATCGTTCTCAAGGAATCCGATCCGGCTGATCGGACTGATCAGCACCGCCGTGCCCGCGCCGAAGATTTCCAACAACTGGAAAACGCACACAATTAACACATCACTACTCTATCTAAAGTTTAGATATATTAGTTAAGATTCTAAACTAAACTTATATACTAAAGAGGAGAGAGAGTTAACCGACATAAAAAAAGAAGTTTCTAAATTCATCATCAGCATCTTCATAATCAGCCGGTATCAGTCCACTGCTGGACATAGGCCTCTCCCAAGTCATGCCACTGAGCCCGATCTTCGGCTCTTTGTTTCCAGTTCTCAATTCGACCGTATGTATATATATATATATTGTTCGCGAAAAATTTGGTCGTTACCGAGCTGATTTTGATGATTTTTTCTTTGTTGGAAAGAAGATATCCTAAGGATGGTACCATAGCGGTATCTCCAGAGATATGGAGATAAACATCTGAAACTTGGTACTGAAAATTAGTAGCGTGGCATTTGAAGTTTCTTTAAGTTTTTTAAACGATCTTATTGTTTGTTTGTTTGTTCAAATTTAACTCAAAAACTACAGGACCCATTTCAAAAATTCTTTCACTAATCGATTGCTACATTATCAGCGAGTAACATAGGCTATATTTTATCCCCATATTCTCACGGGAACAGGAACTGTGCGGGTGAAACCGCAAGGCGATGCTAGTAACTTATAACTTTATTTAAACAACACGTGTATCGAAGTTCTATCTTTGACATATCATTCCGATCTTAATTAGCTTCGTAGTTGTGAGAGTAATTTAGTGGTAATTGTACCACTAAATTACTACCACAACGTAATAACTAAATGAGAATAGATTGGTTTACATGACCAACTCAAACGTCTATAACCTACGTAACTACTTATATATCTGTATACGTAACCCTTCTAAAAATGTAAACCATTGAAACAGAACACTTACTCGTCCCTTTTTATTGAGTTCCATAATTCGTCCCATGGTAAGTACTTCTTCTTTGACGACTATATCCTCCCACTGACCGGCCAGTTCCAGTATAGACCGCCGGGTCACTCCCGGCAATATCAGTCCATTCAACGGCGGAGTACTTAGTGTTTTATCTACAACAATTACATATAATATATAACGCTTGTAGAGGTAAAAACCTCTTTATAATTATATATTATATTATATATATATATATATATATATATATTATATAAATTTAAGTATCTTGTGTGCCGTAAAGATGCAATAAAAAATAATTCTTTGAAATAATAGCTCTAAGATGCGAGATGGGTCTCAGCTTCTATATATTTTACAAGAAATTGGGTAATATTCCCACTTAGCAGCTAGAATGGTACCTTTTAATGTTTCAAAATGGCGGAGATATGGGGGGTTGAAAACATAAAGAAATCATATTTCAGCCTTTTTGAAAAATGTAAAAGTGACAAAACATTTTGTTCGAAATTTTTTTAAATCTTAAAGGTGCGCGGTGAACATTAATTAAGTTCTTAACTATGCAAGGACAGACTCGGAGTTTTGACGGGAACGTAAAAAAGTGTGTGTGCTGTCATTGTATTTTTTCCTAAAACTTGTGTTCTTCCGCGAGTTAATGTGTAATAAATGTGGATTATTAACCATTAAGTACCGGTGAATGTTAGTGAGTGTACGGAAACAGCGCAATGTTTAAAAATATGCTATTTGCGTTCTCACCAAAATTCCACCTAAAATCTTCAGTTAAAGTCCACTGAGGGTTTGACTTGGACTAGACTGACTTCAACTAGACCTGAAACGTGACTTTGAACCATGTTTAAGACTTGAATTCACCTAAAAATTTGAAGAATTTTAATACAATACACTGGCTATATAGGTACACTAATCGTGTGGAACCATAGTGAAACTAAAAAAAGGACAAACTCGCGAGGTCTACAGCTCACATAGACGCTATAGTGATAAATAATTGTAAATTACATAATTCAAATGTTTGTGTTTAGATTAACTAAGTATAATTTTATCACTAAATCCATTCGCTACTTTTTGAATAACGTATAATCGGTCTTTACTTTAAAAAATGATGTGAGTGACCGTAATTATTGCTTCAGATACAAGCGAGAATTAACTGGCAAAAAGGTCAAAGCGACATCGGTCTTCAGATAAGAATATCGCGCGAGGCACGGACTAGATTGACGCATGACTGCAACGTTTACCCGATCAAAGGAAAACGTCGTCCTCGTCCAAATATTTCCATTGTTTTTAGGAGCATTGTTACGGCGTTTTAAGATTTTATTTAATTACTCTTGTCAACACGCTTCAGATTAATGCTTTTTAGACTGTCACTTAAATATTTTAACATAATACATTAAGCATTAACTTAATTATTTAAAAGGTGCAAAACAGGGCGACTTCTTAAATTGAAAATGTCAACTAAATCCGTTGCACCCTTTCTCACAAATTAATTTTCTTTCTTTTTTATAAATGTTTGTGTATATCTTCTAATTATAGTTTATTTTAATTCGCGGTACGAAGTTCGTCGGGTCAGCTAGTCTTATATATAAAAATCAATTGCTGTTCGTTAGTCTCGCTTAAACTCGAGGACGGCTGGGCCGATTTAGCTGATTTTGGTTTTGAAATGTTTGTCGTAGTCCAGGGAAGGTTTATACGGTGAAAAAAAATGAAAAATTGCGAGGAAGACAGTAAACACCACAATTTCATTTTCCAATATAACTACCTTTCCTGTCAAACTTTTGACATTCTTCCATTCGGTACGGTAGGGTAGACTCTGTTCCACTCTAGAATTGAAATTTGAATCCCGTATTAAAATAGGGGTTTTGAATCGACAATCTATTATATCCACATTACTCGGATTGTCGCGTAGGTATTTAAATTTTAATATTTTGAATTTTGATGGTTGTCCCAGGTTATCATTGTTGGTTCGATCAGAATTGTTTGTCATTGCATTACATATTTTGATGGTTGTATACATGGGTATTCGCTATTTGTGTATAAAAACCGATAAAAACAAAATAAAATAAAATAATAAAAGGGGTCCCCATACAAGTAACGTGTTATTAAGGCTTTTTATGATCGATCTTACAAACTTTCATAGATAAAGAATTGAAATTTACTCATGATGTGTATTGCAATGGCTGCTGTAAGATCAAATAATAAAATCTAAATTCAATAGGGGATCCCAATACGAGAAACGTATTTTGCCGGCAAATATTGTTCAATCGGAACCCTGCGTGAGGGGCCCGACTCGCATTTGGACAGTTTATTTATATTCGCGGTACGAAGTTCGCCGGGTCAGCTAGTGCTAAATAACAGTACTTGGAATAATTTGAGCTGTTTGGGTTGGTTTCGGTAAGCAGTACTAAAGTGAAAATAGTATGTTACCTCCTTGTTCATTGATGTAAACGACGAATATGTTCATGGAGCCCACCTCGGTCAGCTCGTGGTCTGGTCCGAACAGCCACAACACTTGGTGGTGACCCATCTTCGCTGCTCGCGCCGTTGCCTCTGTAAAACATACTGCATTCTCAATCTGGCCTTAAGTCATTTTTCTGATATTGGTTTTCTAAATCGAATCCTAAACATTTTTTGACAGCACTGAAATTCTTGGTGTCTCTATTTTATTTGATAGGTGTGACAAAGGTAGCACGATTGTTGGTAATGTCAAAGGCCCTAGGCGTATAAGAATGGTGAATCTCCTGAATGGCCTCAGAAAGATAATTATTTTAAAATCGTTTAAAAAACTAAAATAACCGACTTCAAATGCCGCGCTAGTAAGTTTCAGTACCAAGTTTGAGGTATTGATTAATCTGGAGATACTCATCAAACAGCGATGAAATTTAAATAATTTTTCAAATCGGTCGTGGCGTCATTGATTAATCGGGGAACATACAAAAAAAAACCGGTTAATATGAAACAAGGGTCAGCAATATACATAATAGCATATACGGTTTTATCGAAACCCTCTCTAGGAAATTCAATAGATGCCTTCACATGTAGAAATGTTTGGGAACAAGGAGGCTGACAAACTAGCTAGAGATGCCATAATTATTAAAGTTTGAAAAATCGAAATTGAGTTATCACCAAAACATTCAGAAGTCTTCATTAAATACAAGTGGACGATTACTTGGGCTTGGAAGAAATATTTTGATATGGCTTGTAACAGCACAGGCGTATTATTATGGTACTGAAGCATACAGTGTGAGCCTCCTGTATTTCTTGGTAAATAAATTTTAATATTAGGCTTCATCGAAAATTTGTCCGGACAAGTATCCGTAAACAGATTCAAACATTTTATGAAAAAGCTGAACAGCATTTTCCAGATTGCAACCTATGCGGCAAAGTTGAAAGTCGTAATGGGATAAACTTTAAAAGGCTTAGTATGTATAAATTGTATATGCAATATGTAGTAATAGTTATATGCAATAACATTGCTTATATTCATTATCGGTTATATCTGGACAACATGCATATAAAAATATAAAGAAAAAAACAACATCATAATAAGTAATAGGTAATATTATACAAATCAGGTTTGATTACATTTATCGGTTTTAAATTGTTATTTTTATTGTATAGTGATAAAGAATTGAAAGTCATTGTATATAAATTGCGTAAATCTAAATATTATAGTTTGCAGAAAAACCCAAGTATTTATTATGATGACAGTGGGATCAAGATGTCACCACTCGAGATCTTTCAGTGATATGTTGTTTGACCAGTGGCGGTATTGGTGGGGTATTTTCATATTTCGATTGGCTAATTGGACAAAATACGCTAACATGTTTCAACAACCTAAGTAGGTTCTTAAAAAAACTCTTTACAGTTTTATTTACTCTGTATTTTTATTATACATAATTCATAAAGGGTAAAAGGTATATTTAAAATTAACAACTCAATCAAAACACGTTATTAAAGTGCAAATTTGTCTCATTTATAAAGGTATTGCACTTACCCAGTGTCTTGTACTATTCATTATTCTGTGCCAGTGTCTCAGATATCCAGGTATAAATAAATGTCTGTCTCATTTACAGAGGGTTCCATTAATAGAGGTCAGAATACAGGTAATTTCAGTTATAGAGGTGCGATTATTAAATAAAATAACCTAGTATTTAAACATTATACATGAGTTTTCATCTTTATTGGGAATCAGAAACAGATAATAAAGGTTATAAATGTATTAACAAAAATATTCAAGCACGTTTTTTTTTAATAAATACAAAAATGTAAACAGAATGTACAAATTATAAAAAATCTATAATTTTAGTTTTTCTTTTGCCATATCAGCCATCAGATATTTTTCGATGTTATAAATTTGATCAAATATGCTTTGTTAACCAATTGATGTTATTTCAAAATAACTGTGCAAAGTTTCTAGTGATTTTGCTGCTTCGCGTTTGTACTAAATGTACTTCCGAGCCCTTTTCGTCGTCATCTCATCTCATCTCATAATCCAATAAAGAAGACGAAAAGGCATATACATTTGTGTAACATGTCACTTTCAGTAAGTTCTCCTGAAATTATTCAATCGTCGTCGAATTTTATAAAATCTTATCTCTCTCTATCTCTCTCGATCTCTCTATCTCTATCTAGAATAAGAATAAGAAAGTAATATATAATATAAATAAACAAAACGATGTTATCTCAGTTACAGAGGTTAATGCATATAAAATTAACTCGCTGTGTCAGTTATAGAGGTAACTATGACCATACAATCGAAAGAACGAATCCCAGATATAGAGGTTTGCTTCGTCCCACTAACAGAGGTAATTCAGTGTCAAAGTGTTGGGACCTCAGCATGAGTTCCAGTTATGGAGGTTTCTCACTTATCCAGGTCCCACTTAACCAAGTTTCACTGTATTAAAAACTGTACACATCGGTTGAGCCCTTTGAATGTAAAGAGGTACTAACGTTCGTATTTTAAAATTAGTTACAAATAATGCTTATATACATATAGGTTTATCACAATCAGTAATATCATATCAATAATACCAATCAACTATAACAATCAATCAATGCCTCAACGAGCACCACCCATACTGTCGTACCTATTACCTAGTAAAAATATGAGAAATCCGAAAGTAATTTTGTCTCTGTCCTTTCTCAGTTTGGTACGTTTTTCTAGCTAAACGGCTGAAATTTTGCACAGTATAAAAGAATAGGACATAAGATACTTTTTAACTCCGATGGAACCGTAGGAAAACAAGTATGTTAAACATTCAAACGTCAGTCTGTTTTATATGCTACCAAACCGCTAATATAGTCAAATAATTGTGTAAAGAAAAACACAAACTTAGTTCTTCAGATGGTTAAAATTGGAACCATGAACAACATTTTATAAACCAAGTCTTTTTAACCCAATGCTACACTAAACAGATAAGATGGCACTGTGAATGAGCTAGATTTTAAAGCGGTGGGTCAAGAGGAAGTGGGTCACACTTGGTCAGTCACAAGTTTGAACTGTTAATTAGACGTACAAACTAATTAAAATGACGGATAAAAGTCGAGTCAGTTGGGGTCAGTTCTGAAGCACGAGTCTTTAATGTGCACAAAGAATTTACGGAGCTAGATTAACTGCGTATCGTAAGAAGGTCACTTTAGAGATTTCAAACATTATGAAAGATATACTGCTTTTGCATGCGTAAATAACTCCGTCGTTTATTTCCACAATAAACATCGAAATCAAGGATAAAGAAAAATCCGGAAGATGATAAGGACAATTTGTCATTATTGTATTGCGATGTAAATAAGTTGATAGTATCAAACACCTTGAGGCTCTATCTCCAACTATCTAACTTTCGGAAACTTGACCAAACAGAACATATCGCAAGCGTAAGGTGACGTTTCCATTGGAAACACGACTCGAAGTAAGAGATAGAAAGAGATTTTGACAAAAGGATTATGGCCAGCATACTCGAAATCAATCGCAAGTCGCAATAGTCTCTAGCAATTTCAAAAAAATATATTTTATAGGCTAGAGTTTGAATACTATCTCGCCTGGTGGTAAGCGATGATATGGTCGAAGATAGACACGCTGGGCACAGTATACTCTGATTCTAAGGGCTGTGTGCTACCGGTACACCGTAAGGTTAAGGCGGCAGATTTTTTCCTTGATGGTGGTAAGCTACTTTTTGGTCTTAGTTAGGCGAAACATCGATATAATATGCTCCTACAACCTGATCAAAAAATTTTTTTTACGCCTCATCCGATAAAACTACAGCAGACATATTTGGAGATAGTTCAGACAGCACTTACCACGTCATCTTAAGCAAAAACTGTATACAAATGCTTTCCAGATACAAAAGCCTTAAAATACGTATCCACGATGATTATGCGTATCCAGTCGATTCTAACCAAATATACTAAATTGAAGCTGTAAAGGCCAGTAGAGGCCAACGGCAACAACATACGTTCTTGAAAAGTAAAAAAAACAAAAACAAAAAATTATTTTACCTTTGTTGTCTCCCAGTTTAGCTCCTATTTTGTAGTGATGTTTATTATTTTAGCATCTACAGTTGCAGAGATGAAATAACTCACCAATGGTAGGTCCATAGTTAGAGCCGACCTTCCTATTGCCGACGCCGCCGGGGAAGGCTCGCACTACGCCGGGGTCGGCGTAGATAGAGACCGCACCGTCGCTACTGGTCTTGTAGTACGCGCTCACTGGACTCAGTAGCACGAATAGGAGAGCTGAATCTGGCGCCATCACTCCGAACGTTGCCTATTAGAACATGGTATTTTTTATGAATTATAATTTATTTGTCAACTTAGCTTCTTAGAACAAGTATCTTCTAGGTAAGCGTGGTACATCATCGATTGCATCGTCACTTAACATCAGAGATAGTGGTCAGTCACTTGCCTATTGAGTATAAAAAATATCTGAAATAAATAAAAAATGTCATCGAAAAACAGAGTTTTAAAATAAATTATGAATACCTATTCATAATTTATTTAATAAGGTAGGTAGGCTCAGAGATTTATTTTTGTTATGAATTTATGAATAATAATCATTATTCATACATAAACCTGACAAGTCCAAGTCAAGTCGGACTCGCATACGAAGTGTTCAGTACTACCGTACCATATTGTTATAAAAGATCACTGCAGCGGATAAATTAAATTACCTATTAACTTAAATTTAAGGTCGTGTCAGAGCAAGTCTTAAGATTTGTCAGAATCAATTATTTTTCTGCATAATAAGGTATACGAACGATATATCGAAATACGCAAATTCTGTACGAGAAAAGCCTACTGATTATTGTATTGCATTGCGACCCACTTGACAATAATTTGCTTAATTTTTCTGGTATATGAACAAAAATGTGCATGAGTCACTCTTTTAAAAACCTTATTATGACTTTAATTTTATGAAAACACGTTTATATATGACGTATGTTTGTAAAATAGCTATCAGGGCAATAACAAGCTTATCTGGTCGTTGGAGGTCTTCATAATACCTGCCATAATTATCAAAAGTGACTGGTGTGTGATATCACACAGGTATAACTACTCTGATTGTAGGGAGGCGTTGCCGATGACACTAGGTGTTTTTCACACAAGATAATATTTAAAGTTATTGTTATCGAAAAATTTATATAAGTTAGTGTGACATTGTACCAGAAGGATTATTTGATACGTCTTGTGCGCTCTACGCAGAGCGCAGCACTTATTAAACTAATCATATTTCATATAACGAGCCCAGCCTTCACATATTTAGTAGGTCGCAGAAATTATCACAAAACAAACACCCAAGAATTCACACGAGCATTTTGTTTCGTTTGAGATTTGAACCCGCGGCTGTAAGGAGTTAGAAAATTGATAAGCCACGGAGTCCTCGATTTATGCAGCTCAAGAAAATAATTACATATGTCAAAGTATAGAAGAGCTAATTTCACCGGTTCCTGATAAAGTTTCAGATTGTTATCTGACATTTAACGCCATACATCATTTTAGGAAGTTTTAAGAAGTTTATCTTGCAGATAAGTATCTATAATAGGCTATATAATAGGAATCTTTAAATTTGCAGCAACTAAACGCGGTTTAATAACGAATTTTTACTATCTACAATAACTAATTGACCTTAAAGTCGATATATAATTAAGGGACAAGTAATTAAATGATATCACAATTAATAAAAAACCTAAAATACTTTTAGAAAAATCACTAATTGCTAACACGCAAGAAAGATAAAAAAATATAACCATATCAAACTAAGATAACAAATATTTGCGAATGTTTATCATTATACATTTATACGCTTAAAGTAAGACATTACCTACTTATTTAGATAACATTAATTACGTAGAATTAAAAAGCAATGCCATGCGTACCTAAATACACATTTCTGCAAATACCGCGGCGGATATGCCCAGAACAATGATATAGCCTTTATGAAAGAATCATCATCATTACAAGCAAAGCTAAATAAAAATTTATCTTGCGTTAGTTAGTACGTATCTATGTTTGTGTGGGTTACATTATGGAAGCTAAATTAGAACCACTGCTTGATTTTTTATTTGTCTTAAATTGTGTATTCTTTATATCTTCGGTGACAATGCAATAATATGGTACCATCGAGATGACCTGATGATGGAGCCGGGCGGAACTGGGACTGCCACTTCGTAATGGAAAATAGTAGGACAGTTGAATTTAGGCTAGTATGTATTGTTATTATTGGAACTTTTCATTACACATGATAACGTATTTACATAAAGCCTGTGTTTAAAAAAGTGTTTACTTTTTAATTGATTTAATATTGTATGTCATGTTACAACAAACTGTTATTTTTCATGATATTTAAACGAATCACGTTAATGTTCACTAATTAGATGCCTGTATTGACTTTTTAACCGACTTCACAAAAAAGGAGGCGGATCTCAATTAGTCTTCTTCTTTTTTTGTGTATGTTACGCGATTTCTCCGTCAATTGTGAACGGATTCAAATGATTATTTTTTTAATAGGTAGGGTACGTTTCCGAAGTGGTCCCATTTTAATTTCATCGAGTTCTGATTAGTATCTCCAGAGATATGGAGATAAATACCTCAAACATAGGAGAATGTACTGGTTTTAGAAGAAGAGTCCCAAGAATATTATACACAATGGAGGTTGCTATTGCATATACTTTTGAAGACTATGAAATATGACCTTGAATAATGTTTTTATATCTTTATTAACGTTGATTTTAGTTTTTAATAGATATTCTTACGGTATCTGTGAGCGAGATAGAAACAAAGATGGGGAGAATAAATTTGACTTCACATGAATTTTATACCGGGCAAAGTCTTGTTAGGGTGCAACGTGAGCATACCTAATATTTTTTGACATGACATGACGTTTGGCGAAGATGGCGGCCATATGGCGGCGATGTTAATATTCTATTGGATAGTAGATAGATACTATGTATGTAGTAGTAGTAAGTAGGTAGATACATGTAGGCACCGACTTCAAATAGATAAGTGGGTAGCGCTTATAATAATTATATTAAGTAATTTATTTTTCGCTTTTGAGTGCCTGTTTGTGGTTATGAAGTCGTTTTTATTTTTTTTTTGAAAAATAATTTATGATGATTTCTTTTTTGTTGAAAAGGAGATATTCCAGGGGTAGTACCATACCTAGTAATTTCATGAAGATCTGATTTTTATCTCTAGAGATATGGAGATAAACACCTCTAACTTGGTAGTGAAAATTAATAGCTCGGCATTTGAAGTCGGTTAATATAAGAGGTTCCCATACAAGAAACGTGTTTTGAGGCTTTTTATGCTCGATCTTACAAACCTTAATAGACAAAGACTTGAAATTTACTCATTGTGTGTATTACAATAGCTGCTATAAGATCAAATAATAAAAACTAAATTACATTAAAAATTAAAGGGGGTCCCTATACAAGAAACGTATTTTTCCGGCAAATACTGTTCAATCGGAACCCCGCGTGTGCGGGTCCGACTCGCACTTGGACAGTTTATTGGTACGAAGTTCGCCGGGTCAGCTAGTCTTATATATAAAAATCAATTACTGTTCGTTAGTCTCGCTAAAACTCGAGAACGGCTGGGCCGATTTAGCTAATTTTGGTATTGAAATATTTGTTGTAGTCCAGGGAAGGTTTAAACGGGGAGAATACATGGAAAAATAAAAAAATAAAAAGTAAAAATAACAATTTCATTTTCCCATATAAACTGTTCTATACTTTCCTGTCAAACATTTGACGTTCGTCCCTTCGGCACGGTAGGGTAGACTCTGTTCCACTCTCGAATTGAAATTTGAAGCACATTATATTAAGGTTTTGAATCCACAACATAATATATCCACATTACTCGGATTATCGCGTAGGTATTAAAAAATTTAATATTTTGAATTTTGATGGTTGTTCCAGTTTGTCATTGTTGGTTCGTTCAGACATTTTTGTCATTGTATTGACATATTTTGATGGTAGTCATTATGGCGCTTCCATACATTCGCTATTCGTGTATAAAAACCGATAAAATTTAAATAAAATTAAATAATAAAGAGGGTCCCCATACAAGCAACGAGTTTTTGAGGCTTTTTATGTTCGATTCTACAAACCTTGATAGATGAAGACTTGAAATTTACTCATGGTGTGTATTGCAATAGCTGCAAGATAAAATAATAAAAACTAAATTAAATTAAAAATTAAAGGGGCTAATATTGTTCAATCGGAACCCTGGGTGTGCACGTCCGACTCACACTTGGACAGTTTATTTATATTCGCGGTACGAAGTTCGCCGGGTCAGCTAGTAATAACTAAAATACCTAATTGCAGCCAATAACCGTTCCACATTTACTGAGCTAAATTAAAAAAGCTTGCGCTAAAAGCTTTCCGAAAAATATTCTTCGCTGCACTTTTTAGGGTTCCGTAGCCGAATGGCAAAAAACGGAACCCTTATAGATTCGTCATGTCTGTCTGTCTGTCCGTCCGTATGTCACAGCCATTTTATTCCGAAACTGTTAGGGCTACAGAATTGAAACTTGGTAGGTAGATGTATTCTGTGAACCGCTTTCCTATTTTTATACAAAAATAAAGTTTAAGGGGGGGCATCCCATACATAGAACTGAAACAAAAAAAAAATTTTTCTTCAAACCTATACGTGTGGGTTGGTGGGTTTCTAAAATCATTTTTTCTCAAAGTCAATCATTTGAAAGATAGGCGCGTCTAAAGTGGTAAAATGTGTGTCCCCCCCCCCCCCCCTCTTAACTTTTAAAGTATGGGAGTGAAAAATCTAAAAAAAATATATGCTGTAGATCTTAATAAAAACTAACAACGAAAATTGGTTTGAACGAGATACAGTCAGCAGTTTTTGAGATATGGCGACCGCAAAGATAACTTTGTTTTTCATACAAACACTATGAAAAACAAAGTTAATTTTGTAGTTGCGAAAAATCATAGTTATGGAATACTTAACTGTGTTACGGAACCCTACGAGTGCGAGTCCGACTTGCACTTGGCCAGTTATTATTATGCCATAACTTGCTATAAATTTTCTTGAACTTTACTGATATTTAAGCGGAGTATCGCTGTAGTTCTGAAACTCTTTGTGCTGTTCTACGGTCGAGCGGGCAGGCCTGCTAAACGACTGCAATATATAACAGGATTAAGCAGGTCAGAGGACACGAACCAGTGACTCCCGACCTCTTAAGATAGTATTAATGGAAGCACGTTTAACATTTCTAATGTTTGCATTATCTGAATAAGTCGCCAGTTGTTGGGTTGGGACAGTTGCGTTTTGGGGATTGGAATCATTTGGTTTGATTGTTTTACTAATGTCCTCCACTATGGCAACCGCTTGTGCTTTACAAAGCACAAGTTCGTTCACACATGGAATATTGCTCGCACCTCTGCAACGGTGTTCCGAGCTACCAGTTTCAACTCATTGATTCCTTACAGCGAAGAGCCACGAGAATTGTCTACAATGCCAAGTTCGCAAAAAATTGAAGCCACTCAGCCTCGTTATCTCTACCAAGGCTGCACATCGGTGCGCTGCCCATCCGTTATCGTTTCTATAATGGAGAATGTTCTGAAGAGCTTTTTGGCCTAATTTCACCATCACCATTTTTTTATCATAGTACTCGGCACCATCAAAAAGCTCACCTCACATCTTGCAGACAGACGTCTCGCACTATTCTTTGTAACCAAAGATTTTTTAAAGTTGAAGAGAAACAGTAAATTGTTAGCTGTTCAGGGTATAGTTTCGAAGGTGGGATATGGAGATTATGATGAAAAGGGCATGAATCTTTTACTTTGTCATGCATTTTTCAAACGTTTTTTTTGGCGCTCACAATCATTTATCTACTGATATTTTTTTCTGGACTGCCACTGGGTTGTTATTTCCATTTGTAAGGTCTTTTTGATGTAAGTCTCCATGTGTTTCTTTGTGTTGTCCCTTGTTTTAGGACTTATCTAGTCATAATGCTCTTTGAGTCTTCTTATGTCATGGCTTTACTAACATTAACCTTTGGTTTTACTAGTAGGAACGAAATAGAATACCTACAGTACATCTTATATGAAAGCTATAAGCATATCCAGCAGTAATCAATATTTAACAAATGTTTGATAGAGGAACAGACTAAGACAACATTATTTAATCAGTGCGCCGAATTGCCATGACTTCTGACATATTGAGCTGAGTCGTGAAGACTCACGGTTGAACTGGTTCCACAAAGCATAGCTCTGTGAGTTTTAAGTATCCAAAAAGAAGTTTTTGTTACAAAATCTTAAAACTTTTCCTACAAAATTCTTCCTTAAAATTTAATGCTTCTGGACCATTACCACAGATTATATAATAGTTACTACGTAACAGATACTTCACTCCCCTACAAAAACACAATACCAACGTTTATTTCAGACAATACAAGCAAAAATGTGTCTAAGGCGCTCGACCTAGCGTTGTTATTACTTCGTTCAGCGCGCGATATACCGGCGCGCCCCGATACAGTAAAGGGTTGACTCAATAAACAAAAAAAAAAGTTAACGAATTATTTTTATTTACCTTACAAAATTACATCAAAGTTCCTAACTAAGAGTCGAATTTTATGTCGGTAAAGTGAATTTTACGCCGCCTTGTCATTTTAGTATCGGTAGCATAAAAAATGAAACATATTGTGCTTGTTTTTTGTCAAACCCGTAAAATGAAAAACTTAAATCGTTTCTAAGATAGAATACGAATGCGCAGTTATCCCGTCATAATAATATACGTTGCGCGCGCGTGAGCAGTGACAACCGACTGGCAGATAGTACCGGCGCAGGTGACGAAAGTTTAGGTATAAATCGCAGTATCTATGGCCGAGTGAGGGAGGCCTGCCTTACGTCATGGGTAACAACGAGGGAAGTTAAAGATTTTGTGTATCCAAATTATTGTGTAATTAGCAAGACAAGTTGTACTATTATTTATTCTGTGGCAAGACGGAGTAGTTATATTATCTTTCTAAAATACGTCTTTTGACTTTGGTCTTGACAATGAAGATATTTTGCACAACAAAAGCGAAACGTTATTTTACACTTCACGCCTCAAAATAGTCGTGACGATCATTCCTAGGGACAAAAATCTTGAAACAACATAAAGAAACTTCTATTAAAAAAGTTCCTCTAGGCAAGCGTGCTACATCGTAGATCACATCGTCACTTAACATCTGAGACATTACTATAGGTGACATTACTTTAGTACCCTTAGAATATATATAAGACAGTACCTATATGTATGGAATATCCGTTTTCACTGCCAAACAAACATCAACGTTGTCAGCTCCTTCTAAACTTCTAAAGCTTATAAATATAAAATGTTCTCACCTCTGTCCCTATTAGCGTGGGCCGTATATAAAGCGTGGAGGTCTCTGAATGCGGCACCCACTCTTGGTCTATCTGGACCAGCCTGGTGATACACTTGACGAGCTCCTCTCCATCGAACATGGGCAAACCAGACCGCTGCGCCGCTAGATTCATGCGTTCCATGTTCAAGTCTGGACGGAACAACCGGATCTTGTCGTCGACTCCTCTGTATGCCTTCATACCTTCGAATAGCTGAAAACAATAACAATTATTATACCCATATACTAATAGCGTGGCGTAATCCTGGATCTCTTATTGTTCGGTGTAGTCAATTTAGATGAAAGCTACTATGACATCAATATGCTAATGCCAGTTTCACAAACCGTACTAAACTTGCAACGGTAGATTATAGATTGCTATCCTTGCCTTTCCATCACATGAGAACTGAAGTTTTTGGTATTTGGTAATATTATGTCAGTCATTGGTATTTCTTCAGTAATATATATATATATACATATATATATATATATATATATTTAATTGTTTTATTTTAAATATGAGAGGGAAAAGCAGGAGGTAAATACAAACATCAAATAGGCGTGATTCCAAGCAATTACCAATTACTGTCACACATTGTCGTATCTTTATCAATACACATTTAATTGTTTGTGGTGACATCATATCACACTAGCTTGACCTTCTTTTACTTACGTATGCGACCTAATCTAATGTATATTGTTATACAGAACATTCGAGATTAAAGGCAAAAAAATGTTAAACACGATATGACATTGTATACGCATAGTAATTGTAAATATATTGTTACACAAATAAAAATGTATAAAAGGAGCACTTAATGATAAAAGCATTTTCTTCTAGTCATCTAGCAATGTTGGGGAACTTTTTGCTAGTCTGTATTAATGCCATAAGAGTTTACCATTTTACCTGTTTACCTACTTAAATAATAAATATGCGTGTAAAAGGAGTGGATACAGAAATTACTACAGATAGACCCAAATGGACCCAAACACTTTGCATCAATCTCCCTCTGGGATAAGTGTAGGAAGATGATGATAATCATATTGGTATTCCGTTATTGTAAATAGTAAACGGATCACATCAAAAAATCTGCCGGCAGCACACTGCCCTTGAGAGTCAGAATATTTGAGGCCTAGCGTGTTAGCCATAAAATATATACAGCGCAAAAAGCAGTCGGAAAACGTTAGTTTTAGTTCATCAAACAGCAAACTAAATTTTAAAACCCAATTAAAAGGATTCAGCTTTTAAATCTGTTTCATAACACCATTAAATAGTAGTCGCAATGTTATGACGTCATACCGCTAAGTAAACTTAGAAGTGTCAACTTATCAGCGTTCCTTTAATCACTTCATAGCAAACTGATGTCATGAACACAGAGCGATATGGCGTCCACTACGTCCAGCGTTTTAGTCAAATTACGACAATGCAAAATTAAAATTCATTTTAAGGCAATTGAAGGTTGTAAAAAAATTTTGTGAATTTTTCAGTGGTTCATTGGCACTATAGAATCTAATTAAGACACTTTTCAAAAATGGGTGTAATACCCTATTGTAAGTAAAACTTACTTGCACTGCATAATGTAACGCTTTGGCCGCTGGATGTATACTAAGGTTTTCAAACGGCAATATTTCTGGTTTCTGCCAGCCTCCTAATTCTGCGAAGTATTGAATTTTCATCATATGGTCTGTGAAGTATTTTCCGAATCCTAGATCTTTGGCGTCTGGTTTTGGTTGTAACTGGTAAGGAGCCGCCAGCCTCGTTTGAAGGTCTTCGAACTGGAATAATAAAACATAGTGAGTTACTTATGGTAAGCTATTGCAAACACATGTCTTAATAGGTTAGTAAAAAAAGCCAGTCAAAATTAAAGTCAGGTGATTTTGAAGCAAACCGGCTTCAATGTCTATGTTTGTTTATTATTTTTAAGCGAATATAGATCTTTCTAAATTACAAATATTAGACATTTATGGAATGATATCGGTATAGGCATCATAGAAAAATAATTAAAAGAAACATGAGGTTTGTCAGATTTACAATATCACAACATTTGCGTTTATTTTGAAAGCCTGATTATCCTGAGTTTCCAGGTACTAAAATGTTATATTTTTTCAAGAAAATGCCTCATTGGTTTTCCGTCATTAAATTGCTCATTACTAGTATTTTAAACATATCCAAATATTACATCATTTAGATCCATGCAAGTGTTTCGTAGAAAAGAACATAAAAAGAGGGAGGTCTTCACCTAGTCGTGGGACTTAACCCCCAAAATATTAAATAATACTTAATAAAATAAACTGGCCAAGTGCGTGTCAGACTCGCAGTCAGACAGGCACGGTCGGTCTCATACCACAGTACAATAAACTTGTACTATTCATTATTCTGTGACAATAGTAACCACGTGCTTATTTACTATAACGCCATTTGACGAAAAACCAACGAACATCTAACGCCATCTAAGAAAGGTGTTAGGGTCTATGAACATCTATGCCACGCCATCTATGAAAGTTAATCTACGTTCATAGATGGAGTTATAGTGAAATGCCGAAACAAACACGTTTCTTGTATGTAACCCGCTTTAATTTCTAACTTTATTCTATTTTTAGTATTTGTTGTTGAAACGGCAACATAAATACATCATTTGTGAAAATTTCAACTGTCTAACTATTACGGTTCATGAGATACAGCCTGGTGACAGACGGACGGACGGACGGACGGACAGACAGACAGACGGACGGACAGCGGAGTCTTAGTAATAGGGTCCCGTTTTACCTTTTGGGTACGGAACCCTAAAATCGCGAGTATTAAAAAACAAACGCCCGGCAAACGTAGTGTAGGACGCCCTCCAGCTAGGTGGAGCGATGATATACGCAAGCTGGCTGACAGCGGTTGGAAACGAATAGCGAAGATCGAGCTCAGTGGCGCGTCATGGGAGAGGTCTACTCGTATGTACAGCAGTGGACGGAAATTGGCTGATAATGATGAACACTAGTATTTTAAACGATGCTAGGGCGTAGATTTGTCTTATTACTCTTAATTAAGGCGCGTTTTAACTAATGAAATGACTTCATTCTATGCTTACGAAAGTGTATAGCGTCACGTGGCATCGACCATGTTCACAGTAATCCTGGTAAATCATGCAACTCACAACTGACTCGAAGATAGTTTAGAAATAAATACGTATTGCGCGGACACAAACAAGATAAGGGTTCAAATGAGACAATAATGAGGTTACTGTTTAATAACAAATGCGCTCGTTACACGAATTGTTTACCCACGTATGAGAGTTTATCAAAATGTATCCATAACCGTTGGGATAAATAAATGCTTTATGCAGCGAATTTTATTATACACCTATAATGTGAATATATAGTTACTTAAGTTAGATGTTTAAAATTACATTAAATCGCACTGTATAATATTATATAAAATAATAAATAAAAGGGGTCCCCATTACGGTAGTATGAAACCACAGAAGTCGTAATAATATTAAGATTTCTGTGTTTTGAACCTTTCGTGTGCGAATCAGACTCGCACTTAGCAGTGTTATTTTAATTTTGATAGGGTAGGTATTCTACTTTTCATGTGTATTTTACAGTTATTAACCGACTTCTCCAAAAAAGGAGTAGGTACTCAATTCGTCGGAATCTTTTTTTTTGTATGTTCACCGATTACTTGAAGATGCCTGAACCGATTTGGAAAATTCTTTTTTTGTTTCAAAGGGTACCCTTCCCAGGTGGTCCTATTTAAATTTTAACGAAATTGGCCGAGCCGTTTTATAATATATCAACATTTGTATTACGATGCATTTACTTATCTCGACGACGTACTACTAACTACTGGCAGATTATAAATAGTTACTACGTCTAGCTACTTTTTTAGAATTGAATTGAATTTATTACAACTAATATAGATGTTACATAGGCCCATATTTAAACATATATATTTTTATAATGCCTCGGCACAGAAGAGATATTAGTCCTGCCTCGGACGGGCTAGCAGAAGCCCAGTTTATTATAATTAAAGTAGGTACTAAAATAAATAAAAGAGTCGATAACGCAACATGAATGTGCTGAAATGTTAGATCAATTCATATCTTAATAACTGAGTTGTTTATTTGCTCTATTAAATGTTATCTGAAATTTCGCGGAAAGTGTTGTGTTGTGATTACATTTGCATGTGGTAGTTGTGTATTTAATTTTATAAGATAGTATTTAAGAGGTATTTAATAACCAAAAAAATTCGACGCTATTGGGTATAGCCAATAGTCCGTGACGATAGCGTAGCCACAGATAACAAATGTTTTGAGTTGGATGCAGAGCTGAAGATAGACTTGACTGATTGAGGTCAGTAAAGAGGTTTACCTATCTATATGAAGCAGCAAGCGATACCGAGTGAAGTTGATAAAGAAAGTATAAAACTGCATGTGTATCATCATCATTAGCCTGAATTAGTCCATTGCTTGACATAGGCCTCACCTATAACCGCGCCATTGATCTCGATCTTTAGCCTTTCTTTTCCAAAAGCATGCAAAGAGCAGCATGTGTATCGTACACCAATAAATGAGTAATGTATCCATGTCGTAATGTTTACATGGTACGTGCGAGTAAATCCAAAATCATAGCATGCTGAGAATATAGTCAGTTTTATAGACAGGTATTAAGTATAGATAAATGCTCAGGCATAGATCTACTCTTATTAACCGACTTTCAAAAAGTTTACTTATTTCGACCGTATATATATGTTTTATGTTTGTTCGCGGATAACTTCGTCGTTTATTTTGATGTTTTTTTTTTGTTAGAAAGGAGATATCCCAAGGGTTAGTATCATAGTAATTTCATCGAGATCTGATCTGTATCTCCAGAGATAAGAAGATAAACCCCTCAAACTTTGTACTGAAAATAAATAGCACGGCATTGGAAGTCGGTTATTTTAGTTTTTTAAACGATATTATTAAGCACAGAATTCAGGCGCGATTTAACCAATCAAATGCATTGTATTAATTAGATGGATCTGTGTGTGCATTTTAATACCGGGCTTAAAGTTTGTTATCTTACGTAGGAAGCAGAAGTATTTGTTAGCATGAATTACCTTGAAAGATATTTCTGGCGTGATATGTGGGCGTGGCTTGACAGGCGGGAGCGGGACAGGCTCGGGTTGCGCGGGCGCTGCGCTTTCTTCCAGCTCCTTGTATCGCAACGATGAACTGCATCGCCGGATCGTTTGAAACTTATGTTGGTTCTCGAAGATCCATTTTACCAATACCTGTAATACAAAATCGTTGAATAAAAGTAATACATCTATTAGTACACAGACACACATATAATTATACCTAGGTCTACTGAGAGTTTCTATTGTGCCTATTATCACCTACACATTTCCTAGAATCTCATCTAATATTTATAAAATCAATTGACTGGAACAACTGGACAAGGAACTGGTGATGAAACTGGTCTTATGTAACCATATTATGAATTACATTATTTTTTAACAGACTTCAAAAAAAGGAGGAGGTTTCTCAATTCGACCGTATTTTTTTTTTTTTTTTTTTTTTTTTTTTTTTATGTTTGTTCGCGGATAACTTAGTCGTTTATGAACCGATTTCGATTATTCTTTTTTTGTTCGAAAGGAGATATCCCAAGTGTGGTACCATGGTAATTTTATCGAGGTATGATAAGTATCTCCAGAGATATTGAGATAAACATCTTAAAATTGGTACTGAAAATGAATAGCGCGGCATTGAAGTCGGTTGTTTTTTAGTTTTTAAACGATATTATTATAGATTTTAGGGTTCGGTGCCCTTTGAGGAAAACAACGGAACCCTATTACTGAGAGTTCGCTGTCTGCCCGTACGTCCGTCTGTCAGAAGTAATGTAATTTGGTCATGTTAAGTACTAATTTGGGGCTTTGGGGTAGTGTAAATCGATAACAAAAACAGGATGACCCGTTTATTCGGACCGTTATACTGGCTAAAATTTGGATTTGGATTTGGATTCTTTATCAGATTATAACATTTATTACAGTAATAACATCTCAACCACGATCAGAAAAAGATCATGCCCAATAATTTAATTTATAAGTAAACTGGGACTGACTAGTCACAAAACTAATCAGTAGTTTGTTTATCTAGCTAGTGTAAACACTCAGAAATAGGAGTTAATATTTAATCCGATTTTTTATTTTATTATATTATAACTGCGAATAGCGAACATCAGTGTACTACAACTCAACACTCAAAATCTGGGTCTCAAAATCTGCTTTAAGATGGAAAAATTGAGGGGTAAAATATTTATATATTTGTATAGAGTATGTAAACAAGCAGACGGCGCCTCTGATAGAAAGCTGATAACGTCGCCTATGAACATCTGCAACACCGTAGGCGCTGTTGATGGGTTGCCGTTGCCGACCTTTGAGGAATTTGTGTGTTTTAAGTTGAGGGATTTGAATATTGTAAGTATACATTTTAAGCTTTTGAGCCCTATAAAACAAAACTCGGATAGGTACCTATACAAATTGTTTTGAAAAGCAAATACAATCTCAAAAAAAATCTGACGAGATATATAGTTTCTCGACAAGAAAAAATCTTGTACAGTACGTGATTATATTGAGGGCAGAGGTAAGTACGTAATTATATTGAGGGCAGAGGTAACTAGGTAAGTAATAAGTTTCTTTTAAAATGTTGATAGAGGCGAGATATCGAAGTGAGAAATCTGGGTGTATTTTTTATCATTTAAACAAGCACGACGCTCACCTGATGGTAAGTGATGACGTCTACCAATTTCAGATATATATGATAATGTTAACCTGCATTTTAAACTAGTAGATACCTAATTTTAATCATTAACCGTAATAAGAATAGGTATACGATTAAAGGTTTTATTAAGACAAAACTATTTGTAGTATAATAAAATATTACGTAATTGTTGTTTATATCAATGCAAAACAGAGCAACAGATGGACATTACTTATAATTATAAATAATAGACATTACTTATGATGCGGCTGATGAGTGACGTTATCATTAATTTAATAACGTCATTGAGTGCCGGTAAATGTGTGCGAGTGTGGGGGAAACAGCACAATGTTGAAAAACATACCACTTTACGTTCACACCAAAATTCCACTGGAAGACTTCATTGAATCCATATCTTTATTGAGGATATGAATAGGACCAGCCAGACTATGACTTGAACGTGACTGACTCGAATTTACCGACGTGAATCTACGAAAACTTGAAATATACAATATACACTGGCTAAATATACTAATGGTGTGAAGCAAACTTTAAAAAAATATTTAGTTAATGCGAAACCATCATGCTATTTATATAATTTTAAATTTTGTAACGCATAAATTAATACATCTGACGTTTCTATGCTCAGTAATCCACGCTCATAGGCAGACGATCGCCTTTGGAAAAAAATTACAACAGTATAATTAATGTAATATTGGAAATAGCTTACCTTGCTACGACGGATAGGCATCTTAAATCACAAAAATATTCTTATAGCACTAATTATTTTCTCCAAATAAATATCACTCAACACTTTTTCACAAGGTCCTTGTTTTCAAAAGTCTCGATTGTTTTTTGGAATGTAATTACATTCCAGTCTTGTTTGTTACTAGATTCACAACGCGCTCTCAACAAACTGACTTCATCCGATCTAAAGCACAAACATTTAAACGAAAGATAAGGAAAGATTGTGCGCTGACCTATGAATGAGCACTTACACATTTAAATAATTATCAACGCGTTAATAATAATACTTGATAACGTAAATATTAACCAAAATAAAGATTGCGCACTGGCTTATTTTGGATGTCGGTATATTTGCGCACCAACCGACTCAAAGACGTAAGAACCGAGCGTCAACAACTCGAATAGTACCTACCTATCTGTATCGGGAGACACTGTATAAATGTTCATACACATTCAAATGGATATGTTAATACTCGTGGCGAATACATTCTGAAATACCTACGTACGTCGCTTATTTACATTACCAATTATTCTGCATAATAAATATACCAAACTTACAAAAGAGAAATCAAGTCTATTGTAAGGACGGTTTAGGTAATGCGTAGCACTAAAAATAAACCTGGTTTGTGTGTCGTAGTCTACATAATAAGTAGGAACTTAACTACATATGTACTAATAAAACATACATTTTGTTGGTAGGCAACTTATAAAATTTCTATAAAGGCTGGTATTACAGATATGTAGGATCCGGTCAGAGCATACAGTTGCTAGGTTGCAAAATAAATCGCTTGCAGAATTGCCATCATTATACATGAACGTGAACATGAACGATTAGTCTACGAAAGTCAGGCGCAAAAAGATCCTTTTAGTCCTTTTAGAATTCCTTAAAAATTATACCACTGACATATTACGGATGTAACAAATGTTACTTTGCTCTTTTTTTCCTTTTCATTACTCTCTTTGGCTTAAATAAATGAAGCATTTTGACGAGATATGACTATTCGATCCTATTTCAAATATATATTTGCATATCTAAACAACATAATATCGTTTAAAAACTAAAAAACAACCGACTTCAATGCCGCGCTATTCATTTTCAGTACCAATTTTGAGATGTTTATCTCAATATCTCTGGAGATACTTATCATACCTCGATAAAATTA
Organism: Cabera pusaria; assembly: GCA_954871355.1. Taxonomy (NCBI): domain Eukaryota; kingdom Metazoa; phylum Arthropoda; class Insecta; order Lepidoptera; family Geometridae; genus Cabera; species Cabera pusaria. The sequence goes on from OX940888.1 coordinate 17,815,206, forward strand.
CCATGGTACCACACTTGGGATATCTCCTTTCAAACAAAAAAAGAATAATCGAAGTTATCCGCGAACAAACATTATAAAAAAAAAAAAAAATATATATATATACGGTCGAATTGAGAAACCTCCTCCTTTTTTTGAAGTCGGTTAAAAATGCACGATAGTCATATTATTGTATATTTTCTGTTATAGTTCTAACATTTTTCAACAAATCATAAATTATTCTATTTAAAATAAGCGTTAAATAATACCTCGAGCCCTCAACGACACTAGACTAATTCATTATCTAAAACAACAACAATCATGGTCATCTCTAGTCGAAAAGGTTAGGTTGGCGTAAAGCAATTTTATCTTCATTTTTAGCATGCTTCTTCAGGAGAGTCATGATTTCAGTGTCGAACTCTTTAGGAGTTTCCTGTTTCTCAACAATCCAGTGGTATATGTCCCAATCGTTCGACGGAGAGTTGATCAAGCGGTCGTACATCATCGTTTGTTGTTCTGTGAATTTGTCCAGATACTTCTTAGCGAATGTGCTGAGCAGAAGATCGTTTTCCAACATGCCCCTCTTGCGCGATTGGTAATGGAGTCTGGAATATGGAAAAAGTAAAATATTAGCCAACATTTATCTTCAGATATTATTTTTAGGAAACGAAATCCTGGCAGATTTGTAAACAGGATACGATCTAGACATCTAGATATCATAATCCGTCTTATTGAAATAAGACAGATTATGAACGCAATGGCAATGGTGGGAATAGGCAGCATAATATATCCATGTTCCGGCTGACTTGCTACCTAAAAGTAGCTTACCACCACCAAGGAGAAAATCTGCCACCATAAACTTACGGTGTTTCGGTAGCACAACCCTTGGAATCTATCTTCGAATACATTATTACCACCAGGCGAGGTAGTGGTCAAAACGCTAGCCTACAAGATAAAAATAAACTGGTCAAGTGCAAGTCGGACTAGCACTCGTAGGGTTCCGTACCACACACTACAGTATATTTTCAAGATCGAGCAAAAAGTAGCACTATCATTTTTCGCCAGTATATCTTAGTCAGTATATCTTTGAAACGATTGAATTATATTATATAGAAAAAATAGCTTTAGACACCTCAATGTCATTTTTAAAGACATATCTATACACCGCATACGTTCATAGGTTTGATGACATTTTTTTTTTAGTTTCAGTTCCATGTTTTTTTAGTTTTAGTTCCATGTATGGGAACCATTCCTTAATCCTCAGACTACAGAGGTTGTCATTCCCATAAATTTTGAAATTGCGTTAGTGTGAATGAAAACAGAAATTGGATTTTGTTAAGAGGGCCTGGTGTATTGGACTGCAACATCTCTAAAAATTAAAAGTAAGCATATTGCTAGTTCTCCGAGGGCAGTCGTTATCGCAGATGAAATCAGATTGTATCAATAGAAGTACGTAATTACGTAGAGTAATAGTTAGAAGTACATTGATCTGTTGTGCCCGACGTCTTCCGAATACGCAAAGCTAACATGCTTTAGCTCTTTAGCTTAGCGTGCTAAATGTGCCAATATAACTACGCTATGCTAACTAGGTTCACATTGGAAAATGAAAATGTTGTGTAGATAGGTAAACACTTTATTGATACCATACAAAAGTATTTAGGGGCTATCGTATTTTTTTCTTATAGGTATTAATGCCAATCGCCAATAGGCGTTCTTATTAGGTACTCATAGATTGATCTCTTTGCTTAGAGCTCAGGTACACGAGCGACATGTTGCCAAACACGAGGCATGCAACTCTAGCCACATTAGCGACATGACATGCTTGCTACAACTGCAAGTGTTTATAGGTTAACTTGTGTAGTCGGCTGCAGTAAACTGCAATTGTCGCTAGCAACGTGTCGCTAGTGTATCATAGCTCTTAGGTCATGGAATATTCTGCGCTTTCAATTTCTTGAAAATAATGTTTCATTATTATGTTTTAATTACACAGTCCTTTAAAGACAAGACAAGCAACAACATGCACATTTTTCCGTTGAAAATGATATTTTATCATACAAAAACAACTGATAAGATGAAATTAGCTCATAGGCGAGAATTTGTAAGTAAATATTTATTCAGAAAGAACATGACTTCTCACATAAATCAACATCTCTCACAATAATATTATTAATATGTGTGTTAGATATTAATATTATATCATACTACATATTGTAAATATTATGCCACATTGAGTATAATGCTGGGGTTAACATGTAGCCAATCAGCACCCTGATCTTATTTCACTCGGATGTAGGTACATGCAAATTCGGAAGCTCCGTTTTGATTTTTTAATATTGATAAGTCCGTGAGCTATTTTGTCGCGGAAAAAAAGCAATTATTCTAATCGGAAAGGCTTCCGATTAGAATAATTGCTTTTTTCGAATTGAAATATTAAAAGTAACCGATCGGAGAATTGCTAAGATTCAAGTCGAAGGAAAGGCAGTTTCCGAATCCGAATGTGCTTTCGAATAATTGAGAATAACCTGCAGGTCACCAATGGGGATTACCGAAAGCTTGGCCGGCAGAGAGCGCTATTGTTTGTTACGCCGGCTCCACATGTTGGCCCCAATATAGGCCCCAACGCTACTCGTCCAACGTGTGGATCTAGAAAATGGCATTGGTCCCAACGTTGGGGCGAGCGTTGGTAGTTGGCCGGCTCGTGTCGGTTTCATCAAAGGAATCTGCGCCAACGCTCGCGATCTGTCCACACGTTGGCGCTTTGCTCAGTTCTGTTGCAACACGCAGCGAGTGCGTACGTCGAGCGAGAATGGCTTCCTCATCCACAAAATCGCCACCGGTACTTGTACTATTCATTATTCTGTGCCACCGGCATGGACAAATGAAAAAGTCATAGAACTTTATCAAGCACGTCCAATAATTTAATTTTATTTAATTTCTGTATCGGACATCTTCACATTGGCCCTGACGGGACACAACTAGTTTATTAGCCAACGTGTGTACGCCTCACCGAATGTGCAGTCCAACGTTGGTACGAGCGTTGGGACCAACGTGTGGAGCCGGCCTTACAATTGTTACTTGTTTTAAAGTGACAAAGACGAAGTACCTAGTTGCTTGTTTATAACGGGTAGACTTGCATTGAATAACGGGCTACTACGGAATCCTACACTGCGCGTGGCCCGACACCTCCTTGGCCGGTTATTTATATTTGTTTTATCATCATATTTGAACCAATTTGCACAAAAACCTTGACAAATTATTTACCTAAACTGTCCTCAAGAATCACTGTACCGTACCTATTGGGGAAAACCGCATGACAATCCGTTTAGTAGTTTTTGAGTTCATCGCGAATAAAGAGAAGGGAGTGCAATTTCTGTACTTGTACTATTCATTATTCTGTGCCACCGGCATGGACAAATGAAAAAGTCATAGAATTTATTGAACTTTATCAAGCACGTCCAATAATTTAATTTTATTTAATTTCTGTATCGGACATCTTCACATTGGCCCTGACGGGACACAACTAGTTTATTAGCCAACGTGTGTACGCCTCACCGAATGTGCAGTCCAACGTTGGTACGAGCGTTGGGACCAACGTGTGGAGCCGGCCTTACAATTGTTACTTGTTTTAAAGTGACAAAGACGAAGTACCTAGTTGCTTGTTTATAACGGGTAGACTTGCATTGAATAACGGGCTACTACGGAATCCTACACTGCGCGTGGCCCGACACCTCCTTCGCCGGTTATTTATATTTGTTTTATCATCATATTTGAACCAATTTGCACAAAAACCTTGACAAATTATTTACCTAAACTGTCCTCAAGAATCACTGTACCGTACCTATTGGGGAAAACCGCATGACAATCCGTTTAGTAGTTTTTGAGTTCATCGCGAATAAAGAGACAGACGCGGCGGGAGACTTTGTTTTATAATATGTAGTGAAGCATTGTTTAGGTTTTTGTCGAATTTTTTAAAGATTCTGTGAGGTACCTACCTGTTTTAGGATAAGTTGTTTCATATTCGGTTTCTTTGAAGTGTTAACTACATGACCTACCTCGAAAATCGCTTCATTTAAAATTGTATCTTCTCAGTGCTTTTCTATCAACTTTGCTTTTCTAACGACTTTTTCTATCAATTGGAAATTTGTGTTCACCTAGTTCTTCACACCCAAAAGCTACACAACTACCCATATTTTACATTTTCATAATTTCTTTGTAGATTGACAGTTCTTCTGTAACATACATTTGGCACCCTCTAGTCGGAACCAATTGACAGTTTTCTTCCCCATTGTCCAGAATTATATTTTGTGCCTATCAGAATGTAAAGACAGTTATTTTGGTCTGTTTGTCCGTCTGGAATTCCCAGGATTTGTCCTATTTCTGAGGGCATCCAGTGGTCTTTCAGTAGAGTAGTAAAAAACTGACTTTTTGAGTCAAAGGAATTACAATAAATTATAATAAAAGTAATTTTATATTAGTAAGTTAATGTACTATTAAAGTATAATATATGCATATATCCAGAGATATGGCGATAAAAATATTAACATGTTATTTAAACTGACTCACGTGGCAATATGGTTTTATAGTCCTTAAATAATTTCTAGCGTCCAACTGAAACTGGTTTTTCAGCCGAAACCAAAACTTATTAAAAATATTTAAAATTATGATTATACTTTTACTTTATTACGGTACTTAAGTTAAATGTTTTTTTAACATTTATTTGCATATATATCATATACAGTAAAATTGTGTTAAATAAAATGAAAACAGTATCGTTTAAAAACTAAATAATATTGTATAAAAACTAAAAAGAACCGACTTCAATGCCGCGCTATATTATTATTATTCATTTTCAGTACCAATTTTGAGATGTATCTCAATATCTCTGGAGATACATAAACGACGAAGTTATCCGCGAACAAACATAAAAAAAAATAATATATATATATATATACGGTCGAATTGAGAAACCTCCTCCTTTTTTTGAAGTCGGTTAAAAAGAACCGACTTCAATGCCGCGCTATTCATTTTCAGTACCAATTTTGAGGTGTTTATCTTCATATATATATAGGAGACACTTATCAGACCTCGATAAAATTACCATGGTACCACACTTGGGATATCTCCTTTCCAACAAAAAAAGATTAACCAAAATCGGTTCATAAACAACAAAGTTACCCGCGAATAAACATAAAAAAAACATAAAAAATATATATATACATATATACGGTCGAATTGAGAAACCTCCACCTATTTTTGAAGTCGGTTAAAAAAAAACAATAATTCTTTCTTTTTCCTTTTTTCTTTTTTTTAAAAAGCTTACTAGCAATGTGTGTTGCACCTTACTAGTATTCTTGTTCAACCCTCCAACTAAGCTCAATATGCTTGTGTCTGGTGTGAGTTCACATCAATAGTGCAATGGGTGACGTTCGAACTCACGACCTCTCGATCGCCAGTCCTACACCTTATCCATTGGGCTATTGCCATTTTTGAATAATTAAATTCATTACAAATATAATTTTTTTTATAGCTGAGAAGTTTACCGAACGACACACGAAAATTGACGAACACTCGAGTTTCAGCGGGATCAAACATTTCGGCAATATTCGGAAAAAAAAGCAGTAAGCAAAAAAAATTTACACATAACGTATTGATGGCATTTGATCCTGTTTCTTATAATGAACGACAATCTCTTTTGGATGAACTGGTTGATGAGTTTGACATACCTTCTGAGGTCTAAAAAATTTTACAGGCTTTAAAAATATAAGTGCAATTTTTTTTATATGCCAGATAGGCAAGATAGTGGTCCAATGCTACCCTGGTCTGTAATGATATGTAAAAAAAAATATTTTGACATTTTCAAGGTAAAACGGTTAAATAAAACCGCACCTTATAGTTAAGCGATTCAAGCAAGTCATCCGAACCACTTGCTGCTATATTCAAAGCTACTAAGTACTGCTAGTGGCAGGATAGTTCTTTTTATATTGAGCTATTAGGTGTATGTTAAAACGATCTCAACTGCAGGGCCAACAAACAATGACTAAAGATCACTGAACTGAAGATTTAAGTTTGGCAGAACAAAACGCATCATACATTTTGTGTTTCTTGACTGTGCTACTTAAAATATAATAACGTCATCAATGTAAAAAAAAAGTTTTCTCAGAACAAACAAAACTCATCATAAACAGTTTCTCTATGGTCAAATAATGTGACTAAATTGTGGTGGCCCTATCACTACACTTAATGAAGTTGACGTGAAAGTTCCATACAAAAATATATAAAATATTTGAAAATGAATTTCTGAAAAACTATAAGGCTGAGTTGCACCATCTTACTGAAACTATAACAAAAGTCAAAAATCTGTCAAACTCGATATGAAATTACCAGTCAATAGTTATAGTTACAGTTAAATTAAGATGGTGAAACTCAACCTAAGTCTCCACAGTCTAGAACTTTGCAGAAGGACTTCTTAGATTCATATATTTGCAGCATAAAGTTCTGCTCTCCCAGTTCAATGGTCCACATACTATAGTTCATCCCTAATATATGCTATACTCCTCAATTAATCTATTTAAATATTACCTTGCTTTACGTTTCTCCAGAGATTGTGGTTTGTCTACATCATACACTGGAATCTCCATGTATGTGGTGTCTACTGTATTGGTAGTGCTGCTATATGATGCTACATTGACTTTCCTCAAAGTACTGAAGGCCTGAAATTTGTAATTCATGTTTCAAAAAATGTAATCCCTTTAAAACAGTGCATGTTGCTCATTTCGCACAATTAATCTTGTATTAGGTATGTCTCTGTACGCCAGCTATGGCAATACACTATAGGTCGTTGGGTTGACTGTAGATTTTGTTTATAATAGGAATTTATTCTAATAATAATTTAATAAAAAATACTGTGTTTTACGTAACATGTGGATTGTGGTGTGTATGTTTATGCTCCTGTTGATAGAAAGCCCATTTCTAATTACTTACAGAAATCAGTGTCCGAGATCGCAACATGTTTAAATGCTCTGGAAAGAAAAGTGAAGTGAATAGGTGAATTTATTACAAACAAGAACTTTAGCTATTAAATATGTATTTTTAGGTGGAAAGCGAGAGCCGAGAGCTTCCCTTTTTTTAGGATTTTCAATTTTGTGTGAGTGAAGTGAAGTGAAATAAAAACAAGCTCAAGCTGGCTGCTGTCATTAGCTGTCAAGTCAAACATGAATTGACATTATTGATAATTCTGAACTCTGACAGGACACATGACAGACGTCAGTGTGTATCTTTGACTCATATCTGTGGTGTGTATTTCAGTCAGAGTCAAAAAGCAAAAGGTTTTGGCGGGAACGTGAAAAAGTGTGTGTGCTCACATTGTATATTTATTTTCCTAAAAATTGTGTTCTACCACGTGTTAAATATGTAGTACCATTAGGTGCCGGTTAATGTAGTGTAGAGAAACAGCACAATGTTGAAAAACGTGCTTTTTGCATTCTCACCAAAATTCCACTCAAAATCTTCAGTTAAGTTAAGTCCACATCTTTACTGAGGGTATGAGGCTATGACTTCAACTTGACCTGAAATGTGACTTTGATGTATCTGTGTGACTTGAATACCTACACTAAAACTTGATGAATTTTGATACTTCATCATCATCATAATCAGCCAGTGTCAGTCTACTGCTGGAGGTAAGATAAACCACTGAGCCCGATCTTTGGCTCATTGGGAGGAATATACCCTAATTGCCACGCTGGGCTGGCAGGTTGGCGATCGCAGGACGTAGCTCCTGGCACCGGTGACGTTGCTACCCGTCACCGGCCTGTACGTAGAGGGAGCCTGTCTATGGGCCTGTAGTATTTAGCTATGTCCTACGGTATACACCATAATTTGAAGTGTTCATACCGCCATTTGTCGGTCGCCAGTATATTAATTTGTATTGTATATTAATATTTGACACTGGCTTAATACACTAATTGTGTGGAGCCATAATAAAACTTAAAAAAAGTACTAATAAAAAAAACAAAGCGGTTTGGTTTCCATGGAAACAGACAGAAGTTTTCGCACAACAAATGCCGGTTTGTGTCATATCAAGTCAAGAAGCTAAATAAAACTATTTTATCTTAGCAAAGAAGAGAATACAATTTGCTAGTTTGTGTATTGCACATTTGCCATATATATTATTCTGTGAATCCTCTATTTTGTCGTAAAAATGATGATGCGTACTGATGCAGATATGATATAATTCGCCATGAATTCTACTCGCGTCTTTATATTGACTACTCTTGGTGAGTACGAGGTTTACTTTATGTCTAAAAACTTTGAGTAAGTACCTCATACCTAATTTAAATAGTTCCTTTCCCTAATAGTTAGAATTAGAGCAAATTGTAAAGTTATTAGAAACTGAATAGATAAACTGCGTATATGCAAAATATATACAGACTTTAGCTTGATGGTGTTTAAAATTTCGGATAACTCAGCGAAGCGAAACGATTGTCAACATGTCTTTATTCAGTGAGCGGCAGGCCGAAGCGTTCCACCAGTGGTTATAATACAAAAAGCTACCCTATCTAGGTTGTATCCAATACCTATCTACATACCTGGATTTGGCCTTAGCCACAGAATAAATACTAGTAAAAGAACCTTAGCCCAGAATTTAACTCACAATTCAAATTTTCCAACTAGATTAATGTTTCCCTAGAGTTTTTATATACTACCTACCTACTGATTGCCGAGCATTTATATTAATGTAATAATTATATGCAAAAAGCTTTCAAAAATGTGTTTAGCTTGTAAAGTGTTTTTATTTTATTACTATGTAATGTATATAGGCTTAACATATTTCTTTTTTCAATTTGAGCTCCCTCTGCACAAAAACTATGCTCAGACTGAAGCTTTTTTTTTTTTAATTTTTTTTTAAATTGGCACTCGAGTGCAGTTTTCTTTCTTCCCACTTATGAAACAGGGCTCAAACTCCAAAATATCACGATTGAGGCATATGACTCAATCGATGTTACTGTATTTTCGGCCTTACGGCATATATCTTAATTTGATGACAAAAGCTTAATTAACCTACCTCATGCTAGAAATGTACAATGTTATTACTATTTGAATAAAGATAAATTTAAATTGTATCGAATATGTTAATTTCTTTGAATACCCAACTAATATTGTATAATTTTCTTCCAGAGCACTTTTATAATAAAACCAATCTGAAATTAGATGACAAGTCCGAGGATATCTTATTAAATTTTGTCAATGATTCCCAAAGGTTATTGATTCAAAGCCAACTGAATACTGAAGAAAATGTGTTACTACATCCACAGGTATAGTTATGATTTCAATTTTTTTTTTAATTTATCCGGGATTGTTTTTATTTAAGAATGTATTTATGTATAGGCATACATAAATACACTTATGTTAATAATATAATTATTAAAATCTATAATTCTATTATATGCTTTATGTAATACCATTTTCTTAAAGTTTATTTTCTTTAAGCAAGAAATAAAGTCCTCAAATTTCTCTTATTCAAACTGAGCGAATACAAGTCTAAATTTGGCAAACAGCATAAGTTATTGTTATGTGGATGTTTTCCTATAGATAGATAGGTAAACTCTTTATTGCCACACGAAAGATTCAGACACATATAACTGTATACAGTTGATAACTGTATACAGTGCATCTACATATACAGCAAGAGGCCATGGCTTCTGCACTCAGGATAAAATCAACTGATCAGTGGAAGAGCACAGGACATATCACAAATCACTGTAAAATACTCGGTAAAGCAACAATGATAATCCCGGAAGCTATTAAGGGTATGGACAAGATAGCAAACACACACCTGGATGGTAAAAGGTATGAACTTATCACGGCAGACAAGCAGCCGACAGAGATGCAATCTTCCCTATCCATAAAAATAACATGGATGCGGCAAAAAACAAAACTGGAGCAGGCTGTGGCTATTATTCACGGGAGCTGAGACTCTCAGAATCTAAAGTGCTGAATAAAACTGTAACAGTATTGCAAGCGGAAATGATGGGTCTTTTACTAGCTGCGCGAGCAACAATCTCCATAGACCCTAAGAAAATAAGGAAAAACCAAAAACAAGAAGTTAAAGCAAGCCTTGAGTTCATAAAATGATTAAAGAGAAAGCTGTTAAACATAAGCACTGGAAACGTCACAGTGACCCTGTTGATTAAGTTGAATTTTCAGAACTTAGGCTTAGAGTTAAACTCTTAGAAGATACATGTTACAAAAATTACTTAGACTTTGCACAACAAAATATTAAAACAAATCCTAAATTTTTCTGGACATATGTTAAGTCTAAGCGGGGTCTTAAATCTAACTATCCAAAAATAATTAATTACAATAATATAGAAGTAAATAATCAACAAGACATCTGTAATTCCTTTAACGACTTCTTTGTGAAAAACTTTAAGAAAAATAACCACTCTTCAGAATATAGTATAGATGAAGGTAATACCACTAATTATGTACTTCATGACATCGTAGTAATAGGGATTTTGTACATAAATTACTTCAAAGTTTAGGTACATCGAAGGGTGCGGGTAGTGATACTATCCCCCCATTACTATTTCCACGATGTGCAGATACTTTATCTGAACCTTTGACCGTTATCTTTAACAAATGTTTTATTGTTCGTTTGTTGTTTATGAAACGTTGGTCTACTACCACTAACCTTGTTCTATTCTCAAACAATGTTCTAAAGGATATTGACGGTGGAGGTCAAGTTGATGTTATCTATACTGATTTCAAAAAAGCATTCGACCGCGTCGATCATGTAATCATATTACGCAAGCTACAACAGCTCGGAATACATGGAAACCTATTTCGCTGGATAACATTTTATCTTCAAAATCGATGTCAAGCAGTAGTAGTTGGTGGCTGCCGTTCAGACTATGCTGACGTCACCTCGGGCGTACCCCAAGGGTCGAGTTTAGGACCCCTCGTATATGCGGCCTATCTTTATGATATCCATAAATATAATAACCATTCAACATTTCTGATGTATGCAGATGACACAAAAATTTATCTTAAAATTAACAATCTTATAGATTGTTTAAAGCTGCAAAGCGATCTAAACTCTTTAAGTAATTATTACAAAGATAATCACATTGACTTGAATGTTGATAAATGTTTACATATGTCTTTTACTCGTAAAAGGAATCCCATTGACTTCACATACGTCATAAGTAACAATAATATTAATAAATCTAATTTTGTTAAAGATCTGGGTATTACATTAACTCCAAAATTTGACTACTCTGATCACATTACAAATATAGTAAATAAAGCATATAAAGCATTGGGATTCGTGTTGAGAGTAAGCAAACCTTTTTCGGATACCGCATGTATGAGGGCCCTATATTATTCATATGTCCGTTCGACTCTTGAATATTGCAGTAATATATGGAATCCATATTTCACTACCTATATGAAATTAATCGAAAATGTTCAGGTTAAATTTCTAAAACATCTAAGCTACCGTAAAAATATCAAACCTAGTGATTATAATGAATCCTGTAGTTTACATAAAATTATGTCACTAGAAAATAGAAGAACCTTGCTTGATATGTTGCTTTTACATAAAGTCTGTAATAAAGAAATAGACAGCAAAGAAATAAGCGAGTTGATTTTACGCTTTAATATTCCTGGTATTCGAACACGGCATTGCACCTTGTTCTCAGGTGCTCCTGCACGAACAGGATATGCAAAAAATGCAGTAGTGTACAGATTACTGGACACATACAACAAAAGGTTTGACAACATTGATATTGATATTTTCTGCTCCGCCAAACAACATATAAAAAAATCAGTATATGATGTCTTATCTAACAACGGCCAGTAGGAATACACACACACATATACACACACACACACGAACACACACACACACAAACAACCCTATTTATATGTATATAATTTAACTAATCATTATCTCTTATATACAATTAGTCACCTAGCGCTGTAGGTAATTTAAGTAATAAAATGTAAGCTTAGAAAATGTTAATCCTCTTTTGGCTGTAAATGTAACCTATGTATACCTATTTTACTATATTTTTTTAAGAGCTGTCGGATTATGTAAAGAAATAAATAAATAAAATAAATAAATAAATAAATCACAGACAGTGCTGCAACTATATACACACTTAGAAGACCGACAACAAGGTCAAAAGTATTGGCAGAATGCCACAAAACTCTTCAAACACTAGGAGACACATACAACATCAAGGTAAAATGGACTAGAAGCCATGCATCGTGTTCAGGTAACATTGAAGCTGACAAACTTGCAAAAGAAGGGACTAAACTACAGGTAAGCGACGACACAATGGGCCTCTGTAAACCATCATCTATGGAGGTAATAAACCTATTGCGTCGCCACACTGAGAAACAGCAACAAAATTTGTGGGACAAGAAGTCAGACTGCAAACTCACAAAAGCCGCTCTGCCTAAGTTAGATAGTAAAGTAACCAACAAACTGCTTAAGCTACAGCGGCAAGACCTTCGTCTCATAGTGGGCCTTATCACGGGACACTGCAACTTAAACTATCATCTTCATAAAATAGGGGCCACGGACAGTCCTCTATGTAGAGGATGTATGCAGGAAAACGAGTCTGTGGAACATGTCATGTTCTAATGCACAGTCCTAGAAGACATAAGGGTCACGGTTGACTTGCACGGCCGTGGCATGGATGCAGGACACCAGCAACTGCCGCAACGATTACTACCACCCTCATCGTCAACATCATCACTGTCTGTCTGCTTTTGGCACAGCTACACACACACACTTACCATTTTCCATCATGCCATCTGCTTCGACATCATCAACACCATCACCATCTACTTCACTAGGAGCGCTATGCCAGCGACCCCGGGCCTACCTTCGCTTCATAAAAGAGCTGGGTTGGCTTGGTTAGTCGCTGTCAGGGGGGAATTCACAATACACCCCAAGCGGGACGTCAGTACAGGACATATCGCCCCCACCTCAAATTAGAATTAGAATTAGATCATACTGCATAAACTTTAAATTCTTAGCTACGGCTTAGGACAACTCCCATCGAAGCAAAGAATCTTCTGGATTGAATTTTAATCAATTATGTGCTTGAGCGTGTTACCCAAAAGTTGCGGGTTCGAGTCCCGCCAGACGGCGAAATGTCGAGTTTTGGCGATAATGTAAAAAAATATAAAGTGAAGATAACACTTAAAGAAACATAATAATTAAATTCTTTCTTTCAGATCCATGATTACAGAGACAAAAGCTTGATATTCTACAAGAACTCAGCACAACAGTTAGTCAATGATGATGAGGTGACTGTGAACAACATAAATATCATTACTTTGTCTAAAAATCCTGCTGAGTCCCTCTACTACATATTGAGACAGGTTTACTCGCCACTGCTAACTGCTGTAAGTATTGTGTTCAGTATTGTATATTATGAACTTAATATTTAGCTTACTGTGCTGTGCTGTACTGCCGCCGCGGCTTCTACCACATTAGTGTTTAATTGTTAATCCAGGTATTATTTATGTAGGTATGTCCTCCGAACTCTTAACAACCCATAACAACTGATAACATTATTTTGATCAAAGGATATGCTTGTATAATAAGCTCATATCTATGAATAATAATAATTATTAGTATACTCATTCTTTTTAGGGTTCCGTACATCAAAAGGTAAAAAAGGAACCCTTATAAGATCACTTTCTTGTCCGTCCGTCTGTCTGTCTGTCCGTGTGTCACCACCGATTTTTCAGGAACGGGTTGAGTCGGTAGCAAGTTGACATTTATACCAGATACTACAGAATACCAGGTCTAAAGTCCCTATTGGGTGTATAAAAATCAAGGTCTTGAGTCAACACGATAAAAATATATGGGGAAATTTAGATTTTTGCGAAAACTTGTAAGTTCAAAATTTACCTTAATTTTCAACTTTTTTTATTGTTTATATTGTTTTTTATTGTCAATTTTGGTCAAAAGCAAGGTCTTACAGCACAAATAAAGGAAAAAATCCAAAAAATAAAAAAGTTAAAAATTAAGGGGTGTCCCCACACATACATAGTTTCGCCAATTAAGATAGGCCTCTGAGTTATATGAGCGCTCATACAATTCAGAGGTCTAGCTTAATTAGTACCTACCAACGTTGGCACGGAAGCCTCGGTGGGCGAGTCCAACTCGACTTAGCCGGTTTTTTCTGGTGTAGTGTGTCTTAGGGGTCGTCTGATGGATGAGTATCTTCAGAGATATCTAGATGTTAACACCACACACCGTGGAAAATGACTCATGCAATACGTTAAAGTTAGTTTTTTTAATTTTTAACTTATATATTATTATTTATAGTACCTTTTGTTTATTTTATTGTAGGAGAATGATGTGTACTCAATTAAGCTTCAAAAGTACCTTGGCGACTTGGAGTCTATTCTCAGGACCCTAGCACATGGGAAAGGAGACTCAAATACTAACAGTAAGTCAATTATCAAACTATGTATGAATTAAAATTTGTGAGCAGAAATCGTAAATAAACATGTACTTAAAAGCGCCTGATGTTTTTATATAACTCCCAACACACAAATCCTACTGACCCCGAAAATCTTTACGATTTTCATCAACATCAGCCTGATGTAAATTGTTAAACACAATCCAAAATTTCATCGTACCGACGGGATCAGCCTGATGCTGGACTACCATAGCACATGTTGCGTATTAATTAATTTTTCTCATTATTTCCAACATCTAAAAATAGATAAATTCAGTAGCGCAACTCCTTCTGCAGTTGATTATTCTGCCTAGCCTTAGGCTATTCCAATTTTATGACATTTTACATATTACACAATAATCGCAACGTAAAATCTCCTGGGATCCAGTGGCTTTATTGCTTTATTGCCGAATGCCGTAAGAACTAATAAATGAACGGAGTAAGAGAGATGCAGCAATATACAGCCTATACCTGCGTTCTCTCATTTCATTCATCACAATCACAATCAGTGTTTAAAAATAAAGCTACCGCATGTGGTACGAACATTATTTCAATGACTCGCCTGACTTGCTACCAAAAGCTAACTTACCACCATCAACAAAAACCTAACGGTGGTCTAGCAGTGCAACCCTTGAGTGTCCGACCATTTTAGGCCTAGCGTGTTCACCATCCTCGACCACACCATCGCTTACTACTAGACTAGATAAGCTCCAGCTTACGTAGTATATAAAATATGGCAACTGGAGCCAAAGAGAATATAAATTATCTTTGGCTCCAGTTGCCATATTTTTTTTCATTATTGACTCACAAATTTCCACACTTTTGAGGGCCCAGTGGTGTAGTGGGAGAATGGTCGGCTATGAAGCCAGAGGTACCGAGTTCAATCCCTGCCTTGCACCAATGACTTTTCTATAGAAAAAAATATGTGCGATTTTCACAATGGCCCCTCTGGTGAAGGAAAAACATCGTTTAGAAATCCCCAGCCCCGCATGGTGGTAGGACACTATCTAGTATCCGCCTGGCCAGCTAAAACCCTCAAGTTAGAAAATCTGTCGCCAAAACATCTAATGTGTTCCGGCAGATATCCTTGAGAGCCAGTTTCCATTCGAGGCCTAACGTGCTATACCATCTTCGACCGCATCATTACTTACCATGAGGTAAGATATCTAGCCTACATAATATTTAAAAAAAAACTTTTTACAGTTATCCTGTCGATAGAAGATGAATTGGAATACTGGAAGAGTGTTATGCAAAAGAAGGAAGCCAATAAAAAAGAAAGAGAAGCTGCAGCCACATTCTGCGATTTATTCCAAGATGTGTGTGAAGAAATTAAGTAAGCTTTTGTTTTTATCTGTACAGATAAAGGGTTTGTTTCAGAATCTGAATGAAAAATAGCAAAGCCACCTGTTGGCACCATTACGGCTGTCAATGTCGATGCTTAAATACATATATGCAGCATTTTAAACTTTAAGTTAATAAGTAGCTGAGAAAAAAGAGTATCGCTGAAATGCGCATTTGAGCTAATCTACGAAACACAATGCATGGATCAACACATGGACGCAAAAGAAATACAATCGTGAAGTGTTCGTGCATTCTTCTTACATCTCTCTTTCTGTATTCTGCCCTCATAACTGCAGTAATAGCCCCAATAGTGGGGCCCCATTTCTAGAAAAAAGTCAATATCCCAAAAATGTCGATTACTGCAGTTGAGTTATGAGGGCAGTATTGTCAGCTGCTATTGGTCGAAGTCATTCTAAGCTGTAATTGGTTAAGTTTTGTTTTGACTTGGCTGAATCAAAGCTAAAACCTAGTTGCCTATTATAGTAAACACGATTATAAGTATGTAATATTTATATTCGTCTTATATCCCTAGATCGTCTGATTATAGAATATGATGATGAATAAAATTAGGCAGTTCCGTGGCACATTGTCCGAAATGCATTCGACAGATAAAAATAAATGAATATTAAAAACTTTTTTAAACACAAGATTTTATACGATTTTATATTTGTTACGACGTAATCATGTATTATGGAATTTATGGAAAGTACTAATGACAACAATAAATATATATGTATATATATATATATATATATATATACATACGGAGCCGGTGCAACTGACCCTTAGATTGAATAAATCGGCTACAATAGAATCGTAAAAGCTTCCTTATTCTATCAATTTTAAAAATACTGATTCATTTGTTACAGAGTTGTTCAATCGAGTAACATGAGTGAGATGCGCGAAGCAGCCGAGAACATCGGAGGTCTGTTGGACGATGTGTGGCGATTTACCTCGGTACCATACTCGCAGACTAGGATGATACACGTTTTTGATATCATTGGTATGGATTGTGATGAACTAGTACTGGTTAAAAATAAATCTTTTTGCTATTTCACAGTTCAGCAGGCCTATCACGAAGTTTGATAGGGATTGAAATGAACGAAATGACAGAGATGGAACTATACAGCCTACATAGCTGTCTCCGTTATTTAGTTCATTTCGTTCATACAATAATCAAACTTTGTGATGGCCCGCTGGCTGTGTACGAAAATTCAGCCAAATCGGTCAAGTGGTCAAGTGAGGTTTCAAAATAATTTTGAAAGTAACATTATCAGTCTGTCTGTTATCTTTTCGTTCTGATAATGTTACTTTCAAAATTATTTTCTTTCCTAGACGATGAATTGAATTAGAATGAAATGAAGCGGTTTTGATTTTGTTAAATCTGATAGAGTAGCATTTGACCACTATCTCGCTGGTGGTAAGTAATGATGTGCAGATTTTCTCCTTGATGGTGTTAAGCTACTTATTCAACGACTTCCAAAAAGAAGGAGGTTCTCAACTCACCTGTATGTCTTTTTTTGTGTGTATGTTACGCGATTACTCCGTCAATTCTGAACCGATTCGAATGATTCTTTTTGTAATCGATAGAGTATGTTTCCGAGGTGGTCCCATTTTATTTTCATCGAGATCTGATAAGTATCTAAAGAGATATGACGATAAACGTCTCAAACTTGCTATTGAAATTGACTCGCGGAGCATGGAAGTCGGTTGTTTTAGTTTTCAAACTATCTTAATTATGGTAATAAAATATATAAAGCTCCTACCACATGTGGAACTCCTTCCACCTGTGAGATTTATTCTTGTTTGTTTGCAAAGAGACTTGATGAGTGTTCTTAGCTAAGATTCAAAGACAAATTTTTCTCGCCGTTTGTATCATCATATTTCTGATGAGGTTATAAGAACAAATTCCACATAGATACCTATTTCAACGGTATTGAAAGACCACTTGACAACGGTGACCGCTTCGCATCAGGTGGGGCGGTTTGCTTGTTTGCTACCTTTATCGTAATAAAAAAAACTGGCCAAGTGCAAGTCGGACTCGCACTCGTAGGGTTCCGTAACACAGTTAAATATTCCATAACTATGATTTTTACTAAATGATTGACTTTGAGAAAAAATGATGTTAGGAACCTCAATGTCATTTTTGAAGACCTATCCATAGACACCCCACAAGTATAGGTTTGAAGAAACATTTTTTATTTGTTTCAGTTCCATGTAAGGGATGCCCCCCCTTAAACTTTTATATTTTTTATTTTTGTATAAAAATCGGAAAGCGGTTCACAGAATACATCTACCTACTAAGTTTCAATTCTGTAGTCCTAACAGTTTCGGAATGTGACATACGGACGGACAGACAGACAGACATTACGAATCTATAAGGGTTCCGTTTTTTGCCATTCAGCTACGGAACCCTAAAAAAGTGCGTGTGTCAGCTCCGACGTACGGCTGAAGTGTACTCTTATTATTTTGGTTAGGGTCAAGGTCGAGGTAGTCAAGGTCAAGGTCAGGGGGCTAAATATGAAAATCGTTCCTAAGGAGTAAACTCCAGTATACTTTGTATAGATACACATACATAATTTTGAAGTGATAAGTGCGCAAAAAAAACGTTACGTTACGCCTCACTTTTAATTAACGCTTGATTTTACACTTGTTTTTTTTTATGACTCTGATGGAGGAGTTGGAGAACGTGATAAGGGAATGTTGTGGTGTGGTAGAAGATGTAGTGACAAAGATAGAGAAAGGGATGCTTAGATGGTTTGGACATCTAGAGAGGATGGATGAAGAAAGATTGACGAAACAGATTTACGAGACGTGTGTGAATGGGCCAGTTGGTAGAGGCCGTTCTAGGCGAACGTATCACGACCAGATCGGAGACGTTTTAAAAAAAGGCCAACTCAAAAGTACCTATAACCGGCGAGCATGTATGAAGACACTCATGAAAGTGGAAAAAGCGAAGGAGCTATGTCAGGATCGTAGCATGTGGAAAGAAGTAGTCTCTGCCTACCCCAACGGGAAAAAGGCGTGATTGTATGTATGTATGTATGTTTACTCTTCATAAAATGTTCATACCGCATATGCTAAATATTAAATTCGTTTCTTAAGGAGTAAACTCCAAAAAAGATCAGTTGGTGTCCTTGACCTGATGCTGGAGCATTTCTACGTAGTACTATTAATTATTCTGTGGCATTTCCTGGAATCTGCAGGATACCAAACTCCGCGATGTGGCAAATTCTCTTATTGTTGGCAGCGTGTCCTGCATGTAAGTATACCCTACTTACATGCAGGACACAAACATTCTAGCAAGACCCAATGAAATAATCTTAAGATAATATATGGAAGCAAACATTTAAACCTGCGACAGAAAATTACTCGTATGGAACGTGTTGTCGATTCCAGTTGAACAAAAAAAAAATTAAAAATATTAGAAAAATATCAATATCTTCGTTACAGGCCACCTAATATGTACATCTGTGCAAAAAACAGTGTCGACCTTAGATATCTGGAGAGTGGATACTGAATTTAAGGATTATGAGATACTGACACTTCTCTCCGAAGGTTTGAAGGTCATACAAACCTGGACAAGTGCCTGTAAGACCCTCACAGAGACTTATTGGCCTAACTATGCCCTTCACACTTGGGAAGGAAAACCTTACGTGCCGCTGTTTTGTCAGAAGTTTGAAAACAGGCTTAGAGAGGTAAGACGATTATAAATAACGACTATTATAGGTACTCGCTACTATTTTTTTATTACTAATTTTGAAATAGTATTTTTGTCGAATGGCTCGATCTAGGTTGTGTGCATGTCCGATGCACTTCATAATAAGGGAGCTGACGTAGCGAGATCACGATGACTATTGAGAATGAGATTCGTTACAACTCCCGGCTTAGTAAGTTGCCAGGATACATGTGTACGGATAATGTGTACCCTGATCCTAAAATAGAATCCACATCCAACAGTAACTTCAAGCGATGCTCTGTGTCAAAAAACTGATAAAAAATACATGTAATAAAAGCTGGCCAAGTTCAAGTCGGACTCGCACTCGTAGGGTTCCGTAACTTCCGTAACACAGTTAAGTATTCCATAACTATGATTTTTCGCAACTACAAAAATAACTTTGTTTTTCATAGTGTTTGTATGAAAAACAAAGTTATCTTTGCGGTCGCCATATCTCAAAAACTGCTGGCTGTATCTCGTTCAAACCAATTTTCGTTGTTAGTTTTTATTGAGATCTACAGCATATATTTTTTTTAGATTTTACACTCCCATACTTTAAAAGTTAGAGGGGGGGGGGACACACATTTTACCACTTTAGACGCGCCTATCTTTCAAATGATTGACTTTGAGAAAAAATGATTTTAGAAACCTCAATGTCATTTTTGAAGACTTATCCATAGACACGTATAGGTTTGAAGAAAAAATTTTTTTTTTGTTTCAGTTCCATGTATGGGATGCCCCCCTTAAACGTTTATTTTTTTACGTTTGTATAAAAATCGGAAAGCTGTTCACAGAATACATCTACTTACCAAGTTTCAATTCTGTAGTCCTAACAGTTTCGGAATAAAATGGTTGTGACATACGGACGGACAGACAGACAGACAGACAGACATGACATGACGAATCTATAAGGGTTCCGTTTTTTGCCATTCGGCTACGGAACCCTAAAACCCTTAAGCGCGAGAAACTCAAATTACACTATTAAAGATAATTTTTAGTGGCTTTGCGTTTAGTGATAGTGACGTCTTCTGGATCATTCTGTATTCTGAACCCTGATCGAAGTTATATGTTACAGATTCATGACGTCAGGTCTACGTACAGTCAGCTAAACAAACTTCTCTCCAGAAATGAAAAATTGGAGTTACAGACTGATACGTTATTTGCTCCCTTCGAAAGTGAGTTATCATTATTATATTTTTATGATTATGGGTCGGCTAAAATTGGTACATTTTATTTCGAACTAGCAACGCCTCGCGTTTTTACCCGCATAGTTTTCGTTCCCGTGAGAATACGGGACATAAAAAAAACTTAGCTACTCGCTGATAATGTAGCTTTGCATTAGTGAAAGAAACAGGTCCAGTAGTTTTTGAGTTAAATCGTAACAAACAAACAGAAAATCAAATCTTTTCTATTTATAATATTAGTTTAGACAAATCTCAAATGTCACTGCAACTGTATAATGCTGAATTTGTTTCCAGATAGTAACGTTTGGATGTGTAACGGTGTCAATGTATCCTGGGAGACCGCCATGTCTAAGTTTGCGGCCAGCCTGCGACCTGCTGAGGCTAAGATTGCAGAAAAACTTAAACCCAGACTACACAATACTTCTACGAAACAGGTGAAAATACTTTTATTAAAACATACTTGAGTTTTAAAAGGGATTGCAAGCACTTGTCCAGTACGCATCAAGATGATAAGTGACGATATATGGTGATGGACGATTTGGATGAAATTTGCCACATAGGTAGTTTATAATCTGGATTAACACATAGGGTACTTTTTAGGGTTCCGAACCCAAAGGGTACCAACGTAACCCTATTACTGAGACTCCGCTGTCCGTCTGTCTGTCTGTCTGACTGTCTGTCCGTCTGTCACCAGGCTGTATCTCATGAACCGTGATAGTTAGACGGTTGAAATTTTCACAGATGATGTATTTCTGTGGCCGCTATAACAACAAATACTAAAAACAGAACAAAGTTAAAAATTAAAGGGTGTCCCCATACAAAAAACGTGTTTAATAAATAATATTAGCCTTTGTGATACCGTTCACTTAGTTGGTGTTAGAAGTTCGTTAGATATTCGTTAGATGGCGTTGTAGTTAATAAGCGTTTGGTATTGACACGGTAATATAATATAATATTACTTGTACTATTCATTATTCTGTGATAATATTATACTGCGGTTCGGAACCCTCCGTGTGCGAGACAAAAGTCTGACTCGCACTTGGCCAGTTTTTACTAGTACTTTTTAAAGACAGTTTCATCATCAGCCTATATTCTAGTCCACTGCTGGACATAGGCCTCTCCAATTGCACGCCCAAGAGCCCGATCCTCGGTAACTCTCATCCAGCTCTTGCCAGCCACCTTGCGGACATCATCGCTCCACTTAGTCTGAGGGCGTCCTATGCTACGTTTGCTGATTCGCGGTCTCCACTCAAGAACTCGTTTACCCTAGCGGTTGTCGGTTCTTCGCTTTAAGTAAAGACAGCTGTTTTTTTTTATATCATATAGGCTAGCGTTTGACCACTATCTCACCGGTTGGTAAGTGATGATGCGGTCGAGGATAGTAATGAATGTGATGAACTAAAACGCTAGGCCTAGAATGGGAACTGGCTCTCAAGGATAGCTGCCGGAACACATTAGATGTTTGGCGACAGATTTTCTAACTTGAGGGTGGTAGCTGGCCAGGTGGACACTAGATAGTGTTTTTCCTTCACCGGAGGACCACTGTGAATAGCGCACATACATTTTTCGATAGTTGGTGCGGTGCAAAATAGAGTATGTATTAACTAATTAATTAATCAAATTAACCAAAGTTTTAATTTCTATATCTCAATACTCATATAATTTCATTTGAGTAAACTGTAAAATCAGCTAAAGATCCTCAGATTTAAAAACGACGTGAACATGTACAGTCTGTACTACTGACTACTGACTGTAATGTAGAGTCTGTACTCTATCTCGGTAATTCTCTGCTCAGGTATAGTATTTCGGCACCCAAGATACAGGCATAGCCTAGTTTGGGGCCCATATGGGGTTGATAACTTAATGTACCTACTACCTCAGACTGTCTAATGTATCTAATGTTATAGTCATCGAGATAATATAATACTGCGTTTACTTAAAACCCTCTTAACACATAAACACTGTGCTAGTATAATTTGATATGTTAATTAAGAAAATGTATGTACTACTGTTATACAATCTGAAATAAAATATTCCGTTATATCGATATCTTTAAATACGATGTAATAACAGATGCTGTACGAGTTCATGCGGTACCGAGGTCTGATCCAACGGCCAGTGGTGAAGCGAGCGTTGAACAAGGAGTTGGAGACGTTCGTGACGTCACTGGAGGGCATGGTGCGCGATGTGCAGGCGCGGCTGGACGCGGACGCGACTGACGTCACCATGTACCAGCCGCCGGAGATGTCCGCCCTCGTGCATCAGATACAGTGGGCCAAGCAGACTGAGGCTAAGGTAATATATAGCTATTTCTATTATAATAGGGAATTTACTTGAAATCATTTATTTTGGAATCATTGTCGTTCTGGTATTGTATGTAAAATATTTTGGTTTCACTTTAGTATACCTACCATCGATTTAAGGGGGGAAAGGGTGGGGGTAGGAGGGGGAAGGGTAAAAACCCTCACCTTGAAGGAAAAGTTGCGGAGCCTCCCCCCTTCAAAAGTTATGAATATTTTAAGATTTTGAGGTTTAGTATAAAAGATTATCAATAATTAAAAGCTGGAGAGGATCAGTAGAAGGGAAGAGGGGGAGGTTGGAGGAAGACCCGGTTTTTTTTTAAATTTTATTGTTTATTTGCAACTTAGCACATTAAAAACAGAGTTTTAAAGGCTTATATATAAATTTATTCAATGGCTTACATAAAGAATGATATTAAATATGTTCGTTCCAGGTGAAAGAAATACAAATATGTGCCGAAAAGTATTTGAAAGAATTTGAGGGTAGCTCGGAGCTGTTGAAACTCGCGACACAATTGCTGAAAGATCTCAGGGCAATGTATATGCAACTTCACGAGGAGTGGGCCAGGGACTTGCAGGTAAGCTTTTAGTATTAACGTTTAATAAATAAAATACTTCCACGTGGAATAGGAGCATTTATATCGATGTTCCGATAAAATCTGCCCCATAACCTTACGGTGTTCTGGTAGCACACAGCCCTTGAGAGTCCAGACCATTCTAGGCTTAGCGTCTTTACATCAGCGCTTACCACCAGGGCTACCAGGTATAAAAGAGGTCAAACACTAGCCTATTAGATATATAAGAAGATAACTAATAATAGTCATATTTTTACTATGTGTTCAAAGTGATTTTACATAGCAAATTATATCCCAGATGATTATTGCTCTATTCTTTTCTACCCTATGTAGTATGTACCTATGTGCAAAGTTTCAGGCAAATAATTCAATCCGAAAACCGTAAAGAGGTAACAAACAGACTTTCACAGTTATAACATTGGTCTTAATGCAAATAACTACTAAAAATGTTTTTGTTTTGAGATATAATTATTTTTTACGTCCATGCAATAAAGATTTGGTGGGAATATTGTTCATAACAACAATATTCATTTACATAAACTCTAAAAGTCGCTAGATCCTGATAAGCTTTCTAAAGTACGTCTCAATGCTCATAACTTCAGACTATATTTTTGTTGTTGAAAATCTTTATCATTTAATGAAAACTTTGCAGAAGCTGTTTTTTTTAAGTTTTTGTACCATTTCAATTACTTAGAAACAAAACTGAATCTAAATAATATAATACGGCGTATAAGGCCTTAAAACTAAAACAGTGGAACACCTAAATATTTGCTTACTTATTTTTATCAGGCGCAAGCAAAGAACGGCCTGCTTCAACTATCGACCAACAAGCCAGTGGTAGAATTCAACGGATCCAGTAAGATGATGGAGGTGGTATTTAACCCGCGGCTGGCCTGGCTAGAGTTAGAAGCGCGTTCGCTCGCTGCAATGGGGCTACCCGCGCCGCCAGCCGCTGCAGCGCTTGACGGCATTGGTACAGCCCTGCAGCATGCCAGAGATTTGCAACAAGTGAGTGGATTAACTAACTGCTGATAGAATTCAAAGAATCCCCAAAGATTAATGGGACGAGTTTTTATCGTAAACGATTTTGACAGATCTCATAAAGTTTTCGGCATATTCTGGCTCCCTGATTGGTCTAAATTTAGTGAATTGTAGTAACCACTAGAGGCGCTGTACTGTCTTTCATGCAAAATTTGTTCGAAATACGATATCGAGTTTGGTATGAAAACTCGTACTAAGGGTACAGAGGTGTACATACTGAGCCGAAGGAACGAACGCTAATTGATTGACATAGAGTTATACGTCTGTGATATCCCATCGTTATACAGCATGATGACCACTTGCAGGTGAGGTTGGCTTGGAGCACTAAATTTTGATGCGCTCCCAAATATCCCAAACAAATACGCTCATTGCCAACTGTCAACTAATCTGCAAAATATATAAATTTAAGGGCAAGTTTTACTGATGACTGATAAGCGTTCCCGACCGACATCCAATTAGGAATGAATCTGTCAGATAACTAAAACTAAAATAACTAAAAATTGTTGTGTAATAACTAATGGTGAAACTAAACCTTTGATATTACAATAAGATTTCCCTTGTTCTTCTGGTTTCAAAAGGTTATGCGAATGCACTGGGTGTACTATTCCTGAAGCTGAATATTTCTTCTAGGTGGCATCATTCCATAACACGTTAGGTGAGCGAATGATCCCATCCACTCGGCCGCTGATGCTCCAAGCGGCGCTGGATCTCTCCTCTCTCGTTCAGAACCAGAAAGCGGTCTACTGGGACGATATCGAACAACTGGCTAATTATACGGACAAACTGAAGAAGGCAGTTCTGAAATTGGAATCTCAGGTAACTACATAATAGGCTGTCAGACTAAGCTTGTATCTACCTATTACATCAACATTTATGAATACACTAGCTGTGCCCCGCGGCTATGGCCTAATCCACAATATTGGCTATCCCTGTGAAAATTTTCAAAACCGTGAAGAAGTTCCAGACAAACAAATAAACAAACTGACTTTCGCATTTATAATATTGGTGTTGGTTATTATGAAATACATTTATAATTTATCGGTAAGCATGTGAAATATATTTACTATCTACAATAGGCATGACGACAGTATAAAAAAATCGAAGATTTGATGATTTTAGGGGAAAATACATATTAAAACAATTTAAAACACTAGTTTAGTTTTATATAAAAAATTAAGATTATTAAGATTTTCAATAAAATAAAACATTAAAATACTGTAATCGGCCATTTTGATTAAAACACCAATCACAGCGCATGACGTCACGCCTATGTCCTCCTATGAGGTTTTCTTGAAAATGTTATAAAATTTTTGAAAACCCATATGTATTCATTGTCACAGATATAATAGTTATTGCGTTATGTATGTCATTAACCTATGCGTGACGTCACAGCCGACGCCATGACACAAGTGAGCTGTTTTCGCGCACTATTGAAAAAATATTAGAAATATTGCTTTAAACTTCGTTAAACTTAAGTTTATTACCGAAATAAAGGTTTTTTCGTGAATAGTAAATGTGTTCCCACATTACGGAAGAGAATTTCAAAATCTTTCGTTACGCCTATTCTAAAAAAAGAATACACATTCGGCAATATTGATGCATCTAGCTTCTCTTGACAGAGTAATAATCTTCGTAAGGCGGCAGGAAAACTATGGGTGAGAGCAGCCGAAGATTGTGCTGAGAGGCATGCAACCGAAGAGGCCTATGTCCAGCTGTGAACTAATATAGACTGATGATGATGATGATGATGAATATTATTTAATTGTTTCCAGAACACTTACCTGACCAGTAATCACGTGGCAATCAAGAATATAGTAGAAAAATTGATGGACACTGAACTTCTGGCCAAACAGAATGAGTGGAAGAAAGGCGTTAAAGACATCAGGGACATTATTGAAAAGGTAACATTTTAAATACATGGAGGAACCATTGTTTCTTTTGAATTATTTTTTGAAGTCGATAAAATAGTAGCGATAGCCTATCTCAATCGGCTGTTAAAACAGCCGATTGAGATAGGCTAGCCTTGACAACGATCTCACCTCATACCCTTCCAAAAACCTAATGAGTAATAACTGTCACATTCACATCCATATCCACAATCCCTCCCCCTCCCCCCATCCGCAATCCACATAGAGCGATGAGGCTTGATCAAAATGGCATTTATCAAAGTCAAAGCACATATTCATTATAATATAGACAGATTGAAAATCTGCACTTACACACGTCAAATAACATTAAATAGATCATACCAATGATAATTATTCTAATATAAAAAAGCATAAGTTATAGCTTTGAATGTTGAAAAAAACAAAAGAATGACCTTCAATACAAACGTCGAACTTCATACTTAAAAAAAATTACGTGCTCTCCCAATGTATGTTTCAGTACTTCGGTTTTTTTTAAATCATTTTTAACAAGTCAAACGCTTGACTAGAATGAATTAAAAAAAAAACATAATAACAATTAATCTATATTGCAGGTAGAAGTGAATGGATACAAGAACACTGAACTCTGGCGGTCTCACTGGGACTGGCAGCTGTACAAGGCTCTCGAGTGTCAGTACATAAAGACGCTCCTCTCGTTGCACAAGCATTTCCCTTACGTCAAAGTTGATTTAGTTTTACGGTAAGTGATTGTACTTGTACTAAAATTTTTATAATAAGAAATTGATGAAAAGTTTTAATGCTTTTTGAGGTAAGATCAACGATCCAGACATCATGATCGCTATTAACTGAATTGTAAAAGGCAAAGATAATTATTGTTTGTATGCTTTTCTAATGCTTGCTTCCCACGGTGCGTAATTCTACGGATTATAACACGCAAGGCGACGATCACGAATAGCTATGCGCCTCTTTACTGTCCTATACCCGCTAAGTATAGATTTGCCCGCACTTTCACGAACATAATTCTTACAACGTACGATGGGAACTGAATTAACCTAATAAAATTCTAGTATATCATTCTCACCGCATATTGGCAACTGTCGTGCGAGCGATAATAGCTTAATATTAGACTAGCGACCCGTCCTGGCTTCACACGGCTAGAGCATATATGCCTACATTTTTTGCATCGGTTTGTTGCGTCGAGTATGAATGGACATCTTTAACGATCATCGTCATATTTCAACCGATTCACATAAAACCTTAACGAATTATACACCTAAACCTTCCTCATGAATCACTCTGTCTATTGGTGAAAATAGCATTAAATTCCGTTCAGTACTTTTTGAGCTTATCGCGAATAGACAGAGACGGCAAGGGGACTTCGTTTTAACCGACTTAAAAGAAAGTATGTTTCTCAATTCGACCGTATATATATTTTTATGTTGGTTCGCGGATTACTTCGTCGTTTATGAACCGATTTTGTTGGAAAAGAGATATCCCAAAGATGGAACCATCATTTCCTCGAGATCTGATAAGTATCTCCAGAGATATGAAGATAAACACCTCAAACTTAGTACTGAAAATTACTAACGCGACGTTTGAAGTCGGTTCTTTTAGTTTTTTAAACGATCTTAAATTATATTAAATTACTATATATATATATAATATATTAATATAGCATAGTCCCACTAAACGTTAACAGCGGTCGTTCGGTGGTGCCGCACCCGCCGTTGGAAGAGTTACGTGTCCAACATTACCACCAGCTTCGCCGTCTAGTGGCCCTCCCCGCGCACTTCGTGGGTGTACGTCGACCTAACGCCACCGACGATATATTCTCGCAGATTGTACACAAGTATGTGAATTATTATTGTTGTCTAGTTTTATAGGAAAGTTCTAGAATTTGACCTCTTTCTTACATCATAAATGAACCTTTAGTTTTACTTTACCTACCAAGCAAAAAGTCGAGGCACTGCGATACCAGAAATCTATAGTTAATTAAAATAAATAAACAATACATATAAATCGGCGCGCCGTTGTGTTCGGGTTATAAATAAAGGACGAACTCTGTGAAAATCGGTGAGTAGCGTGCTATGCATGTAGCGGTTCGCTTGCGTACAAAATGAAGGCCTCGGTATTAAGTAATGACTTTATTTAAACTTGTGACAGACAAGCTCTTGACCACTAGTTAACTTTATGTTGTGTGTGTGTGTGAGAGTGAGAGCAAGTGACGATGCTTTCTTAAATTGTTTACCATTAGTACTATAGTGCTTGTTTGGAAATGGAAGACAGCAATGAGAGGAGGCGCTGGTGGCAAATATCTTTAGTCCTATCCACAAAGCGCTACTAGTTAGTTCGGCGCTAGGCAGCTTAAATTCTTTGACACTGGCTAAATACACTAATCGTGTGAAACCAAACTAAAAAGTAGTGTTATCTACGCAAAGCATATTTTCTCAGACACAGCTGGCTCGGCAACAAAGCTGTATCTCAGCTAGAAGCGGCATTAGCCCGATTATCCAACACTTGTGCCGCTTGGACGCGACGCGCGGCGTTAGCTTGTGTGCCAGATCTAGAGGCGCTATGTGAGGAACATCTACAGACGCCGGGGGATTGGGAAACAAACTTCAAAGCTTGCAAGGCTTATGGACAAGCTGTTGCGAAAATGACCTTGTAAGTACCTACTCATATTAGTGATAGATATGTAAGCCATATATCAATATCGGATCTATCTAGATTCTAGGACATGCGACTTGAGTATAACCTAATTCAATATTAGTAATTTCTGGTTAACTACATCTTCACCAATATTATGAAAGTATTCTTAGTAGTATTATAGACCTAGCGTGTTCACCATCTTTGGTTAGGGTCATTGGAATGGTCTCAATGAACTTGAACTGATTACACATCTAGGCATCAGTCGGGGGTAGTCTAAAATTTGTAATAATTTTAATATATTCTCTTCGCTTTTACGGTCCCATCCCAAAAATCTAAACGGTATATTCGAAGATTTTTTAATTATTACCAGACAAGAAGATAGTTTATGATTAAATATTTTCTACAAATTTCTATTTTCCTAAGCATTTCTTTATCCTTTATCAGTGAGGACGAAAAGATAGAATGGATATCAGTATGCAGCACGGGGCTTCGTCGGGAATTAGAGGCTCAAACTCGAGCGCTGTGGGCTTGTCTGATGACGTCACTACACTCGAGTTGTCGACGCGACTCTTCGTCTATCGACACATTTGTTGCTTCTGCACATGCCGCTTTAAAAGATAACTCTATGCCGAGGAATGCTAAAGAACTCGCTGAGATTAGCGCTCAGCAACATGCGTTGCAAGATAAGATGCCCGAGGTAAGTCAATGCAAAGAGTAATATAATATACTGGACATGTAAGAGTCAGTGCACACCGCCACGCGACGCGATGCAACGCAACGTGACGTGACGTGACGTGACGAATGACGATGCTTCTGGTTTTGCGCGGCGCAGCGGGAAGCCACGTGATAAAAAAATTAACTTTATCAACTACACAATAAGACCACACATTTCATTGAGATAATTCGCCCGCATCGCACGTCTCGCTGCGTCGAGCCTGAAGCCGCCGAATTAACGCAATGAAATGAGTATCTTTTCGTGAATTAAATATAGTTCTTTTTGGTATCACTCTCTTAATAAGTGTGCGCCGCGTCGCGTCTCGGTATGTGCTGACCCTAAATGACATTCACTTACTTGACTTTTCAATGGGCTTACCATTTTTCCGCTGACTAGGTACCATCATTATGTGAAAGACTTGAACAGCTGTAAAATGTATAGTGAAATGTTAAGTTATGTATGTCTATTTATGTCAATTGACATTTGACATTTCGCGGACCTCGTAGTTCTCCGGTGCCTCTAGCAGCAAATTCACACACAATAGTCCACCCCCAATAGACTCATAGCATTTTGAGGGATCGTTGACGTATTTGGGAGAACGCTCGAATTACAATCCGTAGGTCGTGGGTACTAATTTGATTTGTACCTTTTTAACCGACTTCACAAAAAAGGGGAAGGTTCTCAATTCGACTTTTTTTAAAATGTTTGTTACCCCAGAACTCCGTCAAATCTTAACCGATTTGAAATGTCTTTTTTTCTGAGATATTATGCCTCCCGTTTGGTCCCTTTAAAATGTTATCCAATTCTGACAAATATCTCCGGAGATATGGAGATAAACAATAGAAGCAAATTTGTATACTTTGATTACAAGATTTATAATCAGTACTTTGACTATCGCGGCATGTGAAGTCGGTTTTTTGGTTTTGTACGATCATAAATTATTATGTGAATTCGGTTAAAAATGTTATTTAATTTTAAGATGGAAGCTACTATGGAGAGTCTAAAAAAGAAGGCGCACATGTTACGAACGTGGGGCGGCGACGCTTCCGTCGACGGCACTATTAAAGAGTGGCAGAAAGTTCGAGAACTCATGATCAGTCATCAGCAAATGTTTGAACATCAGGTAATATCAAATAGAATAGAAATATATTAGATGAGTTGTATTGTAAATATTGAATTCGGTATATATTAAAGTTGTTATTTAGATAAATTAAATTGCACAACTAGAAGACACTAACGCCTTGGAGGATATGTTTAGGACGCTGGACTGGAAAGATTCTGGCATTAACATCAACGGCAAGTACATCTCTCACTTACGATTCGCAGATGACATCGTCATTATGGCAGAGACGCTGCAGGACCTACAAAGGATGTTGAACGGCCTAGCTGATTCTTCTCGTTGCATCGGTCTCCGGATGAATTTGGATAAAACCAAAGTCATGTACAACGAGCACGTTGTTCCGGAACCGATTGCCGTATATGGAATCCCACTCGAAGTTGTAACGCAGTATGTTTACCTAGGGCAAACGCTCCAACTAGGCAAACACAACTTCGAGAAGGAAATCCAGAGAAGAATTCAGCTGGGCTGGGCAGCATTTGGAAAACTCCGTCGAGTCTTCTCGTCGCCTATACCGCAGTGTTTAAAGACAAAAGTCTTTAACCAGTGCGTCCTACCTGAGATGACATACGGAGCCGAGACGTGGACACTCACAGTTCGACAGGTCCACCAATTTAAAGTCGCTCAGCGAGCTATGGAGAGAGCTATGCTCTGTGTTTCTCTGCGGGATCAAATCCGGAACGAAGTAATTCGCCAGAGAACTAAAGTTATCGACATAGCTCAACGGATTAGTAAGCTGAAGTGGCAGTGGGCTGGTCATATCTGCCGCAGGATCACTGATAACCGCTGGGGTAGACTTGTCCTAGAGTGGAGACCGCGAATCGGCAAACGTAGCGTAGGACGTCCTGTGACCAGGTGGAGCGACGACATACGCAAAGCGGTGGGCAGTGATTGGAAAATAAGAGCCGAAGATCGGGCTCAGTGGCGCACCTTGGGAGAGGCCTACGTCCAACAGTGGACGGACACCGGCTGATGATGATGATGATGAAGACCCGTGACGTCATTCAAAACACGATGCCCGACAGATGTTGCTTAAAAACGTGGGCATGCAGATAATCATTCTTAAATATGTCTTATTCCTACTAACATAAATAGTGATTTTTAATAATATTTTTTAATATCTTTTACAAGCCAGCTAGCGTTTGAATACTATCTCACCCGTTGGTAAGTGATGATGCGGTCGAAGATACTAGGTCTAGAATGAGAATTGCACTCTAGAATAGCTGCCGGAACACATCAGATGTTTGGCGACAGATTTTCTAACTTGAGGGTGGTAGCTGGCCAGGCGACACTAGATAGTGTCCTACCATCATGCGGGGGTTGTTGGTTTCTCAACGATGTTTTTCCTTCACCGGAGGTCCACTGTGAAAAGCGCACATATATTTTTCGATAGAAAAATCCATTGGTTCACGGCGGAGATGGAACTCGGTACTTCTGGCATCTAAGCCGGCCGTTGTCCCACTTACACCACCGGGTCCTCAAAATATTATATAGGCTAGCGTTGCCCACTATCTCACCTGTTGGTATGATCAATGATGATGTTATCGAGGATGGTAACACGATGGACCCAAAGTGGCAAATGGCTCTCAAGACCGATTTCCAATTTTAGGGCGGTAGCTAGCCGGGCAGGCTCTAGGCTAGGCAGTGTCTTACCACCAGCGAACAATAGGTACATATTATTCTTGCAGGCTGAAATAGTAAAGTCAAGTTTGAAAGGTGAGTGGGACAACCTCAACACAAGCGTGGAAGCTTGGGTGTCGAGGTGGACTCAGAGTAAAGCTAGACTGGAAGAGACCCGAGATGTTACATATGAAACCATGCTTGAGAGATGTGTCTCCTTGTTCGATGCTCGGGATCAATGGGATAAGTTCCTTGCTGATAAAGAGGAGTTACTGTGAGTATACACCCCGGCACGGATCTAGAGGCGCAAGGCGAAATTGTTGTGCATCGGTACTGTCAGGCGATGACACCGCGGGAAGTCTCACTGACTGACCTATTACCTAACACTGCCCGAACACGGGCACCCGCGCCGTTCTACCCCGCCAAACAGACTAGAAATTAAACAGACTCTCTACTCGTACTAAACTTAAGAATCGCCTTAGCTTGTCAAAATATCACAATATAAACTAATCGGACGACCAAAATCTTAAAATATAGATAAATATAGGATCATAATATCAAATATATTATGACGTTTTGATTCCCGATGTTGCTTTAATGAGGTATTTTGAAATCTTAGGCGATTCTTAAGTTTGGTCAAAACGGGCGAAAGCTTTATTATAATAAATTATTTTTCAAAAAAAAAAATCGACCTCATAACCACAAACAGGCACTCAATCGCGAAAAATACATCTATACTAATATTATAAAGAGAGAACATTTGTATTTTTGTATTTATGTATGTTTGTAATGAGTAAGCTCAAAAACTACTGAACCGATTTAAAAAATTCTTTCACTAATACATAGAATGGACTTTCGGAATGAAAATAGGCTATATATTATCCCGTTTAAATCAAAGGTACATTCGTGGAGACCTAATTTGCCAACAAAGTTGGCAAAAAAACGGTCGAAAAAACACGTTTCTTACGAACGCTGCTTAATTGAAAATAGATAGAAGAATATTTTCTATGCAAGAGTTGTACAACTTAATAAGACCTACAAAAAAGTCCGCGACAGCATATGTCTATCTCTTAAGGTTGACTCACAGTAACCATTTTAATCTTAAAATTTTTGTTAAAAATATTACATAACTTCCAAGGCTATTTTCAAGTATATAGTATTAATCCTTATCCAAATAATTACGTTAATTAACTTGGCCACATATTATAGATTAAAATTGTCCTTTACAGTATATAATTCAAATGAAAACTCTAGAAGATATCACGAATTTCACAAACACGCATCGCAAAATTAATAAAATATTTGCAGTGAAACCACAGATTAGGTCATAGTTACTATGAAAATATTATTATAAGCTTAGCTATGCTGTAGATCCCCACCGATCACAATCAATTTGAAGTCAATATAGTATAATAATATGATCTATTGTATAAAATAATATTCATCTATATATATAATAATATAATATAATATTTTAAACCACCCCGACTGATCTATGTATAATAGCTTTTTCCAATGACTCTAAACACGACATTTAAAATCTGAGCTGTAAGTTGGTGAGGATTTGAGTATTCTGTAGAGTCCAGGAGGCTTCCATGTTCTTACAATATCGTTGAAGAAGAAGATTTTCGAATTGATCAGACCTATGAAAGTTGATTTCATAGCGCAATTAACTAGAAAATAGCTCATAATTTTATAACGATTGAACGAATTTTCATGAATCAAAGCTAAGAAAACTCTCGATGAAGACATCTATCAAACAAAAAAAAAACTATCAATAATAAAAACAAAATCGGTTCATCCGGTTAGGTGCTAAGATGCTACAGACAGACACACAGATACACACGTTAAACGTATATTACCCCTACATTTTGCGTCGGGGTACGCCGTAAGGTTACGGCGGCAGATGTACTCCTTGATGGTAAGCTACTTTTTGGTAGATTTAATGATTCCACTACCACTGTACGAAAACTCATGATTCATGAATGCACATAAAACTTTCATTGGCAGGTATATAGCTAGGATTAGAACCAACGACCGTTGGGTCAGAATCAGGGTAACTATCCTTTACGCCAAAGGGCCGTCCAATATCAATACGTAAGTATTATAAAACAAAGTTCATCACTGCGTCTGTCTGTCTGTTCGCAATAATCTCAATAGCTACTGAACGGATTATCATGCGGTTTTCACCAATAGCCAGAGTGTTTATGAGGAAGGTTTAGGTGCATAATTCGTTAAGGTTTTGTGTAAATTGGATGAAATATGACGATGGTTGTTAAATATGTTCATATTTTATATTCGATGCAACAAACTGATGCATATTTTGTAGGCATATATGTTCTACCCGTGCGAAGCCGGGGCGGGCTGCTAGTTACTTAATATAATTATTATAAGCGCTACCCACTTTATCTATTTGAAGTAGGTGCCAGCCAAGTCTAACAGGTAGTAGATAGATACAACCTACATGTATCTACCTACTTACTACTACATACGAGGCATGCCTTTTAAGTTTTGTCGTTTGAAGAAAAAAACACAACAAGAACCTTATAGTACTTTTTATTGTTTTTCAAAGTATTCACCACGTAGCTGAATACACTTTTGCTCAAACCAGTTATTTTAACATTTATTCCACTCTAATGTGGGGGTGTTCAAAATGGCTGACTGCAAGCGTCGACTGCATGCGACTACATACACTGACGGATATATACTTTGTGAACATTTCAAGTATGTACCTATTACGGTTAAGAAGATACAGATCTGTAAAGTGCGCACATATAGACACACGGATGGACGGACGGACGAACGAACGAACGGACAAAAAAGTCTCAGAAAGTGTTCATTGGGTACCCTTTGGGTTCGGAAACCTAAAAAATTGACTTTAATGCTGTGACTTTAATGTCATCAAGGTATCAAAGGACAATGTCCAAAATAGCCCTGTGCAATAAAAGCATCTGACACACATGATAATTTATCATCATCAGCCTGTATCAGTCCACTGCTGGACGTAGGCCTCTCCC
Organism: Cabera pusaria; assembly: GCA_954871355.1. Taxonomy (NCBI): domain Eukaryota; kingdom Metazoa; phylum Arthropoda; class Insecta; order Lepidoptera; family Geometridae; genus Cabera; species Cabera pusaria. The sequence goes on from OX940888.1 coordinate 17,850,831, forward strand.
AAGATGCGCCACTGAGCCCGATCTTCGGCTCTTCTCTTCCAGTCACTGCCCACCGCTTTGCGTATGTCGTCGCTCCACCTGGTCCACCTGGGCACCACCGATTCGCGGTCTCCACTCTAGGACAAGTCTACCCCAACGGTTATCAGTCCTGCGGCAGATATGACCAGCCCACTGCCACTTCAGCTTGCTAATCCGTTGAGCTATGTTGATAACTTTAGTTCTCTGACGAATTACTTCGTTCCGGATTCGATCCCGCAGAGAAATACCGGGCATAGCTCTCTCCATAGCTCGCTGAGCGACTTTAAACTGGTGGACCAGTCGGACTGTGAGTGTCCACGTCTCAGCTCCGTATGTCATCACAGGTAGGACGCACTGGTTAAAGACTTTTGTCTTTAGACACTGTGGTATAGGCGACGAGAAGACTCGACGGAGTTTTCCGAATGCTGCCCAGCCCAGCTGAATTCTTCTCTGGATTTCCTTCTCGAAGTTATGTTTGCCTAGTTGGAGCGTCTGCACTACGTAAACATAGTGACAACTTTGAGTGGGATTCCATATACGGCAATCGGTTCCGGAACAACGTGCTCGTTGTACATGACTTTGGTTTTATCCAAATTCATCCGGAGACCGATGCAACGAGAAGAATCAGCTAGGCCATTCAACATCCTTTGGAGGTCCTGCAGCGTCTCTGCCATAATCACGATGTCATCTGCGAAACGTAAGTGAGAGATGTACCTGCCGTTGATGTTGATGCCACGATCTTTCCAGTCCAGCGTCTTAAACATATCCTCCAAGGCGTTAGTGAACAGTTTCGGGGATATGACGTCCCCCTGTCTCACTCCTCGACGCAGGTGGACATGTTTAGTTCGCTGGTTCTGTACTTGTACAGTCATCGTTGCGGCATTATAAAGACATCTCATCACTCGCCAGTCAACTTGGCAACGCTGTAAGGACTCGAGAACAGACCAGGTGTCGATTGAGTCAGAGGCCTTCTCATAGTCCACAAATGCTAAGCACAGGGGCCGATTGTACTCTTCGGTCTTCTGTACAATCTGCCGCACCGTGTGGATGTGGTCTATGGTGCCGTAACCGCTTCGAAACCCGGCCTGTTCCGGAGGTTGAAACTCGTCGAGACTTCGCGCAAGACGGTTCGTGATGATCCTTGAAAACAGCTTGTAGACATGGCTCAGAAGCGAAATCGGGCGGTAGTTTTTCAATAGGGATTTGTCTCCTTTTTTGAAAAACAGAACCACCATGCTTCTGTTCCATGCCTGTGGAGTTCTCCCAGTGAAAAGAACGGAATTAAAGAGCTGCTGAAGCTGTTGAACTGCTGGAGCTCCTCCGGCTTTTAAAAGCTCCGTTGTGATTCCGTCTTCTCCTGGGGCTTTTCCATTTTTGAGTTGTTTAAGGGCCCTCACGATTTCGTCTCGGCTAATTTCGGGCAGATCTTCTGTGAAGTGGCGGGTTAAGGTGTCTCTAGAATCCTCAGTATCGGGTTCGGGCCTTGAAGCATGCGATGCGTAGAGCTTGCCGTAGAAGTCTTCAACTTCCGGCAGAATCTCCGGCTTGGATGCGACGACGTTCCCCGTTGACGTTGTCAGCTTTGTGAGGTGGCTTCTACCCAGAGGCTGGACGAACACTTTCGACCCCCGATTCTGCTCAATAGATTCTTTAATCAAGAGCGTGTTAGAGGATCGGAGGTCGCGTCGTACCAGCTTCTTTATGGATTTGTTGCGCACCGGGTTAGTTCACAAAGCTGACAAAGGGTCTGTTCGTCTCTCTTCCATTAGCCGAAGTGTTTCTGCCGAAAGTTTGGACTTTATGCCCGTACGCTTGCTCTCGCAAAACTTCGTCCCTTCATCCCTGAGGATTTCCACCACTTCTTCGAGTTTCTGGTCTATGTCATCTGTGGTTTCCAAGGCAGCGAATCGATTTTCCAATTTTAATTGGAATTTTTCGGACCCAACAACGGTTTGGAGTAGGTTCGGACGGAGTGTAGACTTCATCAATCGGAATCTCTCGGCTTTAAAGTCGATATCCAGAGAGCCTCGTACAAGTCGGTGATCACTTCCAGTATTAAACCTTGTGATCACTGAGATGTCTCTGAATATGCGCCGTTTGTCCGTAATGATGAAGTCAATCTCGTTTTTAGTCACAGTGTCGGGGCTTTGCCACGTCCATTTCCTTTGGGGCTGTTTCTTGAAGAACGAGTTCATCAAGAAAAGCCCCTCTTTCGAGGAAATTGACGAGCATTTGCCCCCTGTAATTCCTACTTCCAAATCCGTGTGGTCCTATAGACGATTCGCCGCAAGTTTGTACTCCCACTTTGGCGTGAAAGTCTCCCATGACAACGTTGTAGTGAGCCTTGGAGGTGGTGTGTAAAGCTCTGGCGATATCTTCATACATGCTCTCCACCTCATCATCCAAGTGTGTCGAGGTCGGTGCGTAGACCTGGATAAACTTGAGGCTGTACCTCTTGGTTAGCTTAATTATGAGGTACGCTACCCTGGTCAACACACTGGAGATTTCTACAACGCTGTCACTGAGAACCTTGTTGAACAGAAACCCGACGCCGCCTTGGGATGGCTGATCTCCTTCTCTGTAGTACATAAGATGGCCCGATTCTAAGGTTATGGTGTCCTCTCCCTGTCTTCGGACTTCCCATAACCCCAGAATGTGCAATCTTATGTTTTTTAGCTCCTCCTCCAGCTGCGCTAGATGATCGTCCAGCCGAATCGTGCGTCCATTGTACGTTGCGAGGGTCAGTTTGTTCTGGCGGCCTACCGTAACCCGGGGATTCTTAGCACCCCTGCCCTGCCGTTACCGTGACCGCCGTCGTGGTCAGGAATAGCAGGGCGGCTGGGAACTGCGGGCCGCGGCTTTTTGTGACTTTCCATTTTGGTTTCATCCCTTGGGAGGGATATGCCTTTATCGCCATGCTGGGCAGGCGTGTTGGCGATCGCAAGACGTAGCTTCTCGCACCGGTGACGCTGCTGCCCGTCACCGGCCTGTAGAATTTGGCTACGCCATAGATATGAAATGGTTATACCGCCATTTGTCGGTCGCCAGAGTCCCGTCTGTTGGTCAGCAGGATGCACCACGGGCAGGTGAGGTTGGCTGGGAGCACCGAGGTCGTATTTGTGCTCCCTTACATCCCTGTGCTCCCGATATATATATATAACACGATAATTAATTGTCTATTTTGTTACAGTAATTCCAATTACTTTTATAACACGGACTAGTTGTATTCCAAAATGAACATTAAAAAGTATTATTTGCGATTATTAACATTAATTTCCGCACGTTATAAGAGTTGGCACTTCCCTACTTTGTTGATACCCGAATTATGAAAGCACTGTGTAGCCAATCTAACAACGGAAAGTATTATTTACGTAGTATCTATTATATAATCTGTGGTATTATGCTTATAATTTTTTTTTGCAGTGTTGGTTGGTACAAAGGACTTTCATAATTCTAAGTTATTTAATTATGTATGCAGTGTCGCGGGACTGATATGGCCGCCATCTTCGCCAAACGTCATGTCATGTCAAAAAATATTAACTAACTTTGCACCCTAACAAGACATTGCCCGGCAGAACATTCCTGTGAAGACAAATTAATTCTCCGCACCTTTGTTTCTATCTCGCTCACAGTTACCGTAAGAATATCTGTCAAAAACCAAAATCAACGAGAAGAAAGATGTAAAACAATTATTCAAGGTCATATGTTTTAGTCTTCAAAAATATATGCAATTGCAACCTCGTTTGTGTATAATCTTCTTGGGACTCTTCTTCTAAAAGCAGTACATTCTCCTATGTTTGAGGTATTTATCTCCATATCTCTGGAGATACTAATCAGATCTCAATGAAATTACAATGGGACCACCTCGGAAACGTACCCTACTGATAACAAAAATAATCATTCGAATCGGTTCAGAATTGACGGAGTAATCACGTAACATACAAACAAACAAAAAACCATACAGACGACTTGAGAACCTCCTCCTTTTTTGTGAAGTCGGTTAAAAACGCACGTTCATTTAAACTTATTGATTTAAATACGGGAACTAACGGGACTTATTCGATGTCGATATAGCAATCGACAATTGTTTCGGCCTCATTCGCTTTATCGACACCGTGTAAGTCACGTTAAATTACCATTTTTAAATCTTTAAATACTAAGGCTTTATTCACATAGTTCTATTATTGAAACTAGTACATTTTAAAAATGTGTTATATTTGAAAACGGGAACTTAACGTACAAGGCAGCGAACTTCCCGCACTCGAGATCCTGATGAAGGGACGAATCTGAAACATAATGTGTCGATTGTAAACATTCGCGATCTGAACACATAGTTATAAATATTAAAATACGGGACTTATCGGTCAACAACAACAGTCGTCTCGTGACCACGATCAATGCAACTTGGTCGAAACGTCGAGTTAAATAAAAAATAATGTTTTAGGCGCGATAAGTCCCGTATTTTAATATTTTAACTATAATATGCCGATCACTATGTCGACATCGCGTAAGTAGCGTTAAGTTCCCGTATTCAAACATAGTAAATTTTAACAAAGTTTGTACCATTACAATCGGTTTCTTTATTGTTATTATATCCTTCCAACTTTCTTACCTTACAAATCGAATGCACGAGCTAACCGTCTACTGTCTCTACTACACACACGAGTTACTATTCGGTTTTACTTTAGTAATGATTTTTTGATACATTTTATTCTCAGGCAAGAATGTCAAAAGTTCAACATGGCAATACAAATCTCCGACACATGGAGTCAAGCTAATAAAATGATTAGCGAATTTATAAATGTCTGGAGCGTAATGAAAGAGTACAGCGAAGGTACATACATACAATATGTATTATTGTCATACATATATGTATTACTTTATCCTATTGTGTTGATTTACACCAATATTATACATGTAAAAGCCTGTTTGCATATGTGTTTGTTACCGCTCCAAGGCTCAAACGTCTGGACAGATTTTGCTGACTTTTGCACGGAGATAGCTAATATAGTTGAATGTAACATAAGACGCTTTGTAACGCGGGCAAATCCGCGGGGCGCAACAGGTAATATTATAAATGCGAAAGTTTGTATCCTTTTGATTCAATCACACAAAAACGACTGATCGGATTGAGATGGAATTTGGCGTACAGATTGTTTATTTAAATTGGCAATTTTTTTGCTCACTGTAATTTTTCAAACTCGCTGGATGCTAATGCGGTAGTTCCAAATCTGGCAAAATGTATGAGAAGTCTCTGCGTAACGTTATACTGTAGCGAATACGGGATGAATACTAACATAACATGCTCTTACGATCCTTTCTCAAAAATTCACTCGGTATATATAGTTACCATACTAAATGTAACATATTATATGAAGTATTACAAGTGTTCAAAAGGGTGGGTGAAGGTGAACACTGGTGCCTATCTGGTGAGCCGTTTGCTTTTTTGCTACCTATATCATAAAATAAAAGTAGTGAATATATTCTAGGATTTAAATTTGAACCCTTATATTCATTATCTATACGTCTTTCCAGAATTTGATTCAATATCTGGACAGGAGTGGATTGTTTTCCAAAAGAAACTCCATTTATTGGACGAGTTCACAACCAAATGGAAAGACAAGTTAGAACCATATACAGTTGTTACATTGTTTTTGCAACAGGAGCTACAAAAATATTCTGTAAGTTCAATGCTATTATTATTATCCTTTAAAAATTGTAGGGATTGTTGATCATCATTATCATCATCTCCAGCCTATCTATTCACCGCTGGACATAGGCCTTACCTATACCTATGGCATGCCATCTGTGCTCGATCTTCAGCTTTGTTTCCAGTCACTGCCAGCCAGCTTGCGTATATCATCGCTCCATCTAGCTGGAGGTCGCCTTACACTACATTTACCGAGTCGTGGTATCCACTCTAAAACACGTCTACCCCAACGGTTATCGGTTACATCACAGATGTGATCAGCCCACTACCACTTCAGCTTGCTAATCCTTTGGGCTATGTCGATAACTTTGGTTCTCTGACGGATGACTTCAATACGAAATCGATCGTTCAGCACAGAATATATAATAGTACTACGTACTCCAGAGATACTCCGAGCTCTCTCCATAGATCGCTGGTGATCAAGCAACGACTTTGAATTGGTAAAATTGAACTTTGAATTTTACCAATTCAAAGTCATTGCTTTACCAGTCGCACTGTCTGTGTCCACGTCTTGGCTTCGAAGGACCTGTGGGAAACATAATTTTAAAGATATTATAATTTTTTCAATTACTCTAAATTCTTTGTGTCGGTTTGCGTGATTTATTTGTCTGGTAAATGTCTAGCAAATTTCTTCAACGTGTGATTTTAAACTAAAGAATTAAATGGAGTGGTTGAGGGTTGAGGGCCCGGTGGCGTAATCGGGAGAACGGTCGGCTTTGATGCCGTGGTACCGAGTTCAAACCGCCGTGCACCAATGGATTTTTCTATCGAAAAATTTATGTGCGCTTTCCACAGTGGCCCTCCGGTGAAGGAAAACATCGTTAAGAAACCAACAACCCCCGCATGGTGGTAGGACACTATCTAGTGTCCGCTTGGCCAGCTACCACCCTCAAGTTAGAAAATCTGTCACCATACATCTAATGTGTTCCGGCAGCCATCCTTGAGAGCCAGTTCCCATTCTAGGCCTAGCGTGCTTACCATCTTCGACCGCATCATCACTTACCAACAGGTGAGATAGTGGTCAAACGCTAGCCTATAAAGTATAAAAAAAGAGGTAGTTTTTCTTACCAAAATCAAATCACGGCATTTCAAGTTAATTTTATAAAGCCGAATTTATCGTAGTTTCTAATTATTATTAAAAATGTATGTGTCATCGCCCGCGGTTAAGTATGTTATGCTGATAACCCATTTTTTTGTCTCTAAAAATTGAGTTCAATTCTTTTATCAGCAAGTTTTTTATGTATGTTAGGGGCCAGTTACACCGGCTCCTGATAAAGTTTCAGATAGTTATCTGACATATGATACTATATAAAAGTTGTCGAAAATGCATCAGATTTGTTACTAATAGGATTATTGGGAACCGGTGAAACTGACCCTAAATATTATACCTAAATATCCGTTACATCCGTCATGTCAATGTTTGGAATGTGTATTTATGTTATCATAAAATATCTGTGTACAGAAGTGTATTTTCAAATTCTCATAGCTTCGGCCTGGGTAATGCTAAAGAGCTGAAATTTTCAAGACAAAAATGCTGTTAGCACGATTATAAAACACGCTAAGTTTAATTTGTCTAAGCTTGTAAAATTTTTATTTTATGAATACCTGAGATATATTTTGTTTTATACTAACCGGCATTCACTCGCGTTTATTTTTCGGGTTTTAACTGGAAATCTCTTCCAGATAACCTTTGCAAGGGCTGTATAATTGCTTATAAATACCAACTGCTCCGACCGGTTTCGACTCAATTTAAGAGTCTTCGTCCGGGAGCGGCTAGGAGAGCTGTGACTCGCGGCGTGCCTCAAGTCGATATGCCATCGATTCACTTACATACTTTGATAACTCTCTATATACATTTTTTTTGACATCTGTTAGGTTAGCATTTGTCAACTATCTCGCCTAGTGGTAAGCGTTGATTTGGTCGATTGCGGGTAATCACGATAGGGCTAGAGTAGTGTGCTACCGGAACACTGGAAGGTTAAGGCGGAGTTGAAAATCTCTGATCATCAATGGTGATAAGCTACTTTTTGGTAGCAAGTCAGGTGGAACTTCCTACTACCTGTGGATGAATGCACATAAAAATATCCATCGGTACACACACGGCTAGGAGATAAACCTGCGTCTTCTCGTTTCAAAACCATGCTATCTATCCATTACGTAAACAAAAAAAAATTAAAAAAAAAACAGTTTTCATAGAAGGGTAGATGAAGATTGATGTGTATAAACAACATATTATAATTTCGTCCCACTGTCAAATCGCGCAGCGCGACGAAATCCTGTAAGTGTTTGACACAAATGTACCCTTCGCTTCGCTTTCATTGTAACTTGGCTACCTTTTCACTATCAAATGCTTTTACATTTATTGTTAAAGCTTTTGTTATACATACATCTACACTAATATAATATTGTGTCACCTGAAATTGTGTAAAATTAGGTCAGAACCAAATTTTTTTGAGAATTTGATTTTATAAGAATTTAATTCCTAGCAATTTACTATGTAATTTAAGAACAAAGTACTCCTAGAGCCAGTTTCGCCGGTTCCTTAAAAAATTTTAGATATTTATCTCATATATACAACGTGTAACATATTAAACGCAAGACCTTAAAGTAATTTGTTCAGAATCGACTACTGAATCCGATTTGGTGGTTTTTATTAATTTTTAATTTTCACCTAATCAATTTTTAGTATATCTGTACCCCTAGCACGAAAAATCATCGAATTCGTATCGTAAAGGTATCGAGTTAACGATACAATAACGTGGTGTTACGATAGGCGGCAGCACGAAGCACACTCTGACAGCTATCGAGAGCTCGATACGATTATGTTAGTAGCGTCATCCTAATGTAAGTAGGGACGAGCCGTTGTACCGTCTTATTGAATGAATTATTCGTTCAAAAATTTAATTGAACAGTGAACTTTTTATTACTTCTGGCTTAGCTGTCTATTTATCGGAAATTATATTTAAAAAAGTATTTTAACAGAATAAACATCTTCAAATACGGTATGAGAGATATTAAAATGCATTTTATTTGAAAAATAGAATAATTATTAATACTTTTAAAAAAATATATATATATCAGTTTATGAACGAAAGACATAGCGTCACCAAAGACATGTTACTTTGGAGTTTGGGTTCCGTACTTCGAAAGGAAAACGACGGCGCGAGGCTTCCCCACACCACAGAATACTTAATAGTACCGCGTACCCACACCTTGTTCATTTTATCAAGCGTTTTTTTGTCTTGTAACATTGTTCATAAGGTTTGTAATGTCTTGTCATTTCTGATCGTCTTGGCGCGTCGCGTCGCTGCCTATTCAATGTGCATTGAGCCATAGTGTTCATATAATTGAAGAGTGTTGTGGTGAATTAAGAGTTTAATTATATTATTATATACACATTATTTATTTTCTTTCTTAGTTTTAGGTTTTTTTGCAATAAAGATATCCAAACAAAAATAGAAAAAAATCATTACAAATAAACAATATTATAAAAAAACCTAAACCTAGAGTGCCGCCAGCAGCGGGGCAGGGCCCAAGCTACCGGTGGTTAGGGCTGCAGAGAGAGGAACCTCCTGACGATGCGTGCCGTGTCAAGAAGTACCGCCTTCTGTATCTGGCCCTTGATCCAGCCGTCTAGCGAGAGTCTCTTGAGATGTTGGTCGAGACTCTTCGCTATTAGGCCGTTCGCAGAAACGACTATTGGGACAATGCTAGTCGAATCAACATCCCACATGGCGGTAACCTCGAAAGACAAGTCAAGGTACTTGCTGATCTTGTCCTTTTCAGCCTTCACGAGGTTCTCGTCATGTGGGATGGTGATGTCAACTAACACTGCCCGCCGCTGGGACCGATCGACTATCACGATATCAGGTTTATTGGCGACAATAGTCCTGTCCGTGATAACCGATCGGTCCCAATAGAGCAAAGCATGACCATTTTCAAGAACTGGCGCAGGTGCGTACTTATAGTACGGCACCTCAGACTCGACAAGGCCGTATTGAAGAGCAAGTTGCTGGTGGATGATCCTGGCTACGAGGTTATGTCTGTGCAAGTACTCGGAGTTAGCAAGATGAGAACAACCGGAAATGATATGTCTGAGTGACTCTCCGGGACGGCGGCATGCCCGACATATGTCGACCGTACCGTCCTTCATAATATATTTCCGGTAGTTGTTCGTCTTGATAACTTCGTCCGCAATTGCACAAGCAAAACCTTCGGTTTCCCCAAAGAGGTCCCCGAATCGTAGCCAGTTCACCGACGCGAGCAGGTCCACATCGGGTCCCGTTAAGACTCGATAGAACCGGCCATGCAGCTCCTTGCTCTTCCATACGTCCTTGCGGTCCTCGGTGCTCAGCACCTGAGGCTTGCGCCAGTTCTCTTTGCCTAAGGATAGAGGGGTGAAAGTCTTGTCAACTGACACCACATCGCAATGCATCCCACACTCGTTGTTTAGGAAATATTCCCGGAGACTGCATACCTCACGGTTGTGGAGTGTCTTGGCATTTAAAAAGCCTCGACCACCCCATTTCCGTGGGATATACAGTCTCATAACAGACGAGCGTGGGTGAAGCATGCGATGTGATGTCAATTGCTTTCGAACTTTTCTATCCAGGGCGTCTAGTTCAGTCTGAGTCCACCTTAGTATGCCAAAGGTGTATATAAGTAGAGGCATAACTCAGCCGTTAAAGGCGCGCACCTTGTTGCCTCCTGACAAAAGACTGTTAAGTACCTTTGTCAGGCGACCAAAGAAACGCTCCTTCACCGACTGTTTTATCCCCCCACTCTCGATACCTAATGACTCTGACATACCAAGGTATTTGTAGGTGTCGGCTTCGGAGAGAGATCTGAAAGTCATTGTATCAGAGAGTTGTAAATTCATGGAATTCACAACTTTCCCCCGCTGCACGTGCATGACCGCACACTTATCTACACCGAACTCCATGTTGATGGCGTTTCTGAAAGTCTCAGTGACTTTCAGTAATGCCATCAAATCATGGCGCTTCGGTGCAAAAAGTTTGAGGTCATCCATGTACAGCAAGTGAGAAATGACTTCACCCTCTCTCCTAAGCCGATAGCCTAGCCCCGAATCCTCTAATAATATGCTTAGAGGATTTAGGGCTAGACAGAACCACAATGGACTCAAACTGTCACCCTGGAAGATGCCTCGCTCAATCCTTATAAAGTCCTGCTGACCAGAGAGGCTGTCTCCATCACCCGGTTGACGAAGGACTGTGGTCCACTGCCTCATACAAGAACCTAGAAAAGATCTCAGAGTTGTATCAATTTTATACAACTCCAAGATCCTCTCCAGCCAGGTATGAGGCACTGAATCATAGGCCTTCTTGTAGTCAATCCAGGCGGTGGAGAGAGCCCCTTTGTTCCGCCGGACTTGTTGGCAAATGGCCGTGTCGATGAGGAGGAGCTCCTTAGTACCACGAGACCCAACCTTACATCCATTCTGAGAGGGGGCCAAAATGTTGTGCGCAACAATGTGCGAATTAATTTTGAATCTCAGAATAGATGTAAGTAGCTTGTAAAGCGTCGGCAAGCATGTGATGGGTCTGTAGTTTTTCGGTTCCGTGGTACTACCGGACTTGTGGAGCAGGAAGGTGACACCGGTTGTCATCAATGTTGGCAAAGAACCAACCTCGAGAGCTTGTTGGAATTGCGCCGCTAAGCAGTCGTGTGAGCATCGAATCCACTTTATCCAAAAGTTGTGTAATCCGTCCGGTCCTGGACTTTTCCAGTTCTGGGCCGTACGGATCGCACAACTAACGTCTTCGGGGCTAATACTAATAGCCCCCATGGATTCGATAGGCTCACACGCACGCTCAACGACGCTCATCCAATCACCCTCCGTGTGTTCGACGGGCTCCGACCAGATACTACGCCAGAAGTTATTCATGGTAGTAGCATCCGGACACTGCTCGTCATTCACACGTTGATTGGTTCCTTCCCAACCTCGGTATACCTTCCTTTGGTCACTTTGGAAGAGGCGATTTTGATAATAGCGATCTACACGCGCTCTATAGCGACGAATACGGTTTGCCAATGCATAAACTTTCTGCTTCAGAAAGTCAATGCGTTCCGTGACACAGGTCATGTAGTCCCGGGGGCTAATCCCGGTCCCAGCAAAGGCCTGGTTCACGAAACGCATGACTCGGGGGCGATTATTACCCCCTCTGAAGCAGATCAACTTCGCAATGAGAGTCCTAAACATATTGATGCGACACTCGATTCGTTCTTGCCACGCAGGGATAGCGGGGCGTCGCGGTATTCGGCCAGTATCCGGAAACTTGACACGAACAACGCGACACGCCGCTATAGCCGCGCAGTAAAGAATCGAGTGTGTATCAACTAATGTTTCGCTAGCCTGCATATATGGGACTAGCAAAACGTTTAGGGCTCCCATTAACGCCAGGTTACGTTTATTCATTGGCAAACGTGGTAGTCGCGGCCTAGAGTCAGGAGTAGTGCGAAACTCCAAAATCGCGTCTTCCAAAGCCCTCCTCAAATGCTCATTAGTCTGGGTACTTACGTTTGTATTCGTACAATCGTCTGCGTCTAGCGCGGCATCCGCCGGGGCAGACGTCGAAGCCGAGCCTGTCGGCACCTGCGTCGACGACACACAAGGCGGGTCCCGCGCTAAAGCAGAAGTAGCACGAATAACAGGTAACGCCTCCAGACGCAGCCGATCAAGCGCTGATTCGTCCAACAGTTTAAGCCGCTGGATGGCACGCACCTGATCTGACAGTCGTTGTGCGGTAACGGCAACAGCTGGTTCAAGGGTCTGAAACAGAGGTAGCATCCTATCACGGTACGCGGACAGGTTAGTTCCTCCCTCTGTAGCCCTGTAGTAGGCGCGCATGCAATTCTCGTTTATAGACTGAGTCCATCGCATGCGACGCGCTACACCACCGGTAGCGGGGGCCGGGCGCGGAGCAGGATGCCCCGCAGGCCCCAAGCGTGCCGGCAGCGGTGGTCGTCCACGTCGCACAGGTGGTAGCGGCGGTCGTGGCGACGGAGGCCCGTCCTCGTTGCTCGACGAGCTGGATCCCTCGGGGGGAGTGGCAAACTCGTCTCCCGATGTTGAGCTGGGAGACGTGGGAACGGGCGAGGGTGTAGGTTGCGCGTTAATTTCCGCTTCTTGTCTTCTTTTTGATCTGGTGATCATATTTCTTATTTTCTTTTACAATATTTTTGTGTTATGTTGACTGACATGTGTCATGTCATGTGTAAAACTATTACATTTCTTCTTCGGAATTCTTGATAAACTTATTTCCATTTTGATTATATATTTCATTGCATGTGTGTTTATTATATTTATTTATTGTAGGATATCACTTATTTGCACTTAATAAAATGTTCAGGGCTGAAAATATTGATAAAAAGAAAATATAAAAATAAATTCGTCAAAAAGTCGACTTGACGACTCAGCGGTTTTTTTTTTTTTTTAAATTATATTAATAATTATTTTATATTTTTAATTATATTTATTATTACATTGTGTTGTGCGGAACCCTTAGTGGAAACCCGACTCACACTTGGTATATTTTATTTATTTACATGGATTGATGACATAGTGACAGTGTCGAATTTGAAGTTTGATAATCAAATATGGTCGCTGACAACGATGAAACTTGTCAAATTGGAACGAAGGTTTTATTAACTCGAAGGAGGATTAACTATGAGGAAAGATTTTTTATGTTGTTTTTATTTTCCCTTAATTTCAAGTAAACTTGCAGCAAGAAGATAATAAAGAGAACGACGTTGGTAAAGCGGGCGGTATTTGCATTTAATACACGCAAAAAATATGTTTTATGCAGTTAAAAAAAGTTTCGAAACTTTTCTCACCGGAAAATCCTAAGTGAAAAAATATTCGACTATGCTCGATAGCCAGCCTTCGAAATTAACATTACCGTACGTCAAAATTAAGTTCATGCTCGCATTTTGTTAGTAAAATCTCAAGTATCGTTTACGTAACGATACGTTTGCGATACGAATCAAATCAAAATCGTTCGTGCTGCCGAATTTAGTTACTTTTACGCACGATAGGGGCGCTGTACAAATTTCATACATTTTCAAGTCGATGACGATACGAATACTTTTTCGCAAGTTTTTCGTGCTCGGGGTACTGATATTATATTTATGTTTAGGCTTACGATTCCATCGTTTGGTTGATCTAGAAAACTGAACCTTATTTCAAACACTTAAGACTCATTTCCACTTGTACTAAATTGTTCGTGTTAATTTCGAAGTAACTATTAAGTAACTGTGGTGTTAGCTTAAATAAAAAGTTTCTTTAGGATTTTCACGAATAGACAACAATAAAATCTTCTGGGTGACGTGAGCGCTATGACACTCATACGATTATGACATGTTTTGGTATACAATTTTTTATTCCTATATTAAATTCAGCGTAAATAAAGATAATTATTCAGTCACAGCAAATTAGCAAACTATCAGCTAATGAATAAGTTTTCTCCCGTAATCGCGAGACCCTAATTATCCGTGGTAGTGCTAGAGAGAGACGAACATTTTTATTGTTATTGTATGCGCGCGAAGTGAGATACGAGAGTGACAGAAAAAGTTATACTTACTACTTTGGGACCTCCGGGAAAACTCCCGGGAAATCCCAATTACTTTTATGTTTTAATAATTTATTAATGGTTTAACATTAATCCTCACATGGACGGTTTACTTTACAAAACGGTTTCATGTGATTTTAATCCTTTAATTGGAAAAGAATATTGGTTTTCTTTAATAACCAAACATTATCAGTGAAAATATATTAACTTGTCAAAAATAATATGTCGAAAAACCCTGGCAACCAATTCTACCATCGACATATGAAAACATTCAAATATATCGGATGAGAAAATTAAGCTGTCAGCAAAAATTTCGAACATCATAAAATAAGGCGAGGTCGTCACATCACCCCCCCACGAAGACGAACATCCCCACCAAAAAGGGAGGCCGCCCGTAATCGGAAGGATGAACAAAATTGTCCCATAGTCATTCAGAATCAAACAAATCTGAGATGACCATAGAGGAAGTTGAAATTCGGGACGTCAGGTCAACCAAATTATACAAAATAACAATTTACATTAACTAAAACTCAAATTATCTCGGGACTAAGGATTCACAGATCCAAAACATCCCTAAATTTGACTCGACGTCCGGAACGCGTCGAAACGACAGGATCCAAGGCTGGTGGAGGAGACTCCTTCGAGGCAGGCAATGGAATTAAATTTCCGACCGGAGGAACAGGCACCGTGAGAGGTACGTCCAATGGGTTGCTGCCTGGTTGCACTGAGGTCGATTCATGATCATCCTCAGCCTCGAGATGTGCTGGTTTAACTCTGTCCACGCTTACCTCCTGCCTTTTTCCCCCCACATCAATCGTGACGGTTTTTGCCCCTCTACTGAGGACCTTATATGGTCCAGTATAGGGTGGCTGAAGAGAACGTCGGACCGTATCGTCACGTAAAAACACGTGCGTAGTGGTCGACATTTCTTTAAAAGTGAAAACTGAAGGAAACGAATGCCGAGACGCAGGAATTGGTCGAAGATCTGCCACAACCTTACGTAGCTGTGCCAAAAAATCATGCGCACTACTATCACTGGTTGGCAAGGATGGTACCACGAAATCCCCTGGAAGTCTTAAAGGCTCTCCATATAATAACTCGGCAGCAGAACATTTCAAGTCTTCCTTGAGTGCTGTTCTAATACCTAGCAGAACCAGCGGTAAGGCTTTACTCCATGTCTCTGCATGGCACATTAAAGCAGCCTTAAGCTGTCTGTGTAAACGTTCTACCATCCCATTAGCTTGCGGATGATAACTTGTTGTCCTAATTCGCTTAGTTGCGCAAAACTGTAACAACTCATTAAACAAGGTAGACTCAAACTGTCTGCCTTGGTCAGTAGTGACAACGAGTGGTACACCAAATCGCGAAATCCACCCGTTGACAAAGGTATTTGCTACCTCTTCAGCAGTGATACACGACATCGGCCATGTCTCTGCCCACCTCGTAAATCTATCGATTGCGGTGAGGCAGTACGTAAAACCGTTTGAATGCGGCATCGGTCCGATTATGTCTAAATGTACCTGCTGAAAACGAGAACTTGTGCTGGCAAAATTGCCTAACGGAGATGAAGCATGCCTGGTAATTTTGCTACGCTGGCATGAGACACAACAACGTGCCCAAGACATACAATCTTGCCTAAGTAACGGCCAGATGTAACGATCTGCGACCAGGCGTGCGCTTGTGCGCGCGCTAGGGTGGCCGAGATTGTGCAATCTGAAAAATACAGGCCGTCGAAAGGATGCGGGTAAATACGGTCTCGGTTTCCCCGTTGATACATCGCATGTTACAGAAATATCCGTTCCTGGAATAGGAACAGATTCTAATTTCAAAGAAGAATCTGCTCGCAACGTAACAAGTTCCTCGTCCACCTTCTGAGCTTCAGCCAGAGCAGCGTAGTCGTCTGTAAGAGAAATTGCCTCTATGCGCGACATCGCATCTGCCACTACATTGTCGTCGCCTTTAACGTACACGAAATCAGTGGTAAATTGGCTAATGAAACTCAACTGGTTTAATTGAACCGGTGGTAACTTTTCTCTTCGCTGTTTAAACGCGAAAATTAGAGGTTTGTGATATGGTCACATGTTGCGCTTCCAAGAAATGTCTGAAATGCTGAACACTCTCGTAAACAGCTAGAAGTTCCCTATAATAAGCGGGCCACTCCTTCTGCTTTTCTGTTAATTTTTTACTGAAAAAGGCTAAGGGATGCCAACTCTCATTCTCGCTCTTACGTTGTTGTAAACACGAGCCTACATGAGTACCTGACGCGTCGGTAAATAAACCTAACTGCGCGTTACTATCAGGATGTGACAACAAGGTAACTGTTGTGAGGCTATCCCTACAAGCTATGTAGTCTTTTTCTAAGGCATCCGTCCAAGGGAATGGTTGTGTACCTTTCCCTTGAGTGGATGAAATCGCATCAACCAGAGGTGCCTGATATTTTGCTGCACCGGGTAAAAATCTGCGGTAGAAATTTAACATTCCTAAAAAACGTCGCATTCCCTGCACAGTTTTAGGAGGCGGGAACTCTGCGAGCGCTTGTATTCGCTCGTTAGGCGGCTTTGTGCCTTCTGCATTGATCTGATAACCTAAAAAGGTAACCTCAGATGTACCAAAAACGCACTTTGCCGGGTTAATAACAACACCGAACTTTGAGGTGTTCCGCATGACTCGGCTTATCCACGGAATGTACCAGGATGTCATCAACGTATGCGTAACAGAAATCGAGGCCTCGCACGACTTCATCGATAAATCGTTGAAAAGTCTGACCTGCATTTCGTAAACCGAATGTCATGTAGGGAAATTCGAATAACCCGAACGGTGTTATAATCGCAGTTTTGCAAATATCCCCTTTAAACACGGGAATTTGATTGTAAGCTTTAACCAAATCTACGGTCGTAAATACTGTTGACTTAGCTAAGTTGCTAGCAAAATCACCGATATGCCTAACCGGATATCTATCCGGGATAGTTCGCGCGTTTAATATCCGGTAATCGCCACACGGACGCCAGGTTGAATCCTTTTTAGAAACAAGGTGCAAGGGTGATGACCAAGGGCTATCCGAAGGCCTAGCTGTACCAGCTCGAACCATTGCGTCGAACTCTTGCTGCGCCACACGAAGTTTATCGGGGGCCAACCGTCGTGGTCTGCACGAAATGGGTGGTCCCTCTGTTGTTTCAATGTGGTGCCTAGTCGAATGCCTGACTACCCTATCAATACCTGGTGGGCGCGTAATATCGGGAAAATCTGAAAGCAAATCCGTATAACTGTTACTCGGGAGTACGATGGCCCTAACACTGGACTGTGCAACGTTTGCTGCAGTTGCTACAACGCCCATTTTAGTAACCCCATCGATTATCCGTTGTCGACGGCAGTCGGGTAATAAATTATAGTGGCTCAAAAAGTCTGAGCCAATAATTGGAGTGCTAACATCTGCGATTACAAAGTTCCAAGTGAACTCTCTTCTAAAACCGAGGTCTAAATGAAGAGTAGTTGTGCCGTAGGTTTTAATAGATGACTGGTTTGCGGCAAACAACTCGTACCCGCTCTCCCCTAAACGACCCTTTACTAGGCGTCGCGGGAAACAGCAGATATCCGAACCTGTATCTACCAAAAAATTTATTTTAGTTGCACGATCACTAATGAACAACCTACGACTTTTAAACTCGCGATCGATCGCCGCTACTATCGATCGCGGCTCGCATTTCCCTGTTGCCAGCTACAAGGTTTCACGCATTTTGTTGCCTTAGCGGCAAACCTATCGTGGTACCAGCACAGCATGGTATTTCTTGGACGCGACCTACTGCGGCTACGGTCGCGCCTATTACCCTCACGATTATTGTTGTTCGGGCTATGAGCCCTACTACTACGCGACTGTACCTGCATGACAGACGCAACCATCCCCGTCAACTTTGAAATTTGTTCTTTTAAGTCTTCCTTCTCCGATCGCTCCAAAGACGGGTACGGGGTCTCTGCGCGCGTGCCGCAAACCTGGGATGGACCTTGTATCTGTATGTCCATTAATCTGTCCGCTAAAATCGCTAATTCATTTAAAACCTGCACCTGTTGTGCAGCCAAAACAATTTGAATTTGTCGCGGTAATCTGTTGGACCAGATTGACTTCAAAACGTCCTCGGGGAAACTGCTACCCGCCTGCGTCCTTAAATGACGCAAGAAAGACGACGGCTTCCGGTCCCCGATGGTCACGCCCTCTAATAGTTTGCGAATGCTTTCTTCGTGTGAGTCCGAGAAACACAATATAATCGCCTCCTTTAATTTTGTATACGGGGCAACGGCAGGGGGTTGGACGATCATGTCCTCAAACTCCCTGGTGCAACTAATATCTAAGTGTGCCACGGCATAACAAAATTTTGTCACTTCCTGAGTGATTTTATTAATACCGAATTGCGCCTCAAGACTGGGAAACCACAGGGCAGGCTCACTACTCACCCGGCCGACGCATACTTGCCCATCCTGACTACCATTCGATGCCTCGAAGAACGCCTCCCTTTCTGCAGTCGGTCCCGACGGACGAGCCTGTTGTCCCGTCATCGTCGACGCCTTTCAATCCAACTGACGTCCGGGAAGTAAAAAGCTTCCAGAAGGTACCAATCTGAAAATTTTCAAAGCACAGAAAACAATTGCACAATGACAACAGGAAAAAAAACAAAGGAAATTAATTTTTATTCCTTTCTAGGTTCTACAAGGATGTTCTGGGCTAGAATGATCGTGATGCGGCGATCTACACCTATAGGCATAGCCTAACTACGATATAGAAAAACAAAAATTCTAAAAACACATAATTAAGTTCGCCACATAAAAGGAATGCGCCGGCAGCGTCCGCTTAAAAAAAAACAGGGACCTCGGAATGTCGTTTGCGACAATCCGGGACAGGAACTGACGAATTTGGGTACCTTAACACTTTCACACAATAAAAGAGGTAAGACGACGGAATCTTCTAGGCTCCTGTCGTCTAGTTGCAGCTCTGCACTGTTCAGCACTCCGTCGCTGGTCACCAATTTGGGACCTCCGGGAAAACTCCCGGGAAATTCCAATTACTTTTATGTTTTAATAATTTATTAATGGTTTAACATTAATCCTCACATGGACGGTTTACTTTACAAAACGGTCTCATGTGATTTTAATCCTTTAATTGGAAAAGAATATTGGTTTTCTTTAATAACCAAACATTATCAGTGAAAATATATTAACTTGTCAAAAATAACATGTCGAAAAACCCTGGCAACCAATTCTACCATCGACATATGAAAACATTCAAATATATCGGATGAGAAAATTAAGCTGTCAACAAAGAGTTCGAACATCATAAAATAAGGCGAGGTCGCCACACTACGTAACTTGTTAGTGCGTCCAAAGGTGCGTCCATATATTTTGTGGTAAGTTGGTATATCTAATATCTTATTTAAAAAAAAGTTGCATGTCTGGAAATGAGTTTACGCATTTGCTATTACATTAGGATTTGATATTCTAATTGGGGTGTCCGAGGTCTTGCGCTTATTATGTTACACATTGTAGATGCCGTATAAAAGTTTTCAAAAAAACTAGCCTATAAACTACTTCTATTACCTAATTCGAATATATGTAAGTCGGCGTAATAAATAATTATAATTATTGTGTTCTTCTGATCAGGATTTGACAACAATTTTGAAATATCTCCGAGGCACCGACTTCACCGAACGGCATTGGCGAGAAGTATTTGGACTTCTTGAGATGGAATTCTTGAAACCGGACACTTTGATAGTAAAGGATCTCCTAGCCGTCGCGCCAAACGTCAAAAAGCAGATCAAGACTTTGCAAGTAAGTTTGATATAATAGGGAATATGCATGATTTTTTTAAATATTTTTATTTCACTGATTACATTTATTTAACACAGTAAAAAAATTAAATAATACTGAAAGTGTTTAAATTAAGCTAAAAAAAAGTTTAAGCATTGAAAAAATGAGGTATCCAAAACGCCGCCCAATTTTTCTCGCGCGCCTTTGTGACGTCACAGGGCACCACACGGTCTCCACAGGTTAAATCTTTTTAATAGAAATAGTACGTATTCGTACAACAGTGCATACTATTTCTATGAAAAAGATTTAATCTGTGGAGACCATGTGGTGCCCTGTGACGTCACTTTCTAATTGACAAGTGGTGATGTTTTCCAAATTAAAATTTCCCACGCTTTTTTTGCATTTTTCAAATAATATTTTAACACATTTAACAGTATTTTATTTATAAAACAATGTTGAACATACAACACCAGAACAATAATGATTCGAAAACAAATGATTTCAAGTTAATTTATAACACATGCATATTCCCTATTGTCTTACTGATTTATGCTCAACAAAGGAAGCGTAAATATTGTGTACTCAATAAAGCAAGGTTTTTTTTGCTTATAGTTAAGCACGACCGCCATAATATCAATGGTTTAGAATTTAACGACAAGATCTAAACACACCGGCCAAAGAAACATCAAAAACCAACGCACAGTAAAAAGAAGAAAATATAACCTACCTATATAACCTTTATAAACCTTTTATTCGGCGTTACTTTCACCGGTTTGTGATAGGTGTGATTGCTTGAAAGTGGAAGCCAAGCCGATGAACTACTAACTTTAACCCAGGCCGGTCCAAATTTCGCAGTTACCCGATTCCAGCCGGCTTCCCGCTAATTTACGCATGTTTTGTTTGTTTGACTAATTACAATGAATTGAAATATCTGTGTCTACATATTATAAAACGTAGTTACCATCTATACCGGTGGACGAAGAGACTTGAGCAATATAATATTTTTCTTTAAAGGTGCATTAAGGGAAAATATTATAATTTTCCATGTCAAAACGGGTCCACGCAGGCGAATCTGTGGGCGGGTCTGCTAGTGACTATAATTTGAAGTACCAAAAAACCAGAATGATCTGTTCCTGAAATAAACATACATACGACGCCCACTAAATGTTGATGTGTAATGCACGTGCGTGCAAAGTGATACTGAATCTGGGTTTATGAGATAATTGTTTTAATTCTCTATTAAATATCTCAAGTATTCTGTCAGGAATTAAAAAAATACATAATGGCAGCTTTTTTCGAAGGTTAGTAAGAACCACGGCCAAAGCTTACCACAACGACGAATGGGTGAATCTTCTAGGTAAGCGCTACGCCACATTGTCACTTAAGATCAGGTGAGATATTGGTCAAGCACTAACTTAATATGCATAAAAAAACGAGCACATCATCCTATGTTAGCTGCATCGTACTAAAATTATGTTTAAACTTTGTTTTTAGAAACTGTGTGCGTCAGCATCGAGTGAATCGGCTATAAGAAGCGCCCTCAACGACTTAGAACTGTGGTTCGCGGGTGCTCGATTTACCATCACCTACTACAACGATAAGGCTAAACGGCAGACGCCCATTGTTAAAGACTTCAAGGAGATAACGGCCAAAGTGAGTTTATAGAACTTCTTGTAGCGTGAGTTGTTGTTTTTGGTAGAAAGACTAGTAAATCTGTATAAATGTAAATCGGCATAATCCCGGAAAATGGCAAAGAGGCTTCTAAAATAGTAGTGGCTTATAGAAACAAGAGTCACACAGTACTCTAAGACTACTACTATATAATTTTTTTTATAATATTTTAGAAACCATTCAAGCTGCTACCAAATATATACCAAACCAATATAATAATATATACCAATCATACCAAAACGGTGCTCTGGTATGTCATACATATGTATGTTTATTTTGTGCTCCAACACAACAAATATCTGATATGAAGTAGAATGGTAGATATACATTTTTGAGATTTCATGTTCACTAATACTTTCACAAGATATATGAGGGTGATATTTACCTTATTGGCATCTTATCTTACTAATATACGAGTAATTTAAGAAACATTTTGAATGATTCTTACTCAACCACACAAAAACAGCTTAACCGGTATTGGATGAAATTTGACATCCAGATAGTTTATAACCTGGAATCAAATAGGAATACTATATATGTTTTTATGTACCTATATATGTTTGTGTGGGGCATTTCTTGGAAGCTAGATTAGAACCGCTTCCTGACGTTCGGTTAGACTCAAAATTGCTATACATGCTTATCTTCCGAGACAGTCCAATAATATAGTACCGTCGAGCTGACCTGATGTTGACGGTGGGCTGTAGGGACTACAACTCCGTAATGGCAAATAGTAGGACGTAGTTTTCATTACACATAATAACGTCTTTGAAATGAAAAATGAAATGAAATGAGTTTATTGTCACAAGAAATAGAGTATACAAAAGTTGTAAATAAGATTATAAGTCCATCTATTTCGCCATATAAATGACATGTGAAAAACATACTGACATAAATAATTTAAACACAAGATACAAATGTTTAATTTAAATTAATAATTATGAGTTTATATAATTATAATTAATAAATTGAAATTAGAATTAAAATGTCAAAGTAAATATGATTAAATTAGAAAATTAAACTTGTCAACATCTAAGACGTTAATGAAAAGATATAAAGTGTCAGAGATGTTTTTGTTGATTGATGTGATTTTGTTAATGTCATTAACAAAATATTTATTTAATTGTAGCTTGTGTTTAATAAGTGACTTTAACATTTTAATTTAATGTATGTACTTTTAACGCGGGCACAACGAATGTTTCATATATCAAAACGTATTGAATATGCAGTTCAAATATTTGGTGATAGAATGATTTATTTAAAATATATATATATATATACCTGCGTATGTAAAGGTCAAGGTTGTTTATATAGATAGAAGAGCAGCAGTGGGTGGTATCATCTCTTGGCGGCGGCGACGCTTGCGGGCCGTGGGAGGCTCGGCTGCGAGCCGCCCGCAGACTGATGCGGGCCGCGCACCATGCTCAGCGCAGGTAACATGCCATTTGACATCATCATCATCTTCCACAGCCCTTCCGATCACACTGCCGGCATCCCTCTAAAATGACGTAATTCGTCGCGGCCCCGTACCTTTCTTTTTTTTAATGATATAAGGTAACAGGACAAGCACGACGCTCGCCTGATGGTAAGCGATGACGTCTGCCTATTACAGATACAGCGGCATGCAACATTCTTGACTGCTAGAATTTTGCATGTCACTGCACTGTGCCTGTTACCTTGAGACATAAAGATGTTGAGTCTCACATGCTCTGTAATTTCACTGGACACCTTGCCATTTCAATCGAAAAACATTCTTATTTTACGGCTGAAAATTATTTGGCAAAGTGGTGGTACCGCCCCAGGCGGACTAGCAGAAGTCCTACCACTACAAAAACCAACCATAAGGCCAACAAGGCTATTTACAATTGTTCGAAAAACAAATTCAGATCCAGAACTAGAGTCTGTAAAAAGAGAACCATTGTAGAAATTTGAGGCGCGCGTGTTGATGGTTCTAATTTACTGTTTTTGTTGCGTTGACGAAATTGATCTGTCATTGCCAATCTTTCTTTCTTTCTAAAAATGTTTGATAGCTTGGTAGGTACCTACTCTTATCATTATCGGGTGGTACTAGGTAGGTTTTACCTTCCTTCCTTACCTTTGCATGTTAAGTCATCGTAACGCCACGACGGTTCTATTGTTGCACAGACTACTACTTTGTATTTATCACGAACGCTGAAAAATTGCGGTAATTTTCGTTGAAAGTGTTTAATGAGATCTATAGCATAATTTTATTTTTATTTTTCACTCCTTTCCTTTAAAGTTTAAATAGAGGGTAAGATTAACATTTTACCTCTTTAGAAGTCTATCTTTCAATTAAATGACTTTGAGAATAAATAGTTTTAGAACCCCAAAGTTATTTTTAAAGACCTATCTATAGAAACCCTGCGTGTATAGGTGTGATGTTCTATGTTTGGGGAGCCCCTCTTAGGGCCAGTTTCACCGGTTAATACGTTAGATAGTTATCATAATATATATAAAGCTGTCAATTTCTTCATATAAGCGCTATCAGGAACCCGTGAAACTGGCCCTTAATCTGTTAAGTATTTTTATTATTTTTATATAAATATCGTAAAGCGGTTCACAGAATACACCAACTTACCAAGTTTCAACTATGTAGTCTTAATAGTTTTGGAATATAGTGGCTGTGACATACGGACGGACGGACAGACAGATAGACATGACGAATCTATAAGGGTTCCGCTTTTGCCGTTCGGCTACGCAACCCTAACAAAGTGCTAAGATCGTGTATTATGTAAACGTATGTATGATTTATAATAGATCATTAATAACGCTGTACAATTTTGCATGCCAGTTATTTAAAATATGTCAAACGTTATTAGAATTAGTCATCAACTTGTGCCTACCATATTTCATGCAAATATAATTTCCACCTCCGGGCACCATCAACAGATCAGCTCCAAGCCAAATGTTTTGTCATCCAAACCACAAATATGTACATACAATTTTATGTTAATACCTACGAAAATTAAAGAAACTTAAAATGGAATTTCAAGATTTGATTACATTTTTGTAAATTGTTAAACACAATCCAAAATTTCATCGTACCGCCGGGACTCGAACCCGCACCCCCCGGATTACACGTCCAGGTGCTCTGCCAATTAAGCCACGGACGTACTGGATCGAACCGTGGCTTAATTGGCAGAGCACCTGGACGTGTAATCCGGGGGGTGCGGGTTCGAGTCCCGTCGGTACTATGAAATTTTGGATTGTGTTTAACAATTTACAAAAATATAAAGTGTGTGACACTTCAAAGAAACATAATATTTGATTACATTGCTAGTCTGCTACTTAAGTGAAGCTAATGAAAGAATTAAGAGGTTATTGTAGTAGTGCATGTATTAATTACGCTACAAACCTGTAAGTACATTACGAAAATAACAGTAATGATGCCTATGCTGAAACCAGAAACACGAATGCGATGATTCATTCTTTATTTATTGAAGTCTGAAGTCCCTAGATCAATTTACAACACCTGTTTATGTGGCTGACGTAATATTACCACATGAGTAAATTTTCTTTACTCATGTGATATTAATTACCTTTGATTCCTAAATATTGCTAGAGAATTATTGCAGTAGTTAAGCAGTTCACCAACCCAATGCAGTATTATACCTAAAATAAGATCGTTTAAAAAACTACAATAACCGACCTCAAATGCCGCGCTATTATTTTCTGTACCAAGTTTGA
The DNA here is from genome assembly GCA_954871355.1 of Cabera pusaria. Classification (NCBI taxonomy): domain Eukaryota; kingdom Metazoa; phylum Arthropoda; class Insecta; order Lepidoptera; family Geometridae; genus Cabera; species Cabera pusaria. Next base: position 17,876,316 of record OX940888.1, read on the forward strand.
AGTGTTTATCTCCATATCTCTGGAGATACTTATCAGATCTCAATGAAATTACTATGGGATGGATACCACCCTTGGGATATCTCCTTTCCAACAAAGAATAATGATGTAAATCGGTTCATAAACGACGAAGTTACACGCGAACAAATGTAAAAACATATATATATATATATATATATATACTAAAAGTGCCCCGCGGCTTCACCCGCGTTAAAAACTCCACTTTTCTTTTGTAAAAACGATCTATCTGTTCGGTATTTCACCAAACACTTCAAGAGGAGCGTTGTGGACTGTATAATAGAATAAAATATAATAAATAGGTAGGATGATGCGATCTAAAGTTACGAACGATCCAAACACACAGAAAAGAGGAAGCAAATTAATCTACCACTTACCTTCAATGCCTTCACCAACCAAATCTAACTTGGGATATCTCCTTTCCAACAAAGAATAATGATGTAAATCGGTTCATAAACGACGAAGTTACACGCGAACAAATATAAAAACATATATATATATATATATACTAAAAGTGCCCCGCGGCTTCACCCGCGTTAAAAACTCCACTTTTCTTTTGTAAAAGCGATCTATCTGTTCGGTATTTCACCAAACACTTCAAGAGGAGCGTTGTGGACTGTATAATAGAATAAAATATAATAAATAGGTAGGATGATGCGATGTAAAGTTACGAACGATCCAAACACACAGAAAAGAGGAAGCAAATTAATCTACCACTTACCTTCAATGCCTTCACCAACCAAATCCAAGTTGGCGCTGGTAGATCGGCGCTGCTGAGTGCTGGTGTAAGGTCCGTACAATAACACACACAAATAGATAAACTGCACGGCAGATAGATGTAGGAGTTAACAAAAGCTCACGGAGCAAGTAAAATGTAAGGAACGTCCTTTGAGGCTCAAAAATCAAGTGCACCACGGGGCTGCTTGAAGCGAACTGAACGACCGTTGTACCGGTCCTTCCACCGTTTTTCTCGCCAAATCGAGGGTAGGTGGTTCAAACATATCGGGCAGCGGCAAATCATTCACTACCCTCAATTTCCGTAATGTATGGATCGAACATACCCCCCACCGAAATCATCGTGATGATTTCAAGTACAAAGTGAAAGGAGGATACAAAAAAAATTTATATAAAAAATAGAAATTATAAGGGAACGTCCCTAAACTATGGTATTTTAACAGATGATTTATGAAAAGAATACAAATAATTGAAATTAAATATGATCTGTCAGTGAATTACATATATATAAAGATAAAAGCATTGATTAGTGTGCTTAATTAGCGTAAGGCAAAGGACACAGTTTGTTAACTGGTCTTTTAAAAATGCCCTTTTGCGTCCTCAGAGTGACAACTCGCACTGTGCCATCAGGACCGGGATGGAGATGCTCCACCCTGCCTAGCGGCCATTGAAATGGACGATTCAGTTCTGACTTTATTAAGACTAAGTCGCCGATTTGAATATTGGGAACAGATGTGAACCACTTTGCTCTTTGTTGCAGTGTGTGTAAGTAGTCATCAGACCATTTTTTCCAAAACGTTTGGGAGATTTTCTGCAAGCACTGCCAACATGACAGGCGGTTTATGGCTACTTCATCACAACTGTATTCTGGCACGGCCAGTAAGCTTTGTCCGATAAAAAAATGACCAGCTGTTAATGCTTCAAATTCATTTGGATTGTCAGAGAGAGGACACAATGGACGTGAATTTAGAATGGCCTCAATTTTGCAAAACACTGTAGTTAATTCTTCAAACGTAAGCGACCTATCACCTACCGCACGCTGAAGTAATCGCTTAGACGATTTGATTCCACTCTCCCAAAGACCTCCCATGTTGGGGGCACTAGGTGGGCTGAACTTCCAGTCTATTTGTCGTGACGCGCATCCGTCAGCGATCGATTCGCTGTTTTCGCGGTAGAACTTGCAAACGTCCTGCAGATGTTTAGCCGCCGCGATAAAGTTAGTGCCACAATCGGAATGCAGAGACGAACATAACCCGCGACGAGCGACGAATCTATCTAAAGTCGCGAGAAAACAGTCTGCTGATAGATCACTCAACACTTCAATGTGAACACATTTTGTTGAGAAACATACAAAGAGCGCCATATAGCATTTGTGAATTTTAGCGTTTCGACGTAAGCTTTCTTTTATATACAATTGACCTCCTACTCGTATGTCGCAACCTACGTGAAAAAAGACCTTGTTATGTTTTAATCTCTCAATGGGTAACGTACCCATACTAGGTTGTATAGTACACGGACTGCACTTGAAGCATTTAATGCACTTCGATAACGCACTTCGGATCTTGCTACGCGCAGATACGATCCAATATCGTTTGCACAGAATGCCTTGTAGGGTTCGCGGGCCCGCATGTAGGTAAATTTTATGAAAATGTTCTATCAATAAAGTTGTAGTATGACAATTTTTAGGTAATAGAAGAGGATGCTTAGTGTTGTAAGGTAGATCCGCCTGAGAGATTCTACCCCCCACCCTGAGGAACCCACGGGGATCCACGAAGGGTGACAATTTTCGTAGCGACGGTACAAATTTATTATTTTGTAGTTTTATTAATTGTCAAAATGTTTTTCTTATGTAGATTTTATTATTATGTCATGGGACGCATTTAATTCGAGAGTTGAAAGAGGACCGAGCGATCGAGTTTGTTTCGACCGTCGGGCATTGTTTACGAATCGCAAGCACTATGCGATAACACGCTGTAGGCGACGGAACGTTGAAAACGTTTCGAACGTTTTATTAATATCGTCTTCTTCGTTACAGACGTTTTGTGTCGGCATTGAATATGTATCAACGTTAGATTTTAATTCAGGGATGTCTGTTTTATCAGTGACGTAAAATGTACTGATTGGCCACTGATGAACGTCATCAGATAGCCAAGTCGGACCGTGCAACCATCGCTCGGCGTCAGCTACAAGCTGGGCCGGCATGGTGCCGCGGGAACACACGTCAGCTGCGTTGTTCTCACTTCTCACGTGATACCAACAGTTCGGCGGGACTACGTCGATCACCTGCGCTACCCGACTAGACACAAAATGCTTTCGACCCTGTCCAGAAACTCAGGTGAGTTACTGGCCCATTTTCGAAGATCGAAACCGCCCAATTTTAGGAGAGCTACGAGCTCGTCCTGCAACATGCTGGCTTCGGAAACGTTCCGAGTAGACCAGAGAAGATCGTCGACATAGAAACCGTTGACGAGAACGTCGGCAGCTCGCGGGTACCGGGCGCGTTCATCGTGCGCCAGCTGCTGCAACGTGCGGACAGCTATGAACGGTGCGCTGCGTAACCCGTACGTATTTGTCGTCAGTTCGTACGTTTGAACCGGTTCCGATGGCGATTCCCTCCAGAAGATATGTTGGTAGCTACGATCGGCGGGCTTGATGAGTACCTGTCTGTAGATTTTGGCTATGTCGGCCGTAAAGCATATTTCAAAAAGCCAAAAGTTGAAAATTATTTTTAAAATATCTTGTTGTAGTTTTGGACCCGTAAGAAGAGTGTCATTTAACGATATACCGTTGGAAGTACCTGCCGAGCCGTCAAATACCACTCTGACGGGCGTCGTAGAACTGGAAGTTCGTACAACACAGTGATGTGGTATCATATATCTATTGGGTTCAGTACCGGTGTACGGACGCATGTGGCCCAGCAGTTCATACTCGCGCATGAACTCACCGTAAGCGGCATGCAAGCTAGGAGTTTGAGCGAGACGTCGCTCGAGATTAAGAAACCTACGCATGGCGAGGTTACGTGATTCGCCTAGGGGTGCGCGGTTCGGATCTAACAGAAGAGGGGCTACGTACCTACCGCTAGCGTCGCGGTGGTGTTGCTCCGAATAGATTTCTTCTGCGAGTTTATCGAGTGGGTCGATAGGGTTGTCACACGGTGACTCCTCTATTTCCCAGAACGCGCGAAGTTGAGTATTGATGGTATCACTGTCGGCGGTGGACGACACCAGGTTGCAAGAAGTTGCAATGTTAGTGACACCATCATCAGAAGTACACGGTACTTCTAATTTTCCGCATAAAATATACCCGAAAATACTGCTAAGTGCAGTGGGCAATGAATTGTGAAAAATGATTTTATTGCCATCGTAAATGTGCGGAAATATATCGCCCGCTAAAATCATATCGATGGGTGATTTTTTGTAAAAGAAAGGATCCGCCAAAAGTAAATTTTTAAATTATATATATATACTATCCTCTGGGATTTGGATACTTCCTCTGGGATTTCTACCGTAGGCAAATTTGCAGTTAATTCAGATAAAACTATTGCATCGATATCAAATTTAGGATTATCACAATGTCGTGGCTTAACAGTGCATGACGCCATCCCGAAGTTTTTTACATTATTTCCGACTAAACCATAAATATTATAAAGACATTTTTGCCGTGACAGCCCTAGCCGTTCTAAACAATTGTTTGTTATAAAATTCGACTGAGCACCCGAATCTATAAGTACTCTGCACGGTTGCTCGCTTCCGAATGCATCTACGACATTGACTACAGCTGTCCCTAATAGCACAACATAATTTTTATTGTTTCCGTTCGACGAGTGCGTCAGGTTAGAATGCATACCTACACTAGCGTTATCAGTCGTTCCCGGGAAGGCTGACTGCGGAACCGGTTTGCTACTAGGCTCGATGTCTTTCCCAGTAACTATAACCCGGGGGTCTTCAAATCGCGAGTGAACAGGTATCTTCTAGGTAAGCGTGCTACATCGTCGATCGCATCGTCACTTAACATCAGGTGAGGTAGTGGTCAAACGCTTACTTATCCAGTATAAAAAAAAATAAAAAAATGTGTAGCAGCGTATGATGTCGCCGATTGCACATAAAACATTTAAACTTGCTGTTACACACGGCTGATACATGATTAGACTTTAGGCAATTGTGACACAGATTGAGATGATCAGCGCGTCTACTCTTTGAGTGGGTGATAATTCACGGAATTGAACACATCGGAATATCATGTGGTTTTGGCCGCAATGCACACAATCTTGACTGTCGGCATTTTGCGATGTCGATTGTGAATAGGCGCGTCTATTGTTTGAGTCGCTCGACCGTTTGTTTACATTATGCGAATCTGTATTAGGGTTCCGTAGCCGAATGGCAAAAAACGGAACCCTTATAGATTCGTCATGTCTGTCTGTCTGTCTGTCTGTCTGTCCGTCCGTATGTCACAGCCATTTTATTCCGAAACTGTTAGGACTACATAATTGAAACTTGGTAGGTAGATGTATTCTGTGAACCGCTTTCCGATTTTAATACAAAAATAAAAAATGTAAAAGTTTAAGGGGGGCATCCCATACATGGAACTGAAACAAAAAAAAAAATTTTCTTCAAACCTATACGTGTGGGGTGTCTATGGATAGGTCTTCAAAAATGACATTGAGGTTCTTAAAATCATTTTTTCTCAAAGTCAATCATTTGAAAGATAGGCGCGTCTACTAAAGTAAGGAGGAGGTAGGAGGAAACTAAGTATTTTATCTAGGTATTTACCTAGGAGCATTCTGTTGTCCTGATATTTATCGAGTAGCGACTGCCACACCACCTCGTAATTACTGGACATAATTGGCATGCTTTTTACTATATGTGTAGTGCAGAACCTTTAGTGCAAGACAATAAATAATGGAACTTGTGAAAGTTTGAGATTTCCTTCTGGTTGTGCACTAAAGAGCAAAACGTCTCATAGAAAGTGGTAAAGTTTTCAATATCGCCGTCAAATTGAAAGAGATCAATTTTTGGAAGGCGCGGTCTAGATTGACTGTTCATCGCTTGACTACTTGGCGGAACGTCCGCCATTTTGGGCGGAAACTTAGATAAACACAATTTAACATTGAAATACAATTCATCGAAACTCTTTAGCTCATTATGATTAAATTGCGTATCAGGATCTAAGTCTAATTGTATCACATAAATCTCCATGCAAGTTTTTTCAAAGTGATCACGCAGCGACTCAATCTCCGAGGCACGCAAAAGGAACATTTCTATGCCACCAGGTTGAGAATCTAATTTAGTTGATAGATCATATAGAAATTGTATCTGCGAGAATAATCTCTGTTTCATGGCAATATTTCTGTTAAGGCTTTTCATATTTCCTAACTCTTTTTATGATGGGGGTTTTCGGTAGCCATTTTGAATTGAATACGTTAGAAAAATACGTTAATTTAGAATTAGAATTTACCAAATTCTAAACAAGCACGGCTTGCACAAGGATAGAAAGGGGTAAAATATATAATTATTAATATTAAATATATAAGATATATAATAAATATCCAGCGAAGATGGACCAAAAAATGTTCGGTATTTCACCGAACACTTCAAGAGGAGCGTTGTGGACTGTATAATAGAATAAAATATAATAAATAGGATGATGCGATGTAAAGTTACGAACGATCCAAACACACAGAAAAGAGGAAGCAAATTAATCTACCACTTACCTTCAATGCCTTCACCAACCAAATCCAAGTTGGCGCTGGTAGATCGGCGCTGCTGAGTGCTGGTGTAAGGTCCGTACAATAACACACACAAATAGATAAACTGCACGGCAGATAGATGTAGGAGTTAACAAAAGCTCACGGAGCAAGTAAAATGTAAGGAACGTCCTTTGAGGCTCAAAAATCAAGTGCACCACGGGGCTGCTTGAAGCGAACTGAACGACCGTTGTACCGATCCTTCCACCGTTTTCTCGCCAAATCGAGGGTAGGTGGTTCTATGTTTGAACCACCTACCCTCGATTTGGCGAGAAAAACGGTGGAAGGATCGGTACAACGGATCGGGCAGCGGCAAATCATTCACTACCCTCAATTTCCGTAATGTATGGATCGAACACTATCATTAAAGACATGAAATAAGAATTAGCCAAATCGGTTCACCCGTTTTCATGTTATCGCGCGAATAAGGCAAATCGGGATTCATATTTACAAAACCCGAAAAACCCAAATTTTCAGACTTTGTTACCTACTCCATTTCGAAAAATCCTACAACACGTACTTACTTATTTATTTACAGCAGTACTTGTGTAGAGTTTCGAATAAAACAGACTACCTCATCTTGTTTCGCCATACAAACTTTAAATCCCCGTTCCGTATCTGGGAGGAATTTTTAGTAAATCCGTTCTGAGCGGATACCTTCGTCATAATAATAAATAAATAACTATCTGCATTTTTTTTAAAGTGGTGAAAAGTTTTCAGGTGTGAATTTTGGAAAATCCTTTCTTAGTACACCCTCACGTGCTAAAACAAATATACCCCCCAAATTTCAATTATCTACGACCAGCGGTTTAGGCTGTGCGTTGTTTATCAGTCAGTCAGTATGTCAGGACAAAGATTGGTATAGTATATCGTATATTCGATAGTATAAGAAAGATACGGTCGGATTGAGAAACCTCCTTTTTAGAAGTCTGTTAATAACGCGTAATTTATTTGGATTTTTAGTACTCCGCCTTCACTGAAGAGCATTAATAATAAGACCAAGGCTTATTATTATTGTGTTCTTATGCCAAGTTCTAACCGGCCGGATCCCAAACACGTGCTGGACACATGTGCGGTTGATGAAGCCGTCTTTTGTTCGAATCTGCCTAGGATAATACTTTTTCAAAGAATTTCCGAAGACTTTTTCGAACAAGAAACTCATAGTCATATTATTAACTAAAATGATTAAGAGTAAATGTGATTAATTGGAAAAGTAATACAAATCTATAATCTCAGTATCAGGTAGGCATATAATTAGTTGTGGATTACTAAAATGGCTGATATCTCGAAAACCTTTTGCTGAATACTAAAATGTATGGGGACACCCTTTAATTTGGATTTTTTTCCTTTATATGTGCTATTAGACCTTGTTTCTTGCCAAATTTCATGATTCTAAGTCAACGGGAAGTACCCTATAGGTTTTCGACCCAAAACCTATAGGGTACTTCCGGTTGACCTAGAATTGTCAATTTTAGTTAAAAGCAAGGTCTTACAGCACAATTTTAATAGTCTGACGTCAACGATTGGATGACAGCTGAATGGTTCATTACTTTTGTTTTTTTTTTTTGTGGGGTAACAAAGTCTGAAATCAATATTGTTTCGGATTGCGCTGAAATTTGGCATGCAGATTGTTTTGACGTAGGTATCTGCTAAGAAAGGATTTTTCAAAATTCATTCCTTAAGGGGATGAAACGGGGGTTCAAACTGTTTGAACCGATTTTGTTTTTAGATAGACAGATATATCAACACTTTATTGCACTTAAGAAATAAACAATAATTTATAAACAATTTTATAATATAAATACAATTGGCGGCCTTATCGCTAAGTAGCGATCTCTTCCAGGCAACTTGTTTTACTTCTTTTATGTCTGTTATGTTAGAAAGGATTTTTAAGTAAATATAAGATGTCTTTAACGCGGGCAAAGCCGCGGGGCACCTCTAGTCTAATACTATAAGAATCTTTGTCCTGACATACTGACTGACAGACAGACAACGCACAGTCTAAACCAATGGTCGTAGAGACTTGAAATTTGGAGGGTATATTTGTCTTAGTACGTAAAGGTGTACTAAGAAAAGATTTTCTAAGATTAAAGGGGTCTTAAGGGGATGAAATGTGGGTTCAAACGAGAAACCAGATTAGATAGTCTTTTCTATTCGAAACATCACACAAATGCGTCAGTAAATAAAAAAGTAAATACGTGTTTTAGGCTTTTTAGAAATTCCTCCCATAAGAGGATGAAACTGGGGTTCAAAGTTTGTATGTATGTATTCAAAAACTTTTAAAGTTGTTTGTCAGATAGCAAAATCACTGCATCTAAAAATAGAAAAATTAAGCATGCCGATGACAAAATAAAAACAACATGGAAAGTCATTAATACAGAAACTGGAACAATTAAGCAGAGGGACAGTAACATTATGTTAAAACTTAATAATAAATTAATCATCGATAATAATGATGTCGCTAACACATTTGTTGAGTTATTCTCACAGGTACCTATAATCGAAGTTTTAATTAAACGGAGTAAAATGACATTACGAGTATTGCCACTTTTTCATGAAATGAAATATATGTATATATAGGATCACGCTCCAATATTGTTCCAAAATACCGGTGTCCTTAATAAATCACAACTTTATATAAAAACTATGTAATTGAAATAACCGCAATTCTACAATATTACTTATGAATTTATTTCAATTAGGCACCGGCCAACCGTCGACGGGCGAATGTCCCGGCGTTCTGCTGCTTCGTCATACACCGATTGGAGTAGGGAGAGGGGTTCAGGGCTATGCCCTTTTCCCCTGGCGTCTTCTTCGCCTGCGACTACAGGCGTGGCTCTGTCTTCGGGCTTCTCGGGCGGAGTGCCGCAGGCAACCACTATGCGCCGGGGCGATCAGGCCCTGCCAGGTTAATCCCCGTTCGGGGAAGCCCAGCGAACCGATCAGCGCGCACGGCAGCGGTCACCTGCGGTCCCGCCCTGTCTTCTTCTTCTTCCTCTTCTTCTTCATCATTTTTAGGAATCATCTCCCTTTGTGTTGGCTTCGACTTTTTGCTTCTCCTTCATGTGATTTCTGGGGGGCGTGCATGTAGCGGCGCGATGCCGCGAATATGCTCGAAAGAGGACGTGTCCGCCGCTCTGAACATCTTCTTCGTAAGACTTCCAATGAAGGCGTTTAGGTCATCCATCTTTAGGTCCCTTCGTATGACCGCGTTTCTGACGTACCTGGGAGCACTCACTATCTTCCTCATGGCAACGTTCTCCTGGGCTTGAACCCTCTTCTTGTTGGTATCTGAGACATAGACGTACCAAGCCGGCGCTGCATAGGTTAGTCTAGATCTGATGTAGGCTTTGTAGATCATTATTTTGACCCGCAGTGGTAGTCTAGAGGTCAGTAGAGGGTTCAGCCTTGCCCGAGCGCTTTTCGCCTTTCCAATCAGCTCGTCGACGTGTGGCTTGAAAGTGAGGTTTCTGTCTATAGTTACTCCCAGGTACTTTACACTGGTCTGCCACTTTATGTCCTGATCGGCGATTCTCAGCTTGACTGCGTCCGGTATCCTGTCTCTGCCGGTCATGAGGACTTGGGTTTTCCCGACGTTCATCCTCATGCGCCATTTGGCGAGCCAGTCTGGTAGGGCGTCGAGCGTCTTCATAAGGTAGCTCACTGCTTGCCGTGGATTCTTGGAGCTTGTGTAGTATGCTGCATCATCCGCGTATAGTGCGAGCTTCGCCCGCCCAACGACTGGGATGTCGTCGGTGTACCGGGCGTAAGCTACCGGGAAGATGCAGCTGCCCTGCGGGACTCCGGCTTTTATGGGCTTCAAGCTTGATACGGCTTCTTCGACCGCTACTTTAAAAGTTCGTCCTTGCAGGAAGGACGCCAGGAGTAGCACGATTTGACGGGGGGTTGAAGACGTCGACAGTTTGTACAGTAGTCCCTCGTGCCATACCCTGTCGAACGCCTTCTCCATGTCAAGAAAGACCGCCGCTACCACCTCTTTCTTATTATGACTGACAGCCATGTCATATACCAGTCTGGTGACTTGGAGGGTGGTGGAGTGCTGTGACCTGAACCCGAATTGCTCTGGTCTTGGTGTCAGGTGTGGTATCAATTTTTGTAGTAGTAATCTCTCCAGTAATTTGCTCATTGTGTTGAGTAGAGTTATGGGTCTGTAACTTTCAGGCTTCTTCAGGTCCTTTCCTGGTTTAGCTATCATGACCACCCTCCCGGTCTTCCACGTATCTGGGAAATGGGCGCTGCGTAAAATCCCGTTTAGGCATCTTGTTAGGACAGCGACGGTCTTTGGCGGCAGAAATTTCAGTGCTTCGTTACTGATTTCGTCGAATCCAGGTGCCTTCCTGTTTGGTAATTTTTGTATGGCTCGTTTGACTTGGCTCGGGGTAAAGAAGAGGTCTTCTTCTTCATTGTCTTCGTCTTTCTTTTCAGGAGCTCTGTCCAGGTACTCTCTTAGCTTCTTTTCGATTTCGGCTGTGTGCTCGGGCTGCGTGTTCTGGTTTGGTTCGAATTGTTTTTCTAAGCTCGAGGCAAAGATCTCCGCTCTATCTTGTGCCTCGAACTTTAGGAGCCCGTCCGGTCCTAGTAGCGGTCTGATTGGTTCAGGCGTTCTCGTCAGATTTTTACAAAGGCGATGCACGGAGGGCACGTGATCGCCTATATTCATAATGCGGTCTTCCCATTCAAGCGCCGCTTGTTCGTTGAGGGCCGCCTTAACCTTCTCAATGAGCTGGTTCAATTCAGTGTTGATGCGTGGGCAGTGGGTTCGTTGCCACTCTTTTCTTCTCTCCCTCTTTTCGCCTATGAGTGTCCGTATCCAGGCCGGCGTCGGGTCTAACCTCTCGCCGGGTCTGGAGGTCTGCGATGCTGCTGTGAGAGAGGTTTGGTTGGCGGTTGTTACGTTTCCCACTGCCCGTTCGACATCTTCGATTGTGTTAACCGGAGAGCTATTCGTCCTTTGTAGGACTTCTTTTTGAAACACATCCCATTTTGTCTTCCTTCTCCTTGTCTGTACCTGGATTTTATGAGGTGCTTCTGCCATTGTGAGGAGAATGGGACGATGGTCAGAGGGGAGATCTGGCAGCACAGTTTGAGTGGGCGGGGTTCTTAATCCTTTATAGACTACCAAGTCTATGATTTCTGCAGAGTGGCTTGTGTAGTGTGTAGGTTCGTTCGGGCCTGCCACCTCGTAGTGGTGGTCCACCGAGTCTTGGTACAGTATTTTACCGTCTTGGTTTTGTTGGTTAGACCTCCAGTATGGATGCTTTGCGTTAAAGTCGCCGGCAATAATAGTTGGTGATGCCTCGTCGATAAGCGTTCTGAGTTCTTTCGGGTCTAGTCGTGACGTTGGTGGCTTGTATATGGCGTAGTATTTTCTGTTTACGCCGGCGACATTAACCAATACTCCTAGTGCTTGGAATGACTGGAAGTCTAACGGCGGTATCAGTTGGTGGACGATACTGCGGTGAACCAACACTGCGAGGCCTCTGTATGCTCTGCCTTCCGGGCTAACTTCTTCTTTTCTATAGACTTGGTAGTTTGGGACTTTGAGTTTGTCCGTGCTTCTTAAGTGGGTCTCGCTGACCAGCATTATATCTATCTTTTGCTCGCGGAGGAAGGTGGTCAGCAGTTTAGCCTTCCCCGCGAGCGTGCTGGCATTCCAGTGTACAATCCTACTATTGTTGCTGTCCATTTTTATTTAGGATTTTCATCAGTCCCATTAGGGTTACGGTTTCAGCGTCCGTACCGGCTTGGACCGCCTCCAAGATCTCCTTAAGGACGCCTATGGTCTGCCCGAGCGAGTCTTTCTTTTCGGCGGCGGGTTTCGGGGCTTCACTGTCTTTTTCCCGTTTTCTTTTGTGCAGCGCGCACCGTCTTTTATACTGCTCGGCGTGGTGGGGGCGAGTGACGCATCGGCTTATCGTTGTTACCTGCTCGCCCGCTGCACCTTTGGTAGGGGCGAGTGACGCATCAGCTTATCGTCGTTACCTGCTCGCCCGCTGCACCTGCTGTTTACAAATATTGAGAGCGGCGTCGTCATATATATATAAAAATAGGCATGTGGTATAAAACATTTACTGATGGGATGTGGTCAGTGATATCGATGATATTGTTACGTGCGGGGTGGTATTGAAATGCCAATCCGATGAGATGAACGTTTATTTCCACTGATCACTAGGTTAGCACAATGTTCCACAGTAGTTGTCCAAATCGTCTTGCACAATTATCAAAAGTCCGTTAACACACACTGAGGTCGTTAGTTCACAATCACTGATTTCACTGTTCACAGTTCACAACACGAGTTCACTGATAACACTTAACGATCACTTGGTCGCTATCCGCGCTTAGATAGTTCACTGTCGCTTCCAGAGAATGACTGCCTCAAGCCGCGGTTTCAACGTCTTATATAGGACGAGAATATTTCTACAGAACTTTCCAGTATTGACTCGAAACAATAGACAAAAGACGTTCAAAACAAAGCAATAACAATCACAAACAAAAGGGGCGGCTTTCCTTTGAGCATCTGACGTAAACAACTTTACCATACATGCTAATTTGATCTCTAACTACTTATGAAAAAGGTTCAATCTTAACTACAAAACTAGGTACATTGACTAGGGTCTGAATTCCCGGAAGGTTAACTTTTATGACGGTCGGGTCAGGTGTTTATAGCCCCTAATTAGTCTATTCTTTCCCGCGGTATTTTTGTTCGAGAAGCTTGGCGAAACATCGCTACTCGACGACGCGATGTAACATTATCCCCTTCTTAGTTATGATCGTCCCGATCATCATTTGTTCCATGGTATCGTGTAAGTCGATCGATGTGTACTACCCTCGGCTTTCCTCTCTGGCCTCGTTTAATGCGGTAGGTAACGTCGTTTATCTTCGTGATAATCTGGTATGGTCCTTCCCAATGAGCCTGCAGCTTCGGACTTTTTCCTTTCCTTCGTAGTGGGTTGTGCAACCAGACGAGAGTTCCTTCTTCGAAACCCATCGTATTCGCTCTACGATCGTACCGGGTCTTCATTTTTTCACCAGTTTTTAAACTATTCTCTCGAACTATCCTGTGCACTTCGTCCAGCTGACTACGAAGATCACTGACATAGTCGGTTACAGGCTTCGGAGCATCTGGCGGGGAACCAGTGATGGCGTCGATAGGAGTCTTAGTTCGTGTCCAAAATTCACATTTGCAGGAGTCATACCAGTGCTGTCATGGGTAGCGGAACGGTATGACAACAAGAACAGAGGTATGTACTGATCCCAGTCACGTTGATGTGCGTCCACGACTTTAGCCAGGTGATTCTCCAACGTCTGGTTAAACCTCTCAACCATTCCGTCTGACTGTGGATGAGCTGCCGTTGTCCGCGTCTTTTGGATCCCGAGGAGGGTGCACATTTCCTGAAATAGGGCAGACTCGAAGTTCCTTCCTTGATCGGAATGCAGTTCCATCGGTACACCAAATCGACAGATCACTTCTTGCACCAACTTCTTTGCAACTGTCTTTGCTTCCTGGTTTGGTGTCGCGAAAACTTCGGGCCATTTGCTGAAGTAATCTTGCACTACGATGATGTACTTGTTGCCTTCTTCAGTCTCGGGAAATGGCCCGGCAACATCCACGGCAATGCGCTCCCATGGTGCCCCAACATTGTACAATTTTAGTTGTCCTTTACTTCTTGTCTTCGGTCCTTTTACTGACGCGCAAGCGGTGCACTTCCTGCACCAATCTTCTACATCCTCGCGGCTGTGTACCCAGTAGAATCGTTGACGAACCTTCACAAGAGTTTTCTTGACTCCTAGATGTCCACCAGAAACTCCATCATGAATGTGTCGTAGTAGAGATGCCACTTTACTCCGGGGAACAACGACCTGCATCGTAGTTTCTTTTCCATTGCTGTTTTCCCATTTTCGGTACAAGATTCCTTGTTCCAGAGTCAGGCTGTCCCACTGAGCCCAGTAACTTTTTGTGATTGGGCTGCAAGCTGACACGTCGCTCCACTGGGGCTTGTTTCCAGACTTTATCCAATCCAGTACAGGTCGTAAATCTCTGTCCTCCAATTGTGCTTGTCTCATATTTTCGCCGTTCCATTCGTCATCTGTTCTGTCCATCCTGATGACTCTGACTTCTTCTCTAGACTCGTGCTTTTCGCAGTGTTTACAGTCATCTGCACAAGGTCTTCTTGACAGGGCATCGGCGTTGCTATGGCCCTTTCCACTGCGATGTTCTGTCACGAAGTTGAACTCTTGAAGTTGCTCGATCCATCGTGCCACTTGACCTTCCGGGCTCTTAAACTGTAGAAGCCATTTTAGAGCAGCGTGGTCAGTTCTGAGCGTAAACTCTCTTCCGATGAGGTACTTGTTGAAGTGCTGAAGAGTCTTTACCACGGCTAGCAACTCGCGGCGGGTGACACAGTAGTTTCGTTCTGGTTTGGATAATGATTTACTGAAGTATGCTATGACCACTTCTTTGTCTCCTTGGATTTGTGAGAGAACTCCTCCAATTCCCGTGTTGCTGGCATCAGTGTCCACAATAAATCTTCCATCTCTGGTAGGGTATCCCAAGATCGGCGTTTCACACAGTCGCTGCTTTAGATCCTTGAAGGCGGTTTCACACTCCAAGTCCCATACAAATGTGCGCTATTCTTCTGTCAGCCGATGTAAGGGTTTGGCAATTCCAGAAAAGTTCTTGACAAACCGCCGATAGTAAGCGCATAGTCCCAAAAACGACCTAACATCAGTTTTATTCTTCGGGGTAGGCCAAGTTTGAACAGCCTTGATTTTGTCAGGATCAGTTTGTACCCCGTTTTCCGAAATGATGTGTCCAAGGTAGCTGACTTTGGATTTAAAGAAGTCACACTTTTTGGCACTCAGCTTCAGGTTTGCTTCACGTAGACGGTTCAAAACCTTCTCCAGATTCTGCAGATGTTCAGTAAAATCACGGCCCAAAATGATGACGTCATCCAGGTACACCAAGCATACGTCTCCCAGTAATCCAACCATTACTCTGTCCATGAGACGTTCGAACGTTGCTGGAGCATTACACAGTCCAAATGGCATGACGTTGAATTGCCAGAGTCCATTTCCAATGCCCGTACTGAATGCTGTCTTCTCTTTGTCTTCTGGACTGATTTCTACCTGCCAGTAGCCACTTTTCAGGTCAACCGTTGAAAACCACTTCATTCCACTGAGCATGTCCAGTGTATCGTCTATTCGAGGCAAGGGGTAGCTGTCCTTCTTTGTGACTTCATTAAGCATTCTGTAATCTACGCAGAATCTGGTGGAGCCATCTTTCTTTTTCACCAGAACCACTGGCGATGACCAAGGACTTGTAGATGGTTCGATGACTTTTTCTTTGGCCATGTCTCGTATCATGTCTGCAACTTCAGCTTCTTTCGCCCATGGAATCCTTCGTGGCCTCTGTCGTATAGGTCTTGCGTCGCCAGTGTCAATTTTGTGTTTAACAAGTCCGGTACGTCCACAGTTGTTTCCAGCGGCGAAGACGTCTTTAAACCGCATCAACAGACGTTTTGCTTGTGACAGCTGAGCGAACGTTAAGTTGTCTTTGGATGATTCCAGCAGCTGTGATATTTGGTCTTCCGAGCTTGGTTCCGTAGAAATAATATCCGTTCGTCGCAGGTACTTCACTTCTTGACATTTTCCAATTATGCTGTTTTTCTTCAGATGAACTTCTTTATTGCCAAGGTTGAGAATTCGCACACTGGCCGTTCTGTTTGTCATGAGCAATGTTCTTGCAGTAATCCAGGTCGGATGTGTGCCCTCATCTTCGGCAACTACACATAGTCCACTCTTGACTGTATTTGGAAATTTCACTCGAACAATATTTTGCGATTTTGGAGCCAACACGACGTCCTTGAGACAGTAAAGCTTACACGGTGCCGTTCCTTCGAAGAACACTTCTTGCTCGGGAAACCGGAGAACACCACGGGCCACATCCAATATGCAATGCTGCTTCTCCAAAAAGTCCAATCCCAGAATGCAATCATCAGTTATGTTGGCAATCAGTACAGGATGAATGTGTGAGTGCTCACCGATGACTATCTCCACATCTGTATCGCCAAGGACAGGTACTGACTGGCCGGTTGCTGTCCGTAGTGAGCATGCTGCAGATCGATGTTTCCGTGATATAAATCGTTGCAGGAATTCAGGCTTCACAATTGTGCGCGATGCTCCTGTGTCCACTGTGAACTTGCAGGTCTTGTTGTTCAAGGTGCCCTTGACGATTAAGCTGTTCCCGTTGCACACTTGTGTCACAGTGATGGCGGGGGCTCTCTCTCGATCAGACGGCGCCCGTCCCGCAGCTATGACGACGTTTCTTCTGCCACTTGGGTCCTGTTTCTTCGTCTTCGGGCAAGTCATTCACGGTCTGCTCATGTATGTCAAGCCGCCCTTCTACTTCCTTGATACTGGTTTCCACCATTTTGATCTTCTCTCCCATGCCGGCAAGCCCGCTCTGCAACTGACGTCCAATTGTCTCTTCCAGTTTGCTGCTAGCTTCTTCCTGTTCCTTGCGTGCTTCTTGTTGGGCCATCTGTACAGCCTGTAGTGCAGCCTGTTGTTCCTGGCGAGCCTCCTCCTGTTTGCGGCTAGCTTCTTGTAGTGCAGCCTGTGCAGCTTGTTGTCCTGCTAGGATAGCGGCTAGCATGGCATCCAAGCCCCCATCCGTAGTTCGGCTCGCTGGCGCTGCTGCAGATGGCGCTGCCATGGTGGGTGCCATTGGTGTTGCTGCTGGCTCTTCCAATGTGGATGTTCCTCCTCCCGAAGCTTCGAGCTCCTTCTGCCGGGTTGCATCCATCTCTGCCTGGCGCCTAGTGCGTGGAGTACGCGTATCTTCCCTCGGAGTGATTGGCATTCCGCTTCTGACACCAATTGTTACTACAAAACTAGGTACATTGACTAGGGTCTGAATTCCCGGAAGGTTAACTTTTATGACGGTCGGGTCGGGTGTTTATAGCCCCTAATTAGTCTATTCTTTCCCACGGTATTTTTGTTCGAGAAGCTTGGCGAAACATCGCGACTCGACGACGCGATGTAACAATATGTTTTTCCCATGAGTCGGCAGCGTGGTCGTCTAGTACGGCTTTGACCTTCTCCACCAGAGCGTTAACCTTTCTTTTGAGTGTCGGGCATCTTGTGTTTTGCCAAAGTTTCCGGTACTCCCTTTTGTCTCTTATCAAGTTCCTTATCCAGGCGAGGAGGGACTCTCGCCTCTGCCCCGCCTTGGTGGTGTGAGACGCTGCTTCTAGGGAGTCCCGAATCGTTTCATTGAGCTCGTGCGTTTTAGTATCGACATCTGAGGGTGTATTTACTGGGCCGGAGTTTGTTCGAGTCTGTAGCTCACAGTGGAATTTCTCCCAGTTTATAAGCTTTCTCTTGGCGGGAAGAACAACTGTTCCAAGCGCTTCATCTATTTCAATTACTACCGGTCTGTGGTCTGAAGGCAGATCCGGTAGTGCGTCCAGTGAGGGGGCTTGTCGTAGATTCTTATAGATGATGATATCTATGACTTCTTCGCGTCCGTCTGTGGTGTGGTGGGTCCACATCGTGGGGCCCGCGACTTCGTATTTGTGGTCCACCGAATCTAGAAATAGTCGTCTTCCGTTTTCGCATACCCAGCTGGAGTTTCAGTGTGTATGTTTCGAGTTCAGATCGCCGGCTATGACTGTGGGTATCTCCGGGTCGAGCATCTGTTTCACCTCTTCGGTATCTAATCTGCTTCTTGGAGGCTTGTATACTGCATACACTTTTTGTTGTCGGCCGGCGATGCTGACTAGCACTCCGAGTGCTTGTAGCGACTGGAACTCGACAACTGGTATGGGTTGGTGGATTATTCTCCTGTGGACCATCACGGCCAGCCCTCTATATGGCAATCCGATACTATTTACCTCATCCTTTCTGTATATAATATAATTCGGTATTTTTAGGGCGGTGTTCTTGTTAAGGCATGTCTCACTGACCAACATTATGTCAATATTGTGCTCACGGAGGAAGGCGGTCAGTATTTTTACCTTCCCCGTGAGCGTTTGGGCATTCCATGCGACTATTTTAGTTTTATTTTCCATTATGGTTTAAAATTCTCATGAGTCCCATCAGTGTGGCTGTCTCGGCGTCCGTGCCGGCTTGGACTGCCTCCAGGATGCCTTTTAGTACCCCGATCGTCTGTTCTAGTGAGCCGGCGGGTTTAGTAGCTTGTTGAGTAGGGTTTTCTGCTGTTTGTTGCTTTTGTTGCTCGGCTTCTTTTTCCCCCTGCGGGCGCCGGCCTTTTGTGAGCCCGGTTGATTTGCAGGTGCCATTAGGGATGCGGCGGCGGTCTCCTCAACGGTTGCCGGGATGAACGGTGCTTGTCCTCGCCTCCCGGTTTGCGCGAGTGTGCCTGCCCTCTTGTTTTTGGCCTCTTGTTTAAAAATTGGGCACGCACCGTAGTTGGCCGGATGAGTGCCGGCGCAATTTGCGCAGGTTGCGGGTTCTTCCCTAGGTCTTGGGCATTCCTTGGCTGCATGCTCCTCACCACAGCGCACACACGCCTGCTCTCTGTGGCAGTTGTGCGAGCTGTGGCGGAACTTTTGACATCTGAGGCATTGCGCGGGCCCCTTTTTTGCGCGCCATGCCTCCACTTTTATACCGGGCATCATGAGTAGTTCGTCTAGGTTGTATATATACCACCCCCGACCTCGTCCCAGCTATAGTTGGGACGAGGTCGGGGGTCTTCTTCATCATCACGAAAAAGACGCATCCTGGTCTTCCTTGGCGTCCGAAAATAGGCTTGATATATTCAGGCTCGAAGCCTTTCTCTTCGAGGTCCTGTATTTTACTTTAAGGCTTTCTTCTGTCGGCAGCGAGTAACAGAACCAATTGATTTTCTCAGTCTTTTCTAGCTGAGTTATGT
This sequence comes from Cabera pusaria, assembly GCA_954871355.1. Lineage (NCBI taxonomy): Eukaryota > Metazoa > Arthropoda > Insecta > Lepidoptera > Geometridae > Cabera > Cabera pusaria. Next base: position 17,895,725 of record OX940888.1, read on the forward strand.
AAGTTTGTATTGTTCTGTATTCTGTCTCGTCTTCGGGGGTGAATCGGATTCCCTGTCCGTATGGTCGTCCATTGGGTGCTCTTCCTAATTTGTCACCAAGAATCTTAAAGTGCTTGGTCCAGTTTTCAATTCTTTCGACCACCAGCGGCGGGTAACGCGGCTCACGCCTCGGGGCGGAGGCGGCCGGGGTTGAATCGATTTTAGCGGCAGGCGCAGTGGTTGCGCGGCCGGTTTGAGAGGGTGCGGCGTGCGTTCCCGGCGCGACGGCGGGGGCATAGGCAACGAGTGCGCAGCTGGATTGAGCGGCGGCGGGCGCTTTATTCGCGGCGGCGGCGGCATACGGCGCACGACCGGCAGACGCGGCGATAGTACGGCCGGCTTTCGCCGGTGCAGCGGCTTGGGTGGGCGCGGCGCGTTCCCGACCCGCGGTAGGTTGCACGGGTGCGTTCGCGGCGGGCCCAACACGCGCGGCGGCGGCGGCGTAGGCGCCAAAGGGGGCGGCGCGGGTAGCGGGGGCCACCTGGTCTACGTGACCCGAGCGAGCGCTAGCGGTAGCTGCGCTGGTGGACGGGGGCGGGGCCTGAGTGGCGTGATCGGTCGCGTGGCCCACGTCACGGTGACGCGTATCGGCGGTCGGCTGCGAGGAGCGCGCTATCTCGCTCGCACTCCCAGCTTTTCGCATTTTTTGCGATCCGCTGGGTTTGTTTTACCTCTGAGGCAGCGGTGCCTTGGACAGTAGGGATATACCGGACGGTCCGGGCATTGGACTCGGCGACCTCGCGCGCGGGCGGGTTGCTGGGGGATCGGCGACTGGGACCGTGCGCGACGGCGTTTGCTACCCAAGTCGGCACTCGGCGCAGCTCGCAACGCGGCGGGAAGCGGCGGCGGCTTGCCGATGTTAGTCGCGGGCGGCAGGGTAATCATGCCCAACTGCGCAAACTGCAGGGCCGCTTTGTCGTTTTCGGACAGCTCCTTGCAACCCATTTCAGCCTCTTCAAGGCGTACGTATAGCGCCATCCACCGCAACATTCCGTCGGAGAGGATCCCGGCTTCCATAAGACGGGCGAGCGTGAGAATATCACGCTCGTGAAGCCCCCTCGGCGAAAGTTTGCGGAGAAGCGCGGTTACGGCGCTCTTGGGATAGCGGGAGACCGGCGTTGTCTCAGAGACAGCTCCGGTGGTTACACTCCCGCCGCACTGGTTACTTTCGCAGTCCTGAGAAGGACTGCTGGTTACTATGGTGGCTACTTTTATGGCTACTTAATCTTTTCCCGTCACCGGAGCGACGGTACTAAGTGGCGGTTGGCCCTGAAAAGGGCCTTTTGGTGGTCCCGGCGGTGTCGGGTCCATGGCTTCAGAGTAAACTTCTTCTTGCTCACGTGCGACGCAAGAAGAGGTCGGTAACAGGGTGGTGTCGGTTACTACACCACCAGCATACCGGCCTCTTCGGCTGTCCGTAGGCGCGAATTATCCCCTCCGAAGCACACAGCTCCGGGCACCGTCGACACGTATTTAAATTATTAAATACTGAAGACACAGTAGAATGGCGCGATGTTGAAGAGACGTCCGTGCACGGCGGCGAGCGAGGCGATCCTACTGAAACAAACTGTGCAAACAGATGTCCAGCAAAAAGCCCCCGGTACAACCACTAACCGACAGCGACGGCTATCCAAAATTCAAAGCCCTAGATAGAGCGAACATATTCGCAAGCTCACTGGCGAGTCAATTCACACCAAACGACACTAGCGACACCGAGCAAATAAAAGAAGTAGAAGTCTTCCTGAAAAGATACTTTGAAACACCTGACACCACAGCAGAAAACACAACCTCGAAGGATGAAGTCTTCTTCACTCCCGGCAAAGTGCAGCGCATAATCCGGGACTTACCCCGAAGGAAAGCCCCCGGATTGGACAACATAACTAACGAGGCAATAAGAAGATTCCCATACAAGACCATCGCCGCCGTAACTAGAATTTTCAATGGAATCCTGAGGTCGGGCCACTTTCCTACTGAGTAGCGAGTGGGCAAAGTGGTCATGCTCCCAAAGCCAGGAAAAGACCCGAGAAAACCCGAATCGTATCGGCCGATCACATTGCTTAGCACATTATCGAAGCTCTTCGAGAGGGCACTTATCCCACATATGTCACCTTATATCCAGCCGAGAAATTAGCAATTTGGCTTTCGGGCTGAACACTCGACAACTTTACAGATCGCCAAAATGACAAACGAGATGGCCTGGCGCTACAATAGAAAAGAGGTGGTAGTGTCCATTATGCTGGACATGGAGAAGGCCTTTGATCGAGTCTGGCACGAAGGCCTTCTCTATAAAATAGCTAGAACAGAGATGCCAAAGAAAATAGTACGAGTCCTAAGAAGCTACCTCACCGAACGCAAAGTCACAGTGGCTGTGGAGGATAAGCTCTCAGAATACAAGACGGTACGTGCCGGCGTGCCCCAGGGAAGCTGCATCTCTCCGATATGCTACGCCTGGTACACCGACGACATCCCAGTCGTCGAGCAGGTGCAGCTGGCGCTCTACGCAGACGATGCAGCTTATTACCTAGCGTCCAAGAACCCGGAACATGCAGTAAAACAACTTCAAAAGATGCCCTCCCAGCGTGGCTGCAGCGCTGGAGATTGAAAGTAAATGTAGCTAAAACTCAGGCATTATGCATGGGCAAGACAAAGCAACCTACAGCACTAAGACTCTTAGGCGAAGAGATACCATGGAGAAAGAGTGTCAAATACTTAGGTGTGGAGATTGACCGAAATCTCTCCTTCAAGCAGCACCTAAGCTTCATAATCTCCAAAGCGAAATGAGCACGAGCGGCGCTGGCAGGCATCTGGTCCTCAGGAGTGCCTACACGAACCAAGATGCTTATCTACAAAACCTATGTGAGGACCCGCCTCACGTATGCCGCCCCCGCGTGGTTTCCCTACCTATGCGGGTCAAACAAACGAAAAGTCAAAACACAGGAAAACTACACTCTCAGAAGAATCGTCGGGGCGCCGCGATACGTGAGGAACGACATAATACGAAGAGACCTCAAGCATGAAGACATCTCAACTTTCGTGAAGCGCCTGAGCAGAAAAATGTTCATCAGCGCGGATAAGTCTTCCCACAACCACATCCGTGGGATAGCCCCGTTCCACACGCGACCGCCCGACCGGCCTGGAAGGATGCAAAAATCAATGAAACCGTACGTAAGAGAATTCGCACAAGAAGAAGAAAACGAAACCAATACAGAAGAGGAAATCAGCCTCAACGATGTAGACGGAGAACGGAGGGCTCCGCCGGAGGCCGCTGCCGTGGCTGCTGATCGGTCCGCTGGGCTTCCCCGAACGGGGATCAACCTGGCGCGGCTTGATCGCGCCGGCAACTAACGGTCACCGCGGTCAACCCTCCCGGATTCCGCTTAAGAGCACAGCAAAGACACGCCCATTGTCATGGGCGGAGATGAAAACCAGGGGAAGAGGGTCTCACCCTGACCCCCTCGCTCTGCACCAGTCGGTGCAAGAAGAAGACCAGATTGATATAAAAGATTTAGTTAATGGAGTCATATCAATTCAGTGAACTAGTTCAATAAATCATATTAAAGTTTTCCTAAAAGTATTACATATTTTATCATCCTTATATAACTAGTACGCTGGACTTTAAATGCTTATCTATACTAATATTATAAAGAGAGAACATTTTTATTTTTGTATTTTTGTATGTTTGTAATGGTTTGGCTCAAAAACTACTAGACCGATTTGAAAAATTCTGTAACTAATATATAGAATGGACTTCCGAAATGAAAATAGGCTATATATTATGCTGTTTAAATCAAAGGTACATTCGTGGAGACCTAATTTGCAACCTAAGTCGACAAAAAAACGGTCGAAAAAACACGTTTCTTACGAACGCTGTTCAATTGAAAACAGATGGAAAAATATTTTCTATAGAAGAGTTGTACAACTTAATAAGACCTACAAAAAAGTCCGCGACAGCATATGTCTATCTCTTAAGGTTGACTCTCAGTAACCATTTTAATCTTTAATTTTTTGTAAAAAAATATTACATAACTTCCAGGGCTATTTTCAAGTATATAGTATTAATCCTTATCCAAATAATTACGATAATTAGCTTGGCCACATATTATAGATTAAAATTGTCCTTTACAGTATATAATTCAAATGAAAACTCTAGAAGATATCACGGATTTCACATACACGCATTGCAAAATTAATAAAATATTTGCAGTGAAACCACAGAATAGGTCATAGTTACTACGAAAATATTATTATAAGCTTAGCTATGCTGTAGATCCCCACCGATCACAATCAATTTGAAGTCAATATAGTATAATAATATGATCTATTGTATAAAATAATATTCATCTATATATATAATAATATAATATAATATTTTAAACCACCCCGACTGATATATGTATAAATTTTTCATTAAAAGCATTCCAATGACTCTAAACACGACATTTAAAATCTGGGCTGTAAGTTGGTGAGGATTTGAGTATTCTGTAGAGTCCACGAGATGTCCCAGCATCAGGTCAGTGCTTCCATGTTCTTACAATATCGCTGAAAAAGAAGATTTTCGAATTGATCAGACCTATGAAAGTTGATTAAAGCTTATAGTTTTGTAACGATTGAACGAATTTTCATGAATCAAAGCTAAGAACACTCTCGATGAAGACATCTATCAAAAAACAAACTATCAATAATAAAATCAAAATCGGTTCATCCGGTTGGGTGCTAAGATGCTACAGACAGACACACAGATACACACGTTAAACGTATAATAACTATATAAATATAACTATATAAACGTATAGTAACTTTTTGCGTCGGGGAACGCCGTAAGATTACGGCGGCAGATGTTCTCCTTGGTGGTAAGGTACTTTTCAACCGACTACCAAAAAGAAGGAAGTTCTCAATTCGTCTGTATGTTTCTTTTTTTTTCTTTTTTTGTGTGTGTATGTTACACGATTACCCCGTCAATTGTGAACCGATTCGAATAATTATTTTTGTAATCGGTAGGGTACGTTTCCGAGGTGGTCCCATTGTAATTTCATTGAGATGTGATAAGTATCTTCAGAGATGTGACGATAAACGTCTCAAACTTGCTACTGAAATTGACTCGCGGGGCATTGAAGTCAGTTGTTTTAGTTTTTAAACTATCTTAATTATTGGTAGATTTAATGATCCCACGAAAACCCATGATTCATGAATGCTCATAAAACTTTCATTGGTAGGTATATAGCTAGGATTAGAACCAACGACCCTCGGGTCAGAATCAGGGTAACTATCCTTTACGCCAAAGGGCCGTCCAATATCACTACGTGACTATTGTAAAACAATGTCCATCACTGAGTCTGTCTGTCTGTTCGCAATAATCTCAATAGCTTCTGAACGGATTATCATGCGGTTTTCACCAATAGCCAGAGTGTTTATGAGCAAGGTTTAGGTGCATAATTCGTTAAGGTTTTGTGTAAATTGGTTGAAATATAACGATGATTGTTAAATATGTTAATATTTTTTATTCGATGCACAAACTGATGCAAATTTTTAAGGCATATATGTTCTACCCGTGGGAAGCCGGGGCGGGCTGCTAGTGTCTAATACATTGATCAAATACATAATTCAGTTAAGGCCGCTTTCTTTATATGCAAAATTCAAAATCACGCTCGACGTGGTGCCACAGAATACATACCAGTTTTACATCTCTTTGCTCCCTCTGCGTGAACTCTCGCTACCCCGTTAATAATAATGAAATAAATGAAAAGTTTACTGTTGCTCTACTTTGCAATTGTTATTTTATATTGTTTGTAACGTAAAAGCTAAAAGCTAAAGGTAGGCTGAATTGTTACTGTTTCTAAACCGAATTCACAAAAAAGGAGGAGGTTCTCAATTCGACTGTATATATATTTTGTTTTAATGTTTGTTACCACAATAGTCGATCAAATTTTGACCGATTTCAAACTTTTTTTTAGGGTTCCGTAGCCGAATGGCAAAAAACGGAACTCTTATAGATTTGCCATGTCTATCTGTCTGTCTGTCCGTCCGTATGTCACAGTAATTTTATTTCGAAACTATTAGGACTACAGAATTGAAACTTGGTATTGTATGATTGATGTAGATGTATTCTGTAAACCGCTTTCCAATTTTTATACAAAAATAAAAAACTGGCCAACTGCAAGTCGGACTCGCACTCGTAGGGTTCCGTAACACAGTAAAGTACCTATTCTATAACTTTAATTTTTCGCAACTAAAAAATTAACTTTGTTTTTCATAGTGTTTGTGTGAAAAACAAAGTTATCTTTGCGGTAGCCATATCTCAAAAACTACTGACTGTATCTCGTTCAAACCAATTTTCGTTGTTAGTTTTTATTGAGACCTACAGCATATATATTTTTTAGATTTTTCACTTCCATACTTTAGAAGTTAGAGGGGGGGGGGGCACACATTTTACCACTTTAGACGCGCCTATCGTTCAAATGATTGACTTTGCGAAAAAATAATCTCAGAAACCTCAATGTCATTTTTAAAGACCTATCCATAGATACCCGACACGTATAGGTGTGAATATTTTTTTTTTGTTTCAGTTCCATGTATGGGATGCCCCCCCTTAAAATTTCATATTTTTTATTTTTGCATAAAAATCGGAAATCATCAGACCACACAAGTTGTAACTTGCATTTTAAAAATAATAGCACGATATTGCAACTTAAAAATAAAAGTTTGTAATTTATTGTATCATAATACCTTATAATTGTTCAGTTTTAGAATGTTATTAAAGTAGAGCAACTTTAGATGCGTAACAAATCTTGAGCAAGGTAAAGCGAGAGTAATGATAGAGCGAGAGGTACGCTCAAAATTCGGCATGGATCATACGTCTGATCGAGACGACTGCTTGGCCGCCACTGAGGAATTTTTCACGCGATTCTTGTTTATAAACTGCATTTTTTAGTTTTTCTCCATGTTATTATTATTTGAGTAATAATCAAATACGAGTGCTACTTTTTACATGGTTATTGAATTAAATCATAGGCATTTTAAAACATAATATTTTACGTAAATGCGTCACTTTATTATCAAGAAACAGTTTAAAAAACAACGAAATCTTAAAAACTTTACGATTTTGTAACATGTGAATTAAGAATATGATAGATATTAAGACAAATCTATCCAGTATACATTCAATAAGAAGATGTTTTTCAAGGTATGGTCTGAAAAGTTTTGCTATTTCTTTATTTATTTCCATATACTAGGTAGGTATTCAAACCTATCCCGAAATGGTGTTAGGCACGGCAGAGTCCTGTTTAGCGTTTGATATACCAACCATAATACTTCGTGATGATCCTTAAAAAAATATGTAGCGATAACTTATGTCCAGAATATATATGTACATCAATTTTTATTTGTTCATATTAAGTGGCTTTGCTTTAAAAAAATAGTAACGCTGCACAAATATTTTGCCGCGAGTCAATTTTCCAAGACAACGGCCTCAACTAGAACTTATACGTACTAATTGATTGAAGTGTTTTTAATCTATAGTTCAGTTCTTTGAACGATAAAAATAAAAATGAGCATCACTACGTTTGAATGTTGGCAACATTATTTTGATAAGTGACATTTTGACCTGTCAGTTTACTCCGTCTAATTAAAAATTCGACTACAGTGCCACAAGTATAACTTGGCGGTGGTAGTTTTTGGAACTAATTCTATTAATTGAAACTGTGAGTTTGACGTTTGAGAGATTACCGCGACATTATTGTTGATAAATCTGCTACATTAAAATAGTTCAATAATGCCAAAAGTAATTAAAAGTGATTTAAGAGATCTGTTATCAAAGTACAAAGTAAAAGCACAGTGGCGCACAGGCACGCCAAGTTATACTTGCCGGACTGTATATTGTTACTACTCAGCCTTTAAACTCTTCCCCTAAGGATGCTTATTAACCGACTTCAAAAAAAGGAGGAGGTTTCTCAATTCGACCGTATATTTTTTTTTTTTTTTTTTTTTTTTTTTATGTTTGTTCGCGGATAACTTCGTCGTTTATGAACCGATTTCGATTATTCTTTTTTTGTTCGAAAGGAGATATCCCAAGTGTGGTACCATGGTAATTTTATCGAGGTATGATAAGTATCTCCAGAGATATTGAGATAAACATCTCAAAATTGGTACTGAAAATGAATAGCGTGGCATTGAAGTCGGTTGTTTTTTAGTTTTTAAACGATATTATGTTTTACTATCAAATTGAGTGAATGAATGTGAATGATTTTTCTGAGGAAAGCGAGCGCGAAAATTTTATTGACTGGTAAAACTGTCAGAGAAGTGACTTAATAATTACGGTTATGCAAAAATGTATTCAATAATGACGTATTAAGTCATAAAACTTGCCAGCGTTATTACAGTTATATTTTTTTCGCGACGCGAACGTGGGCGAATGCTCTCGTAAGAGCTAGTACTTGTATATACGTGGTAAAATTATTTCATAGGTAAATTACAATATCGCGATATCTAAACGTTGTGTCAAAAAACCAGATCACCCCGAAAGAATATCAAAGTGCAATTGTTTTAATCAATGTAATATGATACTAGGGGGCGTTTCACACGCCCCTTTTTTGCTTTTTATTTACATTTAGATACGTGCACTCTGAAACAATCAGTCTTGTGATATATTTCGATCGGTCAATACATGGATCATGACCCGAATATTAAGATTTTGTACCTTAGTAGTTATTCTATTTACAAGTCTTGATTGTGAAGTTTATCTGGACAGACCGAAAATAAAAACATCTAATGGCGACCTAATATTGGAGCCCGCCTACGACAAAAACATATTCTTGAGGCCTAATGGCCCAAAATCAAGTATATTTGTTGGAGACATTAACATTCTTAATAATATAAAAATATCAGACTCTGGTCAGGCTATCGATTCCGTGAACGATGACAACCAACCGTTACTTAGTGGACCTAATGGAATTCTACTAAGGTTGGCAAATCTGGAAAGCAAAGCATATCCCTCATCTGAATTACTTTTGAACGTGTCCATGCTTTGGAGAAAAGTTAACAAGCTACAGAAAAAAGTACAAAATCTTCAAACTCTGTTGAACACCCGAGTGAAAGATGAATGTGCTTCAAACCCGTGCCAACATGGAGGTACTTGCTTAAATGTGGTAAATGGCTATCATTGCCTTTGTCCATCTAACTGGGAAGGTAAAGATTGTGATACCGATGTTAATGAATGTCGAAATTTCGCCGGTACGGATCTTGGGTGTCAAAATGGAGCAGCATGTATCAACAAACCGGGGTACTACGAGTGCATGTGCAGATCAGGGTGGTTTGGATTACATTGTACGAATAAAGCCAAAGATTGCTCTGGAGGAGATTTTGAAATGTGCGGACACGGAACTTGCCTGAATGTCAATACCGGAGAGGGAATCGCATGTATTTGTCATCAAGGATGGACAACAAATGGAACTGGTGTCGCGTGTTTAACGGATGTTGATGAATGTGATTCACATCAAGGTGCTCGCTGCTCAGTGAACCCTAAGGTAGAGTGCATCAATCTTCCAGGCTCATTTCGTTGCGGATCTTGTCCACCGGGATACGAAGGAGACGGTTACACTTGTGCAGATATAGACGAATGCACTTCTATTCCTCATGGTGGCTGTAGCCCTATGGTAGCTTGTCACAATACTGTTGGATCTAGAATTTGTGGACCATGCCCACCTGGATATCAAGGCGATGGCGTTACATGTTCGTGGAGAGGATCATGCAGCATCAACCGCGGCGGATGCCATCCATCAGCACAATGCGTTGAAAATTTGTCAATGAGCCGAACGCTACAGTGTATTTGCCCCGATGGTATGGATGGAGATGGAATTGGAATACATGGATGTTTTATATCTACAGCTAATAATAACACTGAAAGTTGTACAAATAACCCATGTGGCGCTCACGGGCAATGCCACGCACTTCGAACAGGATACACTTGCATTTGTAGTAGAGGTTATGGTGGCTCTCATTGTGACATTCCGAGCGATTTATGCGCCATAAATCCGTGTCGCAATGGCGGTATCTGTCGACAAGATGAAAGTACCTCTACGGGATTTAGATGTGAGTGTACTGCTCAATATACCGGTCCTCTTTGTCAAGTTTTGTCACAAGTTTGCGGTGGTTTACGGGATGCTGAAGAAGGTAGTATAGTTTATCCTGTATCAAATACAACGTACACTCATAATTCTAGGTGTGCTTGGGTTATCCACACTGTTCCAAGCAAGGTTATAAATGTTACATTCACTAAATTTAACCTAGAAATTCATACCGAATGTAATTACGATTTTTTGCAAATTCATGACGGTCGAAGTTCTGCTAGTCAAATAATTGGTAGATTTTGCGGTAGTGAGTTTCCAAAAGGCGGTAACATTATTTCAAGTCATAATAATTTATACTTTTGGTTTAGATCAGATAATACAGTAGCCAAAGACGGATTTGCGTTACATTGGACTAGTATAGACCCCGTTTGTGGTGGAGAAGTCGATGCTGAATCTCATGGTCGTATCAGTTCGCCGGGCTCGCCTGGTAAATACCCACCAGATCGCGATTGTTATTGGCATTTAACCACTGTTTTAGGGAAAAAAATACAATTGCATTTCTTTGCCTTAGATATAGAAAATCATACGAACTGCAGCTTTGATTATTTGGCAATTTATGATGGTATGCGAATTACAGATCCATTATTGAATAGGTATTGTGATTCTACGCAACCAGCGCCGTTACTATCGGCCGGTTCAGAGTTATTAATTCATTTTCACTCCGATGCAAACGGGTCTGGTAAAGGTTTCCAAATATCTTATTCGCCTGTTCCTGGCGTACCGGGTTGCGGTGGATACTTCACAGCCGATAAGGGAGAAATTACTGCACCTTCGTTCAATGGCACTTATATGCACAATATGTTGTGCGAATATAAAATAAAGACTGGGTTAAATACAAAAGTAAGAATAGAATTTAAACAATTTCGCCTCGAAAAGTCTATCCGATGCCGATTTGATTATTTAAAAATTTACGATGGCCCAACGGAAGAATCGCCGCTTGTTGGCAAGTTTTGCGGTACCACATATCCGAAATCTTACGTAGCTTCGTCAAACATGCTTTTCTTCAGATTTAAGAGTGATGTGACAGTTTCTGGTGAGGGTTTCAAAATATCATATCAAGCACTTTGTCAACAACGTTTTATAGGGGATAGTGGAGTAATTAAGTCGCCCGGATATCCGTTTAGCTATCCTGATGACAAAGTTTGCGAATATATAATTAGCACCACCCCTGGCAAAGCAATTCAATTGGCATTCCAAGATTTTGATATTGAAGATAATAGATATTTCAAGTGTCAATTTGATAATGTTGAAATAAGGGATGGGCCTGATAATAATTCTACTTTACTAGGTAAATATTGCGGTGCTAATTTACCACCACTACAGGTGTCGACACATAATTATATGTATATTCGTTTTACTTCGGATATAAGCTTATCTGGTACAGGATTTTATGCAAATTACACAACTATCGATACGGAATGTGGTGGCATTTATAAAGAGACAACAGGTCTCATCAATTACCCACCTAGCGATGTTTTATCATACAGAAACGATCAATCGTGTACTTGGATTTTGATTGCACCAGAGGGCATGCATATAAAGTTAACGTGGCATAGATTCGCAATTGAAAATATGCCATCTTGCGATAGTGACTACTTAAAACTCATTGAGATTGATGAGAATAACGGTCGCAGTGAGGATATGGGAAAATATTGTGGAAGCAAATCTCCTCCTGCATTTACGACTTCTACGAATCGTCTTAAAATGGTATTTAAATCAGATAACAGTGTTAGAGCTTCTGGTTTTTCGGTTTCTTATACATTTTTAGACGATAAATCTCACTGTGGTGGGGTTTATTATAAGAATCACGGTGTTATTTATTCTCCGGGCTGGCCTAACAGATATGAACAAAATAAAGATTGTGTTTGGGTGGTGACAGTTCCGGTCGGCCAGCAAATCAGGCTAAATATTTCTCAATTTGATTTAGAACGTCCAATACGAGGCAAATGTCTCCATGGCGATTATTTGGAGATAAGAAATGGTGCTAACAACAATGCACCATTATTGGGCCAATTCTGCGGACAATTTGAAACTAAAATAATCACTTCATTAGCCAACAGCGTGTATATTCATTTTTATTCTGATTTTTATCTGACAGGCAGAGGTTTTGTTTTAGAGTGGGATGGTTCTATTATTGGATGTGGGGGAACGCTCACTGGTTATACGGGATCTATATCATCTCCTAATTACCCTGAAAACTATAATGAAAACGCTGAATGCTTTTATAGGATTGTGGGAAATCTTGGATCTCGACTTAGCATATCATTTACAGATTTGGAACTAGAAAGGACCTCCGATTGTAGAGACGATTATGTTGAAATATTCGATGGCAGAGATTCGGATGCTAACAGCTTAGGTAAACATTGTTATATGCCTCCTGCAATTAATAACCTTGAAACGACTAGTAATAAAGCGTACATAAAATTTCGCTCAGATTCTATCGTTGGTGGTAAGGGATTTTTGCTTAATTATTACACGTCATGTAACAATAATGTAACGGGTAGATACGGCATCATTGAGAGTCCGAATTACCCAGATAACTATCCCCTTAATCTCAATTGTTTATGGACTATAAACGTACCTAAGGGGAATAAAATAAACGTTACATTTACTCACTTTGACTTATTTAAGAGTTTTCGCCGCTATTGGTTTTCGAGAGAGCCTCTGAGAAGAAGTGAAAATTGTGATGAACATTATTTGCAATGGAAAGAAACAACAGAAACAAACTTTAATAATAAATATTGTGGAACTATGACCCCACCCCAGATTAAAAGTGAGAGTAATTCATTACAAATAAAGTTTTCTTCAGGTTCATATGCGGCTAAAACTGGCTTTCGTTTAGAATGGGTAAGCTACGGATGCGGTGGACATATCCAAAAGCGTTCGGGTTTCGTTTCAGTCGAAAGAAATATAATATCTTCGGGAGAGCTTGAGTGTGAATGGCTGATTGAGACCCCTATAGGTACTAGTGTTATGTTGACTGTGTCCGATATCTATTTAACTGAGAAAGAAAATTGTACAATGGATTCTATTGAAATTTATAATGGTCAAAATATATATACGCCACTTCTAACGAAGATTTGTCATCAAAGAATGACAACAGTGCAGTCCACATCTAATTTCATGCTTGTAAGATTCAAAAAGCTATCGTCATTGATAGGTGCCTATTTCAAATCAACATTTACTTCGCCGAAAACTACCTGTGGCGGGCAAATACATTCACTCTCAGGTTATTTGTATTCGAAAAATTATCCTAAAGATTATGATAATGATTTAGACTGCATTTGGTTTATATCTGTGCCCATAAACCATCGTATCGAACTCAATATTATGGACCTAGATTTGTATTCAAATGAACAAGAACACATATATGAAGTAATAAATGATTGTGATGACTCTATTAAAATTTTCGACAATTATTACCCAACACGTACAAATTACTCGACCATAATATGTCCAGGTTCTACGACAAAACAAATATTTTCAAAAAATAATAAAATGATGGTACAATTTACATCAGATGGCTATGGAAATGCTAAAGGATTTAAAGCTAACTTTAGTGTAACATGTGGCGCAATTATCACAGCTGTGAAAGATGGCATAATATCAAATGAACATTATATTGGTGGCTCAAATAAAAGTTGTGTATGGACAATTCGTGCCGATCAGTCAACCGAAAAAATTTCTCTAACCATCACTCATTTATTTTTACCCAAATATAACGATTTAAGAAGTAACAAAACGTGTGGAGCTTCTTATCTTCGAGTTTTTGATGGTGATAATATTGATGCACCGCTTATTGATGAATACTGCGGAAAAAAGGCTCCACCTATGATTGTTAGCCGTGGAAACGTTATTACAGTATTATTAGGTACTTACGACAATAGTATAGTAGGTAGTTTTTCAGCTCATTACTCTCCATTAAATGAAGCTTGTGGCGGCGCACTTACTTCTGAAGAAGGTTCTATTGCCTCACCTAACTACCCACGTTCTTATCCAATAGGATCTAATTGTGAATGGACATTAAGTACATCACCTGGAAATCAAGTTTATGTAACTTTTGAACTATTCGACTTAGAATATTCTGAGGGTTGTAATGAAGATTACCTAGAAATTCGTCAAAACGATGGCGCTGGACAAGTATTGGGTGTATATTGTGGTTCTGACATTCCTTTGAATACCACCACGGCAGCAAAATTGTACATTAAATTTCACAGCAATGATAAAAATAGTGGTCGAGGATTCGTATTACATTACGGCTTCATGCACGGAAATGAATTAATCAATATGGATAGCGGAGTAATTGCCTCCCCTTTATATCCACAATTGTACTATGGTGCTGCAGAATACTCTTGGCGAATACAATCCACCGGTACTGAGAACATCGCTATTAATGTAGATACTATAGTAATCCCGGCATTTGGAAATACGTGCAACAATTTACTGTCAATTTATGATGGTTATGATGATACAGCAACACTGTTATCCGAATTTTGTGGAAAATTATTACAGCCTCAAGTTTTACGAACATCTTCTAACATGGCTTTCGTAAAACTTTCTCTTGATAACTCAAATACCGGAACGCTCTTCCGCATAAAGTGGGAGAAGGCAGACGTTAATAGTAATGATGATGATAATAGCGGTATTAATTGTGGCTCTAATTTTACCGAACTTGTAAAACCTGGCAATTTTAGTAGCTTTACCTCGCCACATTATCCAGACAATTATGACAATGACTTAAATTGTGAATGGATTTTCCAGGCTACAAATAGCCGTCACTTAAAACTTAATTTCATTACGTTTCAGGTAGAAGAAATTAATTCTTGTCAAAGTGACTTTGTTAACATTTATTCCTCAAATAATCCAGGGCAGTGGACACCAATAAGAGAAAACCTCTGTGAAACTAAAAACGCTATGCAAATTACAAATTCATCGAAGTATATGAAAATTACTTTCAAAACTGATGCCTCAGTAACTAAAAAAGGCTTTGTAGGACGTGTAAGTTCTGTGTGCGGAGGAGCGATAAATGATCTGTCCGGTGAATTGGGACCTATCTGGGATGACATTTACATCGGCTCTCAGTACATTTCTAATAGGAAATGTGAATGGACCGTCAAAGTTCGACCAGGCAGACCCATAAATCTACGTTTTACACATTTTAACATAAGTAACAACGATAACAATTGCAATACTTACGTACTTTTGAAAAACGGTGAAACAAATGAATCACCGCCGTTAGGCAAAGGAAAGCTTTGTGGATACCCCAATGAGCAAAAACAAGACTTGACAACATCGAGCAACTCCTTATTTATTTCATATGTCACTAATGATATGACTGCATGGCGTACTAAAATATTTCAAAACTTTAAAATTCACTACGAGGAGAAAAATATTGAGTGTGGAGGAACGTCAACATTAGATGAAAGTCAGACTTGGCAAGTTATACAGACACCTAATTACCCATATGTCTCAGTTCCATTTTCAGAGTGTATTTGGACATTTACTGGGCCTCCTGGAGAAATTCTACGGGTGGATTTTATCGACAAGTTTGATTTGGATAAGGCAAATAACTGTGAAAATGAATTTGTCGAGATTCATGACGGCATATCGATATTGTCGCCCATTAGAGGTCGGCCATATTGCGAGACACCTGGAACAGTAAAGGCTACTAGTAATACGCTTTTAGTACGGTATGTGACGCAACTTTCTGATCCAAGAGATGGATTTAAAGCAAACGTATCTATAGATGTATGCGGTGGCACAATTTTTGCTGAAAATGGAGAGCTAAAATCACCTGGTTATCCACATATGTTATCGTTGCCCTATTCTACTACTTGCGAATGGCGTATAAAGGGTAATCCAAGATTTGTGTTTAAAATAACACCTCGAGATATTGACTTGCCAGAATCGGAAAAGCCTTGTGATACAACGGTCACGATTGGAGAAAACATTCCAGAAAATAACACTGTAGCAATACTGCGAAATTTCTGTGATGATGAAGAAACAACATTTGAAACTTCTACGAATGAATTTGTCGTAAAACTTCACATAGGAAAACCCAGCGACTGGAAAAGTGGGGAACAAAATAGAGGCTTCCGTCTAAGTTTCGAATCTGTAAAATCTATTTGTGGTGGATCAGTAAAAACGCCCGGGGGATACCTTACCACGCCCGGATATCCTACAGAAACTTCTTTGCGATTCTGTACATGGCATATACAAGTTCCAGATAAAACGCGGAGAGTGAAACTAGAACTTATTGACATAGATGTAAACAAACACAGTGTTGGTTTATACAATGGTAATACATATCAATCTGATATTCAAACCATATCAATTACTAGCTACATCGCAACAAATAATGTATTTGAATCATCAGGAAGTATAATGACAGTATTCTTATGGATGAGACCTCGTGTTGCCAGACACAGATTTAAAGCGAAGTTCAGTTCGGATGAAGAAGCATTATGTGGTGGCGATTTGGGTGGCATTACCGGAGAATTAACCTCACCAAATATTGTAAAAAATTATTATTGTCAATGGCATTATTCTAGCATAAATTCAAATAATAACATTGATTACAATACAATATTATTAACTGCAAACATCAATTCCACCATTATCAGAAGTCGTTGTCGGTCTTATGATAACAAATTGCGTATAAGTGGTGCTATTACAAAATCTCTGGACAGCGTGCGATTTATTCGAGAGTTATGTGTTACAGGCGTTACCTCTTATAGGATACCATTACCAGGCATAGATTTAACAGCGATCAGTAGTAAAACCAACCTATTGTCTTTTCATTTAAATTGGAAAGCTCAACCTTGTGGCGGTACAGTAAATCTCGCTGAAAGCCCTGTTAATGTAATAATTATTCCTAATAATATCACAGAAACAATAGATTGCGCTTGGATTTTGTATACTCCTTTAAATGTTAGATCTGAATTAAAAATTGAAGGATCTTTTCAACCTATTTGTGAAGACGAATTTATTAAAATAACTCCAAGTGTATCAGATTTTGTTGAAAATATAGGTGAATATTGTAATGGTAAAACCCTGGATAAACCTTTGGTTAGTAATTTTAGATATATTTATGTACAGTATCACAGTAAATCTCCAAAGCTGACTAATATAAAACTTATGGCTAAAACCGTTGAAAACTTATGCGGGGGACAGCTTTTAAATTATCAGAGAGAATTTACATCACCAAATTATCCTAAAAGCTATGAATCCAACGTAGAGTGTTCTTGGTCTATAACGACTGATTTAGGTAACAGAATATCGCTGAGTTTTATCGAGCGATTTGTTGTTGAAGACTTATCCAATTGTACAAAAGATGCCGTTATCATATACGATTGGAGGGATGATATATATTTTGAAATTGCTAGATTATGCGGTCGCCAACTACCCAAGCCATTTAACTCCACAAACAATAAGATGAAAGTCGTTCTACGTACAGATGCCACTACTAACATGGACGGATTCAAAGCAATTTGGACCACAATTTGCGGAGGTAATTATGTAGCTACAAATAAGGTGCAAACGTTATATAGCCCAGGGTTTCCGATCGGATATCCTTCAATGTCTAATTGTAAATACACAATATCTGCACCTAACGACCAAAAGGTTATAGTTAAATTTGTTGAATTTGAGTTAGAAGGAACCTATCCAGAGTGCTCATTTGATAATATAACTATTACCGGAGAAGATAGCTTGAATTATAACTATTTAATTGAAATGTACTGTGACGGTAAAATGCCATCGCCTCTCACAGATTACAATGTAATTAGTATTGAATTTAAGTCAGACCATTACATTCAACGCAGAGGATTTAAGCTAACCTATGAAATTTATGACTGTGGCGGAAAAATAAATGAATCTACTGTTTTATCATCGCATCATGGTGAAGTTTATAACTCAAATATGAATTGCACTTGGTTTATTGAAGCGCCGAAAAATAAATTAGTAATACTTGAATTCACGTATATTGACTTAGAAAGTAACTACGAGTGCTACAATGATTATGTAGCAGTATATGATGATCTTCTTATTGATGAGGACAAACGATTAATTCGAGTTTGCGGTCATGTAAACTCCACGACGGTAATAAAAGGACACGGCAATAAGGTTTTGTTGCAGTTTGTGTCAGATTCAAGCTACAATTTTAAAGGATTCAAAGCTAATGTAATTTTCAGTTACTCAGAATCTGTGGGATGTGGTGGTTATATAAATTTAACAACTGCATCTACTAAAACATTAAAATCACCGCTAATTGGGAATAATGTTATCTATGAAAATTTCTTGGATTGTCATTGGACAATAACATCGCCATCAGATACGATCATTAAAATAGATTTCAATTCATTTCACATATCATCATGTGCAAACGTTAATCAAACGGCTTTAGGATACAGCAAATGTGATTGCGATTTTGTTGAAATTAAAGATGGAATAAACCCCGACAGTTTTGTAATAGGTACCTATTGTGGTCACACATTGCCACCTTCTCTTCATTCGTCAAGCAATGTATTGAGCGTCCGGCTTTCTACAGATGGTGAATTGTCTAGTTCTGGATTTGAGGCCACTTTAAGTACCCAACAATCTATTTGTGGCCAATCTCGGTTTGTAGTAGGAGACACTCTAACGAGAATCAAATCACCGGGCTACGACAGGGGCACAATTCCACGAGGAGTTCATTGCGTTTATTACTTTGATACAAATCATCGTCCAAACTCTGCTGTGAGACTCTCCATAATTGACATTGATTTGCAACAGTCCCAAGACCAAATTAGAACGAAAATATGCAACAAAGATAGTTTTGTAGTGAGCAATACTGCTTCACGAAATGTATCACTGGGGAAAGACCTGATACTAAATTATGGATCAGATTCATTCCTCGCTTCGAATTATTTCTTTTTCATGGAAGAAACTATATTGCCTAAACGATTGGAATATTGCGGGTCGACTAAACCTACTGATATATTTGTAACTGGAAGTATTTCTGTCTCACTGACCACTTCACCTGAATCTGATAAACCTCATAAAGGAATTGAGTTTGAAGTCGCTTATGCTGGATATTGTGGCAAAAATTTTACGGATACTCAGGGCACGATTCAAATGTATCACCAAAACATTATGTCAAGTGATTTGCCTAGCGATTGCTACACTTTAATAACAGCGCCTATTAACCATACTATATCAGTCTATTTTATGACTGTCAGTCCAGATTATTGGAATGCAAATGTCTATCTCGATGTATTTAATGGTAATGATACGTCTTCAGAAAAACTTGTTTCTATTAAAACCGACTATGAAACCCCTCTACCTGTGTTTTCTACGGGGCAGTACATATTATTGCATAATCATGCAGAAGATCGCGATTATGTAGGTTTTAATCTGAATTACGTAACAACGGATAAAGGTGTTGGTTGTGGTGGTAAACTGATGATTGAGATGGGTCGAGTGACTAGTCCGAAGTATCCGCAAATTTATAGAGAGGTATCTGCTTGCGAGTGGGAGCTCGAAACTCCTGTGGGAACTCGTCTTCTGTTACATTTTGATACATTCGACTTGGGAAGAAGTTGTGATCAAAATTATTTAGAACTGCGAGACAGTCAGGGCAATGTTGTATCTTCTTATTGTTCTGAAAAACCAGCAGATTACAAGAGCAAGGATAACTATGTTAAGATCATTTTCTTCACCACAAAGAATAATGGTGGTACGGGATGGGTAGCAGAATTTGTTGGTGTTACTCTACCTTGAATTATTTATATACGAGTAAAAATTATAGTTTTTGTATTCTCAAATCATCAATCATGCACAATGTTATATTAAAATTAAATATTTGAATTATTTACTACCGATTAGGTGCATAAATGTATTCGGTATTACGACTTGAAAATAAATTATGTACTGACTATGATGAATTCTGTCCATGAAATTAAAAATATATCTCTAACGTATGAAATCCAAAATACTTCCAAAAATAAGGAGATTGTAAATATGTGCAAGCGTATTTTTACTAAATTGTTAAACACAATCCAAAATTTTCATCGTACCGACGGGACTTAAATCCTCTTAATTTCGTCGTAACGATATAGCGAACTGTGGCTTAATTGGCAAAGCACCTGGACATGTTATCCAGGAGGTTGTGGGTTCAAGTCCCGTTGGTACGATGAAATTTTTAATTGTGTTTAACAATGTACAAAAATTTAAAAACGTGAAAAAAAAAACACTTCAAAGAAACATAATATTCGTATTTTTACTGTAAGTAAGTAATTTTGTATTTTTGTACTCTATTTTATCAGTAAGTGCTAGCTAAAATAAAACAATAGTAGATTATATATATATGATATACATAATCTATTATATATATGATATACAACCAATGAATAAAAAGGCAATATAATTCGAGGGACTACGTTGGATCCCGAGAGCAGCGAAGGATTCTAGAGTTATCTTAGATTATAATCCTAAGCGGAGCGAGGGATACAAAGCGGTCTTTGTATCCCTCGCTTTTTTTAGATTTTTTTTTAATTCACGAGTCGTGTAATATTCTTGTTACCATTGACTGCGAGAAAAAAAATAGTAGTGCCTACTTATAATCCCTATTTGTATTTATCATATTTTATTAATAATGTGAAATATGTGGATTATTAACCGTTTAGTACCGGTAAATGTGTGCGAGTGTAAGGAAACAGCACTCTTGATAAAATGCTATTTGCGTTCTCACCAAATAGCTCTGAAAATTTTCAGTAAAGTTCACATCTTTACTAAGGGTATATGACTTGGACTAGACTGTGACTTCAACTTGATTATAAATGTGACTTTGACTCAACTTTATGACTTGAATTTACAAAAGCTTGAATAAGTTTTATACTTTATTCTGGTTGTATACACTAATCGTGTGGAGCAAAATAAAAACAAAAAAAATTACCACAATTGGCGGGATTTTTATTTTTATTTAACTATATTGCTTCTATATGGTATACCTCCATTAACCAGTGGGCACTTTCAGCAAGTATTATAAATTTTTTTGTACTCAATTCTTAGTTCGTGCTTGTTCCAAATTCAAAACTTTTTACTCACCGAGTGAGTAAAAGAGCGTTTTATTCACTGCTATCGATGAATAAAGTGCTCTTTTTTGAGTGGCAATAGTAAAAAAGTATATATTGTCTTACCAGCTCTCATAAATAATGTATTGTAAGATTTAAAATATATTGCATAGGTATATATTTGAATAAATCATTTTATTGAACTTGTTGTTTTACAACGTTCCAGACTGGAGAACTCTTTCTTTTTTGAGGAAGCATTAAGAATAGGTATCCATGTTGTAAGCAGGTTCCATCCACAATCTCTGTTCATATTCGGGTGGCGGGTTATCTCGATAGCCTCACGTATTTTTCGAGGTATGAAGTACTTTTCTCTTGCTAATACATCTGGCTGAATACACTAATCTTGTGGAGCCATCATGAAAACGAAAAAAAACAAAATTGGCGGGTTTTGTATTTTTATTTAATTGTATAGCTTCTATGGTATACCTCCATTTAGACAGCCAGTAGGCACTTTCAGTAAGTTTTATTTATTTTTTGTATATAATTGTATACTTATTCCAAATTGAAAATGTTTTTGTGTACTGAGTGAGTTAAAGAGCGTTTTATTCACTGCTATCGATGAATAGTGCTCTTTTTCAAATGGCAATGGTAAAATAGTAGACTAAGTTGGATCCTGAGAGCAGCGAAGAATTCTAGATTAGAATCCTATGCGGAGCGAGGGATACAAGGACCGAGATTAAATGTTTTATTCACGAGTCGTGTAATCTTCTTTTACCATTGACTATGAGAAAATAAATAGTAGTACCTACTTATAGTAGCTAATTATATTTATTATACGGTAATAATAATGTGTAATAAATGTGGCTAATTAACCATTTAGTGCCGGTGAATGTGTGTAGGGAAAGAGCACAATCTTGAAAAACATGCTATTTCCGTTCTCGCCAAAATTGCACTGAAAATCTTCAGTAAAGTTCACGTCTTTACTAAGGGTATGACTTGGACTTGACTGTAACTTCAACTTGATCATAAATGTGACTTTGACTCAACTTTATGACTTGAATTTACAAAAGCTTGAATAAGTTTTATACTTTATTCTGGTTGAATACACTAATCGTGTGGAGCAAAATAAAAACAAAAAAAATTACCACAATTGGCGGGATTTTTATTTTTATTTAACTATATTGCTTCTATATGGTATACCTCCATTAACCAGTGGGCACTTTCAGCAAGTATTATTAATTTTTTTGTACTCAATTCTTAGTTCGTGCTTGTTCCAAATTCAAAACTTTTTACTCACCGAGTGAGTAAAAGAGCGTTTTATTCACTGCTATCAATGAATAAAGTGCTCTTTTTTGAGTGGCAATAGTAAAAAAGTATATATTGTCTTACCAGCTCTCATAAATAATGTATTGTAAGATTTAAGATATATTGCATAGGTATATATTTGAATAAATCATTTTATTGAACTTGTTGTTTTACTATAATTACGATGTTCGATGCAAAATGCATTAAACAGCATTTTAAGTATCTAGCAATATGCTCGATACAAATTGCACCGAACAGCACTTTACTTTTCGTGTTACTCGCGGTCTTAGTGGGTCACACCAGTGTCAATTAGCAGCAGCGACCGAGCGCACTCATCTCTATCTTGTACTATTCATTATTCTGTGTCTCTATCATTAATCTAGCGTATCTTTAGCATATATCTATAGCATACAATCCATTATTAGCGTTATTTAAATAGTGAAAAATAAATAGTTTATAGAGTACTAGAGTTATCATTACATACTCCGCGACATTCTTCGAGCCGGATATGAACCAGCGACCTATGAATATACAGTCCACAATACAGTAACATTTGAATATATTTTTTTATCGGTAGGGTACATTCCCGAGGTAGTCCCATTCTAATTTCATCGAGATCTGATAAGTAAATTCAGAGATATGACGATAAACGTCTCAAACTTGCTACCGAAACTGACTCGCGGGCATGGAAGTCAGTTGTTTTAGTTTTTATTCCTTTTGAGGTACGGAACCCTGAAAAGTGGAATAAGATCGGCATATTAGTAGTTACGAAATAATCGAAAACTGAGGATTGGCCACAAAACTGTTTTGACGCATTTGAAAAGTCTGGTAATACAAAAAAGCTCGGTACCTATTTGGGTGCCATACGAGCTCACTGAAAGATACCCCGAACTTATATTTCTGTTATTATGTTTCTTGAAGTGTTACACACTTTATATTATTGTACATTGTTACACACAATCCAAAATGTCATCGTACCGACAGGACTCGTACACGCACCTCTTGTAATCATGCCCAGCCCAGGTGCTCTGCCAATTAAGCAACGGTGCGAAACTGTCGATACGACAAAATGTATGGATTGCATTTATAACCCAATTATGCTTTGGTGGCGCCATCTATGATTACGTTTTTGAACTTAATCATTCGGAAGATCATCACAGTTATCAAATCCGACGAGAGATGTTGCACTGCGTCACAGAATAATGAATAGTACAAGACTGCGTAAATCAAATACTATGTTTCATGAAGTGTTACACACTTTATATTTTTGTACATTGTTTTGTTACACACAATCCAAACTGTCATCGTACCGACAGGACTTGAACCCGCACCCCTTGGGAAACATGACCAGGGCCGGTAGTCTACATGAATAGCGATGAATTTCGACCGATAATCGTCGATACGAAAAGAGATGAAGATAACAACTGTCTAGCTGCATCTCATTTTAGCAGACGTTTGCGATTATAAAACGCATCGCTATCAATGTAGAGACTTCCACCCCAGGTGCTCTGCAAATTAAGCCACGGTGCGATACTATCGATACGACGAAGTGTATGGATTGAATTTTTAACCCAATTATGCATTGGTGGCGCCATCTAGTATATATTTCTATCTACCTATATATTTCTGCGTTAGGGACAGGTGCAAATTATTCCTAGGCTAGCACTTTCAATGGTATCAACTTATGAGATACGAGTAGATTTGAAAGATTAGCCTAAGTAGATCTCATTATAAAAACTTACGTTCATTTTAAACTTATAGATTTAAGACGGGAATTTAACGTGACTTACGCGATGTCGATATAGCGATCGACATATGTTTCGGCCTCATCCGGAGGCCTTCTTCAGGACAGGAGAGAAGTTTAAGTAGATCTCTCAATATTTATACTTGTATTGCATACTACGGTAACAAGATAACCGCTGTTCAGAACGCGAGCTTATCTTATTGAACTTTGGCTTGATAACCGCCATAGAATGAATCCTTATCGCGACAAAAGCGTTCATTCACTGCGGGGATGACGCACTTTTCTAATAAATTGTGACCCTTTATCCAGTTAAACATTAAACAAAGCTATTCTAATGGCTAACTATAGATTTTTATTTCAAACACAGACTAGCGTTCACCTGTTTGATCTCGCCTGGTGGTAAGCGATGATGTGGTCAAGGATGCATGTTATGCAATAGATAATAATTATTAATATATTTTATCTACACTCATAACGTAAAGTTCTATTAATGAATAAAAAATAGTAGCGTAATAACTTTCGTAATAACAGACTTTATGCATGTTCTACTGAAATAAAATTAAATAGTTTTATTACGATACCTAAATATTTCTTAACAAAATAATGCTCTAAATAATTTAGATCGTCTAAAAAACTAAAAGAACCGACTTCAAACGTCGCGCTCACGGATTAGACAAAGGAGGTTGGATTGGCAATGTGGGCGGGGCAGGCGCGCCACTAGTATGATTAGACAATCATAGATTCATAGAACCACGCGATCATACTTTTTAGTGGCTCGTGGTTTGCGTCGCAGCGCGGAGGTGCGCTAAAATCGTCTCAAAATGCCGTGTTGTGCGATTATTACGTGTAAATTAAAGAGTCAGACATCAAGTATTAAACAAGGAGGAATTTCTTTTCATCGGTAAGCATAAAATCTTCGTATTATAGATATTTTTGTCCAAAAACTATTTTTAATTATGAAATTCTTTGTTCAAACGACAACATACCCAGAGAACAGATAACTATACATTGCTGGTAAAGTACGAATATTTCTACCTCGAGACGCAGTTTACGCGCAATGGATTGCAAAGCGAGCGAAATCACCACGCCTCTCCGACTCGTTATATTCACGTTCGCGTCGGTCGCCGGCCGGTCGGCCGCGTGTGATTGTGTGTAACTTATAGAGTCTCGAAGTAATGTGCGTAACAATTGCAGTAGTGTGCGAAGCAATTGCAGCCCCGTGTTCTATGTGTAATTTGTTTATTAGTTTGCGTAATTCGTGTATCTATTTGTATTGTTTATGTTGTGGAATCGTTTGGTGGGAGTAACGCGGCGACGCTGGTTTTCAAACAAAAGTGTGATTATTGCCAATCCAACCTCCTTTGTCTAATCCGTGGTCGCGCTAGTCAAAGTAGCCAGTAGACGTGGTAACTATAATATAATCTGTGCCAGTAGTACTCGTAAGTAGTAAATCGTCGAGATAAGTAAATGCATCGTAATACAAATGTTGATATATTAAAAACGGCTCGGCCAATTTCGTTAAAATTACAATGGGACCACCTCGGAAACGTACCCTAGCCATTAAAAAAATAATTATTCGAATCCGTTTACAATTGACGGAGTAATCGCGTAACATACACACTAAAAAAAACATACAGACTAAATGAGAACCTCCTCCTTTTTTGTGAAGTCGGTTAATAACTTTTCTTTTGTTATCAGTTTTTGGATCGACCAAAGAGTCAAACAATTTTCAGTTCGATTTATATCCTTGTTTATATCGACCGCGCTGGCACAGGCGCTAGGGCGCATGCGCAGATGACTAGTAACTAGAGTCATCTGCGCATGCGCCCAACCATACCAACTAGACTCTAGTTGGTCATGAGGAACCAACTAGAGTCCACCGCTCATGAGCCCTAGCCGTTACGGAGTAACTAAAATTAAAAAAAAAATAAAAAATATGTTTATTTCACTTTAAAGTACTTTACAATTCAGTGCGGCCCTAGCTACTGAACTAGGTGTTTAAACACCCGTATTTCAGCAATTAGTTCCTTCCGAGTAATTGATCAATCTTGTGTACATAATAAAATAGAGATATTTTTAATGATTAGGTTTAAGATTAAATTATTAATATTAATTAAACATTCGAATTTCAATCAAGAGGAAAATTATACAGTATCAATAAATAAGATTAATTATTCAAATTGTTACTCTAATAAAAAGTTACTTAACACGTTCCCTGCCAAGGGAAAAAATGCATTTTCTCGTTAAGGCCGCGTCAGTCAGTGCTGATTGACATCTAGAATTTCCGTTCGGGCTGCGTCAGTCAGCGCTGATCGCATTTTACGAGGGTTTTCGTTTCGTTTTTACAGGCCGCCGGGCAGTGCTATCAAAGTAAATCCCATATGCATTGACCCGCATGGCCCTCTAGTTACTCTAAATAAAGTTGTTTTTTTTTGAAGCAGAACTGTGATTTTTTCTAGGTCTAAGGGGAAAGTTCGCTGTCGGTCAGCACTGACCGCGTCGGCAGAGAACGGTTGGTTTTTTGAAGCAGAACTGTGATTTTTTCTAGGCCTAAGGGGAAAGTTAGCTGTCGGTCAGCACTGACCGCGTCGGCAGAGAACGTGTTAACTACGTGAGATAATTTTATACAGCGACACAATATTTAAATTACATAATTATTTATAACATATGGTTTCACAATGTTGTCTAGCTACATGACGTGATGTGTGTGTGTGTGTGTGTGTGTGTGTGTGTGTGTGTGTGTGTGTGTGTGTGTGTGTGTGTGTGTGTGTGTGTGTGTGTGTGTGTGTGTGTGTGTGTGTGTGTGTGTGTGTGTGAGCAGAGTCCAGTCGGAGCATCTTTGTGGTATGTGAGCCTCCCCAGACAGAGATGCAATATGTCAACACTGACTGAGCTAGGGCATAGTACACCAATTTGACAATGTCTGCAGAGGCAACATATCTTATTTTTTTTAAAACCGCCATTAGTTTCCTTACCCTAGGAATGAGTGCTTCTAATTGATTATTCCAGCTAAGATTACTGTCAATGACTACCCCCAGATATTTCATTTGTGCGCAACGTGACACCTCAAGGCATGTGCATTTTTCTGAGGGTAAGACATCAGTAGAGCGTCTACATGTGTGTGCTTTAATTTTGTAATTCGAAGGTGGCTGATAAGTTATTGTATGTGAGAAGGCTATATATTTTGTCTTTTCCACGTTGAGGGTGAGAATGTTATTCTCTAACCAAGACATTACAGTGCGTAGCGCTTTTTCTGCAAGATCTTTTGTAATAGCCCAGCTTTTACCAACAAGGCGGTATCATCTGCATAGGTGATTATTTTGCAGTTTGGTAAGGATATTTTACAAATATCATTTAGATAAAGAATAAAGAGAGAGGGGCCCAGGACACTACCTTGAGGCACGCCATTGTCAATTTTGACACACTGTTTCCTACCTGTGAGATAATCTTTGAAAATATCAAGTGCAATACCGCGTACTCCAACACTCTCCATTTTATGGAGTAAGAGCGGGACAGAAACTGTGTCAAAGGCTTTAGATAGATCAAGGAAGATACACACAGCCTTGCTTTCATGGTCTAGGTTATAAACAATATTTTTAGTAAGTTCAACAGTGGCATCTTCCGTAGATCTACCCTTTCTAAATCCAAATTGATTTTGGGCTATTACATTGTTGGATTCAAGAAAATTAATCAATCTTGTATTGAGAATTTTTTCTAAGATTTTAGAAAGGATATTGAGAACAGAAATTGGCCTGTAATTATTGACACTGTTCCTGTCCCCACTCTTATAGATAGGATGTACGACGGCTTTTTAAAGGAATTCGGAAAGACACCGGTGGATATGCAAAGGTTACATAAATAAGTTATCGGTGGTATGAGAGACTTACGCGCATATTTTATGACTTTCGATGGAATGTTGTCCCATCCGGTTGCACAGTCGTTTCGGAGGTTCACGATTATATTTTCGATTTCCCCAAAATCAGTCGGTATAAAAGCCATAGAATTTGTTAAGTTGTTATTTTCTAAGGGTGTAGTCGGTAAAGATTTAGCCGAACAGATTATTTTATTTGCCAGTTTTGTTCCCACGTTGACGAAAAAACGATTAACAGATGCCACAGGGTCAGAAGCCGTATTAAGTAGGCTTGTTGATGCAGAGGTCCCAGATCCCACCCCCGGAATATCTTTAATTACCTTCCAGGTTGCTTTAGGGTTTTTCCTTGCATCTTCAAGCCTTTGACGTTTTATGATTTGACCTTTGATGTTTTAATTTACGTAAAAGATTTTTGCAAAAATTTCTATATCGAGCATATATCACTCTAATAACCATGTTTACTGGATTCTTTTTAACTTTCATATGTAGTTTATCTCGGTATCTAATACACCTCAGAGCACCTTGTGTAATCCATGGCTTTAGGATACTGTTTCTCCGAGATACGCGAATAATTTTTGTGTGTAGGGTGATAATAAAAGCTATCTTCGAATAAGATATTCAGCAGCATTGTTAGCGTTACTTATGGAAAATAATGGGGAGAAGTCGGTTTTTGACAGTTCTGCGGCTATTGTATGTAAATCTAAGTGTGTCTTTTCTTTAGGGGTTTTCCTATAGGGAATTGTAGTCTTTTCAATATGAAATAGAATTGAAAAGACTACATTTACCTATACTAAGTCAGTACTTCTGACTTGGTAAATAAACTGAACTGAATCTGACTTGGTAAATAATTAAGATTCTTCCGAATCCGACTTCCATGCCCCGCGAGTCAGTTTCAGTAGCAAGTTTGAGACGTTTATCGTCATAACTCTGGATATACTCAACATATCTCTATGAAATTATAATGGGACCACCTCGAAAATGGAGTGTACATTTTCGATCGATTAAAAAAAGAATCATTCGAATCGGTTCATAATTGACGGAGTAATCGCGTAACATACGAGTACATACAAAAAATAAAATATGAAAAAAGCATACAGACGAGAGACAATTGAGAACCTCTTTCTTTTTGGAAGTCGGTTGGAAAAAGTACATAAGTAAGAACGTATTTAAAACTTGATACCTCAACGTCCGAAGTAATGATCATGTTACTAAAGTTTTTTTTTGTCCGAGATAAGAGGTTATCATCTCTGGTTGAAACTGTAACGAGTTATCGGTTAGTTAAAGGGGGCCGGTGATTTTTAAATCACCAATCCTCTGATTGTTATTTTACTATACTAGCTGTGCTTCACGGCTTCCTCGATAACTCAGTCCAATTGCACTGTATGCTCGATAATACAATATTTTTCAAAAAAAATAAAACCGACTTCATAACCACAAACAGGCACTCAAAAGAGAAAAAAAAAACTTAATATAATTATTATAAGCGCTACCCACTTATCTATTTGAAGTCGGTGCCAGCCAAGTCTATTGGATCATCATCATCATCATCATCAGCCTGTATCAGTCCACTGCTGGACGTAGGCCTCTCCCAAGATGCGCCATTGAGTCTATTGGATAGTAGATAGATACTATGTATGAAGTAGTAGCAGTAGTAATCTAAATAAAAAGTATCTACTACCTATTAGACTTGGCTGGCACCGACTTCAAATCGATAAGTGGGTAGCGCTTATAATAATTATATTAAGTAATTTATTTTACCTTTTAAGTGCCTGTTTGTGGTTATGAGGTCGGTTTTATTTTTTTTGAAAAATAATTTATTTTACCCTTTTTAGTGCAAAACTAGTTTTAATTAAATTACATGTATCTATAAAATTTCGTGTCTGGGCCGTTATACACTGACGGATATATACTTTGTGAAAATTTCAAGTATGTACCTATTATGGTTAAGAAGATACAGATCTATACAGTGCGCACATTTAGACACACGGACGGACGGATGGACAGACGGACGGACAACGAAGTCTCAAAAAGTGTTCATTTGGTACCCTTCGGGTTCGCAACCAAAAACAATTGACTTTAAATGCCGCGCTAGTGAAAATATTCACTAATAATACAACAACATAATTATGTCATCAAGGTATCAAAGGACAATGGCCAAAATGGCCCTGTGCAATAAAAGCATCTGACCTGACACACACGATAATTAATTGTCTATTTTATTACAATAATTCCAAATACTTTTATAACACGGACTAGATGTATTTCCAAAATAAATATTAAAAAGTATTATTTGCGATTATTAACATTAATTGCCGCCATATGGCCGACAGATACTACTGAATCACTCTACTACGTTATAAGAGTTGGCACTTTCCTACATTGTTGATACCTACCCGAATTATGACAGCACTGTGTAGCCAACCTAACAACGGAAAGTATTATTTACTTATTAACTATTATATAATCTGTGGTATTATGCTTATATTTTTTTTAAGCTATTGCATAGCTTCTAACGCGGGCCTTGAGCGTGGAGATCGAATCCAGAAAATCCGTAACGAAAATAATCTAACACCCCAAATAATTAAATACCATTATCCAGCAACAATTCACTACTATTGATGAAACCAAAGACGACCTTATCTTTACTACGCTAAGGTTTAAAAAATGAGGTTCGTTAGATCGAGCTGTAATGGACAGTTGGTTTTTGCAGTTGCACAGATTTTGTCTTCTCGTTCCTTTTTCAAATAAAAATTCCGAATTCTATTTTTTAAATTATGTCAAGGGTGAACAAGTCCTCGGAACTTTACATAATTCCTCCTTGTTAAACACTCACTGCCTTCATACATGTAACCTTGACACAGATAGGTGTATGGGTATTTATCATCTATGTACAACAGTTAATATCTGTACTCGTATAATTTGTGTACAAAGTAAATATGAATAAACAAAATGCATTTATTAATGAAGAAAGTCTCGAAAAAAATAGTGAAAGAAAATGAGTGAGTACTCTATATACATACATTTTATTATTATTATCACAAATGCAATATTATTTTTTGTTTTGTTAATTTTTATATAATACTATAAAGATAACCTAAATTTTTGATATTAAAATGAGCGATATAGCTCACTTCTCATTTATTTAATAAAAGAAAATAAAATTGTTTTCTTATCGGTCACCACGCTCAAAAAGTGTAACATGAATAAGTATCAAAGAAAAAAAAGACTGCATACATAAAAAAATGCTATGCAACCTTGCATGCTTTACCGCGGCAGTCCCCGAGTGCTACACGTCTTTTTTTTGCAGTGTTGTTTGTTACAAAGTACGTTCATAATTCTGAGTTATTTAATTATGTATGCAGTGTCGCGGGACTGATATGACCGCCATCTTCGCCAAACGTCATATCATGTCAAAAAATATTAACTAACTTTGCACCCTAACAAGACTTTGCCCGGTAGAACATTCCTGTGAAGACAAATTAATTCTCCCCACCTTTGTTTCTATCTCGCTGACAGTTACCGTTAGAATATCTGTCAAAAACCAAAATCAACGTGCAGAAAAGATGTAAAAACATTATTCAAGGTCATATTTTTAGGGTTCCGTACCTCAAAAGGTAAAAAAAGGAACCCTTATAAGATCACTTTCTTGTCTGTCTGTCTGTCTGTCTGTCTGTCCGTCCGTCTGTCAGTCCGTCTGTCTGTGTGTCACCACCGATTTTCTCAGAAACGGGTGGAATTGACAAGTTGAAATTTATACCAGATACAGAAATCTATAGTCCCTATTAGGTGTATAAAAATCAAGGTCCTGAGTCAACACGATAAAAAGATATGGGCAAATTTAGATTTTCGCGAAAACTTGTAAGTACCAAAATTTACCTTAATTTTTTTGGATTTTTTCCTTTACTTGTGCTGTAAGACCTTGCTTTTGACCAAAATTGACAATTCTAGGTCAACCGGAAGTACCCTATAGGTTTTGGGTCGAAAACCTATAAGGTATTTACCGTTGACCTAGAATCATGAAATTTGGCAAGAAGCAAGGTCTTATAGGACAAATAAAGGAAAAATTCCAAAAAATAAAAAATGTTGACAATTAAAGGGTATCCCCATACATACATAGTTAACGCCAATCAAGGTAGGCCTCTGAGTTATATGGGCGCTCATACAATTTAGAGGTCTAGCCTAATTGGTACCAACCAACGTTGGTACGGAAGCCTCGGTGGGCGAGTCCAACTCGACTTTGCCGGTCTTTATTTAGTCTTCAAAAGTATATGCAATAGCAACCTCCATTGTGTATAATCTTCTTGGGACTCTTCTTCTAAAACCAGTACATTCTCCTATGTTTGAGGTATTTATATCCATATCTCTGGAGATACTAATCAGATTTCGATAAAATGGATCCACTTCGGAAACGTACCCTACCTATTAAAAAAAGAGTCATTTGAATCTGTTAACAATTGACGGAGTAATCGCGTAACATACACACAAAAAATAAACTAAATAAACTGGCCAAGTGCAAGCCGGACCGTACCACACTACAGTATTTTATAAGATCGAGCAAAAAATACCACTATCATATTTTGTGAAAATTTCAACTGTCTAACTATCACGGTTTATGAGATACAGCCTGGTGACAGACGGACAGACAGACAGACAGACAGACAGACAGACGGACAGCGGATTCTTAGTAATAGGGTCCCGTTTTACCCTTTGGGTACGGAACCCTGAAAAAGAAGAAAAAAAAACATACAGACGAATTGAGAACCACCTCCTTTTTGTGAAGTCGGTTAAAAATAGCATTAGGTTTTAAAGATTACAGATTTTACTGTCCAGTATCCGTAAGTAATAGATTATCAACAAAATTTTGTGAAAGTATGAAGCTTTCATTCATTTTTAGGGTTCCGAACCCAAAGGGTACCAACGGAACTCTATTACTGAGACTCCGCTGTCCGTCTGTCTGTCTGTCTGTCTGTCTGTCTGTCTGTCTGTCTGTCTGTCTGTCTGTCTGTCTGTCTGTCTGTCTGTCTGTCCGTCTGTCACCAGGCTGTATCTCATGAACCGTGATAGTTAGACGGTTGAAATTTTCACAGATGATGTATTTCTGTTGCCGCTATAACAACAAATACTAAAAACAGAACAAAGTTAAAAATTAAAGAAAAGTTAAAAAAAAAGATTTTTGCGATAGCTCAGCGCCACCTATTTAGTTGCTAAGATGGCGCTATCATCTTTACCTTAATCTGAATCGCGGAAGCGGCTCCAACGATTAAATAAAATTTAGTATACCTACAGGGGATTTCGGGGGCGATAAATCGATCTAGCTAGGAGTCTTCAATCATCAACTTTATTGATAATCAACTTAAAATATGACTCTTCCCGACATCTATTGGCGAGTAGAAGTACTGTATCAGTAAAGCAGTTAGTTGCTCTCAATTAAAAAAAATAGTATTATTATTCGTCAGCAGATGTCGGGAAGAGTCATATTTGTCTGTTTAAGTGGCAAAAAATACCGAGCAAAGCTCGGTCAACCAGATATTTAATAATATTACTTACTACAATTACTATTACTACTATTACTTTTACTACTATATAATACTATTTTACCTTTGTGTTAACGTTTACTTAGTTAGTAGTGTTAGAAGTTCGTTAGAAATTCGATAGATGGCGTTCGGAACCCTCCGTGTGCGGGAAAAAGTCTGACTCGCACTTGGCCAGTTTTATTAAGGTTCCGTAGTTCCGAATGGCAAAAAAGGAACCCTTATAAATTCGTCATGTCTGTCTGTCTGTCTGTCCGTCCGTAGGTCATAGCCATTTTATTCCGAAACTGTTAGGACTACAGAATTGAAACTTGGTAGATAGATGTATTCTGTAAACCGATTTTTATTCAAAAATAAATAATATAAAAGTTTAAGGGCATGGAACTGAAACAAAAAAAAAATTTTCTTCAAACCTATTCTTGTGGGGTGTCTATGGATAGGTCTTTAAAAATGACATTGAGTTTCCTAAAATCATTTTTTCTCAAAGTCAATCATTTGAAAGATAGGCGCGTCTAAAGTGGTAAAATGTGTGTTCCCCGTCAACGTGGATACTAGTTCTATTGAATTTGCTATAACTGTACTGGTCCTCATTATCAATTAAGTCAACGCTGAACGCAATTGGATATATTTTAAACATTTGACATTAGTTATAAAATATATAATATATATACGGTCGAATTGAGTAACCTCCTTTTTTGGAAGTCGGTTAAAAAGAGAGCCAATTAAATAACCACGATAAAATGAAAAAAAAAATCAGTTGCTTTTGAACCGTTTGACATTGTCACAGTACATTGAAGTGAGAACTGGTGCTTCCTGATAGATCCTAGAGATACATCCTATATTCCTATCCTATAGATACTTCCTGATAGATGCTGAATAGTTCAAAAATCTGAGCGCGTGGGCCTGTCCATTCATTTTACTAAGGATAATCCTGCATTATGTCCAGTTCATTGAATAAGTTCCCTACTCAACAATGTCCTTTCTCGTCGCGTCGCTCTATCGAGACCCCTTTCAGTGGTGTTTTGTTACATAATCCATTGAAAAGCTCCGCGAAGGACGGAATTATTTCAGTACTTAAAATACTTTTTATGACAAGTTTATATTACTAAAGTTCAGGCAGAAGTATTTTGCCCGTCTTAGTTCATCAAAAGAAGTAAATCGTTAGAAACTATATAAATTCGTATTTGAAGTGACCTGTAATAATTATACTCGAAATATGCTTAAAATAATAAATGAATGAATGATAACACTTTATTGGACACAAAAACACGAAACATGATACAAAGAATAATACAAAAGACACAGTACAAACGGCGGTCTTATCGCTAAATAGCGATCTCTTCCAGACAACCGCTATCTATACTAATATTATAAAGAGAGAACATTTGTATTTTTGTATGTTTGTAATGATTTGGCTCAAAAACTACTGAACCGATTAAAAAAATTCTTTCACTAATACATAGAATGGACTTTCGGAATAAAAATAGGCTATATATTATCCCGTTTAAATCAAAGGTACATTCGTGGAGACCTAATTTGCGACCTAAGTCGGTAAAAAAACGATCGAAAAAACACGTTTCTTACGAACGCTGCTTAATTGAACATAGATAGAAGAATATTTTCTTTGCAAGAGTTGTACAACTTAATAAGACCTACAAATAAGTCCGCGACAGCATGTGTCTATCTCTTAAGGTTGACTCACAGTAACCATTTTAATCTTAAAGTTTTTGTTAAAAAATATTACATAACTTCCAAGGCTATTTTCAAGTATATAGTATTAATCCTTATCCAGATTATTACGTTAATTAGCTTGGCCATATATTATAGATTAAAATAGTCCTTTACAGTATATAATTCAAATGAAAACTCTAGAAGATATCACAAATTTCACATACACGCATCGCTAAATTATTAAAATATTTGCAGTGAAACCACAGATTAGGTCATAGTTACTATGAAAGTATTATTATAAGCTTAGTTATGCTGTAGATCCCCATCGATCACAATCAATTTGAAGTCAATATAGTATAATAATATGATCTATTGTATAAAATAATAATGATCTATATACCTATAAAATAATATAATATTTTAAGCCACCCCGACTGATCTATGTATAATCTTTTCATTAAAAGCATTCCAATGACTCTAAACACGACATTTAAAATCTGAGCTGTAAGTTGGTGAGGATTTGAGTATTCTGCAGAGTCCAGGAGATGTCCCAGCATCAGGTCAATGTTCCATGTTCTTACAATATCGTTGAAGAAGAAGATTTTCGAATTGATCAGACCTATGAAAGTTGATTTCATAGCGCAATTAACTAGAAAAAAGCTCATAGTTTTGTAAAGATTGAACGAATTTTCATTAATGAAAGCTAAGAAAACTCTCGATGAAAACATCTATCAAACAAAAAAAAAACTATCAATAATAAAAACAAAATCGGTTCATCCGGTTAAGTGCTAAGATGCTACAGACAGACACACAGATACACACGTTAAACGTATATTACCCCTACATTTTGCGTCGGGGAACGCCTTAAGGTTACGGCGGCAGATGTTCTCCTTGGTGTCTAACCTACTTTTTGGTAGATTTAATGATCCCACTACCACTGTATGAAAACTCATGATTTATGAATGCACATAAAACTGTCTTAGGTAGGTATATAGCTAGGATTAGAACCAACGACCGTCGGGTCAGAATCAGGGTAACTATCCTTTACGCCAAAGGGCCGTCCAATATAACTACGTAAGTATTATAAAACAAAGTCCATCACTGCGTCTGTCTGTCTGTTCGCAATAATCTCAATAGCTACTGAACGGATTATCATGCGGTTTTCACCAATAGCCAGAGTGTTTATGAGGAAGGTTTAGGTGCAGAATTCGTTAAGGTTTTGTGTAAATTGGATGAAATATGACGATGATTGTTAAATATGTTCATATTTTATATTCGATGCAACAAACTGATGCAAATTTTGTAGGCATATATGTTCTACCCGTGCGAAGCCGGGGCGGGCTGCTAGTAATATAATAAAGTTATTATTCTGAACTTACTGAGTTACATGTATACTTTGTAGTTTATACTTATACAATATAAATAAATAATCCATACGTATAATCCAGTTCATGATACACCCAAGTGTATCTACATTAATCAATCATATTTCATCATATTTAATTTCATTTTATTTGCGGTTAGTGCATTAACCGTGTCTAGGCATCGGTCTAGGGATCGAACTGCAATCTTTAGTTAGTCCTCTTAGTTTAATGTTTGTACGGAACCTTCAGTGCGCAAGCCAACTCGCACTTGGCCTTTTTAAACTCCGACGAAATCAGAAGGAGTGTTCTAAGTTTGACGTCTGTATATGTGCATTTCTGTCTGTGGCATCGTAGCGCTCAAACGGATAAACCGATTTTGTTTTTTTTTGTTTGATCGGTGTCTACACGAGAGTGTTCTTACTGTTCTTAGCCTTGATTCATAAAAATCCTATAACGATATTTTAAGAACATGGTCATTGACCTGATGCTGGGACATATCCTGGAATATGCATTATACTGAACTCCTTACCAACTTACAACAGATATGTCGAGTTTGGGCTCATTTAAATAGTCTCAATGAACAGGTTATACATAGATCAGTCGAGGATGGTTTTAAATATATTGTATTTTATTTGATACGTGCCGGCCCGGCCGACCGCTCTGGTCACTAGTCAGATCGCTTGTTATCAGCGGATGTGAAGGACGGAAGGACGGCTAGTACTACAGAATAATTATCGGTATACGTGCGGTCGTAACTCAACTATATATCATCTATACACAAAGCCGAACAAGACATGTTGTGTATCCTCGACCACTTCGGCTTTCCATCTATCAGATGACACAGTGATCATAGGCTTTATTTTGACCACCAGCTATCTGAGAGATGGTGGTTGTAACGGTGCTTGCTAATCCAGACTAATATTATAAAAACGTTTGTATCTCTGTCACTCTGTTCTAACGCCTATTTACGGGTTATCCGATCTTACTGAAATTTAACAAGAAGATACGTTAAAGCATGAGGATGAACATAGGCTACTTTTTAGGGTTCCGTAGCCGAATGGCAAAAAACGGAACCCTTATAGATTCGTCATGTCTGTCTGTTTGTCTGTCCGTCCGTCCGTATATCACAGCCATTTTATTCCGAAACTGTTAGGACTACAGAATTGAAACTTGGTAGGTAGATGTATTCTGTGAACCGCTTTGCGATTTTTATACAAAAATAAAAAATATACAAGTTTAAGGGGGGGCATCCCATACATAGAAGAATACATAGAACTGAAACAACAAAAAAATTTTTCTTCAAACCTATACGTGTGGGGTGTCTATGGATAGGTCTTCAAAAATGACATTGAGGTTTCTAAAATCATTTTTTCTCAAAGTCAATCATTTGAAAGATAGGCGCGTCTAAAGTGGTAAAATGTGTGTCGTCGTCCCCCCCCCCCCCCCCCCCCTCCCCCTCTAACTTTTAAAGTATGGGAGTGAAAAATCTAAAAAAAATATATGCTGTAGATCTTAATAAAAACTAACAACGAAAATTGGTTTGAACGAGATACAGTCAGCAGTTTTAGAGATATGGCGACCGCAAAGATAACTTTGTTTTTCATACAAACACTATGAAAAACAAAGTTAATTTTGTAGTTGCAAAAAATCATAGTTATGGAATACTTAACTGTGTTACGGAACCCTACGAGTGCGAGTCCGACTTGCACTTGGCCAGTTTATTGTTAAAATATAATCATGATTTTTACACATAACTCAAATAACTCAGATGTATGATTTTGTATGATAAGAGGAAATTGTTCTACACTAAACAAAGACCATATACATAGATACGTACTTACTTACAATGCAAGTTAAATAGAAATCTGAAGCGGATTTTTAATCTATTGTATTGGCTAGTGTCTAATATTTGTATTTTATGTTTGATTGATTGTGGCCCTAAAATACAATATATTTAATACAATTCATTTATTTTCTCTAACAATAATTACAAGGGTAGTTAGTTACCTATTAGTTTAAAGCTCAAAATAAGGACACTATCTTATGAGGGACTGGTGTCTTTAGTAGTTTTAAAAAAACCTGTATTAGAGGTCATCAGTACACTATTATTTATTCTGTGCCATTAAACTGACTCACACAGATATAAATAGTAAATCAAGTTACGACATCGTCGTAATTGGTTACACAGCAATTTAAGTACCTACGTCCATTTGTAGCTATATAAAGAAAAAGGGCGTGTAAAGGTTGTAATTGTGACTAGGAAGCAGACTGTTGCCATAATAATGACCAAAACAAAAAGCGCATCCCGTAACCGGCGTTATTTTTGTTGCTTAGTGCCCGATTCGGAGAATGGAGCGCGGGCGGGAGCGGTCGTCGCCCAGTGCGGTACAGGGCCGCACTCGGCTCATGTTCTACTTTTTGTTTCCGAAAGGCACAGCTAGACTACCTATCAAGCCTTTATTTTCACTTGTCTTTTATATTATACAAGTAAGGACGTATGCAGATTTCCGCATACGCTAACAATAAATTTGAAAATATTGATGTATTTTCCTGTACCCTTAGCCTATTCAAAATAGCCGTTCTACAAAATCTTACACCTTAACCTAAATACCCTTTTGTTCCTTGTTTTCATTCGTATTTGAGTCTGTTGTAATTTTTCTATGCAGATGTTCTACTACGATTTCTATGTAAATCTATCATAATTCATTTACTTATAATTGCAACTCCATCCATTAATTTGTAACTATAACTAACGCTACAGAATAGAGAATTAATAAATAATATCTTAAGTGTAATTTTATGTACTTAATCTATAATTTATCCAAATGTTTTGTCAACACTCATATTTATCCATTTTGTAACGAAACTGAATTATAATAATAATTATTATTTTTTGTATAAGTCAGTCGCTCATCTGGCGATTATTGTTTGCTAATATGCATGTAACAATCTGAGAATAGTGTGGTGGGCTGCGTTATTGATACTTGTGTTTACTTAATTGTTTTTTTTTAAATTTAATATTGTATAATGTGGCTGTTTACTGTTCCTTAATAAATAAATACGCTAATTTGATATTGAATTTTTTTACATTTCAAAATTTCGTTATCTATGAAGTACCTATATCCAATAAAAATTGCTTATTAAAAACATGGTAAATTAAATATCCATTTATTAGTTCTTTAAATAAGTAACACTGAGCATAAACACAAACATATATTAAAACCACAGACACACGGCGTAAATTTTAGTTTGAGTGCCGGCATTAATAAGTTGAAATTACCTATCTTTCAGAAAATAATAAATATAAAATATATTCATATGTTTTCAATTATCTAATACTATAATAATCTTTGTCCTGATATACTGACTGACTGACTGACTGACTGACTGACTGACAGACAACGCGCAGCCTAAACCGCTGGTCGTAGAGACTTGAACATTTGGAGGGTATATTTCGCTTAGTACGTAGGGGTGTACTAAGAAAGGATTTTCCAAAGTTCACCCCTTAAGGGGATGAAATGGGGGTTCAAAGTTTGTATGGAGAAACAAGATTAGATAGTCTTTTCTATCCAAAACTTCACACAAGTGCTTCAGTAACAAAATAAGTAAATACGTGTTTCTGGTTTTTTTGAAAATTCATCCCTAAGAGGATGAAATGGGGTAACAAAGTGTGAAAATCAATATTGTTTCGGATTGCGCTGAAATTTAGCATGCAGATAGTTATTACAACGTTAGTTACCTATGAAAAATGATTTTTCAAAATTCACCCTTGAAGGGGATGAAGCGGGGGTTCAAAGTTTGTATGGAGAGACAAGATTAGGTAGTATTTTCTATTATTATATTGCTATTATTATTCTATTGCTATTTTTATTTAACTCGGACATATAAATCGAAGGAGACGAAGTCCGTCCCTGGCGCGAGACGAGAGACGGCGGCGCGGGGAGGGCGGCGCGAGAGTGTCGCGGCCCCGCTCCGGCAGTGCAGTGAGCGGCGCGCCGAGAGCCCGGACCGCGCCATGGCTCTGCGCGTCTTGTTTATCGCGACATTTATCGCCGGCGGCAGTGCCGCGTACCGCGATCGCCTGCACAACGACCCCCGCCTTACCGCGCGCGCCTGCGACCTCAGTTCCTGCTACCCCGCCACTGGGAACCTCCTCATCGGCAGAGAATCGCGACTGTTCGCCTCCTCCACGTGCGGCACCAATGGCCCCGAGCGGTACTGCATTGTGTCCCACTTAGAACCAAAGAAATGCTTCTGGTGCGACTCGACCAACAGCACGCTCAAACGACCCGATCTCAATCACCGAATACACAATGTTATAGCGAAGTTTCATCCCGGCACGCGGACCAAATCGTGGTGGCAATCTGAAAACGGAAAAGAAAATGTCACGATTCAGTTGGACATGGAGGCTGAATTTCATTTCACTCATTTGATAATTCAGTTTAAAACTTTTCGACCAGCGGCTATGTTTGTAGAGCGATCCTTTGACTTTGGGAAAACATGGCGTGTTTATCGTTACTTCGCACATAACTGTGATGACTTCGACGTTCCTCAGGGAGATCCAAGATCTTTGACTGAAGTTATTTGTGAATCTCGTTATTCGAAGGTAGCGCCTTCGAGCGAAGGAGAAGTTATTTTCCGAGTTTTGCCGCCGAATATAAACGTGACCAACCCCTATTCGGAAGAAGTTCAGAACTTACTGCGTATGACGAATCTCAGGATAAATTTTACAAAACTGCACACGCTCGGCGATGATAAACTAGATAATCGGGATGAAATTAAAGAAAAATACTATTATGCTATTTATGAAATGACTGTGCGAGGATCGTGTTCTTGCTACGGCCATGCGTCTCGTTGTTTACCGATGCCCGGAGTGGAGTCCAAGAACGATATGGTACACGGACGTTGCGAATGTACACATAATACTAGAGGGTTAAATTGTGAATATTGTGAAGATTTTTACAACGATTTGCCGTGGCAACCTGCTGTAGGCAAAACATCTAATTTGTGCAAAAAGTGTAACTGTAATAATCACGCGACATCGTGCCATTTTGATCCTGCTGTTTATAACAAAACAGGTAAAACGAGCGGTGGTGTGTGTGATAACTGTCAGCATAATACTATGGGTATACATTGTGATCGATGTAAGCCGAAGTTCTTCAAAGATCCTAATGTGGACATACAAAGGCCTGAAGTGTGTAAACCTTGCGATTGTGACCCAGAAGGAACAACCGATCAACAGATTCTTTGCGACGATGAAACTGATTTAATTAATAACAAAACTGCAGGTCGTTGTTTATGCAAGTTAAACGTGGATGGGCCTAGATGCGATAGATGTAAAGATGGGTATTGGAACTTTGACCCTCAAAATCCTGACGGATGTGTGTCGTGTACAT
The DNA here is from genome assembly GCA_954871355.1 of Cabera pusaria. Lineage (NCBI taxonomy): Eukaryota > Metazoa > Arthropoda > Insecta > Lepidoptera > Geometridae > Cabera > Cabera pusaria. The sequence goes on from OX940888.1 coordinate 17,937,818, forward strand.
GTGATAGTTTAGGTACTATTAATGAAAGAGGGTGTGATGCTGCTACTGGAAACTGTTTCTGTAAACGTCACGTAACTGGAAGAAATTGTGATCAGTGTTTGCCTGAATTTTATGGTTTATCAGACAGTGTCGACGGCTGTCTTCCTTGTGATTGTGATTATGGTGGTTCATTAGATAGGGACTGTGATGTAATTACTGGACAGTGTAAGTGTCGTCCTAACGTTACAGGCCGTCGATGCGATCAACCGATTCAAAACTTCTTTGTAGGTGCACTCGATTCAAATGTTGTCGAAGCAGAATCTAGTCAATGTGATTCTCAAATTGACGATAATGCTATTCAAAGTCAAGTATGTCACGTTGTTATTAGAGAAAATTTCCCTGATGGTAGAAAAGAAACTTGGTCAGGTCCTGGTTTTATGAAAGTACCCGAGAGTAGCACTTTAGTTTTTATAATTAATAATATAAAGAAAAGCATGAATTATAATGTCTTGGTTCGATATGAACCTCAATCGCCGCAGAACTGGGAAGAAGCTACTATATTAGTTAAACGACCCTTGCCTCTTGATTCAGATTCGCCCTGTGCTAACGTTCGTCCAGAAGATGACACGGTGTATACAAGATTGCCATCTAATCAACGCAGTGTTTTGGCAAGTCCTCCAATCTGCTTAGAAAAAGACAAAGAATATGAAATTCGTATATTCTTAGGACGTCAAGATGGAGTTAATTCAAATTCAAGGGCATCTATATTAATAGATTCAATTGTCCTCGTGCCATCATTTGATGACTTGCCATTTTTGGAAAACGGTAGCTCATCGAGAGAAGAATTTAATCGTTACAACTGCGGCGATGCATATTACTATGACCTAAATAGAGAGCATGTGCCAGACATTTGCAAAAAATATCACGCTAGTATTGGTTTTTACATTAGAAACGGATCGCAATCGTGTCAGTGTGATCCCTCCGGATCCAAAAGTCATCAGTGCGATCCTTATACCGGGGCATGCCAATGTGTAGAAAATATTGTTGGATCCAGATGTGATCGTTGTGCACCAGGTACTTATGGCTTTAATAAATTTGGTTGCAAACGTTGTGACTGTAACAGTATAGGATCTCTTGACAACTTCTGCGACTCTGTTAGTGGACAGTGTAAGTGCAGAGCGAACACATATGGCCGAGCATGCGATCTATGCCAACCTGGATATTTTAACTTCCCAAACTGTCAACAATGTGATTGTAATGGGCACGCAGTTGAGTGTGATGATAAAACAGGAGCATGTAAAGAATGTAGAGATTATACAGAGGGCCACCGATGTGAAAGATGTGTTGAAGGATATTACGGAGACCCACGTCTTGGCATTGATATACCATGTCGCCCTTGCCCTTGTCCTGGTGTAAAAGGTGAACTTAGCAAAAGTAGTCATGCTGACCGATGTGAGCTAGACCCTGAAACAAAAGACGTTGTTTGTGATTGTAAAGAAGGTTATGCTGGATTATCGTGCGACGTTTGTGCTGACAATTACTATGGCGACCCTGTCAAAGGAACTTGTGAAAAATGTGAATGCAATGAAAATACAGATATAACAAAACCTGGCAACTGTGACCCATACACTGGCAAATGCTTGCAGTGCCTTTATAACACAGCAGGAGAGAATTGTGAAGTTTGTAAAGAAGGATTCTACGGCAATGCATTAGAAAAATCTTGTTACCCCTGTAACTGCTCTCGACTAGGTACTAACTCCACAATGGGAAATTGCAATGGTATCACTGGTCAATGTCCTTGTTTCAATAATGTTATGGGTATAAATTGTGACCAGTGTACTGAAAACCATTGGCGGATCGCCCTCGGAAAAGGCTGCGATCCTTGTGATTGTGATCCTATTGGTTCTGTTTCAGCTCAATGCAACGAATATATCGGCAAGTGTAACTGCATACCCGGTCATGGAGGGCGGCAATGTGATCAATGCCAAGAAAATTATTGGGGCAACCCTAACATTGAATGTCATGAATGCGATTGTGACTTAGATGGTTCAGTATCAAGACAGTGCATGCGAGAAAATGGATCTTGTGTATGCAAACCAGGAATCGGAGGATACAGGTGTGATACGTGCGCAAGAGGTTATCTCGGACAAGCTCCTCAATGTTATGCATGTGGTGAATGTTTTGATAATTGGGATGTAATAATTAATCAGTTACGCATTCAAACTGAGTATGCAATTGGAAACGCTAGCAAAATAAAATTAGTTGGGGCAACGGGAGCTTACACAAGAGACTTTGACGAGATGACAAAAAAATTAACAGATGTGGAAAACTTACTTTTAAGTGCTAAAAAAGGTCAAAGTACTGTCAAAGAATTGTTATCTAATGTTACCAGTTTACAAAACCTCCTAGGTGAAACTGAAAAACGAGTAAAAGAAAGTAATGATAATCTTAACACTGTAACATCCAAAATAAACCTACGAAATGTGACATTAGATGGCCTTAGATCGAGCATAGACAATTTAAAATCAAAAACTGTCGAATTAGGGAATAATGCAACAAAATTACAGGAAGCAAATCTTGAAGGTGCACTTAATTTAACACGTGAAGCTAAACAAAGAGCTTTGAAAGCAGCTGATGATGCTGAAAACGTCCAAACAGTTGTATCAAATACTGATAGACAGATTAAAAATACAGATCGTCTGATTGAATTACAATATGCACATTTCAACAATACACAAAATGAAAACGATAAAAAATTAGATGACTTATCTTCACAGTTAGAAGACTTAGAATCTCAAATTCCAAAACTCAATGAAAAGATGTGCGGTCAAGAGAGTGATAGTTGTGATATCTGTGGTGGAGCAGGTTGTGGTAAGTGTGGTGGTATATCTTGTGACCAAGGGGCAGTAACTAAAGCTGAACAAGCTTTAGATTTTGCTAATAAAACAGAACACAGAATTAAAGAACACGAACTTACCGCGGAGGATTTGTTTAGATCAATATCTCAGATAAAACAAGATACAGTCGCTGTACGCTCAAGGGCAAATGGTTTGCGCCTCAAAGCAAATGATTTTAAATCATCAGCTGAAAAAACTACAAACGATAGTTTGGATTTAACGACTGAACTTAAAGAATTTCTTTCTAATACATCAAACACTCCGAAAGACGTAAGAACACTGGCTAATGATATTCTTAATTTGTCCATTCGCATTGAACCGAAAGAAATAACTGAATTATCTCAACGTATAAATTCATCAGTATCACAACTGACAAATATTGAAAATATAATAACCGAAACAAAACCTGATTTAGATAAAGCTAAAGACCTAAAACAGAATGCCACTGCTGTCAACAAAGCCGCCAATTTGACCTTAGAAATGGCCAACAAAGTTTTGGAAGCATTAGACGAAGCACAAGCTGCACAAGACGCTGCAGAAAACGCTATAGACAAAGCTAATAGTGACATCGATGCGGCGAAAGGAGACTTAATACCTATTACTGAAGAAACGGAACAAGCCCAGAAGAAAGCGAATGAAACCAAAGATGATGTTGAGAAACTGCGCCTACGATTGTCGGATTTGCAAAAAGATATATTGAAAATTGAAAGCGATGCAGAGCAAGCAAAACAAGAAGCTAATGATGTCGTAGAACGCGCTGAAAACGCTGAACAGAAAGCTCGTGAACTAAGACAAAATTTCAAGCAAACAAATTCGTCATTAGCTGAACGAGCCAGTCAAACTTTAAACTCGAGGGAACGTGCACAGCTTTTGTTGACCCGTGCCACAAGACTTGCCAGCGATACTCAAATGCAACTACAATTGTTAGCGAACATGGAAACGCTGTACAATGACCATAATGAACAATTAAATCTCCTCGAAAAGGAGATTGGTGATCTGAACACGAAAATGAATTATTATCTTTCGCAAATATCACAACGTTCCGACAACTACCGCTCTTGCACGACGTAAAAGAAACTTGCCCACTCGAAATGAACATAATAATAAGTATGTGGATACTTACAGATCAATGTGTGCCATACGTAATACTGTATCCTACAGTCTTAGCCATTTCGTATTTAAAGTTATGTAGACAGACTACGCTGTGTTCGATGATTGTATATTATTTTGCAATAAGCGAGGGCTGGTATGGAACCTTAAAAATATTTAGATAAATATTTTAAGGTTCCATACTTACAAGTACTTACAAACAATATTAGCTTGAGAACTGTGAATTGCATTTCTTTCAATAAGTTTTAATAGTTTACATTTTTATTCATATCTGTTAAGGGAATAAGAACGTCGTCCAGATTTGAACGAGTGCCTAGCATTAAGTTAATTAATCAGTCGATATTTAGATTAAATATCTGTCTTAGATTTTGTGTACTTCATCGGATTTTATGTCAATATTTAATAGTAAAATGCTTAAGTCTAAGTTGATGCATTAATAAGTCATGAATCATTAAAATATTCATAGATATCTACTGATGCAGTAACTTACAGTTGAGATCTCTAAAATACACGCGAATGTAGCTTAGGTATAATAATATTTATAAGAATGTAATGTTTATATGTATGTGTAATGTCTCCTACGGTTCCAAAGAAAATCTATTAGTTTCGATAAGGTGGCATCTGTTAATATTTAACTTAAAATTATATGCTTTTGTACAATAATGTTATATTTGATCAAAATTATGTGTGAGTATGTTGTTGGTAACATCTTCCTAGGTATTCTGATTTAATACCTAAATCATAAAAGCGAAATATTGCTTTGAAATAAATTTGTGTACTAATAATTGTATTAGTATATGCAAGTATCAAACACGTTATCAAATATTTTGTAGCTGTGCTATAGAATACTTGTGTAAGTTCCGGTTGATAAAAAGAATACATATTACATGTGTAATTTTAACTTTATAATAAGTACAGTAACGTTAATCGCTGAAATAAGGCACCAATACTTAATTGTTAATAAATCATTTTATAAGTTTACTATGATAATGGTTTTTTATTGTACTTACTCCTACCTAATTTCATTCAATCATTACTACTGCATAAAATTTGCGAGGCCTATACAAAAAAAAATCAATTTTTTTTTCATATCTATTTTAAAATCTTTAATACTTATATAGCTACAAACTCTGCAAATTTTATTTACCATAACTATGCGGTTCATATTAAAAAGGTGCTATCAAGTCAAAATTAGTTCACATTATTTTTTCAAATTTGCCCATTCTTTCATAGATAATAGATCCAATAAGAAGGTATAAGTTGCATTGCTATATGCAGCAGACAAAAAATAGATTTGATATGAAATGAGACTGAATATCGCTACTATTAATTACTTTTTACGTGTCTTTTACATGTATTAGTTTTGAAAATATGTAGATTTCGCTGATGTTTGTTACCTACGGGAAGGTTATTGTTGCCTTCCTGCGTCCGTAAGCTTAGCTTAGACCTTACGTGATCCCTGGGTGGTGCTAAATAGGTGATCATAAGTTGTAGGGTTCGGTTTTGGCTCGAACTACTCACCGGTTCCATTATGTTGTTCAACGTTTTTTAATGTTTGACAGATAAGCATTTGACTGCTGCCTCACCTTATGCTAAGTGAAGATGCGGTCAAAATATGGATACGTGTTTTTGTGGAATTGAATAACGTACTGAGACTAGGCGCTGCGTGACTGGCTGTCTTCATACTGGCTATTAACATCATTCCAGAACTTATCGAACGAATTAGCTACATGTCTTTTACCGGTGAGTGGTGCGAGCCATGGTCGAAACCTACCACTTATGGTTAACTATTTAGCACCACCCAGGGATCACGTGAAGGGTAGTTTAAGGTCTAAGCTACTCGTAAGCTTACGAACGCAGAAAGGCAACAATGACCTTCCCGTAGGTAGCAAAACTACATATTTTAAAAACTAATACGTGTAATAGATACGTCAAAAGGTTTTTAATAGTAGCGCTATTCAGTCTAATTTTATATCAAATCAAATTTTTTTCCTGCTCCATATAGCGATGCAACTTATACCTACTTATTGTATCTAAACATCTATGAAGGAATGGGCAAATTTGAAAAAAATTATGTGAACTAATGTTGACTTCATCGTACTTTTTTAATATGAACCGCATAATTTAGGTAAATCAAATTTCCAGAGGTTGTAGCTAGATAAATGTTGAAATTTTCGAAATTGGTACGAAAAAAAAATTATATTTGATTTTGTTTTTGTATTGGACTCGCAAACTTTATGCAGTAGTATTGGTCAATGAGATTTTTGGATTTTTTTCTATTATTATGAAAGTATTTACTTTTACAGTAAAATAATAATAATACCATTTGTTAGGTCTATTTTGTACCAACGATTACAAAAAGAAATTATCGCCCTAGCGTAAAGGGTAGAGCAGAAAAAATGTTTTTTGTGAACCAAAGCGGAGAAAAGCAAAAACATTAAAAAAAAAAATCATATCGCATAAACTATCCAAAAAGGTAGAACATACATGGGGGTTCAATAGATGCGCAGGGAGGTCCTCTATCACCCTGCTTCGTTTGATCCATCGGTACTAAATCATTCTGTATATAAAACACAAAAATGATCCTATGTCCGTTATAAACATTAAAACCATTCAACCGATGTGCCCCGAACCGGTTTCATTAATAAACTGGCCAAGTGCAAGTCGTACTCGCATTAGTAGGGTTCCGTAACACTGTAGAGAATTTCATAACTATTTCGTCAGCAAAAAATTAACTTTGTTTTTCATAGTAATTGTATGAAAAACAAAGTTATATTTGCGTTTGTGTAAATAGGTTATATCTCAAAAACTACTGACTGTATCTCGTTCAAACCAATTTTCGTTGGTAGTGTTTAAAACGATCTACAGCATATATATTTTATAGATTTTTCACTCTCTTATTTTAAAGGGGGACACACATTTTACCACTTCAGAAATGTATATCTTTCAAACAATTGATTTTGAAAAAAAATGGTTTTAGGAACCTCAATGTTATTTTTAAAGACCTATCCATAGACGTATAGGTTTGATGAAAACATTTTTTCTTTGTTTCAGTTCTATGTATGGGAAGCCCTTAAACTTTTATATTTTTAATTTTTGTATAAAAATCGACAAGCTGTTTACAGAATGTATCTATTTACCAAGTTTCTCTGTAGTCTTAATAGTTTCGGAATAAAATGACTGTGACATACGGACGGACAGACAGACAGAGTTGACGAGTCTATAAGGGTTCCGTTTTTTCCTTTCGGCTACGGAACCCTAAAAAGGCAATAGTGCGAAGTTGGTTTTAGACTACTAAAACAATTCATAAGGCACGTTCTGTCACATTTTTTTAACCGACTTCACAAAAAAGGAGGAGGTTCTCTATTTGACTGTTTTTTTAAATCTTTTTTACCTCAGACCTCTGTCAAATCTTAACAGATTTGAAAAATTCTTTTTTGTTTGAGAGGTTATTCCTCCCGTTCGGTCCCATTCAAATTTTATCGAAATCAACAATTATCGACAATTATCTCTGGAGATGTGGATGTTAACAATATAAACAAATTTGTATACTTTGATGACATGATTATTATAACTAGCCAGTACTTTGACTATCGCGGCATGTAACGTCGGTTTAGTTTTGTACGATCATAAATTATTTTAGCGTTACGTAGCACACGCCGAGTATCCGCTAGTTTAATATTGTGCTTTGAAGATATAGGTAGGTAGCTATGTAGATTGCTATTAGTAGTATGTAGGTAGTCTTTAGTCACTGTATGATTTATATACCTACTTACTTAACCCGCCGTGAATGTGGTAGAAAATTGTAACATCAACTATTGATGATAAAGTTTTGATACGATAATTGAGTATTTTGTCAACTTTGAAAAAGTTATCCAAACTATTGTTCACTTTTATATGACATCTCTTGGAATCTAATAATAAGTAATATTTTTTAATTCACATACTTAAGCTGAAAGATATAAGTTAAAATGACTACAAGGTCCGTGCGACATACTTAATGAGATTCGTAAGACAATATTGACGTACAAAAATCTGTGTTTAAAAATTCTCGGATATAATATACCAACCTCACTCACGCCGGGTTAACAATGAATAATTAAAAGCGATTTGAATGTACAGTTCCACATCAGTCAAATCACTTTCAACGCAATTTGAAAGGCGTCAAACGTTTGTTGAAGCTTTTTGTTTAATCGGTTCAAATTTGTTGAAAACCTGTTCACACGGTTCAAATCGCTTGCGATTGGGCAATTGATCAACTCAAATCGCCTGGTGTGAACCCGAATATTACTGGAACCCCTTTTGATATTTTATTTTTTCTTATGATACAAAAGCATAAAAAAAAATGTACTATTTGGTACTCTTAAATTTAAAATCTAAACTCCTATAATTTTGATATTAGTACATACGGATGTTGGTCGTGTCAGGAAGGTACTTTCTGGGAAGAACATTTTAATGTTAAGTGAAGATGCAGTCTAAGATGAAATTGTGCTTGTCTGTAATTGAAGGCCGGCAGTGAGATGAGGCGCTGGAGAACTGACTAATCCAATCTCATCATCATCATCATCTGCCGGTGTCAGTCCACGGCTGAACGTAGGCACACCCCGGACACTCGCTAAATCTCCATACAAACTAGCGTTTTAACGACCGACACTGTGACACCGACACAGACACTACACACGGGTCGTTTTTCTATACGTGCATTTGTGTGCGTGATGTCTAAGGTTGTCGCCCGTAATCACCATATACCGTAATCATCAATATCAGCCCGTAATCACCATAATATTTTGGAGCACGTTCCCCGGTCTGGATCCATTGTTTTGATTGCTCCTTGGTCTCTGGTGTGTACCAGTGGATCCAGGTTTCATCGACTGTCACAAAACGACGCAAAAACTCCGCTGGATTCCGCTTAAACAGCGCCAAACACGTCTCCGATATGGTCTCACGGTTGAACTTGTTTTCCGGTGTGAGTAAACGCGGCACCCATCGCGCCGACAGTTTTCTCATGCCGAGTTCCTCGTGAAGAATATGATGCACTGTTCCTTCTGAAATGCCTACAGTCTCAGCTAGCTCCCGAACCTTCAATCGGCGATCTGCCAATACGAGATCATGGATTTTTTTAATTTTTTCCTCCGTAGCATCTGTTTTCGGTGCACCTGGACGTGGTTCACCAAAAACCGACGTACGGCCACGTGCAAACTCGTTGAACCAATTCTTGACTGTGGCCATCGATGGAGAAGAGTCACCGTACACAGCATCCAAGCGCTCTTTGATTTCGATGCGCATTTTCCCTTCCAAAAATAGGAATCGAATCACCGAACGATATTGCTCTTTTTCCATTTTTGTAAAACCGATCGATACGTTCGCTTCCATAAGTTGTCAAAATAAAACAAATGAAGGGATTGGAATAAAAATTTTAAAAAAATAAAAAAAGGATGTGCTACACTGTGGTAAAACTCTTTTGAAACTACAGCGCCCTCTGGCGATGAGGCTAGGTACTTATTGAATGCACCTCGTACATTTGTATGGAAATGTGCACCCCGCGTTCGCTCTTAAGGTCTTCTAAACCTACAGACGCTGCATGAAAGCAACAATAACTGTCCCGTGGAAGAGAGTACTAGTGGTAGGACTTCTGCTAGTCCGCCTGGGGCGGTACCACCACTTTGCCAATTAATTTTTAGCCGTGAAATAGGAATGTTTTTCGGTTGAAATAGGAAGGTGTCCAGTGAAATTACAGGGCATGTGAGACTCAACATCTTTATGTCTCAAGGTAAGGTAAGGCGCAGTGCAGTGACATGTCAAATTCTGGCAGTCCAGAATACTGAAATAGGTAGACGTCATCGCTTATATCATATATCATCTATACCTTATATCATAAAAAAATCAAAGGGTACCTTCAAACTAGGAAAGCAGATATATGTTGAACTTTTTTTGAACAGAATTTTGTATGCCGCTTTATTTGTAATAGGTCGTCATCGCTTACCATCAGGCGAGCGTCGTGCTTGTTCTGTAACATAATATCATAATAAAAGATAATGACCCAGACCAGTTCTATTTATTACCTACTTTAAACGTTACGTTTACGCTTAAAAGTAAAGTAGCTGGTACCTACCTACCTAGACTGTCTAGATCGCAACACATTGCAGAAATATTTCAGATGGTTGTATTTGGAGCCAATACTGTCGAACGACGACGGCGATCTCGCTACGAGGTTCCGCAAGGTGGACCAGGGGTTCAGACAGGTGACACGTATCCTGGAGTCTGATCCTCGGCTGTCAGCCCTGCTGCAGTCCACGCGGCTGCAGCCGATGCTGGACTCTATATCTGAACAGTTGCTGGCATGTCAGACGGCTCTTAACCAGTATATTGATGTAAGTATATAAGGTATCTGTAAAGAGTGAAGAGTAGTTCTATTATTATTTATTTATGTCAGCTATCTTAAACCCGTCTTATATTTTTTACTTACTTTTTTTACTTGACTTCCAATAATTATGATCGTTTAAAAACGAAAATATCGACATGAAATGCCGCTAGACGCGTGACTCATTTTCAGAGGCTAGTTTGAGGTGTTTATTTTCATATCTTTAGAGATACACATCCTCATAATCTCGATTAATTGTATAATGTGACCACAATTTAAAAAAAAATGTTTGTGTTCCTGTTAGAGTCTGTTCGAAAAGAGAACCCTCGTAGAAATTGAGATTGCTGCTCATATTGATGGTTCTGATTTACTGTTTTTGTTGCGTTAACAACATTGATCTGTCATTGCCAATAAGGAACAAATTTGGGTCTGGAAGCATTTTCCAGGGAGGAAATAGGGGAATACGTTTGTATGGAAAACTGCACCCCGCGTACGCTCTTAATACCTTGGTAGGTACTCTTATCATTATAGGGTGGTACAAGGTAGGTATATTATATGCCTACCTTCCTTCCTTTTTGCACAAGACTCTACTAAATTTCTCAGCCAAAAGTGTTGACCATTGGTGTTGACCTATTATTTTTTTAATGATAGGATATATTAGGGTTTCTCCCTGTGATGAGTATGTTCACAGATATGGAGATTAACTTCTCAAAATTGATACCGAGAAAAACTCGCGTCATGTGATGTCGGTTCTTTAGTGTTTTTTAACAATATTCATGATTACCACGTATTTTTTACTATTTGCTCGCAGCGGCTTCACTTACGTTAAAAGTAACTTTTACTGGCTGTCTCTGTGCAATACTTTAATTTTTTTTTAATATTCTGACGTAAACGATTGGATGACAGCTGAATGGTTCATTACTTTTTTTTTTCTAATTCAAAGCGTTAAATTCTGCTTTTGCTATGTTTACTTATAAGCTTAGCTATGCCGTAGATCCCCACCGATCACAATCAATTTAAAGTCAATATAGTATAATAATATGATCTATTGTACAAAATAATATTCATCTATATATATAGTAATTGCTTGTTGGGTCCAGGTGTCCGTGATGTGTGGAAGGAGGGAAGGGAGGCCTTTGCCCTGCAGTGGGACAACACAGGCTAAATAAAAAAATATGTATATACATAATAATATAATATTTTAAACCACCCCGACTGATCTATGTATAATATTTTCATTAAAAGCATTCCAATGACTCTAAACACGACATTTAAAATCTGAGCTGTAAGTTGGTGAGGATTTGAGTATTCTGTAGAGTCCAGGAGATGTCCCAGCATCAGGTCAATGCTTGCATGTTCTTACAATATCGTTGTAGAAGAAGATTTTCGAATTGATCAGACCTATGAAAGTTGGTTTCATAGCGCAATTAACTAGAAAAAAGTTAATAGTTTTACAACGATTGAAGGAATTTTAATGAATCAAAGCTAAGAAAACTTTCGATGAAGACATCTATCAAACAAAAAAAACTATCAATAATAAAAACAAAATCGGTTTATCCGGTTAGGTGCTAAGATGCTACAGACAGACACACAGATACACACGTTAAACGTATATTACCCCTACATTTTGCGTCGGAGAACGCGTAAGGTTACGGCGGCAGATGTTGTCCTTGGTGGTAAGCTACTTTTTGGTAGATTAAATTATCCCACTACCACTGTACGAAAACTCATGATTCATGAATGCACATAAAACTGTAATTGGTAGGTATATAGCTAGGATTAGAACCAACGACCGTCGGGTCAGAATCAGATAACTATCCTTTACGCCAAAGGGCCGTCCAATATCACTACGTAAGTATTATAAAACAAAGTCCATCACTGCGTCTGTCTGTCTGTTCGCAATAATCTCAATAGCTACTGAACGGATTATCATGCGGTTTTCACCAATAGCCAGAGTGTTAATGAGGAAGGTTTATGTGCATAATTCGTTAAGGTTTTGTGTAAATTGGATGAAATATGACGATGATTGTTAAATATGTTCATATTTTATATTCGATGCAACAAACTGATGCAAATTTTGTAGGCATATATGTTCTACCCGTGCGAAGCCGGGGCGGGCTGCTAGTAGGTTATAAAAACGTACTGACCTTCGCATTTGTCTGAATGGTGATATGCGCAAGATTAATAACAAAAACTACAAGACCGATTTAAAATCGCTTAACACTTACTCGTAAATTAGTAAATTATATCAAAATCATATGAATCTTTGAGATATTTGACTGTGGAAAGACAAACAAGTACAATAACCTTTGGGTTTTATAAATTATTCCTTTTTACCCGACTACAGGAGGGTAATGATTTTATCTGGTATGTATGTATGTATGTCATTGTACGTACATCTGTACCCTTATAACTTCATAAATCGTTATCATAATTTTACAAATGAGACTTTGTAGAAGGCGTCTTATTATCAGCTGATTATAGGCTAGGTATTTGACGTCACATTAAATTGAATAAGGCGCGCCCTCTAGAGGATTAAGTCATGAAGTAACAATTTTTTAGCCGAGTTGGGTATCAATGAAAGTTTATGAAAGCGCTTAATATAAAACCACATTTCAAAAATATATTCAGAGAGTGTGCCTTGAAACGGCATAATCTAGTCATTCTAGTGTCGCCATTGACATTCAGGCAGGATTACTAGTGACGGCACCGCTTCATGGTCAATATTCCTTCTACCCGCACGACGCGGTTTGTTTCTTCATTTATCATACGTACCGCCAAAGAATGGAATTCCCTGCCTGAGGCTGTGTTTCTGGGTAAGTAGCTACAATTTAAGGGTTTTCAAGTCGCCAGTTATCTTCTAGGTGAGTGAGCTACATCATCGATCACATCGACACTTGACAGGGTGAGATAGCGATCAAGGAAAAATATAACTTGTGCTAGAGATCATGAGTTGGTATTTGGCAAACATAAAAGCTTAAAGCACTTACAATGATTTACCATTGTTCACAAAATGTAACACGACTCGCGTGTGTGTTAAATTAAGCTTATCTACATTAATAAGAATAGACACTCGTGCAATTAACTTTTATCAATGGGCTAACTAGTCTTTACTATCAGCGTTGTTTTTAAAATATTTACTTTTAGATATTATTTGATTTATTCCTACTAGTTATTCTCTGACTGAAGCCGCTATTAGATTAAAATGTAACCTTACACCCAATGTATTCTTATTCTTATATCCCTTATTCCATGTAATTGCTTTACCTACTTCATGAAATATATGGGCACGTTAATTGTAACTTAAACATTATGTCTATCTTTATTATAGTATAAAAAAACAATGTTTTTTGTATGTTTGTGAATTAATAATGGATAACTAAAAACTACTCGGCAAATTTATAAATGCTTATAAAAATTATAATTATATTTTATTATTGCGCTGCTTACGCTAATACAAATTAAATAAGTACCGACCGGGTAGAATTATTCAGTCTTGTTTATCTCTATTACTTTTTTTTTCCAGGAAAAGCGGTCGGTATTCCCTCGTCTATACTTTTTAAGTGATGATGACTTGCTGGAGTTGCTCGGGCAGGCGCGAGCTGGGGCCGATGGCCGAGCGGCGGTGATGCAGACTCATCTAAAGAAGCTATTTCCCGGCACGAGCGGAGTCACCCTCGGCCCTGGAGATATGTCCATCACAGCACTGTGCAGCTACTATGGCGAAACCTTCCAGCTGGAGCATCCTGTAGACATAGATTGTCCTGTTGAGGCAAGTCATTTCAGATTTTCTAGATATTCAGTCCCAACCAATACAGGGTCGAGACTTGAGACAGTTTTGTGCTTTGCGGATTAGGCAGAAGTCGGATCTCAAGCGCCTTGTGTCATCTTCCACTTCTAAACAAGCAGGATTCTATAATTGACCACAAATTCAATCAACATAAAGGTGGTCAAATATCAGGTCAATTGCATGCCTGATAAGGATTTAAAAAAAAGATAATATTGTAGTTGTTTTGTGTGGTCGAACGTGGCATCACGAGTCACGACTCAGGAAACTGACGTTATACTCTGCTTCCACACTGATTGATAAGGCTGTTTCATCGCTACACCGAACTCATACTTATCGTGTCATATAATATTTATTCGAATGAATTTGTAACATTATTCAAAACGGTTTCTACGAACCGTTATAGCATAATATATTATGTAGGTATGGCTTGCTGAGCCCTGCAGCTTCGCCATTTTAATTTAGTAGGTACTTACATACTTGAATATGGTTTTAGTTTCTATTGCTTTATATCGCCACAAATATTGCATAGCTGTTATTGTCTTACGTTCTGGCAGGCGCTAGCAATGGTGATTAATTAGCGCACATTTTTGAGCTCTACTAAACTAGGCCAATTACGTGAACTTTTAGTTATTTGTACTGTAATTCTACTCGTAAAGTAATATACAGTAAGTATACAGCAAAGTAATATCATAAATATATTTAGAACAGACACTAGTGTCTGTTCTAAATATATTTATAATAGCGTATGTTGCTAGAAAATGTTCTGATGGTGAGAACGGACCGCTCGATAAATTATTCTAACATTAATTGAATATCGTAGAGGTAAAAGACATGTCGCCAATCGGTTAGCCGACTTCCAGTATGATGTTCAGTGTCATCCAGAATGGAAGACGGGTCGGGATAGTTACGCTCTGTTATTGGACTAAGTCCGTTGTCCAATGCCTCATCTGACCACCGGCTTTCGATTTCAGACAAGGTCGATCCCGTCTCAGGGTGAGAGAGTGGTGAATACTTGTCTGTCGAATATAAGAAAGTACCTAACTAAAATGCGACAAAACAATTTTGTATTATTTAAACACCAATATTTTCTTTATCGCTATTGTCAAAAACTACTATATTGACAAGGTTTATCCACCACCAAAGACTCACTTGCGTGGAGACAGACGGTCATACTTATGCCTATCAACCACTACTTATAGGTTTCGGCACAGAATAATGAATAGTATAGTATGGTTTCGGTAGCAGACGGTCACTCAAACTTAGGCATAAGCCTATCTGCATTGAAAGAGTGTGTCGTAATGCTCGTAATATTGCATATCTAGCACACGTGAAATTAATAAGAGGATTAATTCTAAACATTTAATTACAGGTATGGCTAAAGAATCTCGAAACAGAAATGCGCTCATCGCTAAAAAACATGACATTGAAATGTGTTGGAACGAATTCTCTTCCAAACCAGGATCCGTTTTCGCTGCCGACGCAGATTCTTTGTTTGGCGCAAAACATCAGATTCACGGAACAAACTGAGAGAGCTCTAATGTCTCGAGATCTTCACAAACTCAAAGGGAACGTTGAAAAAGAGAATTTGTATTACGTTTCCACTGAACTGGAGGATGAATGCGAGCGAAACAAAAGACAGGCTCTTATATTACAATGCGCCCATTATATGTCTGTTATAAAGACTTTGATAAACAATAACGTTACATCAGTCAACGACTGGCTTTGGCAGAAACAGCTGAGGTAGGACACTCATTGCTATACTTATAATTTGTAAAATAGATGCCTTGTTATGTCACTTGATACAATAGGGGCATAGAGTTATTCTATCAAAAGCGTACATGTGTTACGCATTCATTCTTTTCTTGACCGACTTAATAAAAGGAGACGAATGGAAAGGATGTTCTCAATTCAATTGTATGTTTTAATACCAGATTGGCGAACGATTGTTATTACCAGATACCGCTTATATTACCAGAAGTTGAGTGACGATGCGAACGACGATGTAGCACGTTTACCTAGAAGATATCTGTTCACTCACGTCGCGATTTGAAGATTCTAGACCTCGTGTACCTATTATAGACATTAAATTGCCTAGGTAAATTCTTGTTTTACTGATAAAATCAACCGATTTTATTTACATATGCTTGAGTAGGTTTTGTTAGAATGTTTTAATCCAACTTGCTACTGATTTAATATTGTTTACAATATGAAAATACCGAAGTCATTTTCAGTACCAAGTTTGAGGTGTTTTATCTCCTTATCTCTGGAGATACTCGTCAGATCTCGATGACGTTACAATAAGACTACCTTGGAGGTGTACCCTACCAATATAAAAAAGAATCATTCGAATTGGTTCATAATTGGCGGAGTAATCGCGTAACAAATATACCAACAAAAGAGTCGGTTGAAAACTATTAGCGCTGCATGTGAAGTCGATTTTTTTTACTTTTTATACGATATTTTTGTCGCTTTATGACATTACATAAAAGTATAATTAAGATAGTTTAATAACTAAAACAGCCGACTTCCATGCCGCGCGAGTCAGTTTCAGTAGCAAATTTGAGATGTTTATTGTCATATCTCGGGAGATACTCTTGATCTTGATCTAGATCTTGATGAAATTACAATGGGACCACCTCGGAAACGAACCCTACCGATAAAAAAAAATTCAAATCGGTTCACAATTGACGGAGTAATCGCGTAACATACACACAAAAAAAAAACATACAGACGAATTGAGAACCTCCTTGTTTTTGGGAAGTCGGTTGATAAAATGTAAGTTAAAGAAATACTTTTTGGCGATTCACAGGTTTTATTTGACGAGCAATAAAGAGGTGATAGCTAAGATGGGCCTAGCTCAGATATCTTACTCGTACGAGTACCTGGGTGTCAACACGGGTCAGTTTGTACGAACCGAGTTAGCTGACGAATGTTTTCTTATATTGACTCAGGTACGACGCTATTTTGCTATTTGGCATCTTATTACTAAGCAGATGTTTTTGTGTTACTCATCATTACTGCCGAAACATTTGCTTGCATGCACGATTTGAATTTGTTGTTATTACCTATTTTATCGTATGACTCCTTCGAGCATTTACCAATGCAGATGTTAATGCAAGGCGTACCCCTCTGCTGGCCATATAACCATTATTGGCCATATGAGCGTGCGTAACTACGCTGTATTTTTAATACTGTGTGAGTGTTTCAAGCTAGTGTGCGGGATCGTTAAAGTGAGCGGTTTGTGTGTGTGCAATACGTGTTTACCTCGTCCCCCGTAAGTACTCGTATCGGCAGAAGAAAATGTTTGCGGATTACAACGTTAACATCTCCATTGGTAAATGCTCGAAGTATGACTCGACTCTTTAGTTTTTTGTTTATTACTCAAATTTACGTGGATTAGATAGTGTATTGTTCTATATCAGTAAACTGGCCAAGTGCAAGTCGGACTCGCACTCTTAGGGTTCCGTAACACAGTAGAGTATATTATAACGATAATTTTTCGCCGCCAAAAAATTAACTTTGTTTTTCATAGTGATTGAATGAAACACGAAATTATATTTGCGGTTGCTATCATCGGACAGACATGGCGAATTTATAAGGGTTCTGTTTTTTGCCATTCGGCTACGGAACCCTAAACACGACAGTGTACTTATTTTTTTGTAAATACTTTTTTGTAATTTTTTTTTAGGAACATAGATTAATTTAGTTTGTTTCGGTTAACTGCTGCTAAACGTAGGCTGTCCCAAGATACGGTACTACTGAGCCTGATCTTCGGCTCTTATTTTTTTATAGACTAGCGTTTGACCATTATCTCGCCTGGTGGTAAGCGATAACGGTGTTCGAAGGTGGTGAACACAGTAAGCCTAGAATGGTTTGATTCTCAAGAGCTGTGTGCTGCCGATACACCGAAAAGTTATGGCGACATATTTTCTCCTTGATGGTGGTAAGCTACTTTTTGGTAGCAAGTCAGGCGGAACATCAATATAATGGAGGATGGAGGAACATCATACCACCTGTGTTCTTTTCATCACTGCCCACCACTTTGCGTATATCGTCGATCCAATGGATCCAAGTTTTCTATATCTGTAAGTTAATCTTTGGTAAAATATTTTCAGGCTCTACACCTGGGTTTAGTGGGGAACCCGTTCGGTCCTGCCGGTACGGGTAAAACCGAATCTGTCAAAGCATTGGGAGGGCTAGTTGGACGGTTGGTGCTCATTTTCAACTGCGATGAGGTATGTTTATCTCTTGGTTTGTTTTTACCAACTACTACCCTGTGCTACTCGAGTACTTTGTCTTTTATATTGAACTAGCTGATAACCGCGACTTCGTTCACGTACACCAGGGATGTTATCACTGTAAAGCTCTGCCAATCAACATTTGTGTTGTCCGAGTTTTTTAAGTTAAATGTAAAAATCATGATTGTCGACGCCAGATTGTTAATTATTAATATAGTTTAACTTAACTAAAACAACCGACTACTATGCCCCGCAAGTCAATTTCAGTAGCAAGTTTGAGACGTTTATCATCATATCTCTGGAGATACTTATCAGATCTCAATAAAATTACAATGCGACCACCTCGGAGACGTACCCTACCGATTAAAAAAGAATAATCCAAATCGGTTCACAATTGACGGAGTAATCGCGTAACAACAACAAAAAAACATACAGACAAATTGAGAACCTCCTTCTTTTTGGGAAGTCGGTTGAAAAATATTGAAGTAAAGTTGCCATGCCAGCCTATTACACGCTTTTGCACAAAATTGCTACAAAAACCCCTTTATTGGTATCTCCAGGCAATGGACGTAGAGTGCATGGGTCGATTGCTGACCGGTCTAGCACTGAGCGGCGCTTGGGGTTGTTTCGACGAGTTCAACCGTTTGTCGCGCGACACGCTGGCCGGTGTCGCGCGACAACTAGACTCGCTGCTGACAGCGATGCACGACACCGCTGTACCGGCGGCTACCTTGAATGGGAAACAGGTACATAATAAGGATAGAAGATTTTTTAATACTAGATAGGTAAGCGTTTGACTACTATCTCGCCTAATGTGTTAAGTGACGATGCGATCGATATAGAAGATGGGATAGTTACGCTCTGTGGATGGACTTTTGAAGCACAGAATAAATAATAGTACCTACAAGATTAAAGTTCTTCTCCGCCTCGTCTCTCTGCCATCTTAGAGATCCAGACAAACACGATTCCATCTTACTCCGCAATCCGCATCTCTCAACATCATGTAATATAAAAGTGAAGTGCTTGTGTGTCAGATATATTTTAGGTAAATGACGATGTGGAAGGATGTCAAGGATGGTAACACGTTAGGCCTAGAATGAGAAATGGCTTTCAACGAGAATTCCATTGTTTAGTGCATATAGGTATGCGCCGATTACAGTGTTTGTGATCTAATAGAGTAACTTTTCTACCTATATTTTTGACCAAGCGACTTTGCAAAAAGCGAACAATATGTATGAATATTGCTGTTTGATAAAAGTTCCTATAGTAATGCTAATGTCAAACGCTAGTTGCCCACGAGGCAACAAAATGTGGGATCAGGACACCGCCGGCTGTTAGCTATCTATCGCACTTACGGGAGACATAGTAACGCACCACTGTGGAGGCCATGTATTTGTATGAAAAAAAAGAGTGATAAGCTGTTAGCGTGTGATGTACCACACGCGTCCATCCCTAGCGCACCGATGATTTATGGCACCGCAGGCCGCAAGCGTTTAATATTACTATAAACGATAATTTTCTCAATGCAGAGGTGGAAGTCTCTACATGAATAGCAATTAATTTCGACCGATAATCGTCGATAAGATAAGAGATGCAGATAACAACTGTCTAGCTACATCTCATTCTGGCAGACGTTTGCGATGACAGGACGCATCGCTATCAATGTAGAGACTTTCACCCCAGGTATCAGTATCCCCATGGTGCGGGTTACTATAAACGATAATTATCTCAATGCAGGTATCAGTATCCCCATGGTGCGGGGTACTATAAACGATAATTATCTCAATGCAGGTATCAGTGTCCCCATGGTGCGGGGTACTATAAACGATAATTATCTCAATGCAGGTATCAGTGTCCCCATGGTGCGGGGTACTATAAACGATAATTATCTCAATGCAGGTATCAGTGTCCCCATGGTGCAGGGTACTATAAACGATAATTATCTCAATGCAGGTATCAGTGTCCCCATGGTGCGGGGTACTATAAACGATAATTATCTCAATGCAGGTATCAGTATCCCCATGGTGCGGGTTACTATAAACGATAATTATCTCAATGCAGGTATCAGTATCCCCATAGTGCGGGGTACTATAAACGATAATTATCTCAATGCAGGTATCAGTATCCCCATGGTGCGGGGTACTATAAACGATAATTATCTCAATGCAGGTATCAGTATCCCCATGGTGCGGGGTAGCAGCTACCATGAATCCGGTGGGGCGCGGCTACGGCGGTAGACGTGTTCTCCCCGCGGCGCTGCAGCGGCTACTGAGGCCCGTGGCTCTGCCGCCGCCGCCGCCCGCCGCATTAGCTGCCCATCTACTGGCCTCCTGCGCCGTGCATCACGCGGATACCCTGGCAAACGATATGCACAATGTCTTCACTATGGCCAGGTGACATTTATTTATTTATTTATTTATGGAAAAAAATACATGTTACACTTACAGTTTTACACCAAAGCGTACATCATGTTAGAACTAGTAACTACTGACTATATAATATTACTAACTAAAAAATCTAATACATGCACTGAGAAAAAAGGTAAATGAGGAGAAAAATATACATTAAACAATCGACACTCTTAAGGTTTCTTAAGGTCTGCCTGCTGCTGTCTGCTCATTTGTCTTGTCAATGTAAAGTCTGTCTACAGTGGACGTCTTAAAGCTTACATTTTAATGAACATTTTTTGCCGTGTGGGAGCGGTGTTGTATGAGTCGGCTACGACCTTTATCAATATTTTATGTGCAAAATTTTGTTAGTGTGGATGGTTGTTTGTTACACTTTCACGCAAAAAATATTCAACGCGTTTAGATGACATTCGATACACAGATATTTCATAACTTAGATTAATAGGGGTGAACACTGAACACCACCCACACCGAATCAGGGTCCCTAACTCCTTAATCAGGGAGGTGTAATAGAGTAAGGCAGGTAGAGTCCCTATAAATAACCTCTCTTGCTAACTAAAGTTAGCAAGAGAGGTTCCAGTTCGCCTTTAAATGTGCAGAGTAATAACTATTATGGAGTTAAGGCACTTAATTAGAGGCTATGCTCACTTAATTAGGAAACCTGATTCAGTGTGGTGTAATACCACTTTAACACATAGGGTAGTTTTGACAAGTACTATAGTAAATGTATATGTTTGTTGTCAGTGCACTAGTGAGCGAGGAGCGTCACTACGACTGGGGTGTGCGAGCACTGAAGGCGGGCGTAGTTAGAACGTCGCGCGCGCTCGCCGCACGTCGCGACCCGCTGCCCGCGCTACGTGCCGCTCTGCGCTCGCTGCTAGCTAGGGACAACATCTCCAAGCTTACCGGGGACTCTGCGAGACGGTAACAAGCTTCATCATTATCATCATCATCATCAACAGCCAGTATTCGTCCACTGTTGAACATAGACTATCCTATGGCACGCCATTGAGCTCGATCTTTAGCTATTTGTTTCCAACCGTTTGTAACAAGCTTATTGAAGTGAAAGGTCTTTAGGCGCTCTGTGGTAAAATTTAACGGATGTGACGTAGTGTCATGGCCCGAATGCAGCGGTAATGACGTAAGCGTCATGTTATATTTATAAACGCCCTCTATTGTAGAAAGGCGTGACTACGAAGACGTATTCGCTATTATTCGGGCATTCGTCCCGCCAAGTTAAACAGATAGGTTTGTACAAAAAATAATTGTTGATGTTGGAAAATAAATTGAATGAACTTAATACTCTGAATTCCCACTCTGTGAAGGAAGTTTCACTTTTTAGCTTTCTACGCATTCTCTTTTTAATGCATTATAGTAATAACTATGGTATCAGTATAGAAAATCTACAGTTACTATGGCTGAAATCGGTCTGGAGGACATCATCAACATAATGTTTAAATTCAGGTACTAACATCGCGAAAAATATCGTTTGCAAGATTTTCATTTTCATTTAAATCAAACATTTTTATATGAAATATTATGTTTCTTTAAGTGTTATCTACACTTTATATTTTTGTACATTGTTATGTACAATCCTCTTAAAAAAACACGCCCGGCGCTATACCTGCTAATTTAGCTACAGCACGATTTTACCGATATGACGAAACTAAATGGATTGCATTTCTAACCAATTAATTGTGCATTGGTGGCGCCCCGCGCCATCTGTAATAACTTTTTAGAAATAAATTACTCGGAACTCGGATGCAATCATTACCTGATTTCAGATCCGCTTTTACATTTTGACTCATATCGGAACTATTTTTATATTTTTTGTGCATTGTACTCGTTTTATTACAAGCTTTATCTCTACTTCACGGTGAATTTGTCCGTCACAAATCTTGCGATTGATTTTAGAGCGTCTTCCAGGGGTTCGATTGAGCTGAAATTTTGCATACATGTGTAAATCGCGTGACAATGTAATGATGACATGGTGCTGATCTTATGATGGAGCTGGAAGGTGGCCAAAAGGTGTTTATGTTCGTTGGATTTGTCTTGACTTACTCTGGTCCTAGGTTATGTTAAAGCTTGTGTTTAAAAAGGTTTTTTATAATATTACTTGTTGATTATATTATTCATGTGAATCATCTCCCTGCTCATACCGCAGGAGTAGTTCTTTGATATGTTTATCAATATCTGATGGGAATCTTCAAAGATACATACCTCAAACTTGCTACTAAAACGACTCGTGCGACATGTGAAGTATTGTGAAGTAGGTTTAGATTTTGTTTTGGTAACAGATGTTTTATATAACAGATTTGAAAACATCTTATCCCTGGTGTTTGCCAACGTCCCAGTGGAAGAGCCATCACCGGATCCGATAAAAACTGCTATAGAAGCTTCTATGGAATGTCTCAAACTCGCACAGAATAAGCTACAGGTTTGTAAATAAAACTGGCCAAGTGCGAGTCAGCATCGCGTCTCTTATCGCACACATAGGGAGGGTTCCGTACAATACGAAACATAATAGAGTTTTAACCTCATATATTTGATTAATTGATATTACCAAGAATATTTGGTTTGGTCGCGATCTAGAAAGATGGGTTTACTAGCGCCATCTATGTTATTTTGCCGAAACTAATTAGATGGATGGCGCTTAAAAACACGTTTTTTGTATGGGGACCCCCTTGAATTTTTAACTTTATTTTGTTTTTAGTATTTGTTGTTCTAGCGGCAACAGAAATACACCATCTGTGAAAATTTCAACTGTCTAACTATTACGGTTAATGAGCTATAGCCTGGTGACAGACGGACAGACAGACAGACAGACAGACAGACGGAAAGCGGAGTCTTAGTAATAGGGTCCCGTTTTACCCTTTGGTACGGAACCCTAAAAAGTACTCTTGATGCACGGCGGCTCTATTGCGAATCTATTCCTAACTTAAAATGTATAGCATTAAAGCACTCTATTAGGTAACCAATGTTCTATGTCTATTGTCTGCCGATAATTGTTTTTAACCGCGAGGCAAAAAGACGGTTGTTTTTACATATACATTTGAAATAAGTATTTTATATGTATGTTGTATAATATGTGGTAATGCAGTATCACCCAAAAGATGAACCGATATAATTTTTTTAGGGTTCCGTACCTCAAAAGGTAAAAAAAGGAACACTGATAAGATCACTTTCTTGTCCGTCTGTCTGTCTGCCCGTGTGTCACCACCGATTTTCTCAGGAACGGGTGAAGCTAGCAAATTGAAATTTATACTAGATACTGAGGTATATAGGCCCTATTATAGGTGTATACAAATCAAGGTCCTGAGTCAACACGATAAAAAATGGGCAAATTTAGATTTCCGCGAAAACTTGTAAGTACCAAAATTTACCTCAATTTTCATCTTTTTTATTTTTCGGATTTTTTTCTTTACTTGTGCTATAAGACCTTGCTTTTAACTAAAATTGACTAGTCTAGGTCAACGGGAGTACCCTATAGCTTTTCGACCCAAAACCTATAGGGTACTTTCGGTACTTCCGGTGAAATTTCGCAAGAAGCAAGGTCTTACAGCACAAATAAAGGAAAAATTTCAAAAAATAAAAAATAATGAAAATTAATGGGTGTCTCCATACATACATAGTTTCGCCAATTAAGATAGGCCTCTGAGTTATATGAGCGCTCATACAATTTAGAGGTCTAGCTTAATGGTACCAACGTTGGTACGGATTTACGGAAGCCTCGGTGGCGAGTCCAACTCGTCTAGCCGGTTTCATTTATTTGTTTGATAGGTGACTTGACTGGTCTTGTTCTAAGTTATGATTCATGAAAATCTGGTCAGCCGTATTTTTTACAGAATACATGATGTGTCTCTAGAACCCGAATTATTTTCTTGTTGATGAGGGTATGAGAACAACTTCCACAGGTCTGATAGATTCAAAATTTGGTATCATGTTACTTAAATGATATAGCGAGAACACGGCACCTTCACCGTATGCTGGGAGCATAGCTGGGCACCGACCGTTATACAAATAGTTAACTTCGTTCATCCGCTACAAAAAATGTTAGCTTCGTTAAACGTTAAAGCGTTACATTCCGGAAGAATTAATGCAAGTTACCGTTAATCCGTTAATATGTGTCAAATTGCATCTTTATATAATTGCGTGAGTGAACTTCTAAAAGCTGTTGGTTTAGGTTCTGGTAGTTAACAGGTTAGGACCAAATTCCATGTCTTCCAACATCCACGATATGGTTTTATTTTAATTACTACACAGAAAACTGCACAGTACACTTTTTCTATCTTACTAATTTACAATTCTCTTCTTTATCAATTATCAACACGCAAATGATCACTGACAGTAATTTATAATAACAACAAACAAACAAAACACTCGTCACTCCAAGCAACGGCGCTAAGTAAATGAAATGATCAAACAAAACAAATCTCTTAGCAGTTTTCTTTCTCACTCGCACGCGCCGGCAAAATATATCTAGTTTTGTTAATGTTTCACTCGCTGCCACGCGCCGCCCGGCACTTGGCGGTGATGTGTGGTAACGATTAGGCATTGGATTAACGATTAACGGACTTCTGCATATTAACGGAAGTTAACGTGTCCGTTAACATTTTTAAAAGTTAACTTAAGAGTTAATCCGTTAATCAAAATGTTAACTTCGTTAATTAACGGATTAACGAGTTAATGCCCAGCTATGGCTGGGAGATCTCGTTGAATCTACGGTATACCCAACTCCTCACCAACAACAGCTGATATGCTGATATGTCGTGTTTGGGTTCATTGGATGCTCTTAATGAACAGATTATATATATGTTAGTCGGGAGTTAATTTAATTTTAAAATTAATCGTTTTGAAGTATTTTATGCAAACAATTCAAAAATAAACCATAATGCTATGTGTATTAGGTACAAAAGTGCATGGAGTTTTACGAGCAGTTACAGCAGAGAATGGGAGTGGTCATAGTTGGACCACCTGGCTCCGGAAAAACTACCATTAGAAAAATGTTGAAAAATGTAAGTAGATATAGATTTTTACGATGACGATTTAAACATTATACCGTAACATTTTTTCATTTGTTGATCTCGCAATGAATGCGTAGAATTATTCTTCACTCGGCGAATCGATTAGTATCATATCGTTTATCGGAAGATTTTTCGAGTCACGGACGAAGTATACCCATTTAGTTTTCCCAATTAGCACTACCCAAGGATAAATAATAATGACTTGTAAGATTAAACTCTGAACCTACAGACTTGGGAGGGTAACAACGAGCCTTTCGTAGATAAAAATTGTGTTAATTCTGTTGTTCTTTTTTGACAGCGCTAAAAATAATGTTATCCTTCTCTAACCTCTGAAGTACAATATAGTATTGATAAGAATATTAATACTGACAAATCATTTAATCAACAGTAGAATCGGCACCAACGTAACCCGTTCCGTGGCCTGGCTTTTTCCAATCAACACTAATATTGTAATACATAAGTTGTTTGGTATATTTGTTTGTTACCGTTTCACGGTCAAACGGCTTAACCAATTTAGCTGACATTTGCACACGGATAAGGGCAATGATAGTAATACACATATAAAACGAAATAAATGGTAATTTTTCAGGCTTTAACCCAACAAGGAACAAACATAGTGGAATATACGATGTGCCCCAAAGCTATGTGTCGAGATTGGCTGCTGGGTAACATAGACCACGACACGCGGCAGTGGACTGACGGCGTTATATCTGCCACTGCGCTGGAAGTCTCTAACCAACCTGCAGGTATTTAAGGCTAGCATTATAGTATACTTGACGTGTTCATTCTCTCCACTCCATCGGTCCAAAGATTGTCTCGAGATCGCTTTGAGCGATGAGACTGCCCTCTGTTCTTGCTTAAGACTGAACGATACTTATTTTTTAATGGTGTACAATAAAGTGCTATCTATCTATCTATAGAACGATGCTCAAAAGTAGGTCAGCTCTTAGCATCATAGAATTTGATTGATTAAATCGTTTTTTTTTTACGTTGGATAGACAGACCAGCAGCGGACTGACACCGGCTGATTAAAATGATGATGTTGAATGATTAAACGATATTATTTTAACTTTTTCAGATGTATGGTCGTGGGTAGTGTGCGATGGCGATATAGACCCAGAGTGGGTAGAAGCTTTGAACTCAGTGCTGGACGACAACCGGCTGTTAACGTTACCGTCCGGCTGGCGGATACAGTTCGGCACCAACGTTAACTTCATATTCGAGACGCACAGCTTGGAGCATGCCTCGCCGGCCACTGTGTCTCGGATGGGGATCATTTTACTAAGGTACGACTTGTGAAACTTTGTTTGTTTGTTTGTAAATTCTTTATTGGACAAAAATTAGTACAAAAGGAGGACTTAATGCTAAAAGCATTTTCTACCAGTCATCCAGCAGCGGTAGGGAACATTTTAGGGCGTGCTTGTCGGAATCACTCTTTTATTATAAACTTTACTATAATTATATTTATATATATATTTTGAAAGTGAAACTTTTATTACATCGTCTCAATTTTTTTCCTCCATTTATCGCATTTCGCCGGTGCTTTAGCTCGGTTGCTGGATGTGATGTATGACATTTAGGTCTAGCTGTGATTGGCGGACGCTTCAGCAGCCATATTTGTATGCATGCTAATGTGTCATGTTATAGTAGCTAGCTACCATAGCTACACATAAACAAAAAGTTTCACTTACATCTCGGTTCTATAAAACCACAACATACCTTTTTTTTTATAAATAAAAACACTTTGAGAACTATAGTAAGAACGTTTAAAACTTGTGGCCTGTGTTCTAGCATGAATACTGGAACACACCGCTGTGGAAGCCTTGCTTAGTCGGCCTCAGCATCGACCTCGATATAGATAACTCGCGTGTCAGCAATACAGCTCGGGTGTTACTGTTAGTCAACTGACAATCTAGCTAGGTCGGTTAACGCCTGAACAAAACGGTTGAAGCCTGTTCGGGAATAAAAGAAAATAAGCGAAACTGTCATTACAGTTTTTTTTAATATCTTATAGGCTAGCGTTTGACCACTATCTCACCGGTTAGTATAAGTGATGATGCGGTCAAAGATGGTAAGCACGCTATGCCTAGAAAGGGATTTTGTGGAACAAGAGAACCGTCGTGGCTTTACGATGAACTATCATTCAAGCAGGAAGGTATACCCTACCTAGTACCACCCGATAATGATGAGAGGAGGTACCTACCAAGGTATCAAACGTTTTTAGTCGTATTGGCAATGTTGTCAACGCAATAAAACAGTAAATTAGAACCATCAACACGCGCACCCTCAATTTCTACGACGGTTCTCTTTTTGCACAGACTATATGTCACTATAAGGAGGTCAACATACCTCTGAAATACAGCCTTCTAGTGTACTAGTGCAGAGATATGTAGATACCTAATATTGAGAGAGAGAGAGAGAGGGTAGTCGACCTCTATAGCAGCGAAGCTTGACACCTCTCGGCCAGAATTCTTCAGCCATAAACGTGTTGAGAGACTTGGCAGGAACCGCAACCGGAAACACAAAGGAGTTGAAGCTCACGTTGTGACGCGCTTCCAGCTTCACTACACTCAGCGTCAGCTTGGTCTTCAGTAGCACATACGCCGCCACCTCCTCAGCCGTGATGGAGTAGTGTACGCGAGACACGTACAGCAACGTCGTCGGTGTCTCTGGACACAGTAGGTGGTTCGGGCCAGACGGTGCGGTGCCACACTTGATCTGGACTGACGGCTTCTTCTTCTTCTTCTTTTATACCTTGTTGAAGCCGTCGTCGTTTTGATTGCTATCATAGATAACTTGCCTTTAGTCCAATCCACACAGATCATCTATCAACTCGTCTTCCATACTGACTGACACCGAACACCATGCCGGAACTTGGAAATATCTTTATCCAGTGGGTGGTACCGGCCACGGCCAAAGCCTACCACCAGTGGTGACTTAGTAAGCACCACCCAGGGCTCACGTGTAGGGTTAGTTAAGATTCACTCTACAGACGCAGAAAGGCAACAATAACCTCCTTATCTCACCTCCTCCTCCTGACCCCCTATCCAGCTGTCAAACAGCCTCTTCTTAATGGTATATTATTTTGTTTTAAGTGATGACGTCAGCTGCGACACGGACTTGTTATCGAACTGGTGCCAACGCGTAGAAATGGAACACGAGAGTTGTCGGTCGGCTGTCCCTCTCTTACAACAGACTGTCAACATGTGCCTGCAATGGTTCCAAGCACACAAGTCTGACGTTGCTCTCAAACTGTCTAATGTTACTATTGTAAGTGGATTGTTTACGATATCTTGTATCATTCGAGTTTTTTATAGCCTATATAAGTTAGCGTTCGACCGCTATCTCGCCCGTTGGTAAGTGATGATGCGATTGTAGATTGTAGCACGCTAGGCCTAGAATGGAAGCTTGTCTCAAGGTCAGCTGCCGGAACCCATTAGATGTTTGGCGACAGATTTCTCCAATTTTGAGGATGTTCAAGCGCTATAAGTATGTATCCGATAAATAATAATTGTCCGTCACGCGATAACAGTTGAGTTTATCGGAACGTTTATTTCGTGCAGCAAACTTTAATCGCGCGAAGACTTAAGGACCAGTTTCCCCGGTGCCAGATAGTATCCCTGAATCCCTGACAACCTATTATTTACTTATCAGACATATTTATACTTATCGACTGCATCATCACATCAGCGTTTGACCACTTTCTCATCTGGTGGTAAACAGATGAGAAAGTGGACAAACGCTAGCTTAAAAGATCGAAAAAATAAGAATTTTTGACAGCTTTTATATGGTTTTATCTGTCAGATAACTTTTAGTTTTACTAATAGTTTCACCGGTTACTGTCATAGAACCTTTGTCAGTGACCTGTGAAACTGATCCTAAGTCTAGCGCACTCGCCTTTTTGTAGGTACAACAAATATTGGTTCAATTCGAGTACCTAGCACAGAATCTAGCTATGAACATCGACCGGACAAGTCCCGAGGAACTGGTATATCTCGCCGTAGAAACAAGCACTATGGATCTTGTCAAGGAAAGCGGTGTGGACTCTTTACATCAAGAGGTATTTTAAAAATACTTTTTTAACACTTTTTAGTAAATGTGATGTGATGGCTACACACATTTTAGTATGTGGTGATTACGACTAGATCATGACAATATTTCGCGCTTTATAATTATTTTTTTTTCTTCTTGGCCACCAGATAATGTACTACTTAAATTATAAAGATTTAAAAAATAGCTTTCTATCAATTAGGGTTGCACATTGCTAGTAGTCTTCCTAACCCCTCAAACTAAGCTAAATATGCTTGTGTCTGGAGTCGGTTCACGTCAATAGTGCAATAGGTGGGGATCGAACTCACGACCTCTCGATCGCCAGGCCGACTTTTTGTAATAAAGATTGGTTTAATCTATATTAGTACCAATTCAGTATGATTCTAAGTCCTATGGCACAGATTATATAATAGTTATTACGTAACACATATTTCACTCCCCTACAAAAACACAATACCAACGCTTATTTCAGACAATACAAGCAAAACTGTGTCTCAGGCACTCGACCTAGCGTTGTTATTATTTAGTCCAGCGCGCGATGTACCGGCGCGCGCCCGATACGATGTGTATTACTGAAGGGTTGACTCAATGAAATATATATAAAAAGAGTTTTGAATGCCTTTTAGTTACCTCACAAAAATGCTTATTATTTACGATAACAATAAAAACAATTGAGCTAGGTGCTAATCTTTTAATCTACATTTGATTCTTGTTTTTTAAATGAAAATAAAGCTTACCTTTCCTCATCTACAGGTAATTTAAAAAATGATAGTGTCTTCTGATTTCGATTAACATCCGTCAAATGAGCAATACTTTATTACTCCAAACATTTTATCTAAATTACGTTGCGCGCGCGTGGGCAGTGACAAGCGACAGGCGATATCAGCGCCAGCGTTGGTCGAAAGTTTAAGTATAAAACATAGCTATGGGCGAGTGAGGGTGGCCTCTGCCTATGGTAACTAATTGATAGAGTTTAATATAGAACATTCAATCAATTATTATTCTTTTATATTAATTTTGGGACACATTTTGATAATAACAATTTACTTATTGACATTATACAATTGACATTGTAAAATTTGAATGGAATGTTATTGAATATTTTTATGCTACCGCACATGAATTGAAATGTGTTTTGAATTATGGGTGTACAGAAACACTAGACGGAATATTACATAGACAAGAAATTAGCGTATGTGATAAAATAGGTATAGAGATATAAACCGACTTAAATGATGAACACGTGATACATATGCCAGCTATAACATAAAATGTTAAACGTAATTTGGTCGGGTCATACATGATAGCAGGTGAAAGCCAATGGGCGCCACTAGAGCCGGAGCCAGACCTGGAGCCAAACAATAAAATCGCATATGCAGAGGATGTAAAAATGTTGTCCGTCTCGCTCTCTCATACTAGTGATTGCATAGTTTTATCCTTATTATATTATTATTAATATTTTAATGCCAGGTCTATTTTAATATACTCCATCTACGACGGAACCTGAATTAAATTAATTTTGATTTGATTAATGTGTCTTTATTTTCCAGTTGTCGTTATTGTTAGGTCCAAGTCCGGCTATCAGTCCTGTAACAAGTGACAGTTCCTGGGAACATCTGTTAATGTCAGAGAGGCTGGCGGCTAGTGAGGCGCCTTTACGTGCTTGCCTGGCTTCAACACGGTCGCATCTGCTTATAGTCGGCCCTGATTCCTGCGCTAAGAAGTATGTTTTAAATTACAGCAAAACTAACAAACGTGAACCCTGGGAATTGTTAAATCGTTTTTTTAGGGTTCCGTAATCCTGACAAGGAACCCTTATAGTTTCTGTCTTCTTATGTCCGTCTGTCTGTCTGTCTGTCTGTCTGTCCGAGGGTTTGCTAAGAGAAAGTTAATAGTAATAATAATAATAAGTAATAAGTTTTGTAGGGGTATGTATATAAATTAGGCCAACAAAGTGGTGAAATAAAATTTTGAAAAAAATTTTTTTAGGGTAGTAGTAGTGTAGCTCCCCTACATGAGTAGTGGGGATTATTTTTTTTTCGTCGTTTACCCCATCGTGTGGGGTGTCGTTGAATAGGTCTTGTAAAATGACTTGCTAAATAATAATAATAATAATGAGTTGCTAAAAATCTGGAAAAATTCCTGATAATAGTGCATTTCATGAACTTTAAAGAAAACTATAGTGGTTAAGATAACTTTATTAGTTTAGTAATAGTCGTTGAACTTGGGTGTTAGATAATTTTGTTCCAAATACAAAATCCTTAAAATAAATCCTTTAAAGTGACAAATATGAAGTACCTAGTTGCTTGTTTATAACGGGTAAAGACTTGCATTGAATAACGGGCTACTACGGAACCCTACACTGCGCGTGGCCCGACACGCACTTGGCCGGTTATTTTACAACAAACTGGGCAGCAAATAACTCCCTATCTCACCTGATGATAAGTGATGACGCGATCGATGATGGCTACTATTTGGCCAGGAATTGACCGTGGCTCTAAGTACCCACCGAAGAATGACATGTCGCCAATCGGTTCGTCGAGTACCGGCATGATGGAAGAATAAAGAGCAAAATTAACTACTGTCATCTTCCATTATCAGACACCCATGATTCCATTTTAGTCCCTATCTTCAAGAGTGCAAAGTAATCATTATCATCATCAGCCGGTGTCAGTCCACTGCTGGACGTAGGCCTCTCCCAAGATGCGCCACTGAGCCCAATCTTCGGCTCTTCTCTTCCAGTCACTGCCCACTGCTTTGCATATGTCGTCGCACCACCTGGTCACAAGACGTTCTACGCTACGTTTGCCGATTCGCGGTCACCCTAACGGTTATCAGTGATCCTGCGGCAGATATGACCAGCCCACTGCCATTTCAGCTTGCTAATCCGTTGAGATATATCGATAACTTTAGTTCTCTAGCGAATTACTCCGTTCCGGATTCGATCCCGCAGAGAAATACCGAGCATAGCTCTCTCCATCCTCCTGAGCGACTTTAAATTGGTGGACCAGTCTAACTGTGAGTGTCCACGTCTCGGCTCCGTATGTCATTACAGGTACGACGCACTGGTTAAAAACTTTTGTCTTTAGACACCGCTGTATAGGCGACGAGAAGACTCGACGGAGTTTTCCGAATGCTGCCCAGCCTAGCTGAATTCTTCTCTGGATTTCCTTCTCTAAATTGTGTTTGCCTAGTTGGAACGTCTGCCCTAGGCAAACATACTTAGTGACAACTTCAAGTGCAAAGTAATGGATTGTATTATTGCTTTCTTGCAGCATTCTGGCGGAATATGTTATAAAGGAAAGCAATTCACCTCTTATTATAATTGATTGTACGCCGATATTGCAACCGTCTGATATCATCGATGAGTTAAAACGGGTGAGTGGATTGTATAGTTTCTATTTATTAACATAGGTTTTTATTCAAATGCTTATAGTGTATGTAGGTAGAGTATGTATAGTCTACAAGTCTACTAAGATAGTGGTCAAACGTTAGTCTACATTGTAGACGTTTGACCGCTATCTTACTTGGGAAAACCAAAACAATCTTATGCGTAGTTAAGCTTGCTTTGATTTAATTAACACGTGATCTATACGTGGTTCTAAATGCGTGATCATTAGAAAGAAAGAAAAAATATTTGACGACACAAAAATGTATGATTACAATTAAGATATTAAATGCACGAGCAAGGCAAAAAAACAGCAGTTGACTTATCACATGGGTAATATTTAAGTAGAATTTAAAGGTAACGCCTCGGTGCTAAAAGTATTAACTGAATACATCATCATAAAACCAGCCGGACTTCGTTAAACGCGCTTTTGACATAGTTTTTATGGGATGTCACCACTATTCAAGACAGGGTGCACGGAGGATCCAAACAACTACCGGCCCATAACTATAGTTCCTATTATGTCCAAAATACTGGAAAAGGCAATGTTATGTAGGCTCGATAGTTTTCTCACAAAACATGACATTCTTGCAAAGTAGCAGTTTGGGTTTCGGAAAGGAAGCTCAACGACACTGGCTTGTTTTAATTTAATCAAAAACGTCACCCAACATCTTAATAGTGGCAAGGTAGTTTTATCTCTGTTTCTAGATTTAAAAAAAACCCTTTGACTTTGTTGACCATGATAAAACTTTGGATAAACTAGATTGTTGTGGCATTAGGGGGAAGGCTCGTGAGTGGTTGATAAGCTACTTAGTTCATAGGAAACAATTCACAGAAGTCACAAAAGTAGTTACAAGTAATAAAAACACATATACAAAACAAAATTTTCGATCAAAATTAATCATCTATACTAATATTATAAAGAGAGAACATTTGTATTTTTGTATGTTTGTAATGATTTGGCTCAAAAACTACTGAACCGATTTAAAAAATTCTTTCACTAATACATAGAATGGACTTTCGGAATGAAAATAGGCTATATATTATCCCGTATAAATCAAAGGTACATTCGTGGAGATCTAATTTGCAACCTAAGTCGGGAAAAAAACGGTCGAAAAAACACGTTTCTTACGAATGCTGCTTAATGGAAAATAGATAGAAGAATATTTTCTATGCAAGAGTTGTACAACTTAATAAGACCTACAAAAAAGTCCGTGACAGCATATGTATATCTCTTAAGGTTGACTCACAGTAACCATTTTAATCTTAAAATTTTTGTTAAAAAATATTACATAACTTCCATGGCTATTTTCAAGTATATAGTATTAATCCTTATCCAAATAATTACGTTAATTAGCTTGGCCACATATTATAGATTGAAATTGTCCTTTACAGTATATAATTCAAATGAAAACTCTAGAAGATATCACGAATTTCACATACACGCATCGCAAAATTAATAAAATATTTGCAGTGAAACCACAGATTAGGTCATAGTTACTATGAAAATATTATTATAAGCTTAGCTATGCTGTAGATCCCCACCGATCACAATCAATTTGAAGTCAATATAGTATAATAATATGATCTATTGTATAAAACAATATTCATCAATATATATAATAATATAATATTTTAAACCACCCCGACTGATCTATGTATAATCTTTTCATTAAAAGCGTTCCAATGACTCTAAACACGACATTTAAAATCTGAGCTGTAAGTTGGCGAGGATTTCAGTATTTTGTAGAGTCCAGGAGATGTCCCAGCATCAGGTCAATGCTTCCATGTTCTTACAATATCGTTCAAGAAGAACAATTTCGAATTGATCAGACCTATGAAAGTTGATTTCATAGCGCAATTAACTAGAAAAAAGCTCATAGTTTTATAACGATTGAACGAATTTTTATGAATCAAAGCTAAGAAAACTCTTGATGAAGACATCTATCAAACAAACAAAAAAACTATTAATAATAAAATCAAAATCGGTTCATCCGGTTGGGTGCTAAGAAGCTACAGATAGACACAGATACACACGTTAAACGTATAATACCCCTTCTTTGATCCCATGATTTGATTGATTTTGATTCAATGATCCCACTACCTCTGTACGAAAATCCATGATTCATGAATGCACATAAAACTTTCATTGGTAGGTATATAGCTAGGATTAGAACCAACGACCGTCGGGTCAGAATCAGGGTAACTATCCTTTACGCCAAAGGGCCGTCCAATATCACTACGTAAGTATTATAAAACAAAGTCCATCACTGCGTCTGTCTGTCTGTTCGCAATAATCTCAATAGCTACTGAACGGATTACCATGCGGTTTTCACCAATAGCCAGAGTGTTTATGAGGAAGGTTTAGGTGCATAATTCGTTAAGGTTTTGTGTAAATTGGTTGAAATATGAAGATGATTGTTAAATATGTTCATATTTTATATTCGATGCAACAAACTGATGCAAATTTTGTAGGCATATATGTTCTACCCGTGCGAAGCCGGGGCGGGCTGCTAGTAAATAATAAAGGCGTTCCTCAAGGAAGCATCCTAGGTCCTTTACTATTTTTAATATATATTAATGACCTTCCTAAAAATACATCTCACAAGAGTATTTTATTTGCAGATGACACAACCATTATTATTAAATGTGATACCAAAGATTCGCCTCATATAATTGTAGACGATGCATTAGCTGATATTATAGATTAGACCAATTCTAATAACTTAAGTGTTAATATATGTAAAACTAAATTAATGCAATTTCATTCATATAATACAATACCACTTGACATTCAATATTTAAATCAAACAGTAGATAAGGTAAAATGTTTTAAATTCTTAGGTGTATATCTAGACGAACACCTCAATTGGAAAGATCATATTAATATGATCTGTACGAAACTCGGTCGCTTTATCTTCACTCTGAAAAGGCTTCGACAAACAATATCGGCAGAAGCAGCCTTAGTTGCTTATCATGGGTACGTGTCGTCTGTCCTTAGAAGAAGAAGAAGAAGAAGAAAATCGTTTATTTGGCAAAAACTCACATGATAACAAATTCAAAAACACTAAATATTATAATAATGTAAACATACAAAAAACAAGAACATAAAACAGATAAAAATGAGGTGAGGTGCCAAAAAGGCTTAACTCAGCACATATGTCTGAGGTTGCACACCTAGACGCTGGTTTTCAGCTAAGCCTGCGGGTGTTGGACTAGTGCGAAAACATATATATATATATATATATATATATATATATATATATATATATATATATATATATATATATATATATATATATATATTAAATATTATATATAATGTAATATAATAAATATACAATACATATTAGTAAATAAAAAATATATATGCATACATTATATATACAGTTTTAAACAACATTAAACCTCCTAACTAATTACTAAAGAAAGAAAAAGAAAAAGAAAATAAAAATTATAAATAAAATAAAATAAACACATATAAATGCTGGATACAAATGCAATCTATCTATATATAATCTATGGTTTATGGCAAGAGAAGGGAAATAGTTTAATGGACAAAATGTCATATTTATACATACTACTATACTAATTATTATGATACTACTGATTATTATGTTATATAAACGACATATCTTTATTTATATCACCATGTTTCCGCTGCTCGGCTACCAAGTACTGTTTTAATTTGTGTTTAAATAAACTTAAGGTTTTTATGTTTCTAATTGGTGGTGGAATGTTGTTCCAGCACTTGCTAGCGGAGTAGCGGAAAGAGCCACGAAAGTTGGCTGAACGGTGATGCGGTGTGGAAAGCTGTTGGGAGACATTAACTATAAGCCTATATAACTATAAAGCCTTAACTATGGGTTAAGTGTCTGGGGCAACTCCGTTGAATCGGAAAGGGCATTTAAAATCCAGAAAAAGTGTATCAGAGTGATAGATAAGGCATGGTATTTAGATAGCTGCAAACCACTTTTTAGGAAATATAAAATCCTCCCCTTGCATTGTTTGTACATCAGGGAATTGTGTTGTTTCGTGAAAAGAAATCCAAGTTATTTCCAAAAACGTAGTGAGGTAATGACACGACAAAAAAGAGTGCAGTACACACATTTATTATTTCAACCTCCTTGTCATAAAGATATCTACAAGGGAAACATGTATAATATGTGCATCACAGTTTATAATAAACTGCCAGATGAGATAAAGACACTTAGTGGTAAGGTTTTTAATACTAAGATAAATGAATGGCTGCTGGACAAATGTTTAATAGCATAAAAGAATATTTAGACAATAAATCAAAATAAAAATTATAATGTTAATACCTATATACCTAAGCATAGAGAATAAATATAAATATTTGTACGTCTGCGTGCAGGCCGAACACATTGACAAAATATTTCATAAGATCCGGAATTAATTATTAATGTAATATGTGTTTGACAAATAAATAATTGCAGAATAACGTGGTACGCTCAGGTGGTCAAAGCGGTGGCAACAATGCTCGCGTCACCATTTTGCTGCGATCATTGCATCGCGCTCATGTCGATGATTGGAGAACTAGCGCTGTGCACTCCTTCTTCCTTCAGGTATACATTTTGAAGCTCTTTCATTGACTTTACAAAAAACAGAGAATCAAGTCTGTTATTCGAAGCCTATATGGCTCTTTATCGTCTTACAGAGTTAAATCCAATTTGTTCTTGTTTTGTGTAAGAGGGTATACTGACACTGTTTACAGGGTGGGTGGTTTTATAAAAAATCTATAAAAAACTGTTGCGGTCTTCTGTGTCCTATGCCTCAAATTCTACCTTCACACTCAGTACTTATGTTCTACAGTTGATAGAATACAACGGGTTCTGGTCGCGCGGCAGTGACGGTTCCGGCGGAGCGAGCGTGCAGTGGAGCGCCGTGTCGCGCGTGCGACTTGTTGCCACTGCTGCGACTATCTGCGACACGTCGCCGAGACTTGTTGCTAAGCTGGCTGTATACATACTGCAGTAAGTTTCTACGTATATATAAATGTCATATGAATATATAAATGTGTTGGAAAACAGGGTAGAAACATGATAAACTAAAGATATCTACCTACTGTTTATATATAAAAAAAACAAGTTCTATAACTAACCCGACCCGACTACTGAAAAATCATGCTCTAAAAAGTATGAAACAAGAAAAAAATATCATTGAAATAGTTGAAGTAGTTATGTAAGTACAAACTATTCGATTTGTATCGTGTTTTAAATAAAAAACTTACATGTAATAAATATTTTATTGTATTTCATACATGTTCATAGTGGTGTTCAGAGAATAACCGTGGTTGTATGCTACTTTGCAGAATGTATTGTTTTGTTACGGTATCTGTCTATATCTATATGTATATCCACCGTAGTTCCATTATACAATTCATAGAGATCTGATGAGTACCTCCTGAGGTATGGCGATAAACTTTTCAAACATGCTACTGAAACTGACTCGTGCAGCTAGTCAAGTCGGTTTTTAGTTTTTAAACTATCATTATTATTATAATGTACCATAGGATGACCAACAAGGCTTTTGGATTCGATTACGATTAACTCTAACCTGGAGAAGGAAGCACATTTCCCAATTAATTTATTTTATAGCACAGTGTTCCTAAACCCGCACTTTACGCACGCTTTTCCGTGACTTAAATAGTCTATTATTGCACGACGTTTAGAACCCAAATTCACGCCGTGAAATATATCTTCTATTTGACGGAAAAGCGTAGCAAGCGTAAAGTGCGGGTTTATATCACACTGACAGCTATAAAATATTATACGATACTCGTGACTTAAGTAGTCTATTATTGCACGGCGTAGCATCCTCGCTGCGCTCGGGTGCTACTATAAGCCATGCAATAAAAGACTACTTAAGTCACACGTATCGTAATATACTCGTACTATTCTACTTCTTTTTTTACCGAAATGGAAATGGATAGCACTTGACCTCTATCTCACCTAATGTTAAGTGATGATGCATCGATGATGGAGCGCGCTTATCCATTAAGTTAAGACCTATTCACTCGCGATTGAAGACCACCATATTGTGCTTAATCGGAAACACAGACTCGGGCAGGGTAACTTCTCTAAATACAACCGTTACTAAAAATTTACTCAGCTAGCAAACGGCAAATGATCCACCGCAGGCATATCCATTGTGCGTGCGATTCGCTCTGAAGGCTCTGATGTTAGCGCACGCGTGTAAAGCTGCCTAAAAACAATGATACCCCGCAACTCCGATCACGTACATTAAGAACTTTATCACTGTAAAGCTCTGTCAATCAACATTTGTGTAATCTGAGTTATTTAAGTTATGTGTAAAACACATGATTTTATTTTCACTATAGTAGTATATGTTCATCTTCATGCTTTAAAGTATCTACTTGTAAAATTTCAGTAAGATCGGATCGCTAGGCATGATTAGGTAACAATCAGACAGAGTGTCCAAACGTTTTTAACCGACTTCAAAAAAAGGATGTTTCTCAATTCGACCGTATATGTATATATTATTTTTGTTCGCGGATAACTTTGTTGTTTATGAACCGATTTGGTGATTATTTTTTGTTGAAGAGGAGATATCCCTGTAATAGTACCATAGTAATTTTATCGAGATCTGATAAGTATCTCCAGAGATATGGAGATAAAAACCTCAAACTTGGTACTGAAAATTAATAGCGCGGCATTTGAAGTCGGTTCTATTAGTTTTTTAAACGATCTTACTATTAATATTTGTCTGGATTTTACATTAATTTTTCAGAGAAGCAGATGAAGACGAACTATTAGAGCTAGTCAAGTGCTGGTTACAACAGAACATTGGCAAGAGTATGCAAGTAAATGAAATCTTTGTCTTGGCCGGAACAATACTGGCCATGTTTAAAGAGGTATATTATAGAACATACTGGTTTTTAAGAGATATCATGCTGTCTCGATTTTACATTGTTGTGAGAAATAGAGTGAGAGAGTTTTTTTTATTGAATTTACTAAAATTAAGGTGAAATAAAAATAATCAAATTAAGTAGTCTGGAAAAGAAGAGCCGAAGGTCACGCTTAGTGGCGCATCTTGGGAGAGGCGTACGTCCAGCAGTGGACTGACACCGGCTGATGATGATGATGAAGGTGAAATCATTAGAAACATGAAAACGTTCTAAGCTAACGTTCTAAGTTCTAAGAGGTCTAATTCTGAAACACTAAGATTTTAGTTTCTCCATTATGTAGAAAAATATAGATTAAACTGTTGAGGGCCAAGTTGTAGTATTTGAAGCATACTAATTAAAATCTAAACTGAATGAGGCGGTAATTTGTCCGAGTTTTTATCGCGCCGCCAAGTCACGAAGGTTCATCTAAAATCTATGTTTAATAGGTTCAAAACTATTTTAAGTATTTTTGAGGGATCCAAATCATAGATGTAAAATAAAATAATATCACCTAGATGTCTGTCTGGGACAATCCTCTTTGTTTTGTTCCGCTTAGCACAGATTTGATAGATTGGTCCTAGTAGAGGCTTTCCAAATAAAATTATAAAAGGTTCTCTAGACTAGATCCACACATTGCAAATAAATTTAAAAAATATAATTTATACAGGTATAAATGATTGGTACAATAAATGATTCTCGTTAATATATATTTTTAGGTGACAGAGACGTTTCACTCTCATCTACAATACAGTTGGAATGCGTCTCATTTGAAACGTTGGTGCGAAAATGTAAAGTGGTACTCTCCATCTAATGCTGAAGAACTAGATTTGGTAATATGGCGTATATTTACAAAGTTTGTTAAATAAATATAAAAAAAATGTCGAGATAGAAATATAGTGGTGATGATTAACATTATTATGTTTTCAATATTATATTGCACTATACTATTTTTTTCAAAACCACAGTCTACGAAATATTATGTTTCTTGAAGTACACACAAACTTAAACATTAGTATAACAATTCACAGTCTATGAGTTCATGTTTTTACACCATCTCAAAAATCAACTACGCTTGTAATAATGCTTGAATCTACTAAGTACAGGGTGGACCAAAAGTCCGTTTATATTTGAATCGGTTGCCGCATCGAGCAGCGGCGGGCGGCGTGGGGCGGAGGGTTACGCATTGAAAGAGCGGCCAATGGGGATTTAGTACCATGGCGTCGTTCAACGGTAGCCAACGTGCTCTCTGCGTACGCGAGTACTATCGAAACAACGATTCTGCGACCAAAATTTTCGTTGCGCTAAGGTCGCAGAATCGTTGTTTCGATAGTACTCGCGTACGCAGAGAGCACGTTGGCTACCGTTGAACGACGCCATGGTACTAAATCCCCATTGGCCGCTCTTTCAATGCGTAACCCTCCGCCCCACCCCGCCCGCCGCTGCTCGATGCGGCAACCGATTCAAATATAAACGGACTTTTGGTCCATCCTGTATATCACCCTCAGTTTCCAAGATAAGCTGTAGCCTATATCTACCTGCATTAACACAATACACACTCGCTCATTTTCGCATTGATAAGTCTTAATTTACTTTAACTTTTCGCTTGAAATCGTTTACAGGCGATAACAGCTGAAGCCAACTCAATATTCCGAGATAGGCTTGTAACAGACGATGAGAGATCTTTGTTTACAAACATAACTAGGAAGTATTTCAAGGGAATCAACGAGGATATGTGTTTCACGTACAAATTGCGAGGAGACGGCGTTTATATGGAATCTGTCGATTATGGATTGTGGCATCAAACTACACAGAAACTTATTAACCAATGCTGTAAGTATTTTGTCTCGTACAAACATTTGTGTTCTTGAAAGTTGTTAGGGTTCCGTAGCTGAATGGCAAAAAACGGAACCCCTAATAGATTCGTCATGTCTGTCTGTCTGTCATCCGTCTGTCCGTCCGTATGTCACAGCCATTTTATTCCGAAACTATTAAGACTACACAGTTTAATCCTGGTAGTAGGTGTATTCTGTGAACCGCTTTACAATTTTTATACAAATATTAAAAAAATAAAAGATTTAGGTTTAGCTTCCCATACATAGAATTGAAACAAAAAAACCTATACATGTCAGGTTATGTCAATAGATAGGTCTTCAAAAATGACATTGAAACTACACTATGAAAAACAAAGTTATTTTTTTGGTGGCGAAAAATTATAGTTATAAAATACTCTACTGTGTTACGGAACCCTACGAGTGCGAGTACGACATGCACTTGGCCAGTTTATTTTTATGCTCCGATTTAAATTATTTTTCGGGTCGTCATAACGTGACATAAACGAC
This sequence comes from Cabera pusaria, assembly GCA_954871355.1. Lineage (NCBI taxonomy): Eukaryota > Metazoa > Arthropoda > Insecta > Lepidoptera > Geometridae > Cabera > Cabera pusaria. The sequence continues at coordinate 17,980,330 of OX940888.1, forward strand.
CGTCTATATATAACGGAGACTGACGGAGTTGTACCCGAACATACATCAAAAATATAAACATCCGAATTGATAAGTTAAAAATGACTCTCGGCATATGCAGTCGGTTCTTTAGTTTAACAATAAGTATTTCTTTTACAGTATCTGAATATGAATATAACGTTTTTGGAGACTCGGGCGCAGAAGTTTGTGTGGAGTTAGCCGTATTAACTAATGCCATGGCGAGAGCTGTAAGTATCATACCCTTTCAAGATCTACTTAAGTTTTGGTGAAAACTGAACATCTAAAAATAAATGTTGTACGAAGAGAGTCCTATGTCCAGCAGTGTTAGGAAATTGCCTGATAGTGATGACGATTAAATGCGGTGTCCTTTTTCATATGTAGATTTCGAGGTCATGTTTAATTCGAGTTTTTTTTTTACCTTGTCGAGCGTGAAGTCAGGAGATTCTTGAGTAAAATTTCTGTTGAAAGTTTTTATTGTGTTTGCCACTAGATAGCGTTGAGCATACAGAGTGCTCAAACAAACAGCATTGTTTTTGGTGAATTTTATCATTGTCATGGTCCAAATACCTAATTTCAAAATCATATACCTAAGGGCGCGTTCACAGCTACGTCTTGTCATTGAGGATTCTTCACTAAAGACTAATAGCTGTTCACATAAAAAAACTAAAGTTCGTTGACAATGCAATATCATTGTACCATCGAGCTGGTCTGATGATTGAGCAGGGATAAAGGAACTGGAACTCTCTAATGGTAAATAGTATATGATTATATATATCAGTTTTTTTTTGTGTAGAATTTTTTTTAAATATCTTATAGGCTAGCGTTTGACCACTATCTCACCTGTTGATAAGTGATGATGCGGTCGAAGATGGTAAGCATGCTAAGCCTAGAATGGGAACTGGCTCTCATTTATTCTATTTGTTCCTCAGTGTAACGGAAATGTATCAGTGGTAGTGGGAAGCGCTGGTGTTGGTCGTCGTGCGGCCGCACTGCTCTGCGCCGCGGCTTTGTCTGCTAACACGCTGTTTATATACCACACCGCTCAGTTCTACACCACCTTCAAAAATGTAAGTACCAACCTTTACAACCCTGCCATATTTTAAGTGCTCTTTTAGGTAGGGAGCAGTCGAAGGAAGGAAAAGGATATTGTAAATGAAAGTAAGAATATTAATGTTCCTGCGACGGTGAATTGGTAACCAATCAGTTTTTTTCGGAATTCGAAGACATGATGTAGCTATCTACTTAGATACAAACATTTTGTAATCGCTCTAACTTGTCTAGCTGTTCATGTTCTTCGGTTACATCTGAATAGCATTCATCTGCGTAGTCTAGAATAGGTAAAAGTAGTGACTGCAGAGTCACTTCTTTTACCTTAACGTAACGCAGTTATGGTAGTTGTAGGAGGTAGTCTACTTAAGTTTTACAAGCTGTTATTGAACTTGCCGTGTTAGTATGTATGTGAGTTTGTGTAGTTCAAATGTTGGAAGTTAAATTAGAAATACTTCCTGACGATCGATTGGATTGGACTCAATTTTGGTATACCTAATAGCGTATCTACAGACAAAGAAATAATAATATGGTATCATCGAGCTGACCAGATGATGGAGCTTTGCTCCTGGACTGGACTGGACTGGAACTGCGTAATGGCAAATGGTAGGACAGTCAAATTTAGGCTAGTATGTATTGTTTGCATTAGTAGGTACTATTCATTAAACATGATAAAATCTTTACAAAAAGCTTATGATTAAAAAGTGTTCTATATTTTGATAGTATGTAAGTCAATTTAGTACCTTTATTGTTTTACTATGTTTTTGTCAAACACCTGCGACAAATGCTTTTTTGTCCTATCCATCCAAAGATTGCCTGGAAGAGATAAAGATAAGATAAGATAAGAATAGATAAGGCCCATTGTAACACTATAATTATTTATATACACTACTGTTTGTTATGCTATATTAATAGGTAGTACAATGAAGAATTTTATCCATGTATTTTCAAGTAGTGTAACACTAGTATGTTTGTAGGCGTTGTCCGGCGCAGGGTCCGGTTCCCCGACTCTGCTCGTAATATGCGAGGACGCCGTACGGTCCGATGCGTTGGCACATGTTGAAGCGCTGCGCAAAGCGTCCCATGCGCATGCCTTGCCGATAGCCTTGCGCTCGAACCAACTTTCCCAACAGGAACTTGAAAGTAAGCTTTTTTTAATTTAGCTTTTTTACTACTTTTGAAACTTATTAACTTAGTGCGCCATACGCCCGCTTTTTTAGCAAAGTCCTCCGTTTTTAAGTCGATCAAAAAGTCAAAGTCAAAAGTCAAAGCATTTATTCAGTATATGGGCAAATTAAAAATTTGCACTTACGCACGTCAAATTACATTAAACAGATCATATTCAATAAAAAATATTATAGATATAACAGAAACATAACTTATTGCTTTGAATTTACAAAAAAAAACAAAGGTATTGAGCCATTCAGCTTTCATCTAGACGTCGAACGATTCGATCGTCGAGTCGATTAATGTAGGGTTGCCAACCGTACTATTACGTGCACCCGCAACCCTGTGCATGTTTCAGTACTTCAGACAATTTTTAACCAAAAAACTGGGAAATAATGAAACAATCGTTAATTATCGTATGGTAATTACTTTAGTCTTTATTCATCATCATAAGCCGGTGTCAGTCCACTGCTGTACTTAGGCCTCACCCAAGATGCGCCACCAAGCCAAGAAAAAGGTAGTCTCTGCCTACCCCATATGTAAACTGTCTGTATGCCTAAACTCATCCAAATTCATTCACTTCATTATCACCATTGTACCTACCATTCATATATCGAGAGTGCCAAAGATTGAGCTCAGTCGCATATCTAACGCCAATACCTAGTTTTTTTTAAAGTTATAAGGACTGAGATGACGATAATAAACATTTTCAGACATACAAAGAAATCTAGGAATCGTGATATGCTTGGACAAGCACCAAGACAACCTAACGGAGCTCTTGGAAAAATACCCGATGTTGTACAACGACGCTCATTTACTGTGGTTGGACAAGTGGTCGCATGATACCTTGCGAGATATGCCTACTTTGGTTATAGAGAGGTGTGGCGTTTGACTCCTATCTTGCACAAATCACGGTTTTTAGCACAGTTTGTCGCTATTGCTAGTCTATGTAATTGACACCTCACAGCACATATTTCATAAAATGCAGTCTATATAATGTTAGAATATTTAGTCCAAAGTCATAGTCTACACACCAATGCGTCCCACTCAAACAATACATCGTTTTTTCTAAATCACTTATGTTTATAAATGACGGAGTTCTAAGGTAACAAATATTAAAATAATACAAATTAATTGAGAGTAACAATTTTAATTTAGCAGATTAATTGAGGTTAAAATAGCTGAAAAAAATTGCGGCCCAGCCACAGAAAAGGTATTAGTCCTACGGGCAGAACATGCAAACTCTGACAGAAACTCTCACAGCAAAAATGCGAGATTAAACCTAGTTACAACGTATATAACGTTCAAAATACGGCTGTCGTCTGTTGTTTCGTCAACGATACGCGGTAGGAAATAAAACAGCGAGTGAATGATGCCTGGCCCAGCAGGCTTCGTGTTCAATTAGTATTCTGATGTTTGCTTTAGATTTGTGTATAATTAATAATCATTAATAATCAATCGTTCACATCATCTAAACAACCCACATATATAAAAGAGATCCAAGGTTTCTTGACAAATATGCTTCGTGGCACATTGGTAACTAGGCTGTACTCAGTAAGCACGCCATGCCATTTTGTAAATAGAACTTTAAAGGGTTAGGTTAAAATAATTTTGAGGCGTTACGCTGCTTGACAATATGTGAATATTTTTTTATAAAATCTAAATCATTATAATCGCCACTCCCGCTTTTTTAACGGCTGAAGTTCCATATAAAGCTAAGGTCAGAAAGACAAAAATGTAAGGCCAGGAACTTCTGGCGCAATCTTACCTAAAACAAAAGGCATTCAGAGTATTCATTTGATTGGGCAATGTCCATTTTAAGATACCACAAACAAACATAGACTACTCAGAACAGCCTCATCATACAAAGTAGGCATTGTCTTTGGTATCGCATTTCTATGTATCGTTCAGTGCTCTATGGTTGATTAGGTAAATTTATGTGGGTACTTATATTATTTTATACCAGATAAAATATCAGGTATTATGCACACGGACATAAAATATTACTAATCTAATCTTGAACAGGTTGTCGAAAGAAAATTTGACTGATTTGTCAAAGGAGCAACTGGCGGCAATCCCAACAGATGGTTTTGTGAAAATACACAGTAGCTTGGACGCTGATTGGCTTAAAACGCCTTGTCGATACGTGCACTTTATCAAGGCGTATTATAACATTGTTGTCAAGAAGAAATCTGCGCTTCAACACCGACAGGCGACGTTGTCGGTTAGTGTACTTACCAATAAACAATAGTATATTACAATACGTGTGACTTAAGTAGTCTATTATTGCACGGCGTGAAGTTAGCTTTAGTTAGTGCTACGCCGTGCAATAATAGACTACTTAAGTCACGAGTATCGTATATTATTTTATCTACACTAATGTTATAACATTCTACTTATGTTTCCAATACTTGACTTATAATTACTACTGTTATAGCGCAGATAACAAAACACTCAATTTAAGCAATTTCACATGATGGTATAATATCCACATCGATATCGTAAAATCTCATTATAACATCAATAAAACGCGACCAATTAACCTGGCGAGCCTTATGTCAAAATCCTCATACAAGTTGTATAAAATTTTGATATTAGGCTGGCTTTTGAAAACAGTTGGGTTATACGTGAAAACTTCGTCGAAACTACTAAACTTACATACACAAAACTCTTTGGTAAGATCTTGTGCCAATTAAATAAAAAAAGAACAGCGCGCGCTCGCTCCTGATTGGCCCTGCGCGCGCAGCTGCGCTCTCATTGGTTAGATTTTAATGGCGGCAAGTTCACTGACAATACACGTACGCGTGAATTTAATGTTTCGCAATGTGTTTTGTTTTTAAAATACAAATTAAAAGTTAAAAATGGATAGCGACGATGATATTTGTACGCCTCCGGATATTCTAGAATTGGCAACAAAAGTAACTCACAATCTTTTGCCAGAAAAATCTAGAAAATTATATGAAAAAGAATATAATAACTTTTTGGCATTTTAACTTTCAAAATTGTACCATCCAAAATTTGAACAATTATTATAAATAAACTATTGTCAGCTTTTACTCTTGTTGTTTGATTAATTGCATTAGTGAAGATAAAGTAGTGTATGCAACTGCATATAACACGGGTATTAAAACACTCGATACTATTATGAAACTCGCTGCGCTCGTTTCATAAACTCACACTCGTGTTTTAATACCCTTCATTATATGACAGTTGCATAAACTACAATTATACTTGTCAGTGTGACATAAACCCACACTTTACGCTTGCTACGCTTTTCCGTCAAATAGAAGATTATTGCACGGCGTGAAGTTGGTGCCCGAGCGTAGCGAGGGTGCTAAACGTCGTGCAATAGGGGGTTTAGGTCACACTGTGCTATAAATATAATAACAAAAGTTTTAGCAAAAATTCCATGTCATTACTCCAAGTTGTTAGTAGATTACTTACATCATACGCTACTGAAATCTTTTTACAACCTTTTATTTTATTTCACTTGCTGTGTTAGAGGGAGTTGAGCCCGCTACCTCTGGTGACAATATTCTCTCACTGCGCCATTGGGCCTTCAACGTCATAACCAACATGCTGAGGGTTTGTTAATGATGTTTTCCTTTGCCGGAGGGCCACCGCGAAATACGCACATACATTTTTCGATAGAGAAATCCATTGGAACAAGACAAGGAATTGAACCCGCTACCAAAAAAAGTTACTGCTTACCATTAGGCGAGCATCTCACTTGTCCCATTACCTCATATCATATACCTAGCATAGTAAAATATAAATAAAAACAAACTCCTACAAGTACTACAAGGTCTTATTGGTTCAAAGGGAGTAAATGCTGCTAATCGGCCGTAAAGCATTTTTTTCTCGTTGGCATTGTACTTGTTTATTTCATAATATCATAAGTACTAATAACATTTCAGGCGGGCGTAGAAGCTCTCCGTCGCGCGCGCTCCGAAGTGGCTACTCTACAGTCAGAAGCCGCCGAACAAGAAAACTTACTATCAGAGAAACAAGCCAAGGCTAACAGCGCTCTCGACCAAATCTCGGCTACTGTCCGAGCCACTACCGACAAGAAAGAGGAAATGCACGCATTGAAGAAAAACATTGAAATGGAGAATGAAAAGCTTCAAACACAGTATGCTTTTTGAACTGCTACAGTTACAAAATAATGCATCAACACTTAATTAGTGACTTTAAAAAGTAGCCGTTAATTAATTTAGTTGTTTCGTTTTCACGCTCGATAATTTTACGTCGATTTGTTTGTTGTTGGTAAATCAGAATGTATTCGCTTTACTACCGTTATATCAGGCAGACCGTTATATATGACTACATCTCAGACTACCATAAAAAAGGCAGACGGATCCGTGCCTAACACCCGAGTGAACGCAAGTTCAGTAATACTAAATGCCTGAGTAATAAGTTTCATACCAGAAAATGCACATCTGTACATCAAATGAAGCTACAGGTTAAATGTCGCGTTGTATGTCTCATATCTCGAGTCGCGGTCGCTTGTTTAGGTCGCGTAACTTGAACCTACCTTTAGGTACAAACCAGACCATACAGAAGAAACGTAAGACGTAGAAAAACGATTGATTCTCCGCCCCGTGCTTTCTATATTGGTTGTATTGAGAGATTTCCTTTTTTTTTTGAAATTTTTAATGAAAGTGAATTTATGAAGACGCGACCCGTTCTCGCCTTACGTCTCTCTTCTATCTGATCTGCGCCTTATATCACATGTGTAGCAAATGATGCGCTCTAACTCCTTAATCCGTTCCAGTGCCTGTGTTTGTAATTAAAATACACAATACTTTATTGCTTCCACAATACTTAGTACATAAGGTTCTTAATTTAGGTACATGAGATCGTTTTGGTACCTGTTGGGCACATGCGAAATTATATAGTTAATAGAGAGAGGCTGAAAAACAGAGGAGGATATAATAGAAATGAATTTGATTGCTGTATATATTACAGGAAGAAAGAAATAGAAGCTGAATTAGCATCGGTTGAACCAGTGATTGCTGCCGCGAGATCCGCCGTTGGCGATATACGTCCGGAAGCTCTCAGTGAAGTAAGATTATCTATCAAGTTCTTTAGTGAGGTACTCATAGTATACCATAACATAGCCCATGAAATCGCAGTCATAATTGAAAATCAAAAGATGCAGATTGCGACTTTTTATATTCTTACGGTTACAATACGTCTGTTCTAATTGGCTGAAACTATTCCGTTCTTGATTGGTTAAATGTATATTTAGCTAAGTCAAAACTAATGGCTAATTCGCCTTTGACTTGGATTTACGAGCGCGGCACTAAAAGTATCGGGAATGGAATATTTCCTCTGTTCCTGTCATATTAAAATCTTTTTAATCGAAAACTCCTTGGTTTTAAAAATCGAATACCATTTATTTATTTTAAAAAAGATTCTCGGTCTTGTCACAAGGTTTTGTCAAACTTGTTTAGTCGTTGAAAAAAAGGAATTGACTCGAGAAAATTCAAGAGCGATGATTTATTATGACTTTCGAAGTGGTTTAACACAAAAACAGTGTATTGACCGGATGATTTCTGCATTTGGTGATGAAGCCCCAACCAAAACCACAATTTATCGCTGGCTTACTGAATTTCAACGTGGACGTGTCAAGCTCAGTGATGATCCCCGTCAAGGTCGTCCAAAAACTGCAGTCACTCAAGAAAACGTTCTATGCTGTGCGTAAGCTGATTGAGGAAGATCGACATGTACCGCATACCGCGAAATTCAGGCAACTTTAGAAATTGGCATGAGTCAAATACAAATAATCTTGCATGAACAATTAGGTGTAAAAAAGTTGTTTTCCCGATGGATACCGCATTCGCTCTGTGAAGAGCAAAAAGCGGCTCGCGTTACTTGGTGCGTCAGAACTCTCGAAAGATTCCACGCGGGATCTTCAAATGCTGTATACAACATCGTATCAGGGGCCTTATTCAGTATGACCAATGAGATAACGCGTTTCTTAACGCGCCACGTTACGTTATTGAAAAATTGTATTCTGTATGCCACACGATAGGTAAATTATACAAAACGCGCGCGTTACACGTCCTCATATGTCACGATATTTTGACAGCTCAAGACGCGCTCATAACCTTACCCTACCGCGTTTTAATTGGCATAGAGAATACCATAACGCGGAGATAACGTAACACGGCACGGTAAGACTTTAAAATGGTCATACTGAATAAGGCCCCAGGTGACGAATCCTCGATATACGCGTACGAACCCGAAACAAAAAATCAATCACGTGTTTGAGAGATTTTCATCACCTGAAGAAGCTGTGGACGCCTACAAAACGGCCATTTTGGAGACCCCAATTTCCGAATGGAATGGTTGCTTCAATGATTGGTTCCATCGTATGGAAAAATGTGTCAAATTTCGCGGAGAATACTTCGAAAAGCAATAAATACATTTTTAAATAGTAATGTTGTGTCACTTCCTTCATTCCCGAAATGTTCAGTGCCGCCCTCGTTTGAAGGTACTTTTGGAGCCGAGAATAGCAGAGTTACGACGGGCTTGAACGCTGCAGAAGCAAGGAACCTTTTCTGATTTCGTTTTTATCAAGAGATTAAGGTCTAGTTTCATCGGCTTTCGATAAAGATTGAGATAGTTATCTGACAGATAACGCCATATAAAGGCCAGTTTCACAGGTTGCTGATAGCCCCATTAGGAACATATCTGGCAGATTTTTGACAACTTTTATATGGCGTCATATTTCCCTAAGTATGTATTAATAAGTTGTCAGGATTCGGTGAAACTGGCCCTCAAAGTTGTAAGAAGTTTATCTGTCAGATAAGTTCTTATAGGCTCGCAGGGACTCAATCAGCAATTAACCGGTGAAACTGGCCCTAAGTGTAAAATTGTTAACAGGTACGATCGCTTCGCGCTCCACCTGACGTGGTTCGCGACGTGTTGGAAGGCGTGCTCCGTCTGATGGGTATTGCTGATACATCCTGGCATTCTATGAAGAACTTCCTCTCGAAACGTGGGGTTAAAGAGGATATAAGGTAAAAAAACTGACTATGCATTCATTGACGGTTAACTTTTTCGTAGCCATATATATTTTTTTAATGATAAAAGGTAACAGGACAAGCACGACGCTCGCCTGAATGGTAAGCGATGACGTCTACCTACAACAGATACAGCGGCATGCAAAATTCTGAACTGCCAGAATTTTGCATGTCATTGCACTGCGCCTTTTACCTTGAGACATAAAGATGTTGAGTCTCACATGCCCTTTAATATCACTGGACAAATTGTGGACCATTTGTTGGTATACTGGAACTTAAGCTTATTAATAAATTACTGTGATCTTTACTTTTGCTAATTGTTTAAGTGCTAGATAACTCGTTCCACATGACCATTCACCTTTGCCTACCACAGTTACCTTCGTGTTGGTGATGTTAAACTCCACTACAGTTATCGCTCATTTACCAACAGCAAAACCATGACCTGGTAATTGTCTGCTGTCAAAGAAAATTAATATTTCAGATGTCTAGACGCGAGTCAAATCAGCCCAGCAGCAGTGGCGAACGTACAAAAGCTGGTCGCTGCTCGCAGCTCGTCATTCAGCGCTGCAGCGGCTAAGCGTGCTAGTGCAGCGTGCGCGCCTCTAGCGGCCTGGGTGCGAGCTAACTTGGACTATGCACAAGCGTTGCAGCGCGTGAAGCCGCTGAAAGATCACCAGGCACAACTACACAGGTTAGTACTACTGTTACTGTTGTAAGACGTTATTCAGCGCTGCAGCGGCAGCCTAGGTCTGAACTCTGAGCTAACATGGGATTGCGCTCAAGCGTTGCAGTGCGTGAAACCGCTTAATAATCGCTTGCGGGCACATTTACACAATTTACGCCGTTCATTTGTTTTAAGAGACAACTGCGAGTTCTGAGAGTTTTGGCGGGAACATGGCAAAGTGTTTGTGCTCTCATTGTATTTTTTCCTAAAAATTGTGTTCTTCCGCAAGGTAATGTGTAAAAAATGTGGATTATTAACCATTAATTGCCGTTGAATGTTTGCGAGTGCAGGGAAACAGCACAATGTTGAAAAACATGCTATTTGAGTTCTCACCAAAACTCCACTGAAAATCTTCAGTAAATTCCACATTTTTACTGAGGGTATGACTTGGATTAGACTTTGACTTCGACATGACCTGAAATGTGACTTTGACCCATCTTTATGACTTGTATTCTCAAAAACTTGAAGAATTTAAATACTTGACACTGGCTAAATACAGTGTGTGTGTGTAGTGTGGAGCTATAGTAAAACTAAACAAAAACTGCGAGTTCCTTTTGTGGCTACGGGTACGCTTACGCACTCGTCCGCAGCCCCGACGGCGTTGGTCCATGAAGACCCGTCTTCGGTAATGGGCGGAGCTGAAAATACTTCGCCCCTTCCCTGCATCCGAGGCCATTTGTGGGTGGCAGCAAATGGTTAAGGCATACGCTTGTAATATTTGCCTTATCTGGGAATAAATAGTATTATTTCTTTTTAGGAACCTCCAAGAAGCCGAGGCCCAGTTAACAGCGTTATCCTCCGGTCTGGCGACAGTGGACGAACGAGTAGCAGCGCTAAAGGACCAGCTAGGCCAACACACACGCGACGCGGCTGCGGTCGAGTTGCGGCTGTCGACCGCGTCCGCCACCATCACCGCTGCGACGCGGCTGCTTGATCAACTAGCCACTGAATACGCTGCTTGGGAGGCTGACGTATGTTATATTTTTAACCGACTTTACAAAAAAGGAGGAGGTTCTCAAATGTTTTTTTTTAATGTTTGTTACCTCGGAACTCAACGAACGTCAATTCTTAATAGATTAAAAATTATTTTTCTGTTTGGGAGAGTATGCTTCCCGTTTGGTCCCATTGTAATTTTATCAAGTTCTAATAAGTATCTCCAGAGATATGCAGATAAACACCTCAAACTTTGTACTAAAAATGACTAGCGCGGCATGTGAAGTCGGTTTTATTTCGTTTTGTCAACGTAAATTATTTATTACACGTTAGACCGCGTTCACGGAAAAGCATCGTAGGTTCCAGTATGCGGGATAAATATTTGGAGATAAAAGATGAGCTATCACCCTATTTTTAAACGACATACATTGCTCTCCATGAACGCTGCCTAAGTTTTACTAAGCTAGGTTTACTAACGTTATATTGTATATCTTACAGAATAACGATAGCTAGTTTGACCACTATCTCATCTGGTGGTAAGCTATGATGTGGTTGAAGATGGTGAACACGCTAGGCATAGGATACTGAATAAGGTCGTGTCGCGTAAAATAACTCTGGGTAGCTTATAAATTTTTATTCATATGTATCAAGCAGTTAGATTTCGTTTGAGATTACACGAAAAGAAGTAAAAAATATTCATAACGAATTACTATTTTGCAGCTTGAACAAATTCACAAAGAGATATCGGACCTGACCCAACGTTCGCTTCTGGCGGCTGCTTACCTAGTTTTCTTACCTGAAGCCACAGAACCAGAATCCAGGTAATTACTTTTTTTTATGAATAGACATTATTTTGAATAGAAGTTTTTAACGTTAGCGATGCCACGAAGCGCAGTTGATAAATAATAAAATTACACAGTAGACCTTTCTTCCTCGTTATTAAGTTTGTATTTTGAGTGAATCTCAAAAGCGCCTTCAGGTATAAATCAGTTAATAGAAATTGATGACCATTGCTTGATTTTTGTCTACCATATCGTCTTTATACCCCTAATATCAGGTCATAAAATGTCCATGATTTCTTCTCAAAACAACACAAAACTCACGATGTCCAATCATCATCAGCCCGTTTCTGTCCACTGCTGGACCAGCTATGACACACCACTTAGCTCGATCTCGCTCTTTGTTTCTAACCGCTGCCAGCCAGCCAGTGGTGTAGCGTAGGATTGTGTCGCCCGGGGCTGAGGCAAATTTTGCCGCCCCCTTATTTAGGTATATACAAATTTAAAACCTAAAATGAACTTTTCAACTATATTAAATTTGTTAAAGTTACAAGTAATAAATAAAAAATCATGATATGCAAACTTATGTATTTTATGGCAACATTGGCAACATCATCATCATCATTATCAGCCGGTATCAGTCCACTGCTGGACTTGGGCCTCTCCCAAGTCATGCCACTGAGCCCGATCTTCGGCTCTTTGTTTCCAGTCACTGCCCACCGCTTTGCGAATGTCGTCGCTCCACCTGGTCACAGGGCGTCCTACATTACGTTTACCTATTCGCGGTCTCCACTCTAGAACTAGTCTACCCCAACGGTTATCAGTTCTGCGGCAGATATGACCAGCCCACTGCCACTTCAGTTTGCTATTCCGATGAGCTATGTCGATCACTTTAGTTCTCTGGCGAATTACTTCGTTCCGGATTCGATCCCGCAGAGAACCATCGAGCATAGCCCTTTCCATAGCTCGCTGAGCGACTTTAAATTGGTGGGCCAGTCGAACCGTGAGTGTCCACGTCTCGGCTCCGTATGTCATGACGGGTAGGATGCACTGATTAAGACTTTTGTCTTTAGGCACTGTGGTATATGCGACGAGAAGACTCGACGGAGTTTTCCAAATGCTGCCCAGCCCAGCTGAATTCTTCTCTGGATTTCCTTTGCCTAGTTGGAGCGTCTGCGTAGGTAAACATACTTAGTAGCAACTTCAGGTGGGATTCCATCTACGGCAATCGGTTCCGGAACAACGTGCTCGTTGTACATGACTTTGGTTTAATCCAAATTCATCCGGAGACCGATGCGACGAGAAGAATCAGCTAGGCCATTCAACATTCTTTGTAAGTCCTGCAGCGTCTCTGCCATAATGACGATGTCATCTGCGAAACGTAAGTGAGAGATGTACTTGCCGTTGATGTTGATGCCACAATTTTTCCAGTCCAGCGTCTTAAACATATCCTCCAAGGCGTTAGTGAACAGTTTCGGGGATGTGACATCCCCCTGTCTCACTCCTCGACGCAGGTGGATATGTTTAGTACGCTGGTTCTGTACTCGTACACTCATCGTTGCGGCATTATACAAACATCTCATCACTTCGATATATCGCCAGTCAACTTGGCAACGCTGCAAGGACTCCAGAACAGACCGGGTTTCGATTGAGTCGAAGGCCTTCTCATAGTCCACAAACGCTAAGCACAGGGGCCGATTGTACTCTTCGGTCTTCTGTACAATCTGCCGCACCGTGTGGATGTGGTCCATGGTGCCGTAACCGCTTCGAAATCCGGCCTGTTCCGGAGGTTGGAATTCGTCGAGTCTTCGCGCAAGACGGTTCGTGATGACCCTTGAAAACAGCTTGTAGACATGGTACCTCTCGGTTCACCTAATTATGAGGTACGCTACCCTGGTCGACACACTGGAGATTTCTACAACGTTGTCACTGAGAACCTTGTTGACCAGAAACCCGACACCGCCTTGGGATGGCTGGTCTCCTTCTCTGTAATACATAAGATGGCCCGATTCTAGAGTTATGGTGTCCTCTCCCTGTCTTCGGACTTCACACAACCCCAGAATGTGCCATCTTATGTGTCCCAGCTCCTCCTCCAGCTGCACCAGATGGTCATCCAGCCGAATCGTGCGTCCATTATATGTTGCGAGGGTCAGTTTGTTTTGGCGGCCTACCGTAGCCCGGAGATTCTTAGCACCCCCTGCCCTGCCGTTACCGTGACCGCCGCCGTGGCTAGGAATAGCAGGGCGGCCAGGAACTGGGGGCCGCGGCATATTGTGACTTTCCATACTACTTCTCTCATCTCTTGGGAGGGATATGCCCTAATCGCCACGCTGGGCAGGCGTGTTGGCGATCGCAGGACGTAGCTTCTCGCACCGGTGACGCTGCTGCCCGTCACCGGCCTGCAGTATTTAGCTACGCCATAATTTGAAATGGTTATACCGCCATTTGTCGGTCGCCAGAGCCCCGTTCGTTGGTCAGCAAGATGCACCACGGGCAGGTGAGGTTGGCTGGAAGCACTTAGATGGTATGTGACATTGGCAACAATTTCCCGTAAATCAAATTAGTCAGCAACTGATGATAAGGTAAGGTGGATTTAGTACGCAAGCGTAGCGAGCACGAAATTTTCACGTAATGATCCTAAAAAAATGTATGCTATGCAGTAAAATCTGAAAATAGTAGTATCAGAGCGAAGCGAGCGCGAAATGTTTCATAATTAAGCTAAAACGAAAGTCACGCGGATAGATATTATGCGTTTGATTAAGGGTAAGAAGACTGAATCTGAGCACTGAAAACGTTGCCACCGCCCAAAACGCGTACGCCTAATGTTTTTTTTATTTTTACCGCCCCGGGTCACGCCCCCCCCCCCTCGCTACGCCATTACAGCCAGCTTGCTTATATCATCGCTTCACCTAGGCGGAGGGCGTCCGGATTGACATATTTTGATGGTTGTCATTATAGCGCTTCCATACATGGGTATTCGCTATTTGTGTATAACCGATAAAAAAATATTAGCCCCAATAGGAGCCCCATACAAGAAACGTGTTTTTGAGGCTTTTTATGCTCGATCTTACAAACTTTAATAGATAAAGACTTTATTTTTTAATAGATAAAAGCTAAATCGGCCCAGCCGTTCTCGAGTTTTGTGAGACTAACGAACAGCAATTGATTTTTATATATAAATATTATATTTATTTAACTGACGAATTAAAAAATAGGATGTTCTTAAGTCGACATGTTTTATAATATATATTTTCTTGTTTTAGGGAGTACATAAAGAAGTGGGGTGCGTTGATAGGATTCGAAGACGCTACCTTCTCAGTGATCAACTTCTTGTCTTCGGCAGACAAACAGCTCAAGTGGGAATCTGAAGGATTGTCCACTGATTTGTCTGCCGTGAAGAACGCAGTACTTATTGGTCAGGTATGTTTTCTGCCTCATTCAAATAATAATGATGGTATTTTATCATTAAATACTTATGTTTAATCAATCAATTCGTTTATTGAGGATTCAGGTGACAAGTAGTTCGATTTACAATTATTAAACAAGTCCTTTGTACTCAGCCATATAGATATTAAATAATAGTTCAAGAGAGATGCATAATTTATAAAAATGTTGAAACAATGGGCCCATGGGGTCGAGATGCCCGGGGTTTTTTTAAGGAGTTGTCCCGACGCCTAATTGACATCAACCCGTGACCAAAGAGCTGGCGCTTACCTCGGCCAACCTATTAGCCTAGCTATACAACGAGGTAACGTCGCTAGCTTTTTGGGAACATTGCCGGCGAGTAATGACCCAGGTTTTTTTTTATTTATAGTTTAAGTATTATATATAGTAGTTTATATAGTTTGATATGGTCAATAAGTAATTATTTTTAGTTGTTTAAATTGCTTGCTCTAAAAAAAATTATAAAATTCTAGCCATCCAAAATTTTGCATGCTGCTATATCTGTCGAAGGTAGACGTTATCGCTTACCATCAGGCTAGCGTCGTGCCTGTCCTGTAACCATAACAAAAAAATGATAACAAAAAGTGACGCAAACTCAATTACAGGATTTTATAAGTTTAAAGTCGGCTACATTTATGTTACTTCGTGATTTTTCTAGGTGCTAGACACACCTAGATGTGGCCTCACTCCACTTATCATCGATCCAGACGGCGAAGGCCTAGCTTGGCTCAAGAACTCATTATCGGAAATGCCTTGCGACTTCGTGTCACAACATAGCGACAAACTGCTCACCGCCGTGCAATACGCTGGAAGGTATTATTACATTTTCATTTATTGAATTACCACCCGCCAGTACTTTTTCATTGCTGATAGACAAGCACTTGGGCGCTATCTCACCTGATGTTAAGTGACGATGCGGTCTAAGATAAAATCATGCTTGTCTGGTGAAGACGGCTACGAGACGAGGCACGGACAATATCGAAAAACATTAAAAAAGTCACCTAATATTAGTGAGTGGTGAGATGGTGTTAAATCGCTTGCCACTATAATTGCATTTAAATTAAGAGGGTGATTGGCGCATTGAACGATAGGATTTTTGAACATGGGAGATCCTGCACTAGTTTTCTCATGTAGGCCAATGTGCTGAGTGCACGGTAGTTAGCATATGTTTTTTTAGTTTCTTTGAAAATCAACCGAAATCGTGCCTTTAAAGCATCAATACTTTTTTGTTTATGGTTGTATAATGCACGAAATAATATGTGCTGTTATCTGTAATGTATTATTATTCTGTATAAATAATTACTTGATATATTACATTTTTTTTTTTTGATAGTTATGAATTTTCCCCAACCCCCAAAAAATCTTGCTGCACCAAGCACCTTGTATAAGCAAAAAAGTTGTGTATTTTCAACCGACTTTTCATCGGTATGTTTATTTTTAATGTATGTTACGCGATTACTCCTACAATTGTGAACCGATTCGAATGATTATTTTTTTAATCGGTAGGGTACACTTCCAAGGTAGTCCCGTTGTAATTTCATCGAGATCTGATAAGTATCTCCAGAGATATGACGATAAACGTCTCAAACTTGCTACTGCAACTGCCTCGCGCGACATGGATGTCGGTTGTTTTCGTTTTTAAACTATCGTAATTATTGTTTCCAGGTTGAGTCGTATCTTAGTAATAACCGATGTAGACGGCGTACACTCGAGCTGGTCGGGCTTAGTCCGCGGGCTGTCTACGTCGGGCGCTGCGCGGCTGCTTCTGTTAACACGTGACGTGACGCTCGCGACACGTGTGCCGGCACAGGTGGCACACGCGCTCTCTCCGATACACTTCACTGCGAGACTTCATCCGCTCACTGGTAACCAAATATCACATTCTAGGCCTAGTGTGTTACTATCCTTTTTTATTATAAGCTTTTATTTAACTTGCAATGTATGTATGTATGTATGTATGTCACTATGTATGTTCGGGTGGAATCTTGGAAACTAAATTAGACCCACTTCCCGATGTCCGATTGGACTCACATTTGGTGTACTTATGTATCTTCGGTGACAATACAATGATATGGTACCATGGAGCTGGTCTGATGATGGAGACAGAAGGTGGCCACGGCATCCCTGTGATAAGTCAACATAACCCCACCGAGTTTGGGCTTGATTAATTTGACTTGAAGAGAACTTTACACCTAGATGATATCCAGGGTCTGATGATGAAGCTAGAAGGTGGCCACGGCATCTCTGTGATAAATCAACATAACCCTACCGAGTTTGGGCTCGATTGATTCGTCTTGAAGATAACTTTTCACCTAGATGATATCCAGGGTCTGATAATGAAGCTGGAAGGTGGCCACGGCATCTCTGTGATAAATCAACGTAACTTTACCGAGTTTGGGCTCGATTGATTCGTCTTGAAGAGAACTTTACACCTAGATAATATCCAGGGTCTGATGATGAAGCTAGAAGGCAGCCACGGAATATCTGTGATAAAAAAACAAAACACTACCGAGTTTGGGCTCGATTGATTCATTTTGAAGAGAACTTTACACCTAGATGATATTTAGCGACTGGTGATGAAGCTGGAAGGCCACGGCATCTTTGTGATAAAATAACGTAAACCCATTGAATTTGGGCTCAAATCATTCGTCTTGAGGAGCACTTTACACTTAAATGATAGCCAGGATCTGATGATGAAGCTGTAAGGGGGCCATGGCATTTCTGTTATAAAGCAACATAGCCCCACCGAGTCGATTGATTTTCCTTGAAAAACTCTTTACCCATAATCACATCAAATATCCGTGGAATATTTTGAAACATCATGCCTTCTCTTAAATACTTAGGTAGTAGGTAGGTAGTCGGTATCTATACCTACCTACTAAAAAGTTAAAAATAAATTATAAGTAAAACATATTTTTAAAATAAGCTTTTATCTGGGACAATTAACTAAAATGTTAAAAATAAATTCTAGTAAGTATTTGGCGTGTAGGTACTTACCTATATTTTTAAAAGCTTGAGGCACTAAAGTATAGTAATTACCTAGCCTAAAACACGGGTAGTTCTTCAAGCTTTTAAGAATATATGTAAGTACCTACACGCCAAATACTTACTAGAATGTATTTTTAACATTTTAGTTCATTGTCCCAGATAAAAGCTTGTTTTTAAAAATATTTTTTACTTATAATTTATTTTATATCTTACTAGCAGCCCGCCCCGGCTTCGCACGGGTAGAACATATATGCCTACAAAATTTGCATCAGTTTGTTGCATCGAATATAAAATATGAACATATTTAACAATCATCGTCAAATTTCATGCAATTTACACAAAACCTTAACGAATTATGCACCTAAACCTTCCTCATAAAAACTCTGGCTATTGGTGAAAACCACATGATAATCCGTTCAGTAGCTATTGAGATTATTGCGAACAGACAGACAGACGCAGTGATGGACTTTGTTTTATAATACTTACGTTGTGATATTGGACGGCCCTTTGGCGTAAAAGATAGTTACCCTGATTCTTACCCGACGGCCGTTGGTTCTAATCCTAGCTATATACCTACCAATAAAAGTTTTATGTGCATTCATGAATCATGAGATTTCGTACAGTGGTAGTGGGATCATTAAATCTACCAAAAAGTGGCTTACCACCAAGAAGAACATCTGCCGCCGTAACCTTACGGCGTTCCCCGACGCAAAATGTAGGGGTAATATACGTTTAACGTGTGTATCTGTGTGTCTGTCTGTAGCATCTTAGCACCTAACCGGATGAACCGATTTTGTTTTTATTATTCATAGTTTTTTTATTTTATTTGATAGATGTCTTCATCGAGAGTTTTCTTAGCTTTGATTCATGAAAATTAGTTTAATCGTTATAAAACTATGAGCTTTTTTCTAGTTAATTGCGCTATGAAATCAACTTTCATAGGTCTGATTAATTTGAAAATCTTCTTCTTCAACGATATTGTAAGAACATGGAAGCATTGACCTGATGCTGGGACATCTCCTAGACTCTACAGAATCCTCAAATCCTCACCAACTTAGAGCTCAGATTTTAAATGTCGTGTTTAGAGTCATTGGAATGCTTTTAATGAAAAGATTAGGTATACATAGTTCTACACACGACACTGCTTAAATTCGACAGCATTTTAATTTTTTCTTGAATCGCCGCCGCGCACCTTGCTAGCGCGTTTTTAACCGACTTCAAAAAAAAGAGGAGGTTTCTCAATTCGACCGTATATATATTTTTTTTATGTTTGTTCGCGGGTAACTTCGTCGTTTATGAACCGATTTTGATTATTCTATTTTTGTTGAAAAGGAGATATCTCAAGTGTGGTATCATG
This sequence comes from Cabera pusaria, assembly GCA_954871355.1. NCBI lineage: Eukaryota > Metazoa > Arthropoda > Insecta > Lepidoptera > Geometridae > Cabera > Cabera pusaria. Next base: position 17,999,800 of record OX940888.1, read on the forward strand.
GTAATTTTATCGAGGTCTGATAAGTATCTCCAGAGATATTGAGATAAACACCTCAAAATTGGTACTGAAAATGAATAGCGCGGCATTGAAGTCGGTTCTTTTTTAGTTTTTAAACGATCTTATTATGTCTATTTTTGTTTGATCGCCGCCATTTTCATACGATGCTTGCTCGCCTGGGTTAGCGTGCGATCTGTTCGAGATAGCTTACAGAATAGCCCTACAGTACTAGACATTACTACATATCAGTCGCGCGCTACTGGCGCGACTGATGTCAAGAGTCGCTTCAAGCAGTACGGGTATGTTTAAGCTCGGTATTATAGAACGATACTAAGTGCCTATAGATCTATCTACTCTTAGCTAAAATGAAGCCATATGATTGGTTGTGTCGTGCCTAGTTAACCAATCAAATGGCTTCATTCTATGCTAAGAGTAAAACTATGCTTGAGTGTCGTTTTGTAATACTGGCGATATAGATAATTATTTAATCATTGATTAAATATTTTAGCTTTTAATTTGATGATGATGATGATGATTCCTATTTTCAGATCAATTAATAAAGTACGCGCTTCAACAACAAAATCCCGATATTAGTGAAAAGACAAAAGAAATAAAACTACAAAAAGCCAAATTGCAAAAACAGCAGCATGAAATGCAGGTAAGCGCAAAAATATTGAGTTCGATAATAAGCATGAATCCAACAGCTTAATATTATTTCCATCTAGACTTTGAAGAAATATTTCACATCTGAAACCTCTCTGCCTCTAACAAATCAATGTATGAGGGACATGGGGTACCATATAGACCATTTTACACTAGGCGAGTCATTTTACAAAGCTAATGCAATATTAGCATTGTCTAAATAGAGACATTCGATTACAGTGGATAGTCTTGACTTAGATATTACATCTCGATAGGACTAAATCAATGGCTTATCTTACTGGAATAGCTCGTGTGTAAATGGTACATTATGTAGCGATTGTGGGGTAAATATTATATAGCCTAATGATGTCATTATGCATTAATTTACCAGGAGAATCTCCTGCGCGATCTATCACGCAACGTGGACATTTTACACGACGCGAATCTCCTCGCGTCTCTGAATAAAACTCGGGAGACGACTGCCACTATAACGGCATCTCTACAAGAAGCTCGAGCGGTGGAGACGGCGACTGAAGGTGCTTGTGCGAAGTTTACGGATGCGGCGAAACGTGCCGCCGCTCTGACGCTCGCTGTGAAACGACTTAACTCTCGCTGGCCACTTGTGGCGTTGCCTGTTGATGCCGCGCTTCAGCTGTTTGTTGATGCCGTGAGAAGAACTGAGGTACGTTGTTTTAAAGTGAAATTTATTAAGGCGCACTGAGATAAAATTAAACGGAATTGATGTAACGTCACGGTCTGAATCAACGGAAGTGACGTGAGCGTCATGTTATATTTTATATTTATAAACGCTCTCTATTGTGGAACGGATAGATATAAGTGATGATGTTTAGAGCATTGTCTTACTGCCGTCTGCTGCTTCAAGACAAACACAATTACATCTTAGACTGCATCGTCACTAAACTTAAGGAGAAATATTGGTCAAGTGTTTGTCGGTTCAGAATAAAAAAAAATTCGCTTCCATATATTTATTCCTTTAATTAAATTCGTATCAATCTAATTTCAGGATCAAACGAGTACACAAAGTGCTGATATGGTGAAATACTTTACACGTCGCGTAATTGAAAGAGTTTTGCTTGCACTACATAAAAAAGACAAATATGTTGTCGTTTTACATTTGCTTAAAGAAGTTTATGAAGATTTGATGCCTGACAAGGTAATTTATGCCATAAGGTATCAACTATACGCTTCAAAAGTTTAATCAACGTGCAATCTCCATTTGTATAATCTTATGGTTAGACTTTATGGTTAGCAACAAGGCCCGCTAATCGGCATAGATACTCTAATTTAAATCTGATACATTCGAATCCGAAAGACTAATTTTGAATTTTGTATGAATCCGTTATCTTTTTGGCTAGAATCACTGATATTTTCAATTGAAATATCTAAAGTTATAATATGAACATTGTGAGTTGCAAAGATCCGAGTTGAAAGAGACTCTTTTTACGTTTCGAATTTATCTTTGAATTGTTGTGAATAACATGCTAGTCACGGGACTGCTTTCCAATCGTATGCTGGCCAGATAACATTTGGATTTGAACAAAAACCGCTACGAATAATTGTTCAGCGCGGCTTTTTACAAGCTTTTATTTTTCCAATTGCATAGTTGCTGAGGTTCACCCTTAGTGGACCGTATTAGTATAGACAGTTGAAAACCATGCTTGCAAACCATTAGAATTTGCCAATCAATATTAATCACTAAGGATTAAGGGCGTATTGGTAAAAAAAAATATTTAAAATGTATACAACATATTTTTATAATTTTATTTGATAGTTAGCAAGCATCGTTTACAACTGTGTGGTAGCTGCTTAGCTCAGTAAATATAATATAAAAACAATACTAATCTAATACGTGGGTTATATATTGAAACTGAGCTTTTTTTCAGCTGTGGAAGATATTAATAGGAACTAATGAAATAAACGACGATGCTCTAAATACAAATGAAATTAAAAAATTGCATCCGTGGGTGCCCGAAGAAAACTTGAAGGGAATCGCCAAATTGAAGGTAACATTTTGACACATTCTTCTAGGAAGGTTGAAGTCAGTAAATAGAATGAATACATACAACAATAAAAGTAACACACAGTTATAGTCGCGCTGAACTTATCGAATTCGCCGTTATCGAGACATCCTGACTCTATAAAATTTGTACGAGATTCTAGCCCACTCGGCTCTGGAATCCAACAAAATTAAAAGAATGGATACACTCAATCGCCTATGATTGCGGCTGTAATTCACGAACCTTTAGTCGAATTATTTCTATCAAGTTTCAAGTTTCATCGTTTTTTTCGGAAGTGAGGTCAGGTTTTCGAAAAAACAGTACACTTTAATGTTGAGTCTTATGAGGAAAATCATCATCTTCCGATTGAACATAAAAACGGAATGGAAACTATAAAAAAAAAATTGGGTAAGGCTCAACATTTTTAATGAGACGAAACTTAGAACATTCCAGTGACAACTCCTCAATAAAGTTATGTAAATTCAACTAGTTTCTCCAGAATAAGGAAGCAAATCACTATGTGAGATATCAGAATATCCTTTAATGTTTGAGCAAAAAGCCGCTTTTTACAAGCCTTTGTTTAGTTTTACCTGTCCCGATGTCTGTGGGTAACCAAATCTTACAACTTGCATTTGACCCATATAACGGTGTTCGATTCAGCTGAAATTTTGCATGTGTATGTAAATCGGATGACAATGCAATGTTATAGCACCGTCGAGCTGGTGTGATGATGGAGACGGAAGGTGGCCTTAGTAAATCCTAAACTACATATAATAATAAACCCATCGAGTTTGGGCTAAAAGTTTATTAGTAAAATGTTTTGAAAAGAGTATCTTGTTTTATAAGTTTCTGTCAAAAAAGACCAACAATTAATTATGTTGTAATTTTCATTGTGTTCCTAAAACAGGTGACCGACGAAGACTTATACAATCGTCTGGCATTCAAAAACGACGCAGAATGGAAGGAGTTTATATCGTCTGGCGATATAAATATGCTGTACAAATACAAACTGAGTCCGTTCGAGAATCTGGTGAGCGTTGCAATGGTTCGTCCCGATAGCTTGTATCGAGCTATCGTTGCGTTCGTCGATAACCTACTGGGTGAGTTGTATTTATTGTTATTAAATGACTAGTTCAAAACTTAAATCATGACCAATACTTGTTTACCTCCTTATTGTATAATTGTATTAATCTGAGATACAAGTAAACTGCCATGTACATTAAATAAGTCTTTACAACGAAAGGAACTAACTACCAAAATACAGGCCTACAACGCCTAGTTTGGTGGTTAGGGACGTAACACAGTGTAGTTGTACTAAAAAATATTTTTTTTATTTAATTTTAATAGCACGAAACATAGGGTCGAGTTTGATAGATAGAATTTACATTATGTCGATGATTATATACATACTTGTCCAGATAGCTTCCTTGAAAAACTGACAAGATAAAAAATTCGAACGCCGCGTCGAAATAGCTTGGAAGAATCTTATTTACTGGTCCATGAAGAAATTTAGATATGATGTTTTTTTTTATGTAAGTAGTATACACAGAGTAAGCAACACCGATCTACGCTCAAGGACTGTTATAGCTGACCTGGGTAACAAGACTATCAAGCTGTACTGGGGCTATGCAGTTCATACTTGTCACATGCATCTATGTGACATGTGGGCTAAAATACTCATACAATGAGTGCCTAAAATGCGCTCATTGTGAGAATATTTTACCACAGACAGCACTTGACTACTGTCTTACTTGATGGCGCGATCTAAGATGGAATCTTGCTTATCTGGAAATGAAAGAAGGCAATGGAACGAGGCGCAGGACAACTGATTTAAGTTTTATTCCTGAATCACATTATCTCAAGCCGACTTTCAAGCTGGCTAGCACTGAAAATCATGTAGCTACTCTGCAAACCGAATTTCAACCGACTGTTTAATACCACCCTGGGATTACGTCTAGGATTAAGGTATTAGCATTGTTATCCCACGTTAGTCCACTGCTAGACATACCTCTCCCAATGCACTGAGCTCTGTCGTCAGCTCTTCTCGTGACTCACTGCAAGCTATAATCAATTATACATTGTATTTGTCAGAATGTAGGTAAATACAGATATATGCAAGGATGTCATAGCAGATTTAGGAGTCCCGTATACATTCTTATCCATAAGGCAAACAAATATTTAAATTATACTGAAACATATGATACATACGTATGTATATTTTATTATATATACGTGTGATAATACACAGGTGGCGGGTGCGTATACGCTTCGTCCCCGATCACAGTGGGTGCGCGCGGCGCGCTCGGCCGGCCGGCGCTGCTACTGGCCGCGCATGCGCACGAAGCTCTGCAAGCACACGCACATACACGCACTCTCATCAAGGTCAGTACTATCAATACGTCTCTATTGACAGAATATATATTTAAATAGAAACACACATGATTGAAATTTAGATGTTTGTGATGAGACTGGCTTGTGAAACAGGCCAGTTATTATATTAACATAGGTACTCATCAATCATACCTCATGTCGTAGTTTTTATTAATTTTTAGCTTATATGAAATTGATTCTTATTTATTTTTAATATTGCTTTGTATTTTTGTAATATCTTTTTTAGGGTTCCGTAGCCGAATGGCAAAAAACGGAACCCTTATAGATTCGTCATGTATGTCTGTCTGTCCGTCCGTACGTCACAGCCATTTAATTTCGAAACTATTAGGACTACAGAATTGAAACTTGGTAGGTAGATGTATTCTGTGAACCGCTTTCCGATTTTTATACAAAAATATAAAAGGTTAAGGGGGGGATCCCATACATGGAACTGAAACACACAAAAAAATTCTTCAAACCTATACGTGTGGGGTAGTGTGTCTATGGATTTATTTTAGGTCTTTAAAAATGACATTGAGGTTCCTAAAATAATTTTTTCCCAAAGTCAATTTGAAGGCGCGTCTAAAGTGGTCAAATGTGTGACCAAGCGGACACTTGACAGTGTCCTAACACCATGGAAAGGTTTTGCGAGGTTTATTGCTGAATAAATTATATATATTCTTTTTCTAATAACAGGTGGAAATAGCGTCTGGGCGCGCGGCGTGGGACGAGGCGCTAACACTCGCGCGGCGCACCGGCGCTTGGCTTGCGCTTAGTGTGGGGGGGGCGCCTTTTACCCCCGACTTACAAGCCTTTGTTACTGACCTAATGCGGGATAACGTGAGTCTTATTATTAGACCTGTGTCGATCGTTCATTTGTCGTGACCCGGGTCGTTCGTGACCGACTTATATAATGATCGGGTCCAAAAGATTAGATCATTTCGGTCGCGGGTCGCAGTTCGTTTGTTGTGCTACAAAGTACAAACGAACGGCGACCCAAATGATCGAGTGATCAAAATTGTACTTTGTTGTATTGTATGAGTATATATATGAACGAATTACGAATGCTGAACTGAATGGATGATGGTTAGAATCTTGATATTAATGTTATTTGTCATGATGAAAACACATTTCTATTTTTGATCTCATGAACATGTCGCCTGTTTGTAGTATCGTAAAGATTAATTACTTATACATTCAATAATTTTGCAACATTCAGACTAAGCATTCGATCACGAGACACGAGATTAATATTCGAGACCGAGTCAAATAAGATCGAATCTTTTAGAGATCCATGATTCGATCACTCATGTACCGGTCGCTATCTAATCAAAAAGATTCGATCAATCACGATCGACACAGGTCTACTTATTATATCCTAATGATAATTTTAACCAACTACGGAAGTTCTCAATTCCACTGTCATTTATATTTTTAACCGACTTCAAAAAAAAAGGAGGAGGTCTCTCAATTCGACCGTTTTTTCGTGTGTTCGCGGATAACTTCGTCGTTTATGAACCGATTTTGATGATTTATTTTGGAAAGGAGATATCCCAAGGGTGGTACCATTGTAATTTCATCAAGATCTGATAAGTACCTCCAGAGAAATGGAGATAAACACCTCAAACTTGGTACTGAAAATTAATAGCGCGGCATTTGAAGTCGGTTCTTTTAGTTTTTTAAACGGTCTTATATTATTTTTGTTACATCAGAACTCCGTCATTTATTAACCGGTGTAGAATTGTTTTTATAGGGTTCCGTAGTCCTGACAAGGAACCCTTATAGTTTCGTCATATCCGTCCGTCTGTCTCAATACTCAATATTTAATTGCATTCATATGTATGTACAATGTTTACAGATGTTAGGGTAAAGGTTTGGTTAACATATGACCCTGTTAGGGTATCGCAACAAGTACTGGAGCGAACAGACCGATTGTAAAATAATCAATAGATATTTCTCAAAATGAGTAACATGCCTATCCTAAATTTAAATATTTATCGTTTAAAAATTCATCTAAAGAATAATATGCCTTTTTAACTAAATAGTCTTTAAGATTTTTGCAGAAAACTGAATATTTTCTTCACATTTTAAGTCTTCTGATAATTTATTGTACACTTTTATTGCCATTGCGTTGGGTCCAGAGCTGTGCATTTTTAATTTAGAATTGGGTAAGATTAAATTATATTTTTATCTAGTTTTGTCACCCCGAGGGCCGTCGTTTTTTTTGTAAAAAATTGTGAATTTTGCCTTACAAATTTACATAGCTCTAAAATGTATATAGAGATAAAATGTATATATATGTCTGTCTGTCTGTCTGTCCGAGGTTTTGCTAAGAGACCCTAAGTACTAAGAAAGCTTTATTTTTGTAGGGGTGCGTATATCAGTTATGCCGACAAATTGGTAAAATAGAATTTTGTAAAATTTTTTTTTTGTGGTTAGCTCCCCGGCATGGTAAGTGGGGATGAATTTTTTTTCGCCGTCTACCCCATTGTGTGGGGTTTCGTTGAATAGCTCTTTTAAAATGACTTAGGGATTGCTTATACTATTTTTCGATTTATTGTTCTATTTACGAACTATAAAACTTTAAAGTGCACATTTTTGTTCCAGTAGGGCGTCCCCCCCCCCCCTCTAACAGCTAAACTACTAGCTTGAAAAATTTGGAAAAATTCATGATGATAGTGCATTTCAAAATGTATAACGGTTAAGATTTTATTAGTTTAGCAGTAATAGTCGTTGAACTTGGGTGTTCGATAATTTTAAAATAATTATGTTAAATATTATATTACTACGGAACTCTAAACTGGCCCGACACACACTTAGCCGGTTTTTTCTGTATATTTTCCGTTTGGTCCCCTTATTAATTTATCCAGATCTAAATTCTGATTAGTATTTCTAGAGATAAGGTGATAAACGCCTCAAACTTGCTAGTAAAATGACTAGCGCGGCATTTGATATAAACGATCTTAAATATTTCATAAGTTAAAAGTAAGTAAATAAACCACTGTGAAATTTGAACATACATTTTTCGACAAGAAATCCAATGGTGCACGGCGAGGATTAAACTCGCTACCTCTGGCTATCAAAGCCGACCATTCTCCCACTACGCTACTGTGGCCTCAATTGATATCAAAATCTGACGACTATCTTCAGAGATATGGAGATCAACGCTTCGAGCTTGCTACTGAAAATAAAGCGTGACATATAAACTCCGTTCATATTTTTTTTAAACTAATATATGGTTACAGTCAGAAAAGTACAACGAAGAGTTTCGTCTATGGATATTATCGGAGTATCGCGACGTGCCGCCTGTCATCGCCAACTCTTGCGTCAATATTATATTAGAGGTAAGCTTCCATTCTCATAAGCTTTTATATAACTCTCAATATTCACTGTAAATAAAATGAAATGCATTTATCATCAGCTACACACTAAGAAGTATTTAAGTAAAACTAAAAACTTAAACCTAATACTAAATAAACACAAAATATCATCATAAATAATAAAACAAAAGCTGTGGTGTGTGTGTGCTGAACAGGTCCAACTCAGCACACATGTTCAGGTTTTGACCTGGACGCTGATTTTCAGATGGTCCTATAGCGGATATTGGATACGAAGCAAATTACAAAATAATATAACAAAAACATACATCAAAATAACACATTTAAATAAATATGTATATCGATCACTAAATTAGATACATTACGATACAAAAAAATACTTTTTCTTAAGATTGGCTCATAGAAATGAAGATGGTATGAAAGCAGCTTTATTTGGCTGTAAGTTCTCAGTCAACATGAGCAATGGTTTTCATCCTCTTACTGGTAGATAGGTATCTTGATTGGCATCATAATATGCAAGTTTGGTGACACTGCAATGTATGTATTTTAGATTAATATGTATATACCAACCACCATGCAGAACGTTTCTAGATTGATACAAGCTTGCCTAATAAACAACTTTGTCCTACTAGCTTACTAAGCTGGAATACAATAACATCAGTGATTGATTTCCTCCGTTCTTCCCCCTATAGGCACCCGAAGGTGTAAAGAACAACGTGCTAGGCACGCTTCGTGCGTGGGCCGGCTTGAGAGTAGAACCTTCAGCGGCCCGCCTGCTCGCTTGTCTCGCTTTATTCCACGCGCTAGTGCAAGAACGACGCGACTATATACCGATCGGTGAGTTACTAGTACATTTGAATAGTTACGATTATGATAATAGCAGTTGCGATGATGAAAACTAACAATGCTTCCGCTTATGGCTGTTCCCATAATGTGTCCTCAGTTTGTCCTATTTTCGTTATAAGTAGGTAAATAGATCTTGTTATGTACAGTGAGGAGCCTGCGGTCGGTCATTGGGGTGTTAAAAATTTGATAATGCCTTTTCTATTAAGCCAAAACTGATATGCCACCGTAATATGCCACTGTATGGCCATCTATTGATAGCAGGTTTTATCGATTACTGGGTACTTTATACTAATTAGACATTAAGTATAGGTTATTTGTAGAAGGCACGACGTAGCGTTGCCGGCATAACATGCGACTTAATTATTTCAAATGCAAGCAACAAGTACAAAACAAGCAAGGGATGACTGCGAGGAATTTGTGCGACAAATATGTGCGTAAGTGCGTATGATGCGAGTGAGGTAAAAAAAAGAAAGGAAAGGAAGTGTCTCTCCGCCTCTGCTCCCACTGCACTAGACCCGGCCCTTATATCGGAAAAGAATCCGCTACGCATTCTTACATCACAACACAAACGGTGTGCTCAAGTGCACACAAGTTTCACACTTCCACTACTCATCCTCACCTAGTGTAGACACCTAGAAACGCAGCCTTGACAAGAATAAACATCAGTGTTACGCAAATCGTCCTTCAATCCCGTTTTATAAATGTGTTTAGGGTGGAGTCAGTGGTACGCGTGGGAATGGGGCGAGGTGTGGTCGTGCGGTCGCGCGGCAAGCGCCGCGGGAGGGTGCGCCGCACCTCTCTGTCTTGCGTTGTACGCGGCACGTGTCGTACGATCTGCGGACGCGGCTGCGTTGGTAGCGTTGCACGCGCGCGCGCTGCCGCCGCCGCATTCTCCGCCCGCTTGGAAACCGCCTGTTTGCGACCGCTTTCCGACGCATGGGAATGATTTGCAGGTTTGTAGATCGACGTTATATAAGTAATTAATTAATTAATTACAACTTAGGGGTCTTCAAGTCGCGAGTGATTATGTATCTTTTGGGTAAGCGCGCTACATCATCGACCGCATCGTCACTTAACATCAGGTGAGATAGTGGTAGCGCGAGGGTCAGAGACGTCTCAGTGATCAATAGGTTTAATACTGGAAGTGATCACCGACTTGTACAAGGCTCTCTTGATATCGACTTTAAAGCCGAGAGATTCCGATTGATGAAGTCTACGCTCCGTCCGAACCTATTCCAAACCGTTGTTGGGTCCGAAACATTCCAATTAGAATTGGAAAATCGATTTTCTGCCATGGAAACCACAGATGACGTAGACCAGAAACTCGAAAAAGTCGTGGAAATCCTCAGGGATGAAGGGACGAAGTTTTCCGAGAGCAAGCGTACGGGCAAAAGTCCAAACTTTCGGCAGGAACACTTCTGCTAATGGAAGAGAGACGATTAGACCCTTTGTCAGCTTTGTCAACTAACCTGGCGTGCAACAAATCCATAAAGAAGCTGTTACGACGCGTTCTCTGATCCTCTAACATGCTCTTGATTAAAGAATCAATTGAGCAGAATCGGGGGTCGAAGGTGTTCGTTCGGTTGGGTCCGAAACATTCCAATTAGAATTGGAAAATCGATTTTCTGCCTTGGAAACCACAGATGACGTAGACCAGAAACTCGAAAAAGTCGTGGAAATCCTCAGGGATGAAGGGACGAAGTTTTCCGAGAGCAAGCGTACGGGCAAAAGTCCAAACTTTCGGCAGAAACACTTCTGCTAATGGAAGAGAGACGAACAGACCCTTTGTCAGCTTTGTCAACTAACCTGGCGTGCAACAAATCCATAAAGAAGCTGTTACGACGCGTTCTCCGATCCTCTTACATGCTCTTGATTAAAGAATCAATTGAGCAGAATCGGGGGTCGAAGGTGTTCGTTCAGCTTCTGGGTAGAAGCCACCTCACAAAGCTGACAACGTCAACGGGGAACGTCGTCGCATCCAAGCCGGAGATTCTGTCGGAAGTTGAAGACTTCTACGGCAAGCTCTACGCATCGCAAGCTTCAAGGCCCGAACCCGATACTGAGGATTCTAGAGCCACCTTAACACGCCACTTCACAGAAGATCTGCCCGAAATTAGCCGAGACGAAATCGTGATGGCCCTTAAACAACTCAAAAATGGAAAAGCCCCTGGAGAAGACGGAATCACAACGGAGCTTTTAAAGGCCGGAGGAGCTCCAGCAGTTCAACAGCTTCAGCAGCTATTTAATTCCGTTCTTTTCACTGGGAGAACTCCACAGGCATGGAACAGAAGCATGGTGGTTCTGTTTTTCAAAACAGGAGACAAAACCCTATTGAAAAACTACCGCCCGATTTCGCTTCTGAGCCATGTCTACAAGCTGTTTTCAAGGGTCATCAGGTCATCGACGAATCGTCTTGTGTGAAGACTCGACAAGTTTCAGACAATTTACAATCGGCCCTATGCTTAGCATTTGTGGATTATGAGAAGGCCTTTGACTCAATCGAAACCTGGTACGTTCAGGAGTCCTTGCAGCGTTGCCAAGTCGACTGTCGATACATCGAAGTGACGAGATGTCTGTACAATGTCGCGACGATGACTGTACAAGTACAGAACCAGCGAACTAAACATGTCCACCTGCGTTGAGGAGTGATACAGGGGGACGTCATATCTCCGAAAATGTTCACTAACTCCTTGGAGGATATATTTAAGACGCTGGACTGGAAAGATTGTGGCATTAACATCAACGGCAAGTACATCTCTCACTTACGATTCGCAGACGACATCGTCATTATGGCAGAGATACTGCAGGTGGGCTGGTGCTGGTCATATCTGCCGCAGGACTGATAACCATTGGGGTAGACTTGTCCTAGAGTGGAGACCGCGAATCGGCAAACGTAGCGTAGGACGTCCTGTGACCAGGTGGAGCGACGACATACGCAAAGCGGTGGGCAGTGACTGGAAGAGAAGAGCCGAAGATCGGGCTCAGTAGCGCATCGGAGAGGCCTACGTCAGGCAGTGGACTGATGCAGGCTGATGATGATGATGAGATAGTGGTCAAGCGCTACCCATTTTCGCATAATTTTTTTTTTTATGAAATAGTAAGTATAGGACGGATACTTTTTAAAATTTCGTTTGTTTATATCTGATCTCTTCATGGCTAAACAGCTCAAAAGATTTGAGTAATGTGCACAGCCGGATAGCAATTATGGCGAAATAGAACATACGATATAGCAATTAGGTAAGTACTTACAGGACAAAAAATATACTAACAAAAATGTATTTAATTAAATCGACAACAACGATACGTTCAAAATTTTATGTACTTATAAATGCATCATTCAAACTTCAATTTGTAAATGTTTAATATGATAATTACAGGCATACGCATCAGCATTCGCCGATCTACCAGACATAGATTCTCCGGAGCTGCTAGGGCTGCCGGCCAACTGTCGCGTCGCCTGGGACAAAAATGCCGCTAGAGACATACTCGAAGGATTGAAAGGTACCCGTTACATCTTTCAGGGCAGACATTTCAGATCTAAATGCCTTCAAGGAAATACATTGACATTATCTATATATATGAAACACAAAAAATGTTTCTACCTATGTCCGCTATAGACTTTAAAGCCATCCAACCGATGTGCCCAAACCGGTTTCTTTAAAAAGGCAATAATGCGAAGATGGTTTTAGACCACTTAAACAATACATTCGGTGACATTTCTTTTTTGGCGTAGTAGTATACACTCCGGGTATCCTGTATCTATATACAGGGTTACAGGAGAAGTCGTGCTAGATCCGTGAAGGGCGTGGAGTACCCGTCATTTCTGACTTATTCCTCTATGAAACACCCCACCCTAAACTTAACCCTTTTCGAGATATACGACTTTTTTTTTTAAATTGCCGATTTTTAGGCTACTACATTGATTTGTGTTTTTTTTTACGTATCTTATTATTATTGTTGTTGCAGTTTTACTTGTGTAATAAGATGCTTTAACGCGTTAATAATCAAAATAGTGCATAAGTTAGTTGAATAGACCGTAGTAGACAAGTGAAAGTTAAGAAATTAAAAAAAAATATTAGCAAGTTTATTTTTCTCTAAGAAATATCTAAAAAAAATATTATGTCACTTGTTCGGCAGATGTTTTTTAAATTATCTACGGTTCATCAGCTATCCAACGAGGTATAACAATCTAGGGTTTGTATTACATTTCGTGGAAAAAAAGTAGTAGTAGTAGTTTTATAGGCGACAGTGTAGAAGATAATTTACAATAAAAAGTAAAATAAAACAATAGGTAAAGCATGAAATGTCATCAGGATGCGACAATGTATCCGAAATAGAGGCGCCTATGTTGAACATGAACTGTAAAATAAGGAAAAGTTGTGTGAAAACATTTAACAAATGAATAATAAGACACGTAAAAAAAACACAAATCAATGTAGTAGCCTAAAAATCGGCAATTTAAAAAAAAAAAAAAAAGTCGTATATCTCGAAAAGGGTTAAGTTTAGGGTGGGGTGTTTCATAGAGAAATAAGTCAGAAATGACGGGTACTCGACGCCCTTCACGGATCTAGCACAACTTCTCCTGTAACCCTGTATATATGCTTTGTTGTCCATTATAGTTTTAAAAATTATCGTGAATTTGTAACACCAACGGTATATACAGTGAACGTCGCGATTTCACTGCGTGACCATACCTACAATCGTAGAACAACGACGGACTGCCCGAAACCTAAGTCGGGAGTGTCGGCACCATAAAGTGTGGAGACAATTCTTCTGAAAATTCGCGAATTACAAGCGGTATTATTAACGTCCATATTGCTGTTCGATTGCTGTTATTATATACCTATGCAAATGTGTTGTAGGTATTATTTTGAGTATTAAGAGTCACCCGCATATGTATAGAAATCTATAGACGCGCGATAAACACGTAACGAATTCTAATATCTCCCTTTCCATATTTTCCAGAACTTAACTCCCACGTTGCTACCGCTCGATCCGACGGCGCTAGTTCGGCTAAATCTCTCGCCGCACTGTGGAAGAAATACATGTCCGGCTGTGTGTTACTGAAGGAGGGGGTTACTTCTAGCAGGGAGGAGGAAGGGGGAGGGTGGTGGGGTGGGGTGGTGCGGGGGGAAGCAGCGGACGCGGCGCGGGCGGCGAGGATTGTTCATGCTGGTTTGAGGAGTGCGGCTAGAAGACCCGCGTCCTGTATATACGAGGTATATTATAAAGTTCCAGAGAAACAGGGCATATGAGACTCAAGATCTAACATCTGTATTACACGTACACAAACACTACTATGAGGTGTCACAATACTCGCAATCGCATATTTAGTGTCAATTCAAACATTATTGACGATACTCGGCTGGAGTTCACCATTATGCATTTGTCAAAATATTCTTAAAGATTACAGGCACAGTACAAAGGATTTGCATTTTTTTTGTACTGGATATTTTCGGCGTAAGTATAGTTAGTACTTTTCGATAGAAAAATCCATTGGTGCACTGGTGAACCCACGACCTCTAGATTAGAAGAGAGAGAGAGAGAGAGAGAGAGAGAGACAAAACTGTAGTCGTGCGTTGAAGCTGACACATACCTTTTTTCTTTACAGACAAGGACTTGACCTCTATGTGAAGTGACGATGTGGTGGTGGTGTTCGTGTTAGACTGGAAATGGAAGACGGCAGTAACACGATGCAGTCGAGGCACAGAATAATAGACTAGTCAATTTCATCCAATCCACTTAGCGCGATTATCCCAAACTGTCTGGCACCGAACATCATAAAGGAACTAAGTAAACCGATTGGCTATATGTTTTTGCCTGGTGAATGGTTCGTGCTGCGGCCGAAGCGTACCACCATCAGTGTTCATCCATTTAGCACCATCCAGGGATCACGTGTCGAGTAGTTTACGGTCTAGGTCACACATGAAGGCAACAACGAATTGCCCGTGGGTGAGAATGACCCTTTAACAATGATGATTTTATGTCTAAGTTGACAAATAAGCAAGCGGCCCACCTGATCGAAAGTGGTCACCTCCGCCTATAAACACCTGCAACACAAGTAGTATTGCCAGTGCCAATAAAAGTTACTATGCAATTGTTATTTATTGTTTATATCGTTATTGGTAAGGTCCCGGAGCAGTGGCAGGCGGCATGGTCCGGGCCGCGCGCCCCCGTCTCCTACATCCGAGAGTTGTGTCACCGCGCGCGCGCCGCCGCCGCCCGACTGAACACAGACACACACAACGATCTCATGCCGCCCGGTAAGTTCATATGTGCGTTTCTATGCGTTTCTTTAAGTTGTGTGTTCACTATTTCACTTTTTTATTTTTTTATATAAAAATTGTCTGAAGTACTGAAACACACAGTTACATGTATAGTTATATAAATTGTTAGTTTTTTTGTATGGTTGGTTTTAACCTACTTTAATATATTTTTTTTATATTCTAACGTAAGCGATTGGATGACAGCTGAATGGTTCATTACTTTTGTTTTTTTTCTAATTTTCATTTATTCATAAACTTACAAACATATAGGTATTGGTATAGATTGTCACAAAACCTATGAAGGTTTGTCTTGACAATAAGTTCACGACATATTTTTTCTTATATCTAGAACAGCGTTATCTTAAGTGTTTAAACAAAGTTTAGAGCTATATCTAAAAACTAAAAGATTGACATTATGCGTATGCGCATGCGCATGCACAAACCCACACACACTCACGTCTCCAGATATGCGTACGAGTATATACATTGACAGTGAGTAGCTTCTGGCGCAGTGGTAGGGTATTGCGTTGTGCGAGTGTATGCGCTTTCTATATAGAGGTGCTCCAGTTTCTTGAGTTTTATTTAAGAAATATTTATTTAAAACATATTTAATATTATTAATAGTAATTTTATCCTTAATTATATCCTTAGTTTCTTTAGGTAATTTATTTATTAGGTCTGGAATAATGTATTGGGATGTTCTTTTACCGTATACGTTGTTAAATTAAGGTTTTATTAACATTTTATTAGTTATACTTCTTGTAGATTTATTGTGATTATTTTCGAATAAAATGTACGTGCATGAACTTAGTTTTTTCAGCATTAAGTACTAGTCCTGCGTCATGAGACCACTTGCATATGGCTGTAAAATCTTTTTGAATGTAGCATGTAACCAAACACGTGTCATCGGCAAATTGGTATATGGTTCAATGTTTCACAATATTAGTAACATCATTCACATATGTAAGATAATGCAACGGTCCAAGCACCGATCCTTGTGCTGTTCCCTCTGTGATTTTAATGGTGTCACTGAGTTTCGTTTCTACTTTAACTTTGTAGGAGCGATCATTGATATAGTCCTTACACCACCCTAACAAGTTGCCTCTTATTCCATTGTTTTCAAATTTCTCAGTTAGGAGACTATGTCTGAGTGTATCAAACGCTTCGCTGTAGTCTATGAAGACTAATAAAATATGTTTTTTAGCATTTAGGTGGTAGTTCACATCGTCCGTAAAGCGAGATAGCAACCGCGTGGTACTTTTCTTTGGCTGAAAACCGTACTGCTGAGAGGAAAGTATTTTGTTTAATTGGTAGAATTTTTGTACAATACCACATACATATTATTCAATTATTTTATCAAGCACCGGAAGTATAGTGATGGGTCGATATTTGCCATAGTCTTGTGTGTTACCACCTTTATGGATTGGTCTAATAATTCCAGTTTTAAGCTCTCTAGGATAGATTCCAGTTGCTATAGATGTATTTATTAGTTACTACTACTGCGTTTACTATTTTATCAGCTATGCGAGTAATATCAACTGCTCTGACGCCATCTGCTCCAGGAGCCTTGTTGGGATTGAGATTTTGGATAATTTCGTATATGTCGGAGCATGTAGCCTTTGGAAAATAAATTGATTTGTCTACTGGTTGGGTATATTCATTTACATCCAAGATATTTCGCGTACACATAGGTAGTATTGAATCTACGTTTATTTTAAATTGTTGAGCAAAATTATTTGCATTTTTTTTGTTATCTGTTTCGGTACTAAATGCTTTCATAATGACGCTGTCAATTGAGTTTGATATTTTGCCAGATATTTTATTAATTATTTCCCACAGTTATTTGGTATTTGCTTTATTTTTGTTTATTTCATTTTTATAATATTTATTTCTATTTTTATGCACAAGTTTATTTATTTTATGTCTTAGTTTATTATATTTTATCGTTAGATCTTTGTTATTTGTGTCCTTCGTCCATTTAAGATAAAGATTGTCCCTTGACTTGCATAATTTTATTATCTTTATGTTTATCCATCCATATAAATTACGTTTTGAGCCAGACATTTTTTTAACATATTTTGATTCTTTGTAACAGTTATAAATTTTTTCATGTATATATTTGTATATGCTGTTTGGACAATCCATGCCTTGTATTGAATTCCAGACAACATCATCTAAAAGTTGATTTAATTTAGTATTGTTGTACCGAGTCACGTAAACTGGGGCATCCTGTACATTGGAGTCGCTAATAAGCGTCGCCGCAGTCACTTTGTAATCCGCCAGTACGGCGCAGAGCAGCGGTTTAAACGTCTCTCATGCGGGATCGAACGCATACGTGATCGATACAGCTTATTGTGACTTTATTTTTTAATATAAAGTCTAATCTAATCTAATGTGTTCCTGCAGCTATTCTTGAGAGCCAGTTGCAGTTTCCATTCTAGGCCTAGCGTACCTACGATCTTCGACCGCATCATCAGTAGCCAACTGGTGATATAGTGTTCAAATGCTAGCATATGAGATATAAAAATAAAAACCGGCAAAGTCGAGTTGCACTCGCCCACCGAGGCTTCCGTACCAACGTTGGTAGGTACCAATTAGGCTAGAACTCTAGATTGTATGAGCGCCCATATAACTCAGAGGCCTACCTAAATTGGCGTTAACTATGTATATATGGGGATACCCTTTAATTTTCAACTTTTTTTATTTGAGTTTTTCCTTTATTTGTGCTATAAGACCTTGCTTCTTGCCAAATTTCATGATTCTAGGTCAACGGGAAGTACCTTATAGGTTTTCGACCCAAAACCTATAGGGTACTTCCGGTTGACCTAGAATTGTCAAAAGCAACGTAAAGGAAAAATTCCGAAAAATAAAAAAAGTTGAAAATTAAGGTAAATTTTGGTACTTACAAGTTTTCGCGAATATCTAAATTTGCCCATATCTTTTTATCGTGTTGACTCAGGACCTTGATTTTTATACACCTAAAAGGGACTATAGACTTCTGTGTCTGGTATAAATTTCAACTTGCTAGGTCCACCCGTTTCTGAGAAAATCGGTGGTGACACATGGACAGACAGACAGACAGACAGACAACAGACGGACAAGAAAGTGATCTTATAAGCGTTCCTTTTTTTACCTTTTGAGCTACGGAACCCTAAAAATTGTATAACTTCTGACAACGATTGACCTTTAGGTGCGCAGAAGTCAATTTTAGGTGTATTTGGCGGTACGCAGATCGAGAAGAGCGCGGGTGCTCGCGCGCGGCTGTGATTGGTCCGTCACTAAGAGTTCCTGCACTGACACGCTACATACGCTACAACTGATACGCTACAATTTTGCCCCGCGCCTCTAAAAAATAACTACTGTATTCAAGTAATGTATTGTTAAGTTTATGTTTATTGTACATTACAGAAGTGGATGTACGAGAGTTACTACGCGCTCAGCGCGTGGTGTGGTCGCTCCGAGCTCAGACAGCGTCGCGGCGCGGCCTGGCGCCCGCCGACCTTGTACTCTGCGCCACGCCAGGTCGGTTACATTATTATTACATACATGTATTATGTACACGTCCGAGAGTTATTGCGAGCTTATACAGCGTCGCGGCCTTGTACTCTGCGCGACACCAGCTCGTTACATTATCTTCCTTTTTTACACTAATACATTAGTGCTGTAGAAATGAGAACTTTGAGAAGTAAATACGATTGTAGTGACTCTGATGGTTAAGTTGGAGAACAGCGTGATAAGGTAGCCTGCCAAAATTACTTACTTACTTATCAGTAAAGCTTTCCACGTCATTACTGGGAGCATTCATTATACAAGGATAACCACCACATAGACCTTGCACCTAGTGCCAAATAAAAAAAAAAAAAACTAATATTCTCAAGTCGTCACGCCATGTCCATGATTTATTTATTTATTTTAATTCGAGTCCAAGCCACAGGCCACAGTCAGGCCAGTTTTACCAGTATAGTTCTGACATAATATAACGCCATATACAAGTTTATCTGGCAGATAAGTTCCCAATAAATCAGGTACTCGATAAGGAATCGGTGAAACTGGCTCACAGTCTAGTCTATATAAACAAAATTAAAAAAAATAAAATAATATGGAGCGGCAAACAGGCTAGCGGCCCACCTGATGGTATGTGGTCACTGCCACCTATTGACATCTGCAAAACCAGAGGTACTGCCGGTGTGTTGCCTACCCTTATTAGAGAGCACTCTCATTACTCTTCGTTTGAAGCTACCAGATTAAATTAAATTAAATTAACAAATTAAATGTTATTTTTATTTTTTAAAACATACTAACATACAATCACGCTTTTTTCCCGTTGGGGTAGGCAGAAGCTACTTCTTTCCACATGATTTGATCCTAACATACCCCTTTCGCTTCTTCCACTTTCATGAGCCTTTTCATACAAACCAGCCGGTTATAGGTACTTTTGACTTGGCCTTTCCTTAAAACGTCACTGATCTGGTCGTGATACGTTCGCCTAGGTCGGCCTCTACCAGCTGGCCCATTCACACTCGTCTCATAAATCTGTTTCGTCAATCTTCCTTCATCCATCCTCTCTAGATTTCTAAACCATCTAAGCATCTCTTTCACTATCTTTGTACATCTTCTACCATACCACAACATTCCCTTATCACGCTGTTCTCCAACTTATCCATCAGAGTCACTCCAATCACACTTCTCATTTCTGCAGCATTAGTTTTACTTTCATGCTTCTTCTGCCATACATGAGTGTGGGAACCAACACTCACCTATGTACAGCCAGTCGTGCTTTTTTAGACACATTTAATTAAATCATAATGGAATATGCAGATAAAGGCACAGGCGCTAGCGCGGACGAGTTACGAGTGGTGGGGCTGCGACTGAGCGGCGGGGAGTGGGGCGCGGGGGGACTCCGAGCGGCCGCCGCGCGCGCACCGCCGCACGCCGCCGCGCCTGCACTGCTACTGCGGCTACATACTGCTGTTAGTATAGCTGCACGTGTTTATAATATTTAATTGCGATACGTGTGACTTAAGTAGTCGATTATTGCACGGCGTGAAGTTAGCACCCGAGCGCAGCGAGTGTGCTACGCCGCTATTATTTTATAGATAGCAGTGAGACATTAACCCGCACTTTACGCTTTTCCGTCAAATAGTCGATTATTGCACGGCGCGAAGTTAGCACCCGTGCGTAGCGAGGGTGCTAAACGTCATGCAATGATCGACTATTTAAGTCTTGGAAAAGCGTGCGTAACGTGCGGGTTTAGGTCACATTGTGCTATAAACATAATTACTGTATGTTCCAACTCCGGTCCTTGACACCCTGTCAGTTCCCTTCTTACTAGAGATGTTATGAAGTTCCTGCTTCGGTTCCGATAGACCGAAATTTTCGGTTGATTTCACACCTCCGGTTTCGGCTTTTGGCTCCGGTTTTGATTTAAAGCGTAAGGTTATACCGAATAATTATAGCATTGTTTCATTCATTTATCTGACCCGGCCTTAACATAGGTTCTCATTTGTCCCCAACACTCCATGGTTCACCTCCGATTCCGGTTCCTTTAAAATTAATTTCAAATCTCCGGTTTCGATAAAACCACCTCCGTCACATCTCTACTTCCTACGACTAGCGTGCTACCGTTCAAGGCCACATCATTACTTACCAACAGGTGAGATAGAGGTCAAACGCTAGCCTATAGTCGGCTGCTATAGCCGCTGTTACTGCTACTATAACTTTCGTAAATACCCAAATTCCAACTTGGAACAGATATTTAAATATCTTAAAGTTGGCAACCGTCTTACCGCACCCCTACCGCACATCAGATTATGAACATTTGAATACATCTCAAGGGCTGTGTGATGCCGGAACACCGTAAGTTTATGGCGGCAGATTTTCTCCTTGATGGTGGTAAGCTACTTTTTTTTAGATTTACTACTGCTACTGTTTGATATCAAATCGGAACATCGATATAACATGCTCCTGCCACTTGTGGATGATTTATAGGTCAGATAGGTTCTTGACTCTATCAGGAAACGTTGAAACTGGCCCTAAGACAGTTGTATGGTTATAGGAGAGTGTGGCGCAGTCGTCCGGATGGGTGGAGATGCCGGTGTACAGCGACGAGTCTCGAGAGGACTTGTTGTTCTCAGTACGAGTGCAGTTAGCGAACGACTTCTCGAGAGAAAGAGCCTTGCTCAACGCCGTCGCACTATTCGTAGCACCTATCGATTGAATGTATTGTATCTATGAATATAAACAGTGCCGGATTAACCACGTAGCAAGAGTAGCAATTGCTGTGGGTCCCGCGCGAAAGGGGGCCCGCATATTTAAACCCGGACTATTAATTACCCACAAAATTGTAACCTATACCTAAATGACAAAGAAACGTATTAAGTATTGAATATGTTTTTTACCACTTTATTCTTAAGAACCCATAGTAGATCAAGGGCTCTTTGAAAGAATTTGCTACGGGCCCCGAGCTTGCTTAATCCGGCACTGAATATAAGTATGTGCCTATATACTAGCAGTACCTACCTCACTATCTAACCCACAACTTCGCCCGCGTTAAAAAGTACATCTGAAAGTATTCTATTTCTATGTGTTAGTTCAGATTATAAACAATCTGAAGCTAAAGTTCAGCCATTTTTGCGTGAAAGATTGACTAATAGACAAACAAACATTCACATTTTTATTTATAATATGAGTAGGTACAAGTGTGCGTTCGCCCAGCAAAAAGTATCGGCTTTTCAAGAATTGAATGATGCAGATAATTAGTGCCTTATATCGTGTAAATGTGCCCGAAATTTTAAATTTGTGCCTGCAACGGCTTCGGAGTTATTTAAGAAAAACGGATTCTGCTGCATGAACGTTCGCCCAGCAAAACTTTGTTTTAAAGATGGGTCTAGCTCTATATTAAATATGCAAAAAGGTCATAACTGCGTTCAGCCGTTTCCGATATATAGCAATCGCCCAAACGTTCGCCCAGCAAAAAACTAAATATCTCTGGAATCTTAAGAGGCACAAATTTGGCTTTCACGGCACATTTGTAAATGTGCCGTGAAAGCCAAATTTGTGCTCGTAATGAAGCTACCTTTTTGCATATTTAATATACAGCTAGACCCCTCTTTAAAAAAAGTTTTGCTGGGCGAACGTTCGTGCAGCAGAATCCGTTCTCTTAAATCCGTACGTTTTCTTAAATAACTCCGAAGCCGTTGCAGGCACAAATTTAAAATTTCGGGCACATTTACACGATATAAGGCACTAATTATCTGCATCATTCAATTCTTGTAAAGCCGATACTTTTTGCTTGGCGAACGCACACTAGGTACACCGTACTTCTAATCTAAAATATTATGCGCTAATTTAGCTACGACAGTTAGAAAAATGTAAACGACGCATTCTAAACTGTAGGAATGTATAAATAATTCGTTATTTCTTGGTTGTTTATGTATATGTATACACAATAGTTGGTATTAAGTATGTAATAGGTACACAAGTTATACCATATTTACTTATACATACTGTTATTATTATATGGATGGTTTAAGTGCAGTATTCTGGGTCAATTTCACCAGTCCTTGATGATGTTTCAGTTAACTGACACATGACGCCATATAAAAGCTGTCAAAAATCTGTCAGATATCTTAATAGCGCTATCAGAAACCGGTGAAACTAGCCCTCTATCTCTTAAGACATTAGCTAATATGCTTTTATATAGCTCTTATATAGTACGAAAGTATGACTATTGCAATGTTTGCTCATTGAGATTGTACCATGGTACGTGCTCAGTGCACTCCTTTTAACACCTTTTTAGCACAATACGACAGACTATTTTTCTTCACTTTGTAGGCACTCTAATTAATGTACCTAATTGTCAAACCATATTTCTAGTCACTAATAATAATTATTTCACGATTAAATATAGCTATTTCATAAAATCAGTTTTATTTACTTACCCTGTGTTTGTTAGCGTTAGAATGGTTGGTCGCCTGGACCATGTGGCCCTGAATGCATATTCAAGAAATGCTTCTTGTTTCCTACTTTTCATAATTGCTAGGTTATGATACATCACCAACAGTTGGTTATATCAAAGTAGATTCCATATAACACCACCAGTAGCAGTAATGCAATTTCTGTGTAAAGTGGAAGGAAACAATTAAGCGGGTGACCACTGGTTGAAGGCTCGGGTTTGTTTGCAGGGGTAGGTATACTCCATGTATAGAACAAGAATCAGTAAAAAAATATTTAAAAAAAATCATTTTAATGATAGAGCTGTGGCGGTACACGTCACTGACCGCCACAGTGTGGAAGGAACAGAGACATTCAACTTCATACAACTGCGCTGTGATGATGACGTAGACGCACTGAGTGCGTGAGCACTAGCGGCCTGTGTGCCGCCTGTCACGTACGGAGTGAAACCGATTTAAAGTGGCTCGGCTGGTGCTTTAACTCAGGGCTGTCGCTCGCGACGCGTCACGTTATATTATATTATTTTTCATCCCATCTATTCGAAAAGTGATGGTTGGCTTCTCTATAAGTGCGCGCAAAGTAGGTCTTTTCCGCCCTAGGGTGGGAAAGTGATTTTTTAATTTTTGGCTTATGTTCTTTTATAGTTCCCTGTCTAAGGAGGTTCAAAGAAATTCCTTGACATTTCATAATATTACATGACATTTCGTGACATTTCATGAAATTTCGTGACATATCATAACATTTCGTGACATATCATAACAATTTGTTACATTTCATGACATTTCGTGGCATTTTGTGACATTTCATGACATTTTATAAAATTTCGTGACATTTAATGACATTTAGTTACTTTTCATGACATTTCCTAACATTTTGTGATATTCCATGACATTTTGTGACATGTCATAACATTGAATTATATTTCATGACATTTCATGACATGTATGGCATTTTATGAAATATCATGACATTTCATGACATTTATGTCTTTATGACATAAATGTCATGAAATGTCATCTCGTGACATCTCATGATCATGATCGACATACATCGTTGTCGGCAATGATGAAGCTTAAAAAACAAAAAAGCAGGATGTTATGAAGATGAAGATTTTTCTTGTTTTTTTTTGTACCAACCCTACAAGAATAGGTAAACATTTTGTCCGTTCCTTAGAAGGTTTGTCTCTGTTCCTTCTTTACTCATGTGGCCACAGCCACAGCTGACCGCTCTATCAGTGTCATAACATCATCTACGTATGTGTGTACACGCCTGCGCAGTTTACATGGCGTTTTTCTGATATTACACGCGGATAATTCTGAAAATCACAAATTTGTTTTATCAAATATCCGGGTATTAATTCACGGGCGAACTTTAATAATATTATTAAGTGATTAAGGGTACCCGTTACAATTGACTATGCAAATATGGCGAGAATGCAAAACCACACCTTGTATATATGGTCTATATATATGTGTATATATATAGACTAGAAGTCCCCCGCGGCTACGCCCGCGTTAAAAACTCCTTTTATTTACTTAAAACTTTTCTTTTGTAAAAACGATTCTATCATTACCGTCAGACATCAAATAAAAATTAGCCAAATTGGTTCACCTGTTTTCATATTATCGCGTGACTAAGACAAATCAGGATTCATATTTTTAAAACCCGAAAAACCCAATAAAGCGCAATCCGAAACTATATTGATTTTCAGACTTTTTTACCCCAGTTCACTCTTTTAGGGTGGCATTTTGAAAAAGTCTGAAACTCGTATTTACTTATTTATTTACAGAAGTACTTGTGTGAAATGTCGAATAAAATGACTATCCAAAATTTGAACCCCCGCTTCATCCCTTGAAGAGTGAATTTTGAAAAATCCTTTCTCAGCGGATACCTACGTCAAAATTTCTATCTGGATGCAAAATATCAGCGCAATCCGAAACAATATTGGTTTCAGACATTGTTACTCCACTTCACCCTTTTAGGAATAGAATTTCAAAAAGCCTGAAACACGTATTTACTCATTTATTTACTAAACTACTTGTGTAAAGTTTCGAATATAAGAGACAATCAATTCTTGTTTCTCCATACAAACTTTGAACCCTCGTTTCATCCTATTCAGGGATGAATTTTGGAAAACCTTTCTCAGAGGGAACTAACGTCGTAATTAATAACTATCAGCATGCCAAATTTCAGCGCAATCCGAAACAATATTGATTTTTACACTTTATTACCCCATTTCACCCTCTTAAGGGTGGAATTTCAAAAAAACCTGAAACACGTATTTACTTATTTTTTTACTGAAGCACTTGTGTGGAGTTTCGGATAGAAAAGACTATCTAATCTTGTTTCTCCATACAAACTTTGAACCCCCGTTTAAAAAAAAAAAACTAATATTCTCAAGTCGTCACGCCATGTCCATGATTTATTTATTTATTTTAATTCGAGTCCAAGCCACAGGCCACAGTCAGGCCAGTTTTACCAGTATAGTTCTGACATAATATAACGCCATATACAAGTTTATCTGGCAGATAAGTTCCCAATAAATCAGGTACTCGATAAGGAATCGGTGAAACTGGCTCACAGTCTAGTCTATATAAACAAAATTAAAAAAAATAAAATAATATGGAGCGGCAAACAGGCTAGCGGCCCACCTGATGGTATGTGGTCACTGCCACCTATTGACATCTGCAAAACCAGAGGTACTGCCGGTGTGTTGCCTACCCTTATTAGAGAGCACTCTCATTACTCTTCGTTTGAAGCTACCAGATTAAATTAAATTAAATTAACAAATTAAATGTTATTTTTATTTTTTAAAACATACTAACATACAATCACGCTTTTTTCCCGTTGGGGTAGGCAGAAGCTACTTCTTTCCACATGATTTGATCCTAACATACCCCTTTCGCTTCTTCCACTTTCATGAGCCTTTTCATACAAACCAGCCGGTTATAGGTACTTTTGACTTGGCCTTTCCTTAAAACGTCACTGATCTGGTCGTGATACGTTCGCCTAGGTCGGCCTCTACCAGCTGGCCCATTCACACTCGTCTCATAAATCTGTTTCGTCAATCTTCCTTCATCCATCCTCTCTAGATTTCTAAACCATCTAAGCATCTCTTTCACTATCTTTGTACATCTTCTACCATACCACAACATTCCCTTATCACGCTGTTCTCCAACTTATCCATCAGAGTCACTCCAATCACACTTCTCATTTCTGCAGCATTAGTTTTACTTTCATGCTTCTTCTGCCATACATGAGTGTGGGAACCAACACTCACCTATGTACAGCCAGTCGTGCTTTTTTAGACACATTTAATTAAATCATAATGGAATATGCAGATAAAGGCACAGGCGCTAGCGCGGACGAGTTACGAGTGGTGGGGCTGCGACTGAGCGGCGGGGAGTGGGGCGCGGGGGGACTCCGAGCGGCCGCCGCGCGCGCACCGCCGCACGCCGCCGCGCCTGCACTGCTACTGCGGCTACATACTGCTGTTAGTATAGCTGCACGTGTTTATAATATTTAATTGCGATACGTGTGACTTAAGTAGTCGATTATTGCACGGCGTGAAGTTAGCACCCGAGCGCAGCGAGTGTGCTACGCCGCTATTATTTTATAGATAGCAGTGAGACATTAACCCGCACTTTACGCTTTTCCGTCAAATAGTCGATTATTGCACGGCGCGAAGTTAGCACCCGTGCGTAGCGAGGGTGCTAAACGTCATGCAATGATCGACTATTTAAGTCTTGGAAAAGCGTGCGTAACGTGCGGGTTTAGGTCACATTGTGCTATAAACATAATTACTGTATGTTCCAACTCCGGTCCTTGACACCCTGTCAGTTCCCTTCTTACTAGAGATGTTATGAAGTTCCTGCTTCGGTTCCGATAGACCGAAATTTTCGGTTGATTTCACACCTCCGGTTTCGGCTTTTGGCTCCGGTTTTGATTTAAAGCGTAAGGTTATACCGAATAATTATAGCATTGTTTCATTCATTTATCTGACCCGGCCTTAACATAGGTTCTCATTTGTCCCCAACACTCCATGGTTCACCTCCGATTCCGGTTCCTTTAAAATTAATTTCAAATCTCCGGTTTCGATAAAACCACCTCCGTCACATCTCTACTTCCTACGACTAGCGTGCTACCGTTCAAGGCCACATCATTACTTACCAACAGGTGAGATAGAGGTCAAACGCTAGCCTATAGTCGGCTGCTATAGCCGCTGTTACTGCTACTATAACTTTCGTAAATACCCAAATTCCAACTTGGAACAGATATTTAAATATCTTAAAGTTGGCAACCGTCTTACCGCACCCCTACCGCACATCAGATTATGAACATTTGAATACATCTCAAGGGCTGTGTGATGCCGGAACACCGTAAGTTTATGGCGGCAGATTTTCTCCTTGATGGTGGTAAGCTACTTTTTTTTAGATTTACTACTGCTACTGTTTGATATCAAATCGGAACATCGATATAACATGCTCCTGCCACTTGTGGATGATTTATAGGTCAGATAGGTTCTTGACTCTATCAGGAAACGTTGAAACTGGCCCTAAGACAGTTGTATGGTTATAGGAGAGTGTGGCGCAGTCGTCCGGATGGGTGGAGATGCCGGTGTACAGCGACGAGTCTCGAGAGGACTTGTTGTTCTCAGTACGAGTGCAGTTAGCGAACGACTTCTCGAGAGAAAGAGCCTTGCTCAACGCCGTCGCACTATTCGTAGCACCTATCGATTGAATGTATTGTATCTATGAATATAAACAGTGCCGGATTAACCACGTAGCAAGAGTAGCAATTGCTGTGGGTCCCGCGCGAAAGGGGGCCCGCATATTTAAACCCGGACTATTAATTACCCACAAAATTGTAACCTATACCTAAATGACAAAGAAACGTATTAAGTATTGAATATGTTTTTTACCACTTTATTCTTAAGAACCCATAGTAGATCAAGGGCTCTTTGAAAGAATTTGCTACGGGCCCCGAGCTTGCTTAATCCGGCACTGAATATAAGTATGTGCCTATATACTAGCAGTACCTACCTCACTATCTAACCCACAACTTCGCCCGCGTTAAAAAGTACATCTGAAAGTATTCTATTTCTATGTGTTAGTTCAGATTATAAACAATCTGAAGCTAAAGTTCAGCCATTTTTGCGTGAAAGATTGACTAATAGACAAACAAACATTCACATTTTTATTTATAATATGAGTAGGTACAAGTGTGCGTTCGCCCAGCAAAAAGTATCGGCTTTTCAAGAATTGAATGATGCAGATAATTAGTGCCTTATATCGTGTAAATGTGCCCGAAATTTTAAATTTGTGCCTGCAACGGCTTCGGAGTTATTTAAGAAAAACGGATTCTGCTGCATGAACGTTCGCCCAGCAAAACTTTGTTTTAAAGATGGGTCTAGCTCTATATTAAATATGCAAAAAGGTCATAACTGCGTTCAGCCGTTTCCGATATATAGCAATCGCCCAAACGTTCGCCCAGCAAAAAACTAAATATCTCTGGAATCTTAAGAGGCACAAATTTGGCTTTCACGGCACATTTGTAAATGTGCCGTGAAAGCCAAATTTGTGCTCGTAATGAAGCTACCTTTTTGCATATTTAATATACAGCTAGACCCCTCTTTAAAAAAAGTTTTGCTGGGCGAACGTTCGTGCAGCAGAATCCGTTCTCTTAAATCCGTACGTTTTCTTAAATAACTCCGAAGCCGTTGCAGGCACAAATTTAAAATTTCGGGCACATTTACACGATATAAGGCACTAATTATCTGCATCATTCAATTCTTGTAAAGCCGATACTTTTTGCTTGGCGAACGCACACTAGGTACACCGTACTTCTAATCTAAAATATTATGCGCTAATTTAGCTACGACAGTTAGAAAAATGTAAACGACGCATTCTAAACTGTAGGAATGTATAAATAATTCGTTATTTCTTGGTTGTTTATGTATATGTATACACAATAGTTGGTATTAAGTATGTAATAGGTACACAAGTTATACCATATTTACTTATACATACTGTTATTATTATATGGATGGTTTAAGTGCAGTATTCTGGGTCAATTTCACCAGTCCTTGATGATGTTTCAGTTAACTGACACATGACGCCATATAAAAGCTGTCAAAAATCTGTCAGATATCTTAATAGCGCTATCAGAAACCGGTGAAACTAGCCCTCTATCTCTTAAGACATTAGCTAATATGCTTTTATATAGCTCTTATATAGTACGAAAGTATGACTATTGCAATGTTTGCTCATTGAGATTGTACCATGGTACGTGCTCAGTGCACTCCTTTTAACACCTTTTTAGCACAATACGACAGACTATTTTTCTTCACTTTGTAGGCACTCTAATTAATGTACCTAATTGTCAAACCATATTTCTAGTCACTAATAATAATTATTTCACGATTAAATATAGCTATTTCATAAAATCAGTTTTATTTACTTACCCTGTGTTTGTTAGCGTTAGAATGGTTGGTCGCCTGGACCATGTGGCCCTGAATGCATATTCAAGAAATGCTTCTTGTTTCCTACTTTTCATAATTGCTAGGTTATGATACATCACCAACAGTTGGTTATATCAAAGTAGATTCCATATAACACCACCAGTAGCAGTAATGCAATTTCTGTGTAAAGTGGAAGGAAACAATTAAGCGGGTGACCACTGGTTGAAGGCTCGGGTTTGTTTGCAGGGGTAGGTATACTCCATGTATAGAACAAGAATCAGTAAAAAAATATTTAAAAAAAATCATTTTAATGATAGAGCTGTGGCGGTACACGTCACTGACCGCCACAGTGTGGAAGGAACAGAGACATTCAACTTCATACAACTGCGCTGTGATGATGACGTAGACGCACTGAGTGCGTGAGCACTAGCGGCCTGTGTGCCGCCTGTCACGTACGGAGTGAAACCGATTTAAAGTGGCTCGGCTGGTGCTTTAACTCAGGGCTGTCGCTCGCGACGCGTCACGTTATATTATATTATTTTTCATCCCATCTATTCGAAAAGTGATGGTTGGCTTCTCTATAAGTGCGCGCAAAGTAGGTCTTTTCCGCCCTAGGGTGGGAAAGTGATTTTTTAATTTTTGGCTTATGTTCTTTTATAGTTCCCTGTCTAAGGAGGTTCAAAGAAATTCCTTGACATTTCATAATATTACATGACATTTCGTGACATTTCATGAAATTTCGTGACATATCATAACATTTCGTGACATATCATAACAATTTGTTACATTTCATGACATTTCGTGGCATTTTGTGACATTTCATGACATTTTATAAAATTTCGTGACATTTAATGACATTTAGTTACTTTTCATGACATTTCCTAACATTTTGTGATATTCCATGACATTTTGTGACATGTCATAACATTGAATTATATTTCATGACATTTCATGACATGTATGGCATTTTATGAAATATCATGACATTTCATGACATTTATGTCTTTATGACATAAATGTCATGAAATGTCATCTCGTGACATCTCATGATCATGATCGACATACATCGTTGTCGGCAATGATGAAGCTTAAAAAACAAAAAAGCAGGATGTTATGAAGATGAAGATTTTTCTTGTTTTTTTTTGTACCAACCCTACAAGAATAGGTAAACATTTTGTCCGTTCCTTAGAAGGTTTGTCTCTGTTCCTTCTTTACTCATGTGGCCACAGCCACAGCTGACCGCTCTATCAGTGTCATAACATCATCTACGTATGTGTGTACACGCCTGCGCAGTTTACATGGCGTTTTTCTGATATTACACGCGGATAATTCTGAAAATCACAAATTTGTTTTATCAAATATCCGGGTATTAATTCACGGGCGAACTTTAATAATATTATTAAGTGATTAAGGGTACCCGTTACAATTGACTATGCAAATATGGCGAGAATGCAAAACCACACCTTGTATATATGGTCTATATATATGTGTATATATATAGACTAGAAGTCCCCCGCGGCTACGCCCGCGTTAAAAACTCCTTTTATTTACTTAAAACTTTTCTTTTGTAAAAACGATTCTATCATTACCGTCAGACATCAAATAAAAATTAGCCAAATTGGTTCACCTGTTTTCATATTATCGCGTGACTAAGACAAATCAGGATTCATATTTTTAAAACCCGAAAAACCCAATAAAGCGCAATCCGAAACTATATTGATTTTCAGACTTTTTTACCCCAGTTCACTCTTTTAGGGTGGCATTTTGAAAAAGTCTGAAACTCGTATTTACTTATTTATTTACAGAAGTACTTGTGTGAAATGTCGAATAAAATGACTATCCAAAATTTGAACCCCCGCTTCATCCCTTGAAGAGTGAATTTTGAAAAATCCTTTCTCAGCGGATACCTACGTCAAAATTTCTATCTGGATGCAAAATATCAGCGCAATCCGAAACAATATTGGTTTCAGACATTGTTACTCCACTTCACCCTTTTAGGAATAGAATTTCAAAAAGCCTGAAACACGTATTTACTCATTTATTTACTAAACTACTTGTGTAAAGTTTCGAATATAAGAGACAATCAATTCTTGTTTCTCCATACAAACTTTGAACCCTCGTTTCATCCTATTCAGGGATGAATTTTGGAAAACCTTTCTCAGAGGGAACTAACGTCGTAATTAATAACTATCTGCATGCCAAATTTCAGCGCAATCCGAAACAATATTGATTTTTACACTTTATTACCCCATTTCACCCTCTTAAGGGTGGAATTTCAAAAAAACCTGAAACACGTATTTACTTATTTTTTTACTGAAGCACTTGTGTGGAGTTTCGGATAGAAAAGACTATCTAATCTTGTTTCTCCATACAAACTTTGAACCCCCGTTTCATCCCCTGCGAGGGTTAATTTGGAAAATCCTTTCTCAGAGGGAACTAACGTCTTAATAACTATCTGCGTGCCAAATTTCAGCGCAATCCGAAATAATATAGATTTTTACACTTTATTACCCCATTTCACCCTCTCAGGTGTGGAATTTCAAAAAAACCTGAAACACGTGTTTACCTAATTTTTTACTGAAGCACTTGTGTGAAGCTTCAGATAGAGAAGACTATCTAATCTTGTTTCTCCATACAAACTGTGAACCCTCGTTTCATCCCCTTCGAGGGTTAATTTTGGAAAATCCTTTCTCAGAGGGAACTAACGTCGTAATAACTATCTGCATGCCAAATTTCAGCGCAATCCGAAACAATATTGATTTTCACACTTTATTACCCAATTTCACCCTCTTAGGGGTGGAATTAAAAAAAAACCTGAAACACGTGTTTACTTATTTTTTTACGGAAGCACTTGTGTGGAGTTTCAGATAGAAAAGACTATCTAATCTTGTTTCTCCATACAAACTTTGAACCCCCGTTTCATCCCCTTCGAGGGTTAATTTTGGAAAATCCTTTCTCAGTGGGAACTAACGTCATAATAACTATTTGCATGCCAAATTTCAGCGCAATCCGAAACAATATTGATTTTACACTTTATTACCCCATTTCACCCTCTTAGGGGTGGAATTCCAAAAAAACCTGAAACACGTCTTTACTTATTTTTTTACTGAAGCACTTATGTGAAGTTTCGGATAGAAAAGACGATCTAATCTTGTTTCTCCATACAAACTTTGAACCCCCATTTCATCCCCTTAAGGGGTGAATTTTGGAAAATCCTTTCTTAGTACACCCTTACGTACTAAGACAAATATACCCTCCAAATTTCAAGTCTCTACGACCAGCGGTTTAGGCTGTGCGTTGTCTGTCAGTGAGTCAGTGAGTCAGTCAGTATGTCAGGACAAAGATTCTTATAGTATTAGATTTCAATAAATCGAGTTAGTAGCATAATATTATACCAGTTTCAGTATCTATATATATATCTATATATATATATATATAATGCAATTTCTGTGTAAAGTGGAAGGAAACAATTAAGCGGGTGACCACTGGTTGAAGGCTCGAACCACTCACTGGACAAAGACATGTCGCCAATCATTGCGCCGAGTTCCACCACGATGTTGAAATATGGAAGATTGGGATAGATTCGCTCTGCCAATTGAACTAAAATCAATAGTCTGAGTTTTATAGATAGGTTAACTTATGGCCGGTTTCTGAGTACATTTATTAAGAGTGTATCTATTCAATAACGGTACAATTGAGTATTAAACTCAATAAACCGACCATTACTCACTTTACAGTAAACGCTGATTTGTATGGAATTAAAAAGCGCCATATAGTGTGCATAAGAAATAACCATTGTAATTTCCATACAAATCTGCTTTTACTTTAACGTGATAGAGTGAGTAAATAAATTTACAAATCGCACTAGGCACTCTGATCTCAGTGAATTCTTTCAATTTTAGATAAGCACGATTCCATATTAGACCACATCTTAACATCAGCCTCCCCTAGACAAAATCCAATTTCTGTTTCCATTCACGCTAACGCAAGATAAAAATGTATGGGAATGACATCTATTTTTCCGCAACAAAGTTGTAAGTCCCATGCATTTTGAACTTGCGTTAGCGTGAATGTAAACAAATTAGATTTTGTCTAGGGGGGCAGGTGAGATAGCGTTCAAGTGCTAGTGTGTCAGACAAATCTTATATTTTCGTATTTGGATGTTAAAATTTATTTATATAAGAATTTAGAATATGGTAAAGTGGCTGGCTGACTGGCTTTTCAAGTTAATTTACTACTACATATAATACCATAACTAAAGCTATGCCCTGGGGTCGGCTCACTGCGACGCGCACTTATTAAGAGAGTATTACAAACAAAATAGAACTTTATTTACTTTAAAAAAATATTAATTGAGATAGTTCGGCGCCGCGCTGCACCGCGCGATTTCTAGCTGCGCGGCGTGGCGTCGCGCTGCGGGAATAGATAAACAATTGAACCGCGTGAACAATTGAACTTTACTAACTACACAATAAGATACAAATTGTATTGAGATAATTTGGTGGCGTCGCGCGTTTTGCTGCGCCGTGCGGCTTTGTGGCTGTGCCGCGTGACTCCAAATGCATCGTCGCGTCGCGTCGCGTCTCGTCGCGGTGTGAACTGACCCTTAGGGTCCCCGCACACGGGCCACGGGCCACAACCACAAAACGCCGCCACCGGCATATAGTTTTCATACATTTATCATGTATCGTGTGGCGGCCACCGGCGTCAACCGTGTGCGGCGAGTCCATATAAAATGTATGAAAACTATAGGAAATATGCCGGTGGCGGCTTGTGGCCGGTGGCCCGTGTGCGCCGAGGGTTAGTGTTCAGACAGTGACATTTACTTTTATTAAAAAAAATCATTAAGTTCCTCAAAGAGATAAAGATAAGGGCCTCAATAAAAGACAAGTTTCCACAGGCTTATCCTGATAAAAAGAATATCTGAGCTGGAACTAATAATAAAAACTGCTTATTTACATCAAATCATACTTTATTGAATTATATTTTCGCAAAATCTAGTTTTAATTCATCATTTGATAATGGAATAGTCAATAAACGGACATAATTAAAATTGTTTGTGCCACCGACTTCTTATAATCTATTCTGACTTTAATACAATATCCGTTAACTGCTAAACCGGCAGCCTTATGCTTGAATTTGATAGGGATTGAAATGAACGAAATGACAGAGATGGAGCTATACGGCCTGCATAGCTGCGTCCCCGTTATTTGGTTTTCATTTTGTTCATTCAATAATCAACTGTCAAATTCAAGCAAAAGCCCCCGGCAATCAAATGACGAATTATCTGCATTGTTATAATAAATCCATTTAGGTAATACATTATTCCTAATATAATCAATTATAAACATTTATAAATAGACATTTATGTATATGGTTTTCCAATATGCGAATATTTTTTTGTCTTTTTAACTATTTGGCACAATATTTAGTGGTTCAACCACTATACCATAATATAACTTATATTAATCATGTGATAATATATAATTCATAGATTCTATTAGAATGCTTGATTATGCAATGCTGCAGGCAATCAAGGATCCTGTAAATATTCATTCTATTACATATTCTACAAAATATATATTTATATATGTTGTACTATATAAGATTTTCATAAACCTCTTTATGTATATACTTCACAGATACGATATTTGTATCCTCATAGGACACGTGAAAAAAAAATGTACAACAAATACAATTTTTCATAAAGCTAAATTTATTTTTTTGCAAAAATTAAGTAGCTTTTAACTAAAATACGTAATATAGCATTGTTAAACCTTTTTTAATGCAATTGTGTGCAAAAAATATGTAGGTTTTAAGTAGAATTCGTAACACAGCATTATTAAATATATTTTATTTTATTCCATGAAAGAAAAATATAAGATATCACAAAATGTAGATAAACTACCTGTGCGTAATGTACCACAGTAAACTAATCAATATTAGAAGATTAAACTATGTAGGAACAAAATTTCATGCTTACATTCTACATCGTTTATTTGTAGCTTACAGTACATTAATGTTTAGAATAAATTGCTCTGCACAAAAATAATATAAATTGTTACACTAACGTCTTATCAGTGACTGAGGTAATTTTATTTTTCACTATGTTTGATGTGAGATGTAACAGCAAAACAAATAATTATTTAGTACTAACAGTAACATCAAGAATACAATAACAACATTCTAAGCTTCTTTTTCTCACAAAATTTTATATATTTTTAGACAATAATATGATAGACAGAACGTTGGAAGGCTTTTGAAAGACACATCTAGTATGCTAAGATATGATAACATTAATGTGTGCGTTAAATATTACTAATACATTAATATCGCAATATTTGTGTGTTCCTACAACTCTGTTATTCTACATAAGAGCTTTTTCTGACCTATTGATAATTTATTCCAATACAATATTATGTACATAGATTAGGAAAGTGGGTTTCAATTATCTTCGAAACTTTATATGTACACTACATACATAGATGCTATAAATAAAGGTATCCAAGAATAATAAAGTAGTATAATTCTTACAATTAACTATATAGCAAGTTAAAACATTTCTAAATTTGGACACAGGACGTGGGCAATATTTTTAGGAAATGTTTATACATATCTAAGTTTTATACAGCAGTTGGTAGAAAATAAATTATTTATAGCATTAAACCACAATCAATTGTAATAATAATTATAAAAATATAGGCAACAATGCATTCTAAGATTAAATTAATCGAACATACTAAACTTATTCATCATAATGCAAATGTTGTATCACAATATTATTATTTGTGCATATACGAGTATGTATGTATAACGATAGAAAGTTAGAAAATGACCTTAGTGACTGCGTGTGGCATAACACAATAATTTGTGCAGTTAAAACATTTTCCTATGTTTGACCATTATACAATATGTTCATTTTAACAACTAATATAGAACTCATCGTAGCCAAAAATATGTCTTCATAAAAAATATGGACACACATTTGATTAAAGCATTTTTTATAATCAAGTCAAGCACCAAAATTAAATCTTAAATTAAAAAATAACCCTATTTGCCAATATATATATAAACAGATCATAACAAAATAATAAACAAATTATAAAAATATCACATTACAAATTCCTAAACCTACAGAAGACTTTATCAATAAGCAATTAATATTATCATGCACAATTGGCCATTGTGATTAGTAGGTTTGTTAATCCAGATTAGTTAGCATTTTCAATCCTTTCTTTCAGTCGGAAGTAAATTTTAAGGCTGGGGCGTAATATAGTGCACAGCATGATGACAAGTACTAGGGCAAAACCTGAATACCTAAGAGCATCCCCAAAGTCCCACCATTTAGAGAAAAGACCAAGTAGAATAGTGATAACTCCCAAAACATAAGTAACAAGTCCAACGGACGCATGTAATAGTTTAGTGTAAATAGGAGCCAGGTAAGACTTCAGTTTGAGACTGTATAACGCACCAAGGCCACCTAACATGGTTCCTAGCATAAAAATAAATGCAGCTAAGCCGAATTTGGCATGCAAGCTCACAAAATGAGATTTATCATGTATAATCTTATTAGATAGGATTATCAGAAAACCAGTAAGGATGATGATACCGGCCAAGACTTGCAGCACCCAGTGACGAGCACTGCGCAGGCGCATTGGCATCCACTCTGTGGCAAGGTCACCTGGAGTAATAGCATTTACAGCTGTTGTCATTATCAGCAACCACTGAAAAGTTAAAACTGTTTTGTGTTACTAAGTTAGCATGTGTGCTGTGCTTCTGTGGAATCCTCGAAATTTGCAGTCTACAAATGCATTTAAAGCTCAGGTCACTTCCTTCGTCAGCAGTCTCAGAATATTATATAATATGTAAATTATTGATATTGATATAACAGCCTAGCCTAGATAGCATCTTTACAGCTTGAACATTAGATTCAATGAATTATGAGCTGCATCTTCAATTTTATCTATTTCTTTTTTTTAGTTATTCGCCAGAATATAGTACAATAGGTCTTATTATTCTTTTAGCCAGCATTTTCTACCATTACCGGTGTACAAATACTTAATTATTATTAAGTATTAAATTTCTATTGTAAAATTAACAATTGTTATATGACGTAAGTAAGTATGTATAAGTCCGTAAAGTAAGTATGCATAAGTCCGTAAATTTATAAAACTATAAATAATAATATAAAATGTAGAAAAAAATATTATAGTAAATACATTCTTTTCTATTTGGTGCGCAAGTCCAACTTGCACTTAGCCGGTTTTTTATTTTCACACCTGGACTGTCATGTGATGCTGAATAGCCTCCCACCCACTTAGACAGTTGATTATTGAATTAACTAAATGACAGGGATGCAGTTATGTAGGCTGCACACCTCCATCTCTGTCATTTCGTTCATTTCAATCCCTATCAAATTCAATCATAAGGCAGCCGATTAAAATAAGATGTTTATGGTTAGGGAATAACTTAAACTAAGGATATGGT
This sequence comes from Cabera pusaria, assembly GCA_954871355.1. Lineage (NCBI taxonomy): Eukaryota > Metazoa > Arthropoda > Insecta > Lepidoptera > Geometridae > Cabera > Cabera pusaria. The sequence continues at coordinate 18,038,177 of OX940888.1, forward strand.
CTACAAAGGCCCAAGAGGTATAAGCTAAGTAAATCTGGCGCCGGAAGATATTTAAATTGATATTTATATATGTAGGTAAAAATGTAAAAAACAATATTTTTTTTTCATTTTTTCTTTATAAAAATTATAATTGAGCTAGAGATCTCAAACTTTCAGAAAATTACTATTTTATTAGTATACCTTTACATGTCGTATAAATATCTTCCGGGGGTAGGATAGTAAAAGGGTATAACCCTATAATATCAAAACTTCATCAATGTGCATACAAGTAAAACTGCAGACAGGTAGCCAATATGTTGTAGTTATTGCGTACTTACCCCAACAGTCATAAGGCTTGGGTGAAACGAGAACAAACTGACACCGTCGTTGAAACAGCAGTACATGATTATTGCAAGGAATATTATTGCACATATGTTGCTGAATACATTTATATAGCTAGGCTTAGATGAGGTAGTAGAGTTTTGGGCGACTAATCGAGATGATTCCGAGTTATTCTCCATTTCACCCATATTAGGGGATAAACTTTCCATGAAGTGCAAGATTTTACCAGCCGTGGCTTAGATTTGTGATATCTACGATCTACTTACGTAGATTTGACAAGTTACAAAATAACACATTAATCTTTGATTATAAACGATTCTTTTCAATGAGTATATACACTTTTATTAATGGAAATAGGGACGTGGGATTCAAAATATCAGTAATAAAATCGGACAATTTGTTTCTTTTCGAAATTCCGAAACAAATCAATAACATCAGCATCACCATAGAATAACTATACTCCTACCGAAGAAGAACGTTATGTTCGTACAGCTAGCGATGAAACAATCATCACTATAGACCACAGAATACTATAAAAGAGAATATACAGTCTGGCAAGTATAACTTGGCGTGCCTGTGCGCCACTGTGCTTTTACTTTGTACTTTGATAACAGTTTCTCTTAAACCACTTTTAAGTACTTTTGGCATTATTGAACTATTTTAATGTAGCAGATTTATCAACAATAATGTCGCTGTAATCTCTCATACGTCAAACTCACAGTTTCAATTAAAAGAATTAGTTCCAAAAACCACCACCGCCAAGTTATACTTGTGGTTTTGTAAATACTACAATACTATTTACTCGGGGAGCTCTAGACCACAGAATACTTTACTATTTACTAGACCAGTGCCCAGGTTCCCAACCTAACACTTTGGTTTGGTTTGGTTCTCCCATCCTAATCATCCAGTGGTCCACGGACGTGTTGGTAGATTGGGGGACATAGACAATACAGTATAACACCGGCCAGTGCAGGTGGTCTACATGGGACCACAAGAACTAAAATATAAAATGGTCCGAAAAAGATTTCAAACTAATGAATAAATCTATACTTCTATACTAATATTACAAAGAGAGAACATGTGTATTTTTGTATTTTTGCATTTTTGTATGTTTGTAATGATTTGGCTCAAAAACTACTGGACCGATTTAAAAATTTCTTTCACTAATATATAGAATGGACTTTCGAAATGAAAATAGGCTATATATCATCCCGTTTAAATCAAAGGTACATTCGTGGAGACCTAATATGCAACCTAAGTCGACAAAATAGGGTCGAAAAAACACGTTTCTTACGAACGCTGCTCAATTGAAAACAGATGAAAGAATAATATTTTCTATGGAAAAGTTGTACAACTTAATAAGACCTACAAAAAAGTCCGCGACAGCATCTGTCTATCTCTTAAGGTTGACTCACAGTAACCATTTTAATCTTTAATTTTTTGTTAAAAATATTACATAACTTCCAGGGCTATTTTTAATTATATAGTATTAATCCTTATCCAAATAATTACGTTAATTAGCTTGGCCACATATTATAAATTAAAATTGTACTTTACAGTATATAATTCAAATGAAAACTCTAGAAGATATCACGGATTTCACATATACGCATCGCAAAATTAATAATATATTTGCAGTGAAACCACAGAATAGGTCATAGTTACTACGAAAATATTATTATAAGCTTAGCTTAGCTTAGCTTCGGTGGGGATCTACAGTTTTCTGTAGACAGAAAACTATAATACAGAAAACTGTAGATCCCCACCGATCACATTCAATTTGAAGTCAATATAGTATAATCATATGATCTATTGTATAAAATAATAATGATCTATATATATATCATATAATATTTTAAACCACTCCGACTGATCTATATATAATCTTTTCATTAAAAGCATTCCAATGACTCTAAACACGACATTTAAAATCTGAGCTGTAAGTTAGTCAGGATTTGAGTATTCTGTAGAGTCCATGAGATCTCCCAGCATCAGGTCAATGCTTCCATGTTCTTACAATATCGTTGAAGACGAAGATTTTCGAATTGATCAGACCTATGAAAGTTGATTCAAGCTTATAGTATTATAACAATTGAACGAATTTTCATGAATCAAAGCTAAGAACACTCTCGATGCAGACATCTATAAAAAAACTATCTATAATAAAATCAAAATCGGTACATCCGGTTGGGTGCTAAGATGCTACAGACAGACACACAGATACACACGTTAAACGTATAATACCCCTACTTTTTGCGTCGGGTAACGCCGTAAGGTTACGGCGGCAGATGTTCTCCTTGGTGGTAAGCTACTTTTCAACCGACTTCCAAAAAGAAGGAAGTTCTTAATTCGTCTGTATGTTTATTTATTTTTCCTTTTTTTGTGTGTGTATGTTACGCGATTACCCCGTCAATTGTGAACTGATTCGAATGATTATTTTTGTAATCGGTAGGGTATGTTTCCAAAGTGGTCCCATTGTAATTTCATTGAGATGTGATAAGTATCTTCAGAGATATGACGATAAACGTCTCAAACTTGCTACTGAAATTGACTCGCGGGGCATTGAAGTCAGTTGTTTTAGTTTTTAAACTATCTTAATTATTGGTAGATTTAATGATCCCACGAAAACCCGTGATTTATGAATGCACGTAAAACTTTCATTAGTAGGTATATAGCTAGGATTAGAACCAACGACCCTCCGGTCAGAATCAGGGTAACTATCCTTTACGCCAAAGGGCCGTCCAATATCACTACGTGAGTATTATAAAACAATGTCCATCTCTGCGTCTGACTGTCTGTCTGTCATTTCGCAATAATCTCAATAGCTTCTGAACAGATTATCATGCGGTTTTCACCAATAGCCAGAGTGTTTATGAGGAAGGTTTAAGTGCATAATTCGTTAAGGTTTTGTGTAAATTGGTTGAAATATGACGATGATTGTTAAATATGTTAATATTTTATATTCGATGCAACAAACTGATGCAAATTTTGTAGGCATATATGTTTTACCCGTGCGAAGCCGGGGCGGGCTGCTAGTAATTAATATGACACGATCCGGTCAGTTCAGTCAGTCAACCGTACGTTTGTTCTTTTCGTCTTGCTCAGCTTTTGAAGAAGTGATTACATTACATTACATTTACAATAGGCAATAACTTGTAATGTACCTAACCACTTAAGGCTGCCATCATCATGGTAAATGCAGGCAAGCGTCTTGCTTTTCCCGTTACCCGTTACGTTAATATAATTATAAAAAATATAGTAAAAAAAATATTTTTCTCAGCCTGTTCTATTCCAATACACTTTGCAGGGCTAAGTTGTACATTACCTGACAGAGTTTGGGGCCAGGATTTTTTTCACAGAAAGGTCTTATTGCACGAAGGTTTCGTGTGAAGTTTTAACTTGCGGAAACTAATACTTTTCGAGAAATAAATATTTCAAAATCTAAATATTCGCCTGACATTTTTACAATTTGATAGTTTATATCACAACCACAGATTACTATATATGTATTGTGTATATCTAATCAAAACAACGCAAATTCAACGTTCCGTCATAGAAAAGATAATAATACTACGTATAGAATGGACACTCTGTTCCCCCCACCAATTCCGGGCTTCCTCACCCCGCCACCGATTTTGATTTGTCGAGGCGTCAGTCTGAGCAAGGACGCTACACGCGTACGGATACAGAACAATAGGTACTACTCTCGAGGAGAAGAACATCAACTTCATACATTTATGTTAAGACCAGTAGACACCGGAGGTTCAAATTTACGTAGGTTCTTATTATGTAGGTATATTATAAATACTTATATACCTACCTATATATTCGTATTTTAGAATTCATTTTCATAGTTATGTCGTTTATTGCTGGTACGTTCGAACCAGGTACTGAATTGAACAACGAACAAGTCAATTTGGCCCGACCGATGGGATCGCAGTTGCACACTCGCACACTTCATGTTTGTTTATTAACCGAGACGAGGGTAACCTTAGTGATTATTGTAATCGTAAATCGTAATTACCTATTATGTAAAATGTGTACATGGAATAATACTTTCGTGTAGTGTAATCTAATATTGTATAATGTAGTTAAATGTGAGTAAGATAATGACCTACTCGGTTGTGTGTTGGATATTTCTACGTACCTACCTACCTACTTCGCAATTGAGTTGAAGTGTTGTGATTTAATGTTTCTGTAGACGGTGGTTTACGAAATAGCGACTAATATTTTTAGTGTTAAAAGCTTTTTGGGTAAGTGTACAAAAAATATTCATACGGTCAGTACGTAGTACGTATGTACGAAGTAACTATTATATAATCTGTGATACGGTGATTACGGGCGACAACCTTAGACATCACGCACACAAATGCACGTATAGAAAAACGACATGTGTGTAGTGTCTGTGTCGGTCGGTAAAACGCTAGTTTGTATGGAGATTTAGTCGAGTGTCAGGGGTGTGGTTCCGTTACACACCCCTGGAAAAAATCGCGTAATCAATATTAAAATAATTTTAAATGTTCATACAAACTAACGCCATCTGGCAAGCTTTTTGCAAAACATGAAACGCAAAGCGACACCATTTGGTCTTGACACTGTCGCAACTGTCTGATTTTAGCTGAGTATTAAATATAAATATATTTTTGTAAATTTGCGTAAACAACTTGCAAATCAATAAATTTTCATATACAATTTTCGGGGGGGAGTTTCGCCCTCCCCCCACCCCGCCTCGATATCGAAATCGATATCAGGTACAAGTACATTCCTACCCATTGCAGTCAGCAGTGCAAAGGCTTAAAAATACTAAATTTTCTACAAAAATTAGACTAAAGGCCAGTTTCACCGGTTCCTGATAGCGCTAATATGAATAAATCTGATAGCTTTTATGGCATCATGTGTCAGATAACTCTCTTACGTATTATCAGGAACTGGTGAAACTGGGCCTTATACAGTTAATTTTTTACTTTGGGGTCAGGGTCACCTGTTACTAATAATAAATATAAACTGCGGCGCCCCTGGTCACCATTGACGTATATGTATTTCCTAGTTTTCCTAACTTTCGTTCGTAACGTTAAAGTTTCCTAAAAAACTAAGAAGCATGGAGATGCTTGTCACAAGAAGGACCACTGCTCTGGATAGACAATGACACTGACAGACATGTCAGATAAGATGTCTAGCTAGAGAGGTCAGTGGTGGGTCAGTGAAGCTAAAAAAAGTTATAAGACTATATCAGTTTATCATTTCTTTTTTAACTGTATCTATAATCTATAACGCTGAGTTGCACCATCTTACTTTAACCGTAACTATAACTATTAACCGGTGTTTTTATATGGATTTTGACAGATATTTGACGTTTGTTACAGTTAAAGCACAGAATCATGAATAGTACAAGTACAGAAATTGCACTCCCTGAGAGCAAAAATGCGAGATTACACCTAGTTACAACGCAGGTAACGTTCAAAATGCGCTTCACGCCTCGGGTGCGACCTTGAATTTGCGTCACAGTATCAACTAACAGTAACATTGAACCGCGTGTTGCGCACAGTAAAATGCACCGTAAGTCCGCACAGCGAGAGTCTGAATAACTCGGTCAACTCGCGGCCTCTCCTATAGGGTTGAATGTTATGAGAAAACTTCTTGAAGCCTTTAATAATACTCTAAGGTAGATCAAGTTAATGAGTACATTACTGATAATAAGTGCTACATTCATGTTTAATGTCGAGGTAGGATAAAAGTACTACAGTTATACTAAAATACGAGTAAAGTTTTAGATACAGTAGAGTCACAAACAAGTCATAATAAGCGGACGTCATACAAAGCGTTTTGTGAAATTAAAAACCTTTTTTATGTAAATATGAATGTACTTAAGTAGTTTAATACATAAACATAGTTCAAAACAAAAACGAGCCACGTGCCGAACGTCGTCGGGAACCAACGAACATTACCGAAGGTGTACAGAATCATGTCGGTCATTATAACCGGACATAATTTACATGTTTGTATTAAAAATGGGTCATAATAAGCGACATGTCACTGTGAGGGAAGTGGGAAGTCATTATATCCGACTATTTATAAAGAATTTCATATGAAAACCAAATTTCGTAGTATAGTTACGTCATAATAACCGGTTGGTCAATATAGGCGGAGTCATAATAAACGGATTCTACTGTAATAATAATAAAAAATAGTAAAAAAAAAAAAAATAATAATAGCGAAAAAATAGTACTCACTTGCCTAGAATCGTAGGTTGTTTGACTTGTAACATTATAATAGTCTAGGAGCTGACTCACTTTTTCGACCAAAATAATTATGTATTTTATTCATTGCAGGAAAAGTATATTTTGTAATAGTTGAATATCTAAATAATAATATCGTTTGAAAACTAAAAAGAACCGACTTCAATGCCGCGCTATTCATTTTCAGTACCAATTTTTGAGATGTTTATCTCAATATCTCTGGAGATACTTATCAGACCTCGATAAAATTACTATGGTACCACACTTGGAATATCTCCATTCAAACAAAAAAAGAATAATCAAAATCGTTTCATAAACGACGAAGTTATCCGCGAACAAACATACAAAAAAAAAAATATATATATATATACGGTCGAATTGAGAAACCTCCTCATTTGTTTGAAGTAGGTTAAAAAACAGATAATTCAAATTAAAAAAGAACATTAATTAATTTACTTCCGATTTAAAAATACTTTTTATAATCTTAATAATTATTCTTAGTCACTTTTAAGGATTCATTCTAAGGATTTTGTATTTGGTACAAAATTATCCAACACCCAATTTCAACAATTACTGCTAAATTAATAAAGTTATCTTAACCGCTATAATTTTCCATTAACGTTTATGAAATGCACTATCATACATTTTTTCAGATTTTTCAAGCCAGCAGCTTTTAGAGTTGGGGGGGAGACGTTTTAGCTTTCTAGTACTAACGGTCTCTTAGCAAAACCTTGGACAGACAGACAGACACACAGACACACAGACAGACGGACATGACGAAACTATAAGGGTTCCTTATCAAGACTTCGGAACCCTAAAAAAGAATGTTTAATTGCAAATCGGTTAAGATCTGACAGAGTTCTGAGGACACAAACATAAAAAAAACGTCGAATTGAGAACCTCCTCCGTTTTTGTGAAGTACCTAGACTAAAAACTAAAACACCGACTTCCATACACCGCGAGTCAATTTCAGTAGCAAGTTTGAGACGTTTATCGTCATATCTCTGGAGATACTATTAGATCTCAGTGAATCTCAGTGATCTGCGAGCTATAAGTACTTTAATAACATTAACTCTCAGATTTTAAAAATCTGACCATCATATGACACGACAAAATCATTAAGAAAGAAAAAAAGGAAAATTGAAGTAAACGTTAGTAGGTACCTACCCTATTTATTTATCTTAGAACTAATCTATATACTGATAAAAAATAATAAAATAAAACTCCAAGTAAACATTGGTAATAGGGAATATGCATGTTTTTTTTGAATATTTTTATTTCACTCATTACATCCATATAACATAATACAATACTGCTGGAATTATTCTAATTATTTTTTAAATAAATATTTAAATATACAAATAAATTTGAGCAGTTTAAACGACATCATTTCCCGGGCTCTTTGGTAATGCATTGTGACGTCACGCACTTACGTCAGCCACACGCCGCTTGAAGCAAACTAGCTTTTTTTTTCTTTAACTAAGACTCTGTGCGATTATTGTATTTAGCCAATGGCATGTTTTTATTAAATTATACATTTTCTCTAATCTCGTACTAATTTTTATCTATATTAAATGGTTAGTATTTAGTAATATACATTTTTGCACAATAATACGCGGCAAACACAATATTTGGAAATAAATACAATAAGACCACACCATACATTTATTTTTATGTTCCCGCGCTCAATGTTTCTATCACATGGAGTAGTGCATCATTATGCACTACTCATTACGTCATTACGTCAACTTTCGATTCGACCAATGGTGATCTGTTTTACAAACTTATATTTCCCTCGCTTAAATTGCATTTTTAATTATTATTTTAAGCAAATAAAATGGAAATAAATAAAAAAAATGTTTTACATATAACTCCAGGACAACAAAGAATCGAAAAAAAAATATTTCCAATAAATCTGAGCTTCATGCATATTCCCTATTGTACTTATTTATCTGAGTACAAATCTTGCATCAGCTATACAACTCTCGGACTATACAACTCGTGTGTCTCGAAAATCGTATTGTAAGGTTCGTTAGTCAAAGAAAAGGCTAATTCAAATAAGTAGTTAGTTAGGTAGGTATAACTTTGTTGGTTTCAGCTGTGCACTGATATGTCAGTTAATCAGTCAGTCAGATTTATCTTTTTTTGGTAGGTACCTATAGGACCTACAAAACATACCTACAGTAAATAACGTACGTAGTACTTATATCTTACGTAGTATTTATATTCTCTTTGGTAAATAATAAAATAACCTACCAATTTCAAGTGGGTTACAATTAATATTTTGCAAGATGTAATGTCGATAGAAATTCCCTAAACATCATAACGTGAATTCCCTTGAAACATGAAACTCAGCTGATTTATACCTATCTACCATTTTATGTGTGAAATTATTTGCTTTTTACATAGTTACTCTTTACAGTTACTATATGTTAGTATCGTAAGCAAGGAATATAATATTGAGGTAGGTACCAGTGTACAAGTAAGGCGCGCGGCCGATCGGGAGCGCGCGTGACACTTTACTGACTGAACTTGTACCCTAGTGGGTGCGCGGAGGTACTTGTAGTTTCATTCCGCGCTGTAGCGCGGAGTGCGACAGGCCTGGTTAAAGTAAGATGTTGCAACTCAGCCTAAATCTTTTATATTTTCAATACGACTCATTTTGCATGCGTTTAAAAGAGAGCTTCAAGGAGTAAGTGTAAATATTGTATTAGATTCAATACTTAGGTATTGAATCGCAAAACAGAGAGAGTCACGTCACGGAGTTAGAGTAAGCGAGATGTAAACATAAAACATAACATTCTATGCATTAGAAAGGGAGCGTATCTGCACTGCACAGAGTTATTAGAGATTTCCGTTCACGATGTTTCCGTAGTACTAATTAAACTTATACACAAACATAGTACATTCAACAATACTAGAAATAATAACACATACAAGCTTTACTCACACTAATTGCTTCTGGCGTAACGACACACTACACTCATACTTAATACTCGTACAACGACAATAATACATTCACATCACTATACAACAAACTGACACATACACACTTAAGCAAAAATTACATTACACAAAAGTACCCACTTTTGAATGTAATTTTTTTATTATATCTTGGACTAAGGCGGTACTTACCTATGCAACTTTCATATCTATTTCTATTTTATTTTTTTGTAAAATTCAAGACCAATAACTATTAGTATTTTTATATATTAACTATGTTTATTGTTCATTATTTCCACAGAGTACCTTCTCACCTACGCAATTATCTAAAAAATATGTACATACGACGAGGGGGCCTGGCGACCTGTAACACAGGTTTTTTTACAAAAACCTACATCAGGCGCCAGCTCTCACAAAGTAGTATAAGTTTAAAGATCTATTGTTCACGTACTTTTATTATCCTGTGTTAATAGTTACTAAGCTGTACCTTTGTGACGAGAAAATAAATACTTTTTTATTATTTATTATTATTTAGAGATATAAAAGAGTTATGCGTATCTTTTTTAGGGTTCCGTACCTAACGGGTAAAACGGGACCCTATTACTAAGACTCCACTGTCTATCCGTCTATCTGTCTTTCTGTCCGTCTGTCGCCAGGCTGTATCTTATGAACCGTGATAATTAGACAGTTGAAAGTTTTACAGATTTTGTATTTACGTTGCCGCTATAACAAAAAATACTAAAAATATAATAAAGTTTAAAATTAAACCCCATACAAGAAACATGTTTTTTCGGCATTTCACTATAACACCATCTATGAATGTTTATCCACCCTAACATCTTTGTGTTAACTTTTACTTAGATGGCGTTATAGTAAATAAGCACGCGGTTAATATTGTACTGTGGTACGGGACCCTACGCGTGCGTGACTGCGAGTCTGACACGCACTCGACCAGTTTATATCAAAAAGATACGTATACATCCTTTCAAAAAGATACGGTACATCATTCACATGCCAAATAGGCAAGCAGGATATGCTGAACCCATACAATTATGAACATCTTTTATTGTAACCGTATCTGACGTGAATAAATGATTTTTGATTTTTTTTAAAAATTTCTTTTTAATGATATATTATGCACATGGCTACATCACTCACGGATTATTTTGTCACAGATTACTTTACAAAGCGTAGACAGGAGTATTCTCCCTCTACGGTAGGAAACTACAATATTACTTTAAGCTCCACACGATTACTGTATTTAGCCAGTATCAAAGGTTACCACACTAGCGGTGGCGTTGGGTTCGCAGTCAGCCTGCGGTCAGTTGTGATATATGGGAAACAATGAGATGGTCCACCTCTCGGGAGTGACCGCAGGCTGACCGCAAACGCAACGCCACCGCTAGTATGCATGACACTAAGGCTAAGCACCACATTGTTACACGGTAGAATAAACAGGTATACTTAAATATTTTACTGCAATGCGCGCACTTCCATGACACTCCATACATCACAGAATATGCGTGTGGTAGAGGCACCGCAACCGCTATTCGCGCTTGACCTAACTACTGCGTGCAGTCCATTGACATGGTAATTCCAGACCGCATTCTTGACTGCCGTCCACAGTCCACACCAGTCTGTACGTAGCCTAAGGGCATAATGTGTTTGAAAGTTCAATTCAGACCAACGACATTTTTCTACAAACTTCGTAGACAGAGTATATTAAAATATTAATTATAATATGCGAAGGATAAAACTATACAATCACTAGTATGAGAGAGCGAGATGGACAACATCTTTCTTGGCATATGCGATTTTATTGTTTGGAGCCAGCTCTGGCTCCCATCTCTAGTACACCCATTGCCTTTCACCCGATCTGAATGCAATGTGGAATGAGGTTCCTGCATTAATAATCAGGTCGGCAGAACTGAGGAATGAAGCCGAGACCCCAATGGCATCATAACCACAGGCCCGACTCACCCACGCACGTCCCGAACTCAGCTACAGGCTATGCCCGACGTCCTAGATATTGTGCTAACCAAAAATGTACCGGTGAGCATGAGCGTGGAGGTGCTGTATGACCTGGATGACCAGCACCTCCAACTGCTCATAACCTTAAGTGCCCAAGCTGCAGCTATCCCGCCAAGAAGAGCCAGACTGGTAACAAATTGGGAAGCCTACAGAGAGCAAGCAGCTCATAGACTTGAAGGGCGGATCTCTGACTACAGCGCATGAGGTAGAATCTTGCGCCGAGCATATACAGCAGAGACTTTCCGATGCCCAAGAAGCTGCAACAACGCAAGCCCCAAATACCCAACGGCATGATAAGCTACCCGGAGGCTACAAGTTATGCGAGAGAAGAAACGCAGGCTGCGGGAGCTGTGGACCCACACACGCTGCCCGAGGACCAAAAGGGAGCTGAACGCCATCACGGAGAAGTTTGCAAAGGAAGCCAACCTGTGGAGGGGCGCTGAATGGGAGAAACACATATACCACGTCAGCGATGACATAACCAGCCTCTACAAACTGAACCGCCTGACCCAGGCTAAAACGACGGTATGTCCATTACTGGACGCTAACGGCTACCTTCGCTATTCAGCCTTAGAAAGGGCAGAGCTACTAGCTGACCATCTAGCTGGTCAGTTCCAGCTACACCCTATCCCACCAGCAATTGGTGAAGTCGTCCGCGACTACCATGAGAGGGTAACCAGACAAGTGGCAGAGTACCTGCAGACCCCAGCTCCCCCGCTGCGAGGGGATGACTTTATGTCCCCAGCGGAGGTAAAGAGAGCTATTAGAGGGCTGCAGGCGAGAAAGGCATCTGGCACAGACGGGATCTTGACTGCCGCAATAAAACAGTTGCCGTCGAGGGTAATGGTTTGTCGAACCAAACTCTTCAATGGAATACTGCGAACTGGCCATTTCCCTTCTCTTTGGAAGATTGGCAAAGTGATCGTCATCCCTAAGCCAGGAAAGGATAGACGATTACCTGCCAGCTATCGACCCATTACACTGACCGGACGAGCAGTTGGGTTTCCGCGCGCGCCATTCCACCACGCTCCAGCTGACGCGTGTGATCCACCACATGACTCACAAACAGAACCAGGGAAGACAAACGGTTGCCGTGGTCTTAGACATTGAAAAGGCTTTTGATAGGGTATGGCACGAAGGTCTCATCTACAAATTGGTACAAAAGAAGATACCACCGGCGCTGATTAGTATCGTGGCGTTGTGACCGATCGTCAGTTCCACGTGTCCGTCGAGAACGTCAGCTCCTGCTAGGCTATGCTGTAAGCTATCTCGACAGCGGAATCCGCGGTGAGATTCGAATTTCGTACTACGAAATTCAACCGTATTACGAACGTGATACGATTGAATTTCATGGTACGAAATTCGAATCTCACCGCGGATTCCGCTGTCGAGATTGCTTACAGAATAGCCTAGCTGATACAAATTGAGAATTATCTTGTGATAAAAATTTGAAGTGACACGGCCATCATAGCAATTTACCGTTCCCCTTCGTACCGCTCCCTAGAAAACTTCTTTTCCTCTATAGACAAAATATTGAAATCACTAAGTCTTTCAAAAACTTGATTCTTCTCGGTAACATAAATATTGACATTGCATCCACAAATGCCATAACTACAAATTGCAATTAATACTTAGATTTGATGGCACATAATGAACTTCTTCCCGCTCATGTTTTTCGTACGCGTGGATCTAGCTGCCTCGATCACATATTCCTCAAAACGAACTTAGAAGCTACCTCACTAGTTATTGCAACCACTATCACTGACCACTAAACTGTAGTATTGGCTCTGAAAAATCACCAACAAAATAAACTTAAATGCAAACAAAGCACAGTGATTGATTACGGTAATATTTCTCATACCTTAAACAAAGAAACTTTATATAGCATTTTTGATTGTACTGACGTTACTGAAGCAACAAATATACTGGTATCGGAATTAAAACGTGTTATCGATGCTAATCAAAAACCAGAAAAATTCCTTGCCGAAAAAGATTAAAAGAACTTTGGTTGACTCATGGATTGCTTCGTTGCTTGAAACATCGCGACAAACTTCACCAAAGTCTAAAGAATAACCCTGACAATAAGACCCTAAAAATTACATACAAAAGATATCGAAATTATTGTGTTGAGATATTGAAGAAAGTTACGGAAAACCATGACAAAAATGAAATAAAAAAGGCTGGCGGAGATAGTAAGCAGACTTGGACTGTTATCAAGAACATTTCACAATTTAAAATAAAAAGAAAAAGCACAGATCAGCATGAGCGAGATCTGATTGCTCTCAAACAAAACCCATACGAATCTGTTAACTATATAAATAATTTTTTTGCCAATATTGGGAAAACCTACCACATGAAATATTGACAAAAATGAACATGCTAAATCGTTAGGTTCACCACCTTCTGGTTTCAGCATTAGTCATTCCTTTGGCCTTCTGCCTACCGATACTTCTGAGATCAAAACAATCATTGACAGTCTTAAGAGTACTTGCGCCATGGGCCATGATGGAATTCCAACATTAGCACTTAAATACATTAAGAAAGACATCGCACTGTCTATAACTCATATTTGTAATCTTAGCTTTACCAGCGGTGTCTTTCCAAAAACGTTAAAAACTGCTATCATCATACCAATTCATAAGGGAAGAGACAACGACAGTATCAATAATTATTGCCCAATCTCTATTCTTTCAGCTTAATCGAAAATTTTGTAACGTCTCTTAAATAATCGGCTCACTAAATATCTTACGAAACATAAACTTATTTTGGATAATCAATTCGCGTTTGTTTCTGGCAAGTCAACTCAAGATGCAGTGTTATTGACAGTGTGTGCAATTGACAGATTATATTGTTTGTCAAGTGGACAGTAAAAATAAATGTATTGGCATATTTCTAGATTTAGCAAAAGCGTTTGATACTGTCTCTGTCCCTATTCTTTTACACAAAATCGAAAGATTAGGTATAAGGGGCATTGCATTAAAATTATTTACAGATTATCTAAGAAACAGGACATAAAAAGTAAACATAAATGACATATTTAGTGACGAACTTCCAGTGGAGTATGGCGTGCCTCAAGGATTTTGGGGCTTAGTATCTTATTATATGTCAATGACTTGTGTCACCTGAAACTCGTTAGCGGTAGAACTATAGCTTTTGATGATGATACAGCGTTGATTTTTATAGCTCCTAACTGGAAAGATGTTACAGGGTGGCTGAGATTGGCCTTAAAGAGGTTATGTCATGGCTTCGTGATAACCTTCTCACCCTCAACATCAGCACAAAACAAATTATTTAATAATTTCCAAAACCTGCAATGATAAACAAGGTAAAAATGCAAATATTAGAGCACACAACTGCAGTAAACAAGACAATTGCTCTTGCCCCGTACTGGAACAGGAAACATCTATCAAATATTTGGGACTTTTGGGAGTTATCGTGGACAACCAACTAAAATGGCTAGAACATACAAAAGCCCTAGTTAGTTGGGTACGTAAATTAATAGTGGTGTTTAAACGACTTAGACACATAGTTGATTCACGCATATTAAGAATGACCTACTACGCTCTTTGCCATTCTCTGCTTTCATATTGCATTCTTGCTTGGGGTGAAATTCATAAAACTTTCATGCTACGTGTAGAAAGATCACAAAGAGCTGTTCTTAAGGTGATGCTGTCTAAGCCGTTTAGATATTCCACATATAAATTATTTCTTGAAACACAGGTCCTCTCAGTGAGACACATATACTCGTATGTTCAAAAGTCTGTGTTGAAGACTCACTCTAATACGCCGTTCGATTTGATTGCATATCTTAACACACGTCGAAAAGACGCAATGATACGCCCGCATCTTTCTCTTTAGCGTATGCCAGAAGGCACTTCTGTTTTCTGGGGCTGTGTAAATCGGCAGTCACAAAGTATCTTCTTACCTTACTACAATGACACGGAAGAATTGATGAATTACAAGTTCTAATACACTCCTGACACACACAGTTCTAACGTCCACACAAGGTAATTTGTTCATTGTTGTTAGACGTGTGTAACTCAGGTCAGAGCCGGTTCAAATGTTCAGATCACAGAGACTTGAGCCACTGAGCTGCAGCTCATATGCAAACTAGACGGCTCACGGCTCACACTCACAGTCACGGCTCACAACGCAATAGCTCAAACCACAGAACGCTATTACTGCTCAGACAGAACACTAAATACTCGGGTTTCGGGGAGCGCAATTGTAAGTACTAAGTTGTCAATAGGGTATTTTACTCTAAATGAGAAAAAATCTAAAAATATATTTATTCAGATAGCTTAGGCAAAAAGCAGTAGAAAAACGTTAGTTTTATTTTAGTTAAAAAAATAACAAACTAAATTTCAAAATTCAATACAAAGCTTTTTAAAATTGTTTTATAACGGAATTAAATAGTAACTTTACTAGATTTAATAGTATGTGAACGCAGATCGCTTCAGCCTGCACTCGAGTCGCGACTCACGCGACCACGCGTGAGTATAACTACGAATTGAGCTGACCTGTGAGCCGGCTCGCAGCTCCGGTTCAAGTGCGTGAGCTGTGATCTGATCTGCGGCTCAAGCATATTTGTTGAGTTACCCATGGCTAATTGTTGTAAAACACAAAATATAAAATTAATTATTTTGAAAAAGCCGGTTAACACGCTACCACAGGTTAAGTAGAAATACATGCTACCCACAGACTAAGTAGAGATGATACTTTTTCTTCTTCACATCATGCTACTTGATGGCATTTATTATGACAACCAAACGAAAGAGATAGTAAGGAATAGTGAGTGAGACGAATATAGACTCTTTTGGACCTCCGGGAAATTTCCCGGGATAATCCCAGTTACTTTTACGTGTGCCAACCCTATCGACTGCTGCTTAGATACTGAGACAGGAATGGGATGGCACTTGCAGTTCCGGCGTTTTACGACTGAGGCGTAAAAGCCGGTAAAGAACAGAGCGGAGTCTCTTATAGATTTAATAAGGAAAATATACTTAGCTTTTGGGGCGCGGTCCTTTACGCAGAAGTGGACCGATTAACACATTAGATTAGGTAGCGCGTAATAACAACGCTTGGAGTTATTTATAACTTTTATTGGTTATTTTATGTCCTTATACAGTCGACGTATCTCAGCAACTTTACATGCTGAGAACACGCGAAACTTCTTAATATTTTATTATATTTTTAAAGGCATTCAGCTTGAGGAAAACTATTTTACTGAATAATGAAAATTTGTTGTCAAAACTCTTCTGTCATTGGTGATCGATTTTGAACATAAAACATAATTCAAAAAGATTGACCACCAAGATTAAAACTATCAGAAGAGTTTAAGGTTGGCGTAAGGTTGCCACAACTCCATCGGATCCCTTTTTCATACGCCTTTTTCCATGTTCTGGAGTTTCAGTAGACTGTTTATTGCTATGTATAACTGGATTCTAAATACATATATGGTTATGTTACAATCTGTCATCTCATGTGGCCACGCTACCCAAATGTCTATAGTTTTGATCCCTCTACGCAGAGAAGTATAAAAAAATTGTTGTTCATTGGTTGAGTGTTTCGGTTGAATATTACAGTTAAATATTTCAGTTGGATATTTTATTTATAACTAATTGTTGTTCATCTCGCTCTCTCATGCTAGTGATTGTATAGTTTTATCCTTCTCATATTATTTTAAATATTTTAAGGACAAGTCTATTTTAATATACTTAGTCTATGAGTAAAATGAGATCTTAAGCATTGACATATTTAAATATATTTAGCATTCACAAATGTCATCTTAGAGTCTATCTTTGGCGTATCTTTGCTCTCTGTCGTTCCTTATGAGAAGGCTCGTGAGAAGGAGACAAGGAGATGATAAGTAACAAGTCAGGACTTGTCGAAATTTGATTGTCATTCTATTGTGTTGTTTTTTATTTTCTTGCCAAGTTGACGGGGCTTGATTGAGATTTTGCTACAAGATTTTGTTTGTATTTTCAACTAATTTCATGTCATTTTTCACTCAGTCGTCTCGTCTCTCTCAGTCGTGTTCTGTTTACGTCGTGTTGTGGATCGTTCAGTTTTGTGGTTCTTGGATACGGAATTTACCGTAGTAATTGTGTTTTATAAATACTCGTGAAGTAAATGTTTGCTCAAGATATAAGTTTAAAACATAATCTCTTTGGACATAGTGTTTGCAACAGTAAAGATTTGATTGAACGTTTTTTTCATCACATTATCATCTCATCGCACCGGTGATTCAGCGGCATATCTATGCGGTAAGTGCCCTGGAAATACAAAAGAAATATCGTATAATAATATTGAAATATTTCTGTTGAGTTTGTAATGTATATTTACATTATAAAATATTTAAAGTTTGTTGTCAATAGATCATAACATGTTCTATCATGTTTTGACAGGAACACTTAAAACTATGATGATCTGATAATTTTACTGGATATAGATCCTAGGAAATTAATATATAATATCGATATAAATAAATATCATTATGGTGCATTCAGTACCTTGAAATGCTGTAACACTATTTTTATTGAATTTTATTTCAATCTAAGGTCTTCAAACATGGCAGCTATAATGTAAAGATGTATATTTTACCACAATATACTTCAATACATCTTTTCATAGAAATCATCATGAGATCATCACAACACAACAGATCACAACAGCATAAGGTATACTCATGTCTCACGTGTGTACGTTATAAGTGCACATCATCACATAATTTTCAAAAATTATTGAAAAAGTTATATACAACAAAATATACTCTTATCTTGAAGACCAAAATCTGCTATGTCCAAACCAATACGGTTTTAGAAAAAACAGAAACATAAATATGGCAATCTACAACTTTTTAAATTGTGTATTGGAAAATATGGACAAAAGAATACCAACGGTAGCATTATTTATGGATATGTCGAAGGCATTTGATCACGTTAATCACACCATATTACTCCAAAAGCTCCATTTATATGGGATTAGAGGTAAAGCCAATCAGCTTATAGAGTCATATCTGAGTAACAGGATCCAAGTGACCCAGATAAATAGCATATGTCTTAGAAGCAAAATTGATAATATCTTCTCATCTCAGTCGAGGACGCTACGTTCTGGGGTTCCTCAAGGTAGCATACTGGGACCGCTACTCTTTCTCATATACATAAATGACTTGCCAAAAATTACGAAGCATTCAATGACTCTATTCGCTGATGACAGTACGGTATTATTTAAGGGTGATAAACAAAATCTCCCACAGCTAAACATTGACATTAACAATACATTGACATCTATAATTAAATGGTTAGACATGAATAATTTAAAAGTGAATATAAATAAGACTAACATAATTAATTTTAGACAAAGACCGAATAAGCTGCACAATCTTGACGTAAACTATGAAGGTAAATCTATAGAGGAAATTGACTGTACTAAATTCTTAGGGTTACACATAGATAATAAGATGACTTGGAAAAAACACACAGAGACATTAACTAATCGACTGACGCAATTCTCATATGCTCTTTATAAACTTAAAAAAATTTCCAATGAAACGACATTACTCACAGCCTACCACGGACATATAGCCTCATTATTAAGATATGGCGTCATATTTTGGGGCAATTCAACTGACAAGATTACGCTATTTAAAGCGCAAAAGAGATGCATTCGGGTGATGTGTAGTTTACAACAAACTGACTCTTGTAAACAATATTTTTAAAAATTAAAAATATTAACTTTGCCATGTCTCTACATATGTGAGTCCATTCTTTTTGTTCAAAAAAATATTCATCTTTATGAAAAATATCCCGCAGGATCGCGACGAGAAGCTAAATTACGTCATCCTGGCTCTCAGACAACACTATTTAAAAACAATATTCTCAACATGCCTCCCACTTTATATAACAAGCTGCCTGCATCAATCAGAGACATATCGAATATTCATGTGTTCAAAAATAAATTAAATAATGTTTTAATTAGCGAGGCATACTATACGGTGCAAGAATTTTTAAATGATAAATCTTTAATTTTTTAATTTAATTGTATTATTACTATTTTAATTACTGTAAATTATTATTATTGTAATACTTTTTATATTTGCACGCCAAATGGCAGAATGTAGTGGTTACTAAAAATTTTATTGTACTAACACTATATACCTATGTTCGCAAATAAATAATTTTAATTGAATTAATTAGTTAATTAATCATAGGCTACTATTTGCTTACGACTTAAATATACAGCATAAGTATCAAGGACTTGCGTCATACTGTCATAGTAAACTCAATCATTCTAGACCAGCAGTCAGCAATAGGAGGACTGCAAAAGGTGAATTAGACTGCAAAATATTGTAAAATATACCTACATAAAAAAAGTACACGGATGACCAAGCTTTACTCAGTATTTTTTTATTTATGGCAAATCGTGGTTTTCGGAAAGTTTTTGCTCCTAATAACAGTGTTTTCTCACAAAAGAAGGAACTTAAAAAAATAAGGAAAAAAAAACAATCATCTCATCTGGACTCGAACTGGGGTCCTCTGGTGTCAGGACTGCCCGTTTTCCCTACATCCTATCATAAACCTTGTAAAAGGTAGTAAAATATACTTTCATATTCTAATGATATTGTAGCAGTTTTTCATTGCCTGAAAACATGGATAAAACGACGAAAGTCTGAAATATTTAAATGTGCTCAAATACAGAGTTACAGGGAAATAAGAAATTAATATGTGATCTGATACAAAACATGTTGAGACTTTCCTCGCAAGCATTTATATAATCTATACTAATATTATAAAGAGAGAACATTTGTATTTTTGTATGTTTGTAATGATTTAGCTCAAAAACTACTGGACCGATTTGAAAAATTCTTCGCTCCTCAATTGAAAATAGATGGAAGAATATTTTCTATGGAAGAGTTGTACAACTTAATAAGACCTACAAAAAAGTCCGCGAAGGCATATGTCTATCTCTTAAGGTTGACTCACAGTAACCATTTTAGTCTTTAATTTTTTGTTAAAAAATATTACATAACTTCCAAGGTTATTTTGAAGTATATAGTATTAATCCTTATCCAAATAATTACGTTAATTAGCTTGGCCACATATTATAGATTAAAATTGTCCTTTACAGTATATAATTCAAAAGAAAACTCTAAAAGATATCATGAATTTCACCATTCACACCACAATTCAACCACAGATTAGGTCATAGTTATTAAGAAAATATTATTATAAGCTTAGCGATGCTGTAGATCCCAACCGATCACAATCAATTTGAAGTCAATATAGTATAATAATATATTTTGACTGTATAAAATTCTATTCAATAAATGCATTCCAATGACTCTAAACACGACATTTAAAATCTGAGCTGTAAGTTGGTGAGGATTTGAGTATTCTGTAGAGTCCAGGAGATGTCCTAGCATCAGGTCAATGTTCCATGTTTTTACAATATCGTTGAAGAAGATTTTCGAATTGATCAGACCTATGAAAGTTGATTTCATAGCGCAATTAACTAGAAAAAAGGTCATAGTTTCATAACGATTGAACAAATTTTCATAAATCAAAGCTCTCGATGAAGACATCTATCAAACAAAAAAAAATATCAATAATAAAATCAAAATCGGTTCATCCGGTTGGGTGCTAAGATGCTACAGACAGATACAGATACACATGTTAAACGTATGATACCCCCTTCTTTGATCCCATGATTTGATTGTTTTTGATTCAATGATCCCACTACCTCTGTACGAAAACCCATGATTCATGAATGCACATAAAACTTTCATTGGTAGGTATATAGTTAGGATTATAAAACAAAGTCCATCACTGCGTCTGTCTGTCTGTTCGCAATAATCTCAATAGCTACTGTAATAAAAAAATTTTGTTAATAAAAAATATAAATGCTACTAGTTGTAACATGAAGGTTATAGAGTATAAAAAGCTAAAAATTAATGTTAGGTAGACAGTATTTATGAATATCGAGCGCCCTTGTTCTACCAAGATCTAAAACTTACCAGGATAAATCAGCGGTGTCATTGAGACTTTTAATCTCGGACCGGGGGACTGGCAAATGATAACACGGTTTTGGGATTGTATGACAAATTTTAATACTTCGAAACGTCCCTTACCTCCAGAATGAGATACACATTATTTAGTTAAAGCCGGAATACTATGTCTAAACATTTGACTATAAATACCATTCGGTTTTCGTTACTTTTTAGGTTAATTTATTTTACATGTTACTACTGAAATTTGGTTATTGTCTTTCTTGCATCTTGCTAATATGAAATTAAAGTTTTAAGGGTAATAAAAAGAGTTATAATGAAATTAGCTTATCTGCAGCGTCCGGTGGCGTCTGAGCACACCGTTCAAAATAGACGACGACATCTAGCGTCGCTCAAACAGCTCAAAACTACGACGACATCCAAACGTGGTGCGTCGAACAAACATCTCAAAATAACGACGTCTTCCGGCGTCGTACAAACAGTTGACGACACCCATAGTCGCACAAACAGTAGACGACAGTCGTCCAAACAGCTCAAACAGCTCAAACCGCTCAAACGGCGCCGAAGGCTGTAACCAAAAATCCGATTGTAAAGTATATGTCGCCATGAAGGATGACGCGAAACATTTTAGGTTATCAAAAATTGACTCACCGCAAAATCACGTCGCTAACACATAATAGAACACTATATGCACGCCAATCAGCGTCGCATAAGTGATTTAAAAGATGGATTCTTCTTGTTGAATCCGATTTAAAAATATTACAAAAAGGTTAGCCCTTGTAGGCCCAAGGTGCAAGAAAAGTGACGTCTCCGATCGAGAATTGACAGATGTCAAAGTCATTTTTTTTTTGAAAGATTGTCTATAGGATATTGAATGATCCACAGACCAAGTAATAACTCGATTATTTAAAATCGACTAAAAATGGCTAAATACGAAAATGTTCTAAATTATTTAAAACCAAAAGGTAATTTTGTCAGTCTTAGAAGCTGAAATGTGCTTCCAAACGAAAAATATGTAACGAGTCGAAATACCTCGTTACACTACTGAACGGATTATCATGCGGTTTTCACCAATAGCCAGAGTGTTTATGAGGAAGGTTTAGGTGCATAATTCGTTAAGATTTTGTGTAAATTGGTTGAAATATGACGATGATTGTTAAATATGTTAATATTTTATATTTGATGCTGCAAATGAAAACTGATGCAAATTTTGTAGGCATATATGTTCTACCCGTGCGAAGCCGGGTCGGGCTGCTAGTATTATATATTCTTGGATATAAAATGGAGAACTCTGAAGAAGACAACAGTGTTCTAAAAATTTCTTTCAGATCTTAAAAACAAATTTGCTACAGGATTGCAAGACATTGCAAGAGATAGGGTAGCTGTTTCAATTCCGATTTATGAAGTTGATGCATCAGAAGAAATCCGAATGGACCGGATGTGGCTGCCTAGTTGTTTCGTCTTTCAAAGCCTTTACTTCAAATGGAAATAATTGACTTGCAAGAAAATTATTTCCTTGCAAGAAAATTATTTCCTTGCAAATGTATACTAATAATAAACTGGCCAAGTGCAAGTCTGCCTCGAACTCTTAGGGTTACGTAACCCAGTAGAGGAATTTTTATAACTATCATTTTTCA
Source organism: Cabera pusaria (assembly GCA_954871355.1). NCBI lineage: Eukaryota > Metazoa > Arthropoda > Insecta > Lepidoptera > Geometridae > Cabera > Cabera pusaria. The sequence goes on from OX940888.1 coordinate 18,061,351, forward strand.
CCAGCAAAATTTTAACTTTGTTTCTCATAGAGTTTGTATGAAAAACAAAGTTACATTTAGGTCAATATATCTCAAAAACTGCTGAATATATCTCGTTCAAACCAATTTTTGTTGAAAGTTTTTAGTAAGATCTACAGCATATACTTTTTTTAGATTTTTCATTCTCTTAGTTTAAACTTTAAAACTAAGAGAGAAGGGGAGGGACACACTTTACTACTTTAGAAGTTTATAACTTCCAAAACCATTGACTTTGAGAAAAAATGGTTTTAGGAACCTTTTAAAGATCTATTATAGACATACCGCACGTATAGGTTCAATGAAAAATTTGTTTTTAGTTTCAGTTCAATGTAGCGGTGCTCATTATATTAGATATCAGTTAAAAAGCGCAGATTAATAAATATAGCAGGCGCAGTCTGCTTTTTATATGTATAGCAGACTGCTTTCTGCCGCGCAGCTTCATGCTGACGCCTCGCTCTGGTAAGCAGTTTTATTTTGTCATTAACGCCATTCTATTTTATACCTAATATTAGTAGTCCGTATTACGTAAAGAAAAATATAGTGAATTGTAAAAGGCACTTATTTTAATCTCTCGACGTGTTCAACAAAACAACGGCATCGCACACTAATAAATATATCATTGAGCGTTTCGTTTCGTCCAAACGCCGTGGCGCCGAGCACAATTGCGATTTATAACGAATAAGGAAACGCATAAAAAATATTCTGCGCTTTTTACTGCGCGTTTTGTTACAACGCGTTTTGCTTTTAGATCCGTTGTGAACACGACTAGTTCAATGTATCGGGAGGCCCCCTTAAACTTTTATTTTTTTGTATTTGTATAAAAATCGTAAAGCGGTTCACACAATACACCTACCTACCAAGTTTCAAATGTATAGTCTAATAGTTTCGGAGTAAAGTGGCTGTGACATACGGACGGACAGACAGATATGATGAGTATATAAGGGTTCTGTTATTACGGAACCCTAACTAGCGATGAATATGGCCACTTTATTGGGCTTGGCATATTATGTCGGTATGCGAATCATTTTTCCCAAAAAAGAAAAGGGAATATGCATGATTTTTATTTCACTAATTACATCTATTTAAAATAGTAAAAATGATAATATAAATATGACGTAAAAATAAAAATGAAATAATAAAAAAATAAAAATGAAATAATACTGAATGAAAGTGTTCAAATTCACCCACAAAAAATTATTTTAGGATTGAAAAAAAAAAAAAAATTTGGAGGTTAATGTGTGGCACTTGTAGAATGTTGATGAACCGTTGATGAGCTCACTTTTATGCATATCATATAACTATTACTTGTCTAAATAATACGAGTGCCCTGACCTGAACCTATATAATAAATTATAGTACAACCGAAACGAACTCTGACTGAATAGCTTGTTAACTAGGTACATACATACATACTTAAAGGTACATAAACAAATTCTAAACTGATGGTACCTACCCTTCAGAAAAAAAAAGTTCTGTAGTCATAGTAGAGCTACTTTGAATGACTTAGCTGGCTGACTCCCTTGCAAACTCCATTGTAAAAGCCCACCTGCCGACATAAACTCAAGAAAATTCTAGACTCTAGAAAGCTTATATTATAAAGTACCTACCTATAACCTGCCTAAGTTCCTGTATGTTTAGGGTTACCAGATGAATAAATCAAAAAACCGGAGAAAAGGCCAGATTTCCATAGAAAAGTCCTGAGATTTTATAAAGTTTGAGAAATTTCTCTCAAAAGCTTATTATTATCGTTTACACATACATGCACTGCGGATCTAGCTCACGCATTGCAACTTGCACATCGCACTCAAAACGGCGGGGCGGGTTTTTTTTTAGTTAATTTGACTTTGATAAATAAGTATTGATTTTAACTGTGTAATTGTTACCAAAAGAATATTCTTTTTAGTTTCTTTAGCTTGGATAAATAAGTATTGATTTTAACTGTTCAATTGTTACCAAAAGAAGATTATTTTTAGTTTGTGTCTTTAAAATATTACCTGTGTTTTATGGAAAAAACAAACATATATAATGAACGATTACAAAATAAACTGGCCAAGTGCAAGTCGGACTCGCGCTCGTAGGGTTCCGTAATACAGTAAAGTATTCTATAACTATGATTTTTCGCAACTAAAAAATTAACTTTGTTTTTCATACAAACACTATGAAAAACAAAGTTATCTTTGCGGTCGCTATATCTCAAAAACTGCTGACTGTATCTCGTTCAAACCAATAGGGAATATGCATGAAGCTCAGATTTATTGGAAATATTTTTTTTTCGATTCTTTGTTGTCCTGGAGTTATATGTAAAACCTTTTTTTTATTTAATTCCATTTTATTTGCTGTAAATAATAAATTAAAAATGCAATTTAAGCGAGGGAAATTTAAGTTTTTAAAACGATCACCATTGGTCGAATCGAAAGTTGACGTCATTATGCACTGCTGGACGTGATAAAAACATTAAGCGCGGGAACATAAAAATAAATGTACGGTGTGGTCTTATTGTATTTATTTCCAAATATTGTGTTTGCCGCGTATTATTGTGCAAAAATGTATATTACTAACCATTTAATATAGATAAAAATGAGTACGAGATTATAGAAACTGATAAAAACATGCCATTGGCTAAATAGAGATAAGCACCTCAAACCTGCTATTGATGAAAATAACTAAAGTGGCATTTGAAGTCGGTATTTTTTTTATCATAAGCATATTATAAGCGATTTTAAATTATTGACAATCGACACACCGTACACATCACGTCCGTTCCGTGTCGTGTGATCAAACAAATTAAGTAAAATGTGTACTAACTTACACGTCTTACTCCTATTTCATTGAAACTTTATTTTATACGCTTCGTCAACCTAAAACAAGCAAATATGTGTAGGCACCTTACCTTACCTATTTAGCGCCCTTAAGATTAATAGATCCAGTACATTCTACCAGGAAGATAGGTACTACCTACCTAGCTAACTTTTAGCACACAATACTTAATAGTACTACTTTAGATCACCCCAAAATTGCAGGTGTCAAACTTACCTAAGTAAAGTAATTTGTTAAACCTGGGTTTCTATCTAAGAACCTACCTATCAATTGATAAATAATACATAAGCTAAGGCCCTTGTACTCCAATTATTATTGTGTCTGGTTGATCGGAACCGTAGTAGATTTTCTACGGCATGGTAACAAACTTGAAAATGACTCATTTCGCTTCGCTAACACCGCTCGCCGTCGTCTCGGAGTTCGCACCCAACCTGCCCCACACTTGTACTATTAATTATTCTGTGCCCACACATACCATATACTTATAGGTATATTACTAGCGTAAATCAATGGCCCCAGACGTAGGACTAGTATTTTACTTGTGCTCAGACCAATGACTTAAATTCAGTACTTTTAAATCGATGCCCCACATTCATTATTCTGTGGTTCTACTCATGTTTGTACAGTTCTAGGTTTTTTTTGTTTCTATTGGTACTCCCTGAGGTATTAGCTATTAGGTACATTAAAGTATATACCTACCTAAGTAATGAAATGTAGGTAAGTATAGTAAATATCAATACATATCTACTTAACCACCGACACTTTTTAGGGTCCTTTCCTCAAAAGAAAAAAGGAACCCTATAGGATCACTTTGTTTTCCGTCTGTCTGTCAAAACACTTTTTCTTAGGAACGCGTAGAGGTATCAAATTGAAACCAGTTCAGTCAGAGTTCAAGTTAATATCAGATACTCGGGTCTATGGTATCTGTCAGCTATGAAAAACTTAAACTTGTAAGTCAACGCAATCAAAAGATAGATATGACCGTTTATGTCGCATATTTTGCGTACTTTCCGTTTACCAAGAATCATAAAAGTTTGCAAGAAGCAAGGTGTTAAACACACTTACTACTCTGTCAAAAAAGTACCGGGAAAAGATCATGAATACACAAAATGTTAGTTATTCATCCAAATTTATTATATCGCCTTCACAGTATGCTCCTTCTGAATCGATCCACTTACGCCAACGAATAATACAATATTCAAAAAATACAACTGGCCAAGTACGAGTCAGACTTTTGTCCCACACACGGAGGGTTCCGAACGCCATCTAACGAATATCTAACGAACTTCTAACACCAACTAAGTAAACGTTAACACAAAGGTGTTAGTAATTAAAATTATGTATTAAATATCTGGTTGACCGAGCTTAGCTCGGTATTTTTTGCCACTAATATTGCCACTTAAACAGAAAATTATGACTCTTCCCGACATCTATTGGCGAATAATAATACTATTTTTTTATTGAGAGCAACTTACTGCTTTAACGACACAATAACTCTAAAGCTACTTCTACTCGCCAATAGATGTCGGGAAGAGTCATATTTTATGTTGATTATCGTTAAAATTGATTATTGAAAACAAGAATAAAACAACATTTTCTGAAAATGAATCCTAGCTAGATAGATTTATCGCCCCCGGGGTATTTACCCTGTATACCAAATTTTATTTAATCGAAAACACGTTTTTTTATTAAACCCTTTAATTTTTAACTTGTTCTGTTCTTAGTATTTGTTATTATAGCGGCAACAGAAATACATCATCTGTGAACATTTCAACCGTCTAACTATCACGGTTCATGAGATATAGCCTGGTGACAGACGGACAGACAGACAGACAGACAGACGGACAGACGGACAGCGGAGTCTCAGTAATAGGGTTCCGTTGGTACCCTTTGGGTTCGGAACCCTAAAAATTAAACGCATTATCCGGAGTCGAGTTTAGTTCTCATCGCGAATTCTCCTTTATGTCCGAATGAAAACAGGTGCCACGAAGTGGTAATTTGAGTTTGGTAAAAAGAACGTCGTAAAAAGAACGTCATAACGATACTTCGCACCGTGGCTTAATTGGCATAGCACCGGAACATGTTATTCCGGAGGTTGCGGGTTCAAGTCCCGTCGGTACGATTAAATTTTGGATTGTGTTTAACAATTTACAAAAATATAAAGTGTGAAACACTTCAAAGAAACATAATATTTGATTTACGCAGTGCAACATCTCTCGTCGGATTAGAAAACTGTAATGATTTCTTCCGAATGATTAACTTATGTAATAAGTAGTCATAGATGGCGCCACAAATGCATAATTGGGTTAACAAAATGCAATCCACTAATTTCGTCGTAACGATACTTCGCACCGTGGCTTAATTGGCAAAGCACCGGAACATGTTATTCCGGAGGTTGCGGGTTCAAGTCCCGTCGGTACGATGAAATTTTGGATTGTGTTTAACAATTAACATAGAAGAACTCAAATGTTTAGCCGGGTTCACACCAGGCGATTCTAGTCGTTCAACTTCCTAGGGATGTACTGGTCTTTCGATTCCAAGTACTTTTAGTATCGATACTTTAGAATCGATACTAAGTAAGTACCAGTTATAAGTACTCGTTTCGTTACTTAATTATTTGTTTTGGAAGAACATTTAGGCTGGCATTATACAGCGATAATATGGTTTCGAATGAAACTATTTGATTTACTAATCAAACGCGATTTAATCGATAAAAAATATCGATTGGGTATTTTTTTAACTCGTATAGTACATCCCTAAGAAGTTGAACGAAAATAATCGCCTGGTCTGAACCTGGTATTATGACCCTAGACAAGGCCGTCATTAGGGTGTTATACACGGAATGTTATAAAACATGTTATATTATCATGTTTTACACAATTCCGTGTCCACATTATCTGAAATATGTTAAATAACAATGTTATGACATGTTATGTTACATAGTCTACGCACCTTTAGAGACACAAAAGGATGGTACTACATATAAACGGGATGGCTGCAATTACAGCCAGTTAGTTAGTTATTTGCATGTATATATTTTTAATTAAGTTTCGATATCATATTATTATTATCTCACTACCAATTCACCAATTCAATATTACCTGTTAAACAAAAAACATACGTGAATATTTAAGTATAAGGAGTTGAAACGCTATTATTTTACAAGCTTTTATTTAACTTAAAACGTACCTACTATTCGGGGCATCCATCCCTACCTAATAGTTTTATTATAGGTACTCGTACATGATAAGTACACAATAAAGTATGATAGACAAATCATCATCATTAACAGCCAGTATTCGCAGAGCCTCGTTATCGTCATACGGTCATACCTACTGGAACAGGAGAACTACAGTGTAATATACCTATACTTACATTGATTCAAATGTGTAATGTCCCTAGATATACGAAGTATACGAGTATGTAGGTATAATAGTAACGACTGATAATAATTTATTAGTTTAGTACATTATAATAACGAATCATTAGTAGATAGGTTCAAATCATCTATCGCGTGATTGTGTAGTGTGCCCCTGATTAAACAATAAACCTGTCTTCTTTAAAGAAGTTTAGGTACTTATGTAAATTATATTGTACCGATCTTTCGACCTCTATTCGTTTCTCTCGGTTATCCACAAACAAGAAATGAATCATAAAGCTACACACGTCACGTTACGCACGGTTCGCTAGATTTTCTAAAAACTTAAAACTGCTTGTAATCTTTCACGTAAAGCAGCGCTCATTATTATGCATATCGATATCAGTTTTGACTCGACGAAGATTTCTTCTTTGTATTATACAGGCTTGTATGAGTTGAATAGGTATAGTGTAAATCGAGGGTTTGTCTATTTTGGTACATTACCTAATCTGAAGCAACAGGATCTTCGCTGCAGTGCAGTGTGCGAGCGGCCAATGTCCTTACTCCAGCCCTAAATATAGAATACCTTTATCTAAGCACACTTTCAGTGCAAATTTTCATCTTACTCGTAGGTACCTATAACCTACGTATCGAAATTAAAATGAACTCAACTACAACTGTAGACATATCATAGGGGCCAATTTTTTTTTTATTTAAGTCTTCGCAACTTATAATATTGTCATCATTATCAGCCGGTGTCCGTTCACTGCTGGACGTGGGCCTCTCCCAAGGTGCGCCACTGAGCCCGATCTTCGGCTCTTCTTTTCCAGTCACTGCCCACCGTTTTAAGTATGTCGTCGCTCCACCTGGTCACAGGACGTCCTACGCTACGTTTGCCGATTCGCTGTCTCCACTCAAGGACAAGTCTTCCCCAACGTTTATCAGTCCTGCGGCAGATATGACCAGCCCACTGCCATTTCAGCTTACTAATCCGTTGAGCTATGTCGATAACTTTAGTTCTCTGGCGAATTACTTCGTTCCGGATTCGATCCCGCAGAGAAATACCGAGCATAGCTCTCTCCATAGCTCGCTGAGCAATTTTAAATTGGTGGACCAGTCGAAGTGTGAGTGTCCACGTCTCGGCTCCGTAAGTCATCACAGGTAGGACGCACTGGTTAAAGACTTGTCTTTAGACACATCGGTATAGGCGACGAGAAGACTCGACGGAGTTTTCCGAATGCTGCCCAGCCCAGCTGAATTCTCCTCTGGATTTCCTTCTCGAAGTTGTGTTTGCCTAGTTGGAGCGTTTGCCCTAGGTAAACATACTGCGTTACAACTTCGAGTGGGATTCCATCTACGGCAGTCGGTTCCGGAACAACGTACTCGTTGTACATGACTTTGGTTTTATCCAAATTCATCCGGAGACCAATGCAACGAGAAGAATCAGCTAGGCCATTCAACATCCTTTGTAGGTCCTGCAGCGTCTCTGCCATAATGACGATGTCATCTGCGAATCGTAAATGAGAGATGTACTTGCCGTTGATGTTAATGCCAGAATCTTTCCAGTCCAGCGTCTTAAGCATACCCTCCAAGGCGTTAGTGAACAGTTTCGGGGATATGACATCCCCCTGTCTCACACCTCGACGCAGGTGGACATGTTTAGTTCGCTGGTTCTGTACTTGTACAGTCATCGTCGCGGCATTATACAGACATCTCATCACTTCGATGTATCGCCAGTCGACTTGCCAACGCTGCAAGGACTCCAGACCAGAACGGACCAGGTTTCGATTGAGTCAAAGGCCTTCTCATAGTCCACGAATGCTAAGCACAGGGGCCCATTGTACTCTTCGGTCTTCTGTACAATCTGCCGCACTGTGTGGATGTGGTCTATGGTGCCGTAACCGCTTCGAAACCCGGCCTGTTCCGGAGGTTGGAACTCATCGAGTCTCCGCGCTAGACGGTTCGTGATGACCCTTGAAAACAGCTTGTAGACATGGCTCAGAAGCGAAATCGGGCGGTAGTTTTTCAAGAGTGTTTTGTTTCCTTTTTTGAAAAACAGAACCACCATGCTTCTGTTCCATGCCTGTGGAGTTCTCCCAGTGAAAAAAAACGGAATTAAAGAGCTGTTGAAGCTGTTAAACTGCTGGAGCTCCTCCGGCTTTAAGAAGCTCTGTTGTGATTCCGTCTTTTCCTGGGACTTTTCCGTTTTTGAGCTTTTTAAGGGCCATAACGATCTCGTCTCGGCTGACTTTTTTTTTTTTTGACGGGCAGGTCTTCTGTGAAGTGGCGGGTTAAGGTAGCCCTAGAATCCGCAGTACGGGCCTTGAAGCATGCGATGCGTAGAGCTTGCCGTAGAAGTCTTCAACTTCCGACAGAATCTCCGACTTGGATGCGACGACGTTCCCCGTTGATGTTGTCAGCTTTGTGAGGGGGCTTCTACCCAGAGGCTGGATGAACACTTTCGACACCCGATTCTGCTCAATTGATTCTTTAATCTAGAGCGTGTTAGAGGATCGGAGGCCACGTCGTACCAACTTCTTTATGGATTTGTTGCGCACCAAGTTTATTGACAAAGCTGACAAAGGGTCTGTTCGTCTCTCTTCCATTAGCCGAAGTGTTTCTGCCGATAGTTTGGACTTTTTGCTCCTATGCTTGCTCACGCAAAACTTCGTCCCTTCATCCCTGAGGATTTTCACCACTTCTTCGAGTTTCTGGTCTACGTCATCTGTGGTTTCCAAGGCAGCGAATTTATTTTCCAATTTTAATTGGAATGTTTCGGACCCAACAGTACGTTCGGACGGAGCGTGGACTTCATCAATCGGAATCTCTTTAAAGTCGATATCCATCCATATAATATTGTAATGTATAATATAAGTAAGGCTTTAAATTGATAATTTCATATAATATGACATGTACCTAGGCATATAAGTGCATTGCTTAAATACTTATTTTATTTTATTCTTAAATTACAATATTTTTTTGCAAACATAGTTATATTCAGATATTATGAGCTCTGAGTCTCTCACTAGGGAATGCCTGTGTCGTGCGTGAGTTTCAGTCTCTTCTAGTTTTTAACCGACTTCAAAAAAGGAGGAGGTTTCTCAATTCGACCGTTTTTTTTTTTATGTTTGTTCGCGGACAACTTCGTCGTTTATGAACCGATTTATTATTTTTATTATTTTTTTGTTTGAAAGAAGATATCCCAAGTGTGGTACCATGGTAATTTTATCGAGGTCTGATAAGTATCTCCAGAGATATTGAGATAAACATCTCAAAATTGGTACTGAAAATGAATAGCGCGGCATTGAAGTCAGTTCTTTTTTAGTTTTAAACGATATTATTAAGGACCTATATAAGTAAAAAGGAACTTACGTATTTAATATACATACATAAGTACATACATATGTACTTGCAGCAATACAATTTTATTTTATGTGATATTCTACTCAGGACGGTTGTTATTGTTACATACAATTTATTTTTTTATTAATTTTTATTAATTTATTTAAAAAAAAAGGAATAAGTAACATTTCGTAATAAGAAAAGCAATACACAAAGAAAACAATCCCTTGAGTATAAAGTTAACTACAGCACAGAATAATGAATAGTACAACCGACAGCAGAATAAGTTTATCTTATTTACAGATTAATTGCTTGCATTAACTGTAGTTGTAGCTCGCAACTTTTGTAACTTTTCATTTAATAATATGTTAAGGACGTATTTCTGTAAATGTCATAAAACTGATTTTTGGTCCGATTTGCGATTAATCCGCGAAACTTAGTTGACTTTTATTATTATCTATAAATAGACATGTTCTTTGACTATATATTTTAAAAATTAATTCTTAAAAAAATTGATTAATAAACAACAAAAAATATTTTTAGTAGACTCCTACCACGAAAACATCGTAATCGAGTTGAGTCTCGGTGCAATTTTTCACAAAAATACCAAATTTGTATCGAAAACAAAAATACAGTAACTAGTATACAGTACAGTAACAGTAGTACATACTGAACAACAAATGTTTGTGAAAATATATTTCAAAATGTTTCAAATAACGTTCAGAAAAAAATAATACTTTTTACCTCTGTTTTGTTGAGTTTTCATATATTTTGCCAGAATCGATAAAACGTAATGACATGTAATAAGGTCGATTTTCCTTTGGTAATTTTTTACATTTAAGTGTATAAATAAAATATGATTTGAAATAAAACCTCAGTCGGCAGCGGTCAACCGCCGTCGAGAGTGGGTCTATGTCGGTTAATACCATCAATTTGACGTGAAAATATCGCTGTACAGACACGAACATTTTGCTTCCTCTAACTTGATCCTTGCCACGGTCCTAGCGTAGAAAAGATAATAGATAACCAATAACAAAATATTCTATTTTGATGATGGAATTCGGAAACTGTTACTGGAACTCCTAGATGGTTTGAGTTAGATGTGCCGTGTTTGGGCTCGTTTTATAAGTCCTCACAAGACCTTTCTTTAGGAGTGACTTGACTGACCTGATGATGAAATTCGGAAACTGCTACTGGAACTCCAAGATGGTTTGAGTTATATTTACCGTGTTTGGGCTCGTTATGTTAGTCATGACGAGATCTTTATCTAGAAGTGACTTGACTGACCTGGTGGTGGAATTTGAGACTGCTACTGGAACTCCTAGATGGTTTGAGTTATATATGCCGTGTTTGGGCTCGTTTTGTAAGTCCTGACGAGACCTTTCTTTAGGAGTGTCTTGACTGACCTGATGATGGAATTTGGAGACTGCTACTGGAACTCCTAGATGGTTTGAGTTACATGTGCCGTGTTTGGGATCGTTTTATAAGTCCTGACAAAACCTTTCTCTAGGAGTGACTTGACTGACCTGATAATGGAATTCGGAGACTGTTACTGGAAGTCCTAGATGGTTTGAGTTATATGTGCCGTGTTTGGGCTCGTTTTATAAGTCCTGACAAAACCTTTCTCTAGGAGTGAATTGACTGACCTGATGATGGAATTCGGAGACTGCTACTGGAACTCCTAGATGGGTTGAGTTATATATGCCGTGTTTGGGCTCGTTTGGTAAGTCCTGACAAAACCTTTATCTAGGAGTGAATTGACTGACCTGATGATGGAATTCGGAGACTGCTACTGGAACTCCTAGATAGTTTGAGTTAAATGTACCGTGTTTGGGCTCGTTTTATAAGTCCTGAGAAGACCTTTCTCTAGGAGTGACTTGACTGACCTGATGATGGAATTCGGAAACTGCTACTGGAACTCGTTGATGGTTTGAGTTAGATCTGCCGTGATTGGGCTCGTTTTGTAAGTCCTGACGAGACTATTCTTTAGGAGTGTTTGGAATGACCTGATGAAGGAATTCGGAGACTGTTACTGGAACTGCTAGACGGTCAGAGTTATACGTGCAGTGTTCGGGCTTGTTCAGTTAGTCCTGACGAGACCTTTCTCTAGGAGTGACTTGACTGACCTAATGATAGAATTCGAAAACTGCTACTGGAACTGCTAGATAGTTTGATTTATATATACCGGTTTGGGCTCGTTTCGTTAGTGATGACGAGATTTTTCTCTAGAAGTGACTTGATTGAGTTCCAGTAGCAGTTTCAGAATTCCATCATCAGGTCAGTCAAGTCACTCCTAGAGAAAGGTCTCGCTATGACTTACAAAACGAGCCCAAACACGGCACATCTAACTTAAACCATCTAGGAGTTCCAGTAGCAGTCTCCGAATTCCATCATCAGGTCAGTCAAGTCACTCGTAGAAAAAGGTCTCGTCAGGACTCCCAAAACGAGCCCAAACACGGCACATCTAACTCAAACTATCTAGGAGTTCCAGTAGCATTCTCCGAATTCCATAATCAGGTCAGTCAAGTCGCTCCTAGAGAAAGGTCTCGTCAGGACTTACAAAACAAGCCCAAACACGGCACATTTTACATAATTTAGCGTGCTACCATCCCTGACCGCATCATCACTTACCAACAGGCGAGATCATGGTCAAACGCTAGCCTATGTAATACAAAAAATAATGTTGCGAATAGGGAGGAAAATGAAATAAGTACATACATGCAGGTGTACTATTCATTATTCTGTGATGCAAGTAAAGTTAAAAAATATAATAATAAATGTATCAAGATGATGATTTTATTGACTCGTGGTCGTCCCGTCGCTGTGTGCGTGAGGACCATGCGCATGTAGTAGTACGAAATTTATACCGATGCATTTAAGAAACGCACCCTTTGTGCAGTAATTTTGTAAGTGCTTCAGAAGAAACACTTTCACTTTCTTAGACTATTAAGATTCTTATTCATTAGTATATTTTCAATACCGAACTGTAACCAACCACCTAGTACCAAGTTTTGGAAAATGAATTCAATAATAATTAATTAGTAATATTGTCGTGTCGTGTGGCGCCCAAGTTTTTCAGTAATACATTTATTGAAGTTTAGAGATCGTGAACTGTCAATCAAGAGACAGAGATTTGGAAGGAAACGGAGGGACCTTTGCCCAGCAGTGGGACACCACAGGTTAAAAAAATAAATAGTCCCATAATTTGATAAATATACATTTTCCTGTTTGTGTTTAAGTGTTTCAATTAATGAATTATTATATATGTACTTTAGTACCTACCTATTAACATCGACGCGACAATATTGCGACAGTATTCCTTTGGATGGCTGTCGACTAGCACTACCCGCCGCTGGGACCAGTAGGGCTATTCTGTAAGCTAATCTCGAACCGAACTTCGCAGTGAGATTTGAATTTCGTGTTACGAAATTCAACCGTATTACAATCGTGTTACGATTTGAATTTCTTAGTACGACTCACCGCGGATTCCGTTCGCGAGATGCGTAAACTAGCTTAGAGAATAGCCTGGCAGTCGGTTAGCGCGATATTACGCTAATTGTCGACAATAGAGCAAAACATAACCATTTTCTAGAACTGGCGCAGGTGCTGACTTATATTAGGTACTTGTACTATTGTACATAATTTGTTCTGTGCTTATTTATTACTGCTTCTAATCTAGACCTCAAAAACTGTATTATTCATGTGGTTTTAAAATATTATTCGTTTCCGAGGTGCTATACAATTTGTGGGGGCTTTTAACCACAACAAAAACAGTGGTTTTACGGTATTAGTCCTGGGACAAAATCCTTTGTAATATGCGGCACGCGTATTTAGAATTGTCGCTTTTATTTATATTAATTATTTACTTTTAATTACAGATACAAGATGGCACTCACGTTGGCTGTGGCAGTAGCCGCGTATTGTGTCGCTCAGGCTTCACTATCGTTGGCAAATTGCTATGATGATAAGAGCGACTGTCCTGACAACTATTTCTGCGATCTCACGCGGAACTTGTGCACTAAATGTTTGAGCTGCGAAGATTTGAAGCGGGAGGCGCTCAATTCACACACTGACTGCGTGCAGTCCGTATCCAAGTGTGGACAGTGTCTTGATGGGTCAGTATCATAATCACTCTTTGCACTTAGAATATGCTTGCTGTGCCCCGCAGCTTCGCCCCCTATGGCCTAATGCCTAATCCATAATACCTGGCTAGTAGCTATCACTGTGCAAATTTTCAGCTAAATCGATCCAGCTGTTTGACTGTGAAGAAGTCCTATACAAACTGACTTTCGCATTTATAATATTGGTGTTGATATAATTGTTAAAATAAAACCGAAACAACGTATTCTTTCTTGCCTACTTGATCCTAGGTACTATCTGTGACTCTCTATGTACGATTGTTACATTTTAACGTCGATATTTTAACGGCAAACCGCTGGACTGTCATGCGAACAAAGTAAAGTTTAAGAGTCCCCGCAGAGTACAGACTTACTATCGGCCGATAGTTTAGTCGAGTTGGCCTGTTCGTGCGCACACTGTGCCAACAAAACAGTTGGGTTGGTTAGTTTGGGTTAGTTTGCAGGCAGTCGCGAAGCCCATCATACTTTTTTATCGGCCGATACTGAATCACTGTAATGGGCGCATCTGCATACATCTTCATACTGATTAGAAGCCGACCAAACTATCGGCCGATAGAAAGTTTGTAGTCGGCGGGGACTAGTCTCTAACAAGAGACGTGCTTTTTCTGGCGTTTCTTGCACGATCATAACAAGAACGGTAATAGATAGACAATTGAAACTTTCACAGAATGTGTATTATTATAGCCACTACTGCTATATCAACAAATAATAAAAACAAAATAAAATTATGATTGACGTCCATTCCAAAAAAAAATTAATAAATTGTATTATAACATAGTGAATACTGGTACGGAATTATTTGTGTGCGAATCCGGCTCGCACTTGGCAGGTTTATTATTAATGTTGCGCTCCCCCCGCTATTTTATTGCTGGAAATGCTCAACCACAGTACAATAAAGTATGCAGTATACACATTATTTTTTTTATAATCGTAAGAAATTCCCTCAAGTAGGGAATACATATATCCTGCCAGCTGTGTAATAATAATTTTTATGGGTACCATTTTGAGCTGATCGACCACACCACTATACTACATGATACATATATACATCTTATACATACATACATACATACATACATCTTATATATACATCTTTGTTTATAGATTGATGGAAGATCCCCAAGGAGACATAAAATGTGTGCCCGCGTCTAAAGATAATATGCGGCCATCGACGGACCCTTACATCTTTGTTGGGATCGGTTTCGGCATCTTTCTGTCGCTGGTCATCGTTGGAATCCTTGTACTCGTGTACTACAGATATGTCAGCAAGCAGAACCTATTCAATGTAAATATGGGTAAGTAGGTACAACGCTATGAGTAGGTTTATATATACGTCATCAATAATTAGTGACGCACTTTATTTTGTTTAAACTATTTATAATTAATTATGCAATCATACAGTTCTTTTGTTTCTTGTGTAGGTAGTGTAAGTAAGGATATAATTTGGATTAAAATTGTATCTGTGTAAGTAAAACACCGCACAAGTAAAACCTCTCGCGCCTAAGCAGTGATAGATGATGTTTTTCTTTAAATTAGTCTTCCCAAAACTTAAAAAGTACTCATGGTGCTAGCTGACGTGCGTGTACACATGACAGGCGCTTCGCTCCATTATAAAAGTCTGTCTTAAACACCTACATACTTGAACATGAATTTTCTCGGCCTAAGTTTTCGGCGAGCAAGGTCACACGGTAAGATGAGATCACGATGATCGCACCGCGTGACCTCGTTATATGGAATTCTAAATCCTTCGGAATATGGAATAGGAGCAACAGACTCGTTCTAAACCTAGGTCAGGTTGATACCGATTCGACCAAAAGTACACGTGAATCGCAGTAAGCTAAGGCATAGTTCTACTCGTACGTACCTATCACCTTTTCAAATTTTATTCAAATCCGTCCGACAGATTCAGATACAAAGATCAAAAAGACGCATTCATTTTCGCACTCATAAGTGTGATTGATAGATCAGTGTATAACAAAATATATATCGTAGGTGTAAGTAAATAATCGTAAGCCATCTCCATGAGTAATATCGAATCGTTGCAATATTCACGCCGTGTCATTACGTTAAGAAAAAACTTTTGGAATCAATCTCCACTCCACACAGAAATAAGCTCGTGGAGGTGGGGCCATACGGGAACGTCTGAACGACTAAGTATTGTCTAATTGTGTTTCGCCTTGACCCATATTCGATAGTTGTAATGTAATTACCAAAATACTTCCTAAACATTTCTATTTAAAAACTCTGTGGGAGTGTTATTACCAAAACAAATTCTTATGTCAAACTAGAAGTGTCCCGCGGCTTCGCCCGCGTTAAAACCTTCTTTTATTTACTTAAAACTTTTCTTTTGTAAAAAAGATTCTATCATTAAACACATCAAATAAGAATTAGCCAAATCGGTTCACCCGTTTTCATGTTATTGCGTGACTAAGGCAATTCTGGATTCATATTTATAAAACCCTAAAAACCTAAATTTACAGACTTTGTTACCTACCCCATTTCGAAAAATTCTACAACACGTACTTTATCCCATCTTGTTTCGCCATACAAACTTTGAATCCCCGTTCCGTATCCGGGACGAATTTTCAGAAAATCATTTCTCAGCGGATACCTACGTCATAATAACAATCTGCATTCTGAATTTCAGCGCAATCCGAAACAATATTGATTTCAGACTTTGTTACTCCACTTCACCCTTTTAGGGGTGGAATTTCGAAAAATCCTGAAACACGTATTTACTTACTTAAGTACTTGTGTTAAATTTCGAATATAAAAGACTATCTAATATTGTTTTTCCATACAAACTTTGAACCCCCGTTTCATCCCCTTCAGGGGTGAATTTTGGAAAATCCTTTCTCAGAGGGAACTATCGTCGTAATAACTATCTGCATGCCAAATTTCAGCGCAATCCGACACAATATTGATTTTCACACTTTGTTACCCCATTTCATCCTCTTAGGGGTGGAATTTCGAAAAATCCTAAAACACTGTTTACTTATTTATGTTCTGAAGCACTTGTGTAAAGTTTCGAATACAAAAGACTATCTAATAATGTTTCTCCATAGAAACTTTGTACCCCCGTTTCATCCCTTTAAGGAGTGCATTTTAGAAAATCCTTTCTTAGCTGATACTTACGTCATAATAACCACCTGTATGCCAAATTTCAGCGCAATCCGAAACAATATTGATTTTCAGACTTTGTTACCCCATTTCAGCCTCTTAGGGGTAGAATTTCGAAAAAGCCTAAAACACGTATATACTTATTTATGTACTCAAGCACTTGTGTGAAGTTTTGAATAGAAAAGACTATCTAATGTTGTTTCTCCATAGAAACTTTGAACCCCCGTTTCATCCTTTTAGGGGTGAATTTTAGATTTTTTTTTCTTAGCTGATACTTACGTCATAATAACCACCTGTATGCCAAATTTCAGCGCAATCCGAAACAATATTGATTTTCAGACTTTGTTACCCCATTTCAGCCTCTTAGGGGTAGAATTTCGAAAAAACCTAAAACACGTTTATACTTATTTATGTACTCAAGCACTTGTGTGAAGTTTCGAATAGAAAAGACTATCTAATGTTGTTTCTCCATAGAAACTTTGAACCCCCGTTTCATCCCTTTAAGGGGTGAATTTTATAAATTTTTTTCTTAGCTGATACTAACGTCATAATAACCACCTGTATGCCAAATTTCAGCGCAATCCAAAACAATATTGATTTTCAGACTTTGTTACCCTACTATTTACCCTCTTAGGGGCGGAATTTCGAAAAAACCTAAAATACGTGTTTACTTATTTATGTCCTGAAGCACTTGCGTGATGTTTCAAATAGTAAAGACTATCTAATAATGTTTCTCCATAGAAACTTTGAACCCCCGTTTCATCCCCTTCAGGGGTGAAATTTGAAAAATCCTTTTTCAAAGGTAACTAACGTTGTAATAATTATCTGCATGCCAAGTTTTAGCGCAATCCGAAAAAATATTGATTTTCTCACTTTGTTACCCCATTCCAACGTCTTAGGGGTGGAATTTAAAAAAAACCTGAAACACGTATTTACTTAATTTTGTACTGAAGCACTTGTGTGAAGTTTCGGATAGAAAAGACTATCTAATGTTGTTTCTCCATACAAACTTTGAACCCCAATTTCATCCCCTTAAGGGGTGAATTTTGAAAAATCCTTTCTTAGTACACCCCTACGTACTAAGACAAATATACCCTCCAAATTTCAAGTCTCTACGACCAGCGGTTTAGGCTGTGCGTTGTCTGTCAGTGAGTCAGTCAGTCAGTATGTCAGGACAAAGATTCTTATAGTATTAGATATTGCTGTCAAAATAAGTAGACGGACATTAGATGCGGCTCATAATTTACATCCCATATTCTTAGTTTTTACCCGACTTCACAAAAAAGGAGGAGGTTCTCAATTCGTCTGTATGTTTTTTTGTGTGTATGTTACGCGATTACTCCGTGAATTTTAAACTGATTCGAATGATTA
Organism: Cabera pusaria; assembly: GCA_954871355.1. NCBI lineage: Eukaryota > Metazoa > Arthropoda > Insecta > Lepidoptera > Geometridae > Cabera > Cabera pusaria. The sequence continues at coordinate 18,079,516 of OX940888.1, forward strand.
TTTTTGTAATCGGTAGGGTACGTTTCCGAGGTGGTCCCATTGTAATTTCATCGAGATCTGATAAGTATCTCCAGAGATATGACGATAAACGTCTCAAACTTGCTACTAAAATTGACTCGCGGGGGATTGAAGTCTTATACTTCTTTTATTTTATTTTAGTTTTTAAACTATCTTATAATTATATTATAATGCTAACCCATGACTGTATTAGAAGTACAGAGAACCGTATTTGGGAGTACCAAATATGGCACACAGTCTTCCATAAAATGTCTCTATGTAGGTGTACCTGCCTAATGTTCGCGATGACGTTACAGGGACTAACATCGAAGCTACATTACCTTCGGCCCCGTCTGCGTTGCCGCCGCCACCGCCGTACTACCCGGCCGCGCCACTTGGTAAAACCACGGAGGAAGGTAATCACTTTTTTATTATTTGAACTTTGAAGTAAAGAGAAGCTTTTGCTTGATGATGTGCTTATACATCGGATGAAGTCTGTCTTTATGATAGCCTGGGTCTGAAGCGTTTTCGAAAAAAATAACAGACTCAACAGATGGCTTACAAAATGAGCGCAACGGGCTGACAGTGACTCGACAAACCTGACAAATTTCATGCTTTCTTCTTTTTTTTTATGGTACAAGGTAACAGGACAAACACGACGCTCGCCTGATGGCAAGCGATAACGTCTACCTATAACAGATACAGCAGCATGCAAAATTTTTCAGAATTCAGAATTTTTCATGTTTCACTGCACTGCGCCTGTTACCTTGAGACTTAAAGATGTTGAGTCTCACATTGTAATTTCACTAGACACCTTGCCATTTCAACCGAAAAACATTCCTTTTTCACGGCTGAAAATTAATTGGCAAAGTGGTGGTACCTCCCCAGCCGGACTAGCAGAAGTTCTACGACTATAAAAAAAAAATTATAAAATCTATAGCGCGAGCCACACTTCCTTGCAAAATATGGGGGTCCTGACTTGACTATACAGGGTGAAATAAAGTCAAAAGTCAAAGTCAAAGTCAAAGCATTTATTCAGTATATGGGCAAATTAAAAATTAGCACTTACACACGTCAAATAACATTAAATAGATCATATTCAACAAAAAATATAGATATAACAGAAACATAACGCTTTGAATTTACAAAAAAAAAAAAACAAAGGTATTGAGCCATTCAGCTTTCATCTAGACGTCGAACGTCACACTTAAAACACATGTTTAATTCCCCTTATTAATGTAGGGTTGCCAACCGTACCATTACGTGCACCCGCAACCCAGTGCATGTTTCAGTACTTCAGACAATTTTTATCCAAAAAATTGTGAAATAATGAAACATAATAGATAAATAAAACGCAGACTAATTGCAGTACAAATCATGTTCCGAATGGAACTGATTGTCCGACTATCAGCCGCATAATACCGTCGTAACAGGCAACCCTAGATCTGCAAACAAAAGATGAAAACTGATTGACTGTTGAATCTACTGGTGTTTCGGAAGTACTCCCATCAGAGAAGAAACACCAAGAAACTCTATGGGGCTTGTCACTTATTTTAATTCATTTTTTTTAATTCATATTAAATAAATGTTTAATGTACAATAAGTAATTCTATTATCATACAATTTATATTATATCTTGGAGCTTGGGGCATTCAGGCCAAGCATTTTTGTCATTCATATAGTCATTTATTGTATAGTACGATTTCTTCATTAAATTGGATTTTACAAAGGTTTTAAATCTGCTTATAGACAGTTGATCAATATATTTAGGAAGTTTATTATAAAATCGTATACAGTTCCCCAGAAAAGAACCACTAACTTTCCACAACCTGAATTGAGTTAGAATTAATCTATTTTTGTGTCTTGTATTGAAATTATGTACATCGGACCTCTTATCATACTCATTCAATTTTTTGCGTACATACATAATATTTTCATATATATATTGACATGCCACTGTGAGAATTTTAATCTCCTTAAATTTTTCACGAAGTGAGTCTCGCGACTTCATGGTATATATAGATCGAATAGCTCTTTTTTGTAAAACAAATATAGATTGGATTTCGGCGGCTTTCCCCCACAATAAAATGCCATAGGACATTATACTATGGAAGTAGCTAAAGTAAACCAATCTAGCAGTGGATTCGTCAGTCAAGTTTCTGATTTTACGTACTGCGTATGCAGCGGAGCTCAATCTACCTGCCAGAGCCGATATTTGAGAACCCCATTGTAGTTTTGAATCCAGGGTGATGCCCAAGAATGTAGCGGATTCAACAAATTCTATCGGTACATCGTTTATTAATATCCTGCTATTAATGACACCCTTTCTTACATTTGGCAGCGAGAATTTAATACATTTAGTTTTTTTGGCGTTCAGTAATAAGTTATTGGTTGTAAACCAATTCAAAACCTGTGCGATTGATTTGTTAACATCGTCAAATCCAGGCGCAATCCTATCTATTTTGAATATTAAGGATGTATCATCCGCGAACAAAACAATGTCACATAAGTTTTGCACGAAAGACGGCAAGTCATTAATATAAACTAGAAATAAAAATGGTCCTAAGATCGATCCCTGCGGAACTCCCATTTTTATGAGGGATCCAGATGACCTGACGCCATTGACCTCAACCATCTGTATTCTATTACTGAGGTAGGATGAGACCAGATCAAGTGCTTTTCCGTTAACGCCGTAGTGTTTTAATTTGCAAATTAGCGTTTTGTGACAGACGCAATCAAACGCTTTAGATAAGTCACAGAAAACGCCGATGGCATCTTGTGCTTTCTCCCAGGCATCAAATATATGTTTAAGAAGATCTACTCCAGCATCAGTAGTAGAACGCCCCTTAGTGAAACCATATTGTTTGTGATTTAAAAGATGATTGATATTAAAATGTGCCAAAAGCTGGTCTAATATAACTTTTTCAAAAACTTTACTGAGCGCCGGTAATATAGAGATTGGTCTATAGTTTGAAGGGTCATTTTTGTTCACTGATTTGTATAGGGGAATTAATTTACTTTTTTTCATTACATCAGGAAAGACACCTTCATCGACGCATCTGTTAAAAATAAACGCTAAGTGAGGGCTAATTGCATTAATAATATAACTAAGTACTTTGGTTGACATACCCCACAGATCCTCGGTTTTCTTTTGATTGAGCATTTTAAAAGTTTTGATAATTGATATTGAAGTTATGTGTCTGAACTCAAACATAGAGTCACATACATTCACACACTTCGATAGTAAAACAAAAGCATCCTTAGGGGAAGAGTTTAAAGGCTGAGTAGTAATAATAGGTACTTGTGAGAAGTACTCAACAAATGTGTTAGCGACATCATTATTATCTATGATTAATTTATTATTAACTTTTAACATAATTTTACCGTCCCTCTGCTTAATTTTTCCAGTTTCTGTATTAATGACTTTCCATGTTGATTTTATTTTGTCATCGGCATGCTTAATTTTTCTACTTAGATGCAGTGATTTTGCTGTCTGACAAACAACTTTAAAAGTTTTTGAATACAATTTTAAGTGATTTATGAATTTAGTATTATGTAAATTAATGGGTTTTTGTGAGTACAAGTTATACAAATTGTTTCTACTTTTATAAATACCAGGAGTTGCCCAGTCATCGAAACGAACCTTCGCACCCTTTCTAACCATTTTAATTTTAAAAATATCATTGAACTCTGCATCTAATCTAATAATGGAGGGGATGTGCATTATAATTGATAATGTCATATTTTACTTTAATTTATAACCGACTTCAAAAATTTAAGTTATGTATTCGACCAGTAATACCCGTATGTTTGTATGTCCGCCTGTCTCACTCCATGTCTTTGCTACGTTATTCACCTACCGGCTGCGGGGCCCTCCAGGGCCTTTATTCAGTGCAATTAATGTACTGATTATCGGTAATGTATTACATTACATTGCACGTCGGTGTATTCTACTACCAATTATTATCAAATTGTTATTAGTCGTAAGTTTCGTTCGAAATAAATCAATCATTCATTCATTCAAACGTTTTCTCACAACACCAAACCCTACAGTAGCAGCGGCCTTATCAAAGGCGCGTGACGGGCTGAGTAATTCAGACTCTTGCAGCGTGGACTTAAGGTGCATTTCGACTCAACACGAGCGCCGCAACTATTACACAATATATAACAAGCTATTATTTCAAGGTCGCATCCGAAGCGTGTAGCGTATTTGAACGTTACCGGCAGTGTAATTAGGTTTAATCTCGCATATTTGCCATGAATGAGTGAGCTTTCTGTACGTAGTACTATTAAGTATTTATTCTGTGGCTAAAAATGTCTTTCGCGGCATGTCATGTCATGATGTGAACTTATTAATAGTTTCAGATCATTTACAAAACTAAAAAATAAAAAAACTATTACAAATGCCGCAAATTGAGAACCTCCTCCCTTTTGTGAAGTCAGTTAAAAATACGAAAACTAGATAAGAATGTTCCTTAAAATATTGTATGTATTTTCAGAATCAAGCCTGATTAAGACATATCAGCCGCCTTTTCCTAGCTTGGAGCCGCAGGAAATTCAAAATGTGAGCATGTACAACCCACCGAACTACGTGCGCCTGCCGTAAGTACATCAAACAGCGAGTTTACAATTACATTCAAGACAAAAGTACATTAAATAGCGAGTGAACAGGTAAAAAAAATGTATGGGAATGACATTTTTGTTGCGGAAACATAAATGTCATTCCATACATTTTGAACTTGCGTTAGCGTGAAGGCAAACAGGAAATTGGATTTTGTCTAGGGGCCCAGGTAGGTACCTTCAAGACAAAAGTACTACATCAAACAGTGAGTGAACAGGTACCTTTAAGGCAAAAGTACATCAAACAGCGAGTGAACAAGTGCCTTCAAGGCAAAAGTATATCAAACAGTGAGTGAACAGGTACCTTCAAGGCAAAAATACATCAGACAGTGAGTGAACAGGTACTTTCAAGGCAAAAGTACATCAAACAGCGAGTGAACAAGTGCCTTCAAGGCAAAAGTATATCAAACAGTGAGTGAACAGGTACCTTCAAGGCAAAAATACATCAGACAGTGAGTGAACAGGTACTTTCAAGGCAAAAATACATCAAACAGTGAGTGAACAGGTACCTTCAAGGCAAAAGTACATCAAACAGCGAGTGAACAGGTACCTGCAAGGCAAGCGTGCTTGCTACATCGTAGATTGCATCAGCACTTAACATCAGATGACATGGCGGTCAAACGTTTGACTATACGTACATATCACGCCTTTTCCCGTTTTGGTAGGCAGAGACTACTTCTTTCCACATGCTACGATCCTGACATACCTCTTTCGGTTCTTCCACTTTCATGAGCGCCTTCATACATGCTCGCCGTATATATGACTCGTTTGACTATATCATAACAAATATATATAATACATACAACAATAAGGACCAATAAGAAACATTTGGGTGATGGGATGTTAAATATTACGTTTTTCTGTATTGGATAAACGTTACAAAGCAATTTTAAATGTGTGTCTAAACTACATTCTAATAGTTGTGATATAGTTTCAGTTCTGCGAACGGTTACCGTGACATTAACGAGAACCGAGCCCCCGTTGTTCACGATGAAGACACCATGCCCAGCAATTGGACCGCAGCACCTGACTTCAACGATAACACGTAAGTTGCGATTTACTGTTTTCTTTGCATTGATAACGCTGCTGTCATTACTAGTGCGACTAAAAATGTTTGATACTTGGTAGGTACTTACTCTTATTATTATCGTGTGCTACTAGGGAGGTGTGTACCTTTCCCCCTTACCTTTGAATGGTAGTTCGTCGTAACGCCACGACAGTTCTCTTTTTTGCACAGACTCTAATTTACTTTACTTTACTGTGGAGACTCAGACAGCCCTCTGATTCTCAATCATTTGAAAACCTGTTCGGATTTGGAAGCTTCATTTTTTAATATTGATAAATCCGCGAGCTTTTTTGTCGCGGAAACCTTTCCAATTAGAATCACTGATTTTTTTCTAATTTTAATATCAAAAGTAAACGATCAAAAGAAAAAAACGAATTGCAAAGATTCAAGTCGAAGTAAAGGCAGTTTTCGAATCCGAATTTGCTTTCGAATGATTGAAAATAACCCTGCAAGACTCGATTTGATGCTTTTGACAGTGACGAGCTTTAGACTTTAGCTACAAATGCCACCTAGCGAGTTTAATGCATCGAGTTAGGAAATACATGGAGGCGCCGTGATACATCATTTACTGCCTTTATGGAAATTCCTACAAAAAAGGTGCTAAATCTCATGTCACATAAAATGGCTGTCATTGCTAGGGTTGTGTCAATCAAGGTCATAAATAGACAATCAATGGCAGCCATTTTATGTGACGTGAGTTTTAGGTATACACCTTATTTCGTGGGTATTTCCAGTACATATACGTATGTATAGGTCAATGGTTTAATGGAACTTTATTTTAAAGAAAACGTCTTATTGTCTTTTGTCAAAAATTACTCAATCTGTAAGTATTTTTAGCGATTATATCACGGAGGACTAATTTATCCACCGTGGATTTTTTTAAAGGTCTAATTATTGTTTTCCCTCCTTGTTAAAGTATATGGATTGTTTATGGTTTATTGATATACTTATACATATTTATGTATAGTATATATTATGTATTTGCAGTGTAGTGTTTATGTATTTACTTATTTATTTTAGTTAGGTATTTAACACCATAGTTACCCTGCCATGTAGGTACAATAATACAAATCCTTATCACCCAAAGGTTGTCTGGGAGAGATCGCTCTCAGTGATAAGATCGCCTCTTGTTTGATACAAATCATCATCATCATAATCAGCCTGTGTCAGTCCACTGCTGGACGTAGGTCTCTCTCAAGATACGCCACTGAGCCCGATCTTCGGCTTATTGGGAGAGATATGCCTTAATCGCCACGCTGGGCAGGCGGGTTGGCGATCGCAGGACGTAGCTCCTCACACCGGTGACGCTGCTGCCCGTCACTGGCTTGTAGTATTTAGCTATAAGGCGGCAATAGCCCAATGGATACGGTGTCGGACTGGCGATCTAGAGGTCGTGAGTTCGATCCTCACCCCACCTTTTGCACTATTGACGTAAACCCACTCCAGACACAAGCATATTTAGCTTAGTTGGAGGGGTTAACAAGAATACTAGTAATGTGCAACCCACATTGCGAGTAATCTTTATTTAAAAAGGAAGAAAAAGAAGAAGAAGAAAGCTATGCCATAATTTGAAATGGTTATACCGCTATTTGTCAGTCAATATTGTCAGCCAGAGCCCCGTTTGTTGGTCAGCAGGATGCACCACGGGCAGGTGAGGTTGGCTAAGGGCACTGAGGTGGTATTTGTGCTCCCTTACATCCCATCTTCACACTTATTTTGTTAATTTTAATAATTATTTTTTATTGTTTATTTAATGGTTTTCAATCAATTTTTTATTCTTTTCCACTGTTGATCCAGTGATCCTGTTGTCAGGTCCTATAGTATTGTTAATTAGAGTCTGTGCAAAAAGAGAACCGTCGTAAAAATCGTAAAGGGCGCGCGTGTTGATTATTCTAATTTACTGTCGTTGACAACATTGCTCTGTCATTGTCAATACGACTAAACATTTTTGATACCTTGGTTGGTACCTACTCTTATTATTATCGGGTGGTACTATAGGTAGTAGTAATGGGGGGGCGGGTGGTAGTATAGGTAGGCATATATATATATATATATTCCTTCCTTACATTTGAAATTTGAATGTTAGTTCATCGTAAAGCCAGGAAGCTTCTCTTTTTGCAATATCTACTTAAATTGCTGGTACAATGGGTAGTATAAAGCTGGCATTTCACTATGGGATATAATGTTAATTACATCTTGAGCTATATCTACATCCCGCGATTGCTGTTCACACTGCAAGATATATAGTTATCTATGGTTTATCTATGGTTGCATTCAAACTGAGAGCGAGGCAGAGGGAGGTGCGGTGTCCGCGGGGAGGTGAGGTAAAATATACATATTCAAATATAGGGTTATTTGAATATGTATATTTTACCTCCAGTCCAGTCGGTCGAAAAAATATTTATAGTTTGGGATGTAATATATATTATAGCACAATGTAAACGGTCTTGTATAAAATGTATGACGAGCGATAAAGTATTATATCTCAAGATATAATATGTATAATATTATATCCCATAGTGAAAAAGCCGGCTTCAATAGTATTGTAAATTACAAAGTTGTATTTGTGCAGTGAGCGTGCGGCGGTTGAGACGGAGCGGCCCGCGGAGCAGCACCCGGGAGGGGCGGAGCCTCCCAGACCAGCCGAGCCCACTCCCACGAATCTATCCACTGCTCTCGCCGAAGCGTACAATACTAAAATCATCCGGCAGCCTGTCATCCAACCGCCAGTACAAACGCAGGTACGCCACTATACTACTAATATTTTTTGAGAGCCAGTTCCCATGCTAGGCCTAGCGTGCTTACCATCTTCGACCGCATCATCACTTACCAACCGGTGAGATAGTGGTGAAACGCTAGCCTAAAATATATTTAAAAAAATGTATTTTTAACTTACGGGTTCGTCCACATTTGTAACTTTTATTTCTATGTCCTATTCCACCAGTATTCCCTGTGCAACATTTTAGCTCAATCGGTCGAGCCGTCTGACCCCGAAAAGGTCATGACCGCGAAAAGCGTTTGATCACTATCTCGCCTGGTGGTAAGCGATGATGTGGTCGAAGATGGTGAAAACACGCTTGGTCTTGACTCTCAAGGGATGTGTGCTGCCGGAACACCGTAAGGTTATGGTGGCAGATTTTCTGCTTGATTGTGGGAACTACCTATAATATTCTTACCACCTGTAGAAAACTGACCCTCAAGATCCAAATGTCGCAAGGTATCCAATCGTATATACCCGTTACACTAAACTTAAGAATCTCCTTAAATTACCAAAATATCTCAAATTAGGAGCGGTTTCACCCGCGTAGAAATCCCCCGTTCCCGTGAGAATACGGTGATAAAATATAGCTTATGTTACTCACTGATAATGTAGCTTTCCATTAGTGAAAGAATTTTTGAAATCTGTTTTTGAGTTAAATCTTAACAAACAAACATACAAAAAATCTTATCTTTGATCTCTGTATCCTATTCAACACTAAACACCAATATCTTAAAAACTACTAGCAATGTGGGTTTAAAAAACATTACAATTAAACATAATTGTACTGTTTTTTAAACCCACATTATAATACATTTACAACACATTACTAGTAGTCTTGTTAACCCCTCCAACTAAGCTAAAATGTGCTTGTGTCTGGAGTGGATTCACTTCAATATTGCTATGGGTGGGGATCGAATACACGACCTTTCGATCGACAAGCCGACGCCTTAGACATTGGACTATAACCGCCATGAATGTACCTGTTACCTCATAGCATTCTGCATACTTTTGTAATATTTGTATGTAATTGTATAATTAAAATTTTATTAAGTTTAAATTAAAATAATGTATGTAAATTACAGGATCTGGATCCCAGTTACGACGTGGAAATGGAAGACGTGACCACAACACCGATCACCGGTCATACCAATAATGGAGTTGTCATCATGCTGAATGTCACAAACCAATGCAATACTGTAAATCAGTCCACTCACTAAGGTAACTGATGTTTATTGCCACACCCACGTGCCTTATTTTATCATTATTTGTAAGGAAGTAGGTAAACTCTCTGGGAAAATGTCTATTTTATGTATATTTATATTGAAATTACGATATAAAGTACCTACACTTTACTATGTCACAATCCTCGTACATATAGCCATTAAAAACCGACATGAAATTTTACATTCAATGACCCATTTTCATTAGTTTTTCCGCTCTATTTTTCTGAAGCGGAATGTAATTTAGTCGTTTTATGTAATACGAAAAATACTGCTCGGCTATCTGCTGTTGAAGTCGATTTTAATAGGTAATATAACTGTTAATTTCAGCAATACATATGATTAAATTTTATTTTTATAAGAATCACCGATTTAGGCCCGACACACATTTGGCAAAGCGCAGCGGGAAGCATTTTTCTGCAGTATCAAATAATTATTGACATTGCTTACGTCGAATTGAAATCGAAAATTCAATCCACCTGTAGTCAATTCGACGCTTTAGCGCTCTAGTCTAGGAGATTGTCTGTTATGTTATTCGATTTCAAATTTTATTTAAACGTAACAAATGTGGATAAAAGTTTGACAGTGACAAATGCTCTGCGCTACGCCATATTTGCGCCGGCCTAATAATAATTTAAACGTTAAGATGTCTAAATTATCATTTATATAGTTAAAGCAAGACTATATTTTTCATATTTACATGGGGTCGTTGTGCCAATACAGTTTTATATAATACTTCATACAATATAAAGTTACCTATATAAGATTATGATATTTGCTCAAGAGTACTGGGTAATAGTGATGTGATATAATAACGACTTTAATTTTGTTAACACTTTAAGGTCTAGCTAGACTAACGATGTACTTGCTCTGTACCGACGAGGGTGTCGAATATTCGGACCACTGCGATGATAATAAAAATACAAAGGATTTTCTGCATTATTTTTGGAGTAAAAATATCTTCTCAAATATATGTCGCACCTCTCTAATTGACATAAGAGATTTGTCCCTTAACATAGACTATATAAAATCAATTAATTATGTCTGCAAATCCATTGTGTTAATAAATACTTAAGTCGATAAGGTTTGATTCTCCGATGTGTAACTTTATTTTAAATACGCTTTATTAACAAACACCGAGTATAGCTCTCCATAGCCCGTCGAGATTTTATCCTCATGAACAACTCTGATGTTGCAATAACTAAATATGACCACTTAAATGGTGCTGCTGGTAAAAAAGATACTGCAAAAGTTTAATACCTTTCAAATTGATCGTGCAAAATCAGAATCGACACAATTATTATTTTCTACGCAATTCATTAAATTATAAATTTGATTTGTAATTTGATTTGATATAAATAAAATAAAAATAAAAACACATTTATTGCCAAAAAATAGTACACTAGAGAAATAAATTAGAAATAATTATAGTTTGGCCACTGGAATAGACTCAGCAATGTTTTGCGTAGACTGGGTCTACTCAGGGCTGATTTTCAGTCAGATATGACAAAAGTATAGCATGTATTCGTTCTTCTAGCTAGCGTATTGCTTAGAATAATAAATAAATGAGTAGTTTTTACGTTGTAAATAAGTGTATTGACATCGATATGATATCACATCACCGGTTAGCAAAACTCAATTACCTGGGATTGACTGAGCTAAAGCTAGTTACAAATAACTCGTTTTAAGGATCTCCTAATTGTATTCCGTTCCTTGTTGTTTCGTAGATAGTTTGTAATTAAGCTTTCATTTTAACTATGTTTTAATGCTCTTAAGTATATATTGTACTGATCTTGAAATTCATTTTAAAAACGCAAATAAGGAAATACTCAGATTTTGCATTTCCTTGTTAATAATATAATACATAATATATAATAATTATATTAATAAATAAGCACTGCCGTCTATAAAAGTGAATCACATATTTTTACACTCATACATACCTAGGTACATTAAATTTGACTCAAGATCATATCAATCATCACAATAATTAGAATTTATATTGTTTGAAGTCGGTGTATAGTAAAGCCTCATGTGGCAAAGGTGCGATGATTTGTGGATATAAAATACTTATCGCTAATGCATTTCACGAAATTATATACTGGTCACAAATTCCCTCGACACTAAATTCCGTCGCTCAAAGATTCATATATAAAAATTCATTTAAAAGATTAATATAAAATTCATAAAAAAATCATATAATTTAATTTGAATGCCTGAAAAAGGCGATTCACAGCGCATCGCCCTCGTATATAAACTGAAATAAAAATATTTTAGACTTTCATGTTAGTCCCCTGTCAAAAATCTTATACGTAGTACATTGTTACTTCCCTAACATAACTAAAAATCAAGCATTGGAAACGACTTTATAAATAAATATAACAGGTATAATAAAAGTTTCATAATATAACAATGAGAAAATCATACAAATAAACGATAAGTCTTAAACATTGCACTGTATATTTAGGTTATAATGACAGTAGACAACGTATGTTATAATGAATCGACTTGGATTTTGATTACACAGTGAAACGTAGTACTATTATTTATTCTGTGATAGCGGGAAGCGTACTATGACATATACACAGAGCTGTAGCTGTAGTATCCTTAAAATTAATAAAAGAAAGTTATTGTAGTGAAAAAGTAAACTATTTTATCAGTTTAAAATTACTTAACCGAGCGGTTCTCGTGCACAGTGAAATCAATACAAACATTATACATATCCTGCCCATACAAATTCGACCGCGACTCATTCATCGCTCCTAGTGCAATAGAAACATGGACTATACATACACCCATTAAACCCATTAAAGAATTATTTAGGTAATTATAGGTTAGGTACTTTTATCATATTGTAAGTAGTTTAGTTTTTATAGCTGTGTGACTAATAGATCATTGGTGCTCAAGTGATTCATGTATATATGTTTTAATACTAACACTTAGTACTTAAATTAAGTATTTTTTATAATTTTAGAAACGTTACTATTGTTAACTTTCACGGAGAGAGTGTTGTGAATATTCATTAGACTTTGTTATGAAAAATTTTGAAAAAATATTAATAACTTCACTCTCATTGAGTGGAAATTTTATTAATGTTCTTGTTCCGCAATAATATTGAAGCTCAATAATTAATTACTATCATTGAAGTTGTCTTTTAAATAATAATTATATCAATTCTTAGCTAACAGAGAAAATCTCTTTGTGCCGTGATTTTCAGAAAATGGGCACTAAAGTAATGCTACTTCTGCTAGACTACAAAAATATAATAATTTATTCCCGTTGTCGTTTTAATTGACTTAATCAAAGGTTTATTTAATCATTTTCCTGCTTCACATTGCCGAATTACTTTATATATTAGATGGAATGTTTAGATTTGTTTTCTCTCCAAAAAAGCATGTACTAATAATTATTTTATCTTTCCAAGTTAGTGGAAATTTTAGTTTATGTATATAGTCGAAATATTGTGGGCATTTAAAGCAAATGGTGGCATATAATTTCAACAAAATCTTTATATACACATATAATAAATGTACTTATTCAGGTTATTGGATAAAAATTAAATTATTGGAATAAGAACTTTCGCATAAATATATTTTTATTAAATAAATATAAATCATTCTAAAGTGCCATTATTTTAGAAATTTAGGACATAATGTTGTTCAGTGATATTAAGATACTTTTAATTTAGGGATTCATATTCTTATGTGATCTGTGATCGTAAAACTAGAATGATGTGCTATCATAGGTTATCAAAAACAAAAATCCGACTAGCGCTGATAAATATTGTGCAACTCGGTATGTTTCATATAGTTTTTTTTAAACGAGATATATGCATTTATAAACCTAACTATAATATACGGTTATAAGAAAATCTTATGAAATTACAGAATTTAAATCGTTCATAAATATTGTTAATGATGGTAACTTACCAATGGGTGATTGTCTTTTTAAATCTGTTTAAATTTAGATAGAATGCGTTCTTGCTCCCTTATTTACAAAAATTCACTTATTAAAATGATGCACAAAAGATCTGCCTATTTTATGTATACGTATATTTATTTTTTAGAAAAATTTTGTATTAAACATATTGTAATGTCAATTTTAATTGCAGGAACAAAATATGAACAATTCTGCAAACTCATTGTAAACTGTTCTAGATAATTCTATGTACATAGTGAAGACATATTAATTGTGTAATGCTCGCTAGGCACGCTGCAATACCGTAGATTATAATGTCTACAAATGCCTAAATCTGATGTACATAAAGACTAACTAATGTATGATATAACATACATAATAATTTACTGAAATTTGATTGGATTTTATTCCGAACAGAGAAAGATGCTAATTTGCGGCTAAAGCCTATTTTCATTTTTCACCACACCTCTACCTCTGTTCCACCGACACTGAGCATTCAAATACGAGCTATAGCTCGTACTTTTTAGGTACACTTTACATTATCAGCGTTATAAAACAAACTGCTAACGCTCGCTATCTATTTCATGTTAAGATAGTTCTAAGCCAATATTTGAATGCACATTTTCCTGCTGTGCGGGAGCGGTGCGGTAATGCACATTGATTTTCATTCTCTCCATTAATTGATTCATTCATTCGTCAATTAAATATCAATCGTTCATTCAAATTGACTTATTTGAAATTGTGGTGTTGTAGACATTTATAACACTAGGCCCACTTGCACAGACCAGAGTTAACACATTTTTATAATCCAGGGTTAAGCGAAACACTAAAATGACACAAAACGACAAAATATGTCCACATAAATATTATTGAATAGGACTGGCTTACCAAAAATATTGTCGAGAGATATAGAGAAAAACATTGCAATTACTTATATAAAATTCGATCGTCGATATTGTAAAACCCTGGGTTATAAAAATATGTGTTAACTCTGGTCTGTGCAAGTGGGCCTAAGGCCTCGCGCACACATAGTTGCGGTGCGTTTATTCTACTGCACGGTAGAATAAATTTAATACAAAAAAATTGCGTTAGTTTTACCGCAAGTGCGCGCACTTCTATGACACTCCATACTTCGCAAAGTATGCTTGCGGTAGAATAAACGCACCGCAACCGCAGTGCGCGCGAGGTGTTGTATACATTACCTACACTTATGCACATCAGTAAAAGTGATAAAATTTAATTATGTAACGTGTACAGTTGGCATTATTCTAGTCTTTAACTCATTTTAATAATTTATATTAATTTTAATGATGTAGGCACATTCAAAATTTAAAACATTGGAGTACCGCGATAGACGAACCATTTAATTATAAATGTCTCTGGACTTTTAATGATGATTTAAGTTACATCTTGTCGGAGCCACGTCAGAGAATGGACATATTTGTATCATATGAACTAATTAACGATTGAGAGAGCTTCGATCGTGGAATAGCGATATATTCCCGACACAGTCCGGGTAGAATAAATGCAATATAGAGATGAACAAGGCCGGTCAAAAACAGCCCGTGTGTACCACGAAAATACGTTCTGAGGAGATTATATAAGCTTTCAGCGAATAGTTTGAAAACTATTTAGACATCTCTGTAATTTATTTAATTTCAATTTTGATTGAAATTAACGAAATGACAGAGACGGCACTATACAGCCCTTAGTACGAGTTTTTATCGTAAACGCTTTTGACAGATCTCACATAGTTTTCGACTTATTCTAGCTCCCTGATTGGTGAAGTGTAGTTACCACTAGAGGCGCTGTACTGTTTTTCATACAAAATTTGTTTGATATACGATATCGAGTTTGGTATAAAAAATCGTACTAAGGGTACTGTAGCTGTACCCCGTCAGTTTATTCAATGATTTTCATTAACATTGGGCGATACGTGCTGGTCCTGACTATATATAACTTGGATCATCATTTACCGAAAACGCACAACTCAACTTAGAATCGTGCAAGATGTTGTAAAATAATAATGTCTCTGCCGCAAGATGGATTTTTTTACAAATTAGTATACAGTGTCATATTGTTCCTATACATATTACCTACATTTCGAAAATGAATCTAAAAAATGGAAAAATATTGTTAGTATTTTGTATTAAATAAAGTGTCAGTAACATAACAAAAGATTAAATTATTTGCGATGCAATAAACATTTGTAAATAGATTTCCATTCCTGCGGATTGGCAAAGATTTTTTTCTGGATTTGTTATTCATTTAAAGTAACATAACAAAAGATTAAATTATTTGCGATGCAATAAACATTTGTAAATAGATTTCCATTCCTGCGGATTGGCAAAGATTTTTTTCTGGATTTGTTATTCATTTAAATGTTGTTTGCGTATTAGTATATAGTAAATATGTTTGTTCTAAATCGAAATAAATATTTTAATATTAATAAGTAAGTTTGTTTTATTGTATTGTATCTAGTAATCGTTACCATCACTACGTTGAATCAAATAACGCAAAACAAATATTTATTCAGTGTGTTTTGCCTATTTGTGAATTATCGATAGTGTATGTATGTGGTGGCATAAGTAGATCTATTATTATTACTAAAACTACAGTTTAGAAGTATTATACTCGTGTCAAACCTTCGCTGCCCGCGCAGCAATAAAAGTATAGAAAGAGATGCCGATATAGTTCTCTGTCGCACTGTCTTATGGGAGATAGTGATGTTCCACTATCTTATCGATATTAATACGATAAAGCATTTACAAAAAAACGAAATAGAAGCAATATTTATTTATTAGGCATATTACGACACTGGTATTTTAGGATTGCCATGGCAAATTTTAGGCCTGCTTCCTTTTTCACCAAGTCTCGTCCAAATAAATAAGTGGGCGTTTGTCATTAGACATTTTAATCTAGCACATACAATATCGCATCTCGTCGAATTTATGTGCAGGTAGCAAGGTGACATCAAACCGCCTATTGTTTTAGACTGCACCAAGTGTGCACTCGGTGGCAATTTTCCGGGAATCGACTAGCCGATTTGAATAACCAGTTTATCGATAAGCGCGCGCTGCCTCTCCCTATTGCACCGATGACTTATGAGTGGGCTATGCGGAGTTTAGACAGCCGGTCGCCTGATATGACCAGGGACTGCCGGCGAACTGAAAGTGTAGGGCTCTTTAGAATCTACCTATGCCATCACGTACAATATTGATAACCCACAAAAAAGGCACTGATTAAATAGCCCTATTTGATTTAATATAAATCCAACCTACCACTATACTAGAGAGGCAGGCCATGACGATCTAAGGCGGTGAATAAGTAAATTACACTATAGTCAAACTTTTGACCACTATCTCACCTGATGTTAATGTGACGTCTTTGCACGTTTGGAACAAAGCTACCCTGCATAGGCTTTGACTTTCGCAAAGTAAAAACCTCAACAATACATTAGCCCCTCGATTAGCCAACAAAACACTATTGAGTCTCACCGGTTTGCGAACGCAATATAATTCAAACCAATACATTAATTGACATTACTAGCTTGTGTCATATTTTATACCCACCGCTATGCGTTCGTCTAAATCGAAGTATACATTTGAAACATGCTGATTTTAAAGAAAACTAATATGCTTTTAAAGGGTACTTCCCGTTGACAGGTAGAATCATAAAATTTGGTATGTTATATTTTAAAGTTAGTACGATAGCCTCGGTGAGCGAGTCTTATCGACTTGCCGGTTTTTTAAAGTTTAGTCTGTATGTTTGTACACGCATCGCGAATGCAGTTTTCACCGATTTATGCTAGAGGTCTAACTTAAAATATAGGCTCCATTTTACCGCAGGAAAATATATTATTCCGATTATTTTATGTTTAATACAAGCTGTTCCCGCGACTTCCTCCGCGTAGAATAGTGCTTTGGGTAGTTTTTAATCATTTAGGTTAATTATTTTACAAATAAGACACATGCGTATAAATACTTAATCGCTACGAATATTTTTTTTATTCGTAGCTTAATCGTCGTCTGTCTGTCCGTTCGAGTAAGCACACTAAGGTATATTTTCCCACCTGCACCGCGCCGTGCCGTGCCGCGCGTTTAGGCGTGAAAGCGACACAGACGGACAGAGTTACTTTCGCATTTATAATATTGGTAAGGATTGCCCAGATCTCACGTTACTTAATGAACTTACAACTGTTTTATTTAGTGGGGATTTCCGTCAGACTCTACCCGTTAATTATAAATATACCTAACCATTTAGTAATCTGTGCTGTGGTTATAATAACCCCGTAACCGGAGGAAATAGAGCTGATGAGGTGAGCGCATGTCTCAAATGCTCCGTGCTCTGGCCCCGGGTACAGTTACAAATATAATTTAATTTTTATTATTTGATCTTATCTTATAGCAGCCATTGTAATGCACACTATGAGCAAATTTCAAGCAGGTAAGATCTATTACGGTTTGTAAGATCGAGCATATAACCCCTAAAAAACACGTTAAATAAATTAAATAAATAAATGTTATAAGTCGTTTAAGTATAGGTAAATGTTAAGGTTTTATGTAGTACTTAGTTTAATTTCTTGACAAGCACGATTCCATTAACGTAGTATTATATTCTCTTTGGATTCCATCTTACATCGTCACTGCGATAGTGGTGGATCGAGTGCCTATCTGTCCGGTATAAAAAAACGGAAACAATACTTTCGTCCGTGCGGCGCCCCGCGATAATGCTTCTGCGACAGGTTGTAACAAGACATTTTAGCACGTCCCGTCTAGTACGCTCTTCGTTCGCCCTTCGCGAGGTAGAAAGTAGAATATTAGTAGTGCAACTCTGGCTGGACCCCTAAGTTGAGTTCCTGACCCGAATTAAGTAGAGTTCAGTTGTGGTACACTTTAGTTCGAATCGCTAAATGTATTGTCAAAGTGTAACCTGTGTTTTGGAACCTTTTAGTCGACTATTTAACATCTAATAATCGACGCACAAAAAGAGCTGCATAATAACAGCAAAATGCGGTAAGCACTTACCTAACGTGTAATATACTTAAGTATCTTTCTTGTACTTACTTATTTTTGATCGACTACACCATTGACTACACCAAAGAAGGAGTCACTCAATGCGTTTAATTTTAAATTTAAATGAGGCCTTTCTAGTATATTGTAGTTGTAGATATACCTATCTCAGAACCTTAGATAATTTACTTGGTAAATTATCTAAGCTCAGAACATGGCTTCCGTTGACCGATTTGTACAGGTACCTAGGTATCTTTTGCGTTAAGCCACGGTAATATGATAAGTTAAGCTGAAGATTGGTCCTGTCCCCTATGTAGGTCATAATACATCAATCTAGATCTGATGGGTATCTTCAAAGATAGTGTTAGAGAAAAATACTTCAAACCTACCACGGATAATTTATGATCGTAGGTATAATACGAAAAAAAACGACTTCACATGCCGCGATAGTCAAAACAACCAGTAGTATCATGTCGTCAAGGTATACAAATGCATATGTCATCCAGGTATGTAATGTGTTTGGGATGTTTATATCTCCGGAGATAATTGTCATACCTCGATAAAATTTGAATGGGACCAAATGGGAGGCATAATCTCTCAAACGAAAAAATAATTTTTGAAATCGGTCTAGATTTGACGGAGTTCTATTATTTATTTATTATTAATTATTTATTTTACCCTTTTTTGTGCAAAACAAGTTTTAATTAAATTACATGCACATATAAAATTTAGTGTCTGGGCTGTTCAGCATTGAGGAGTTTAGAACAGGCTATTTTAAATCCATTTACAAAATGTTGTGTTTGTACTACTTATTCACCGTTGAGGAGTTTCCCTCGCCGGAAGTCAACCTTGGGTGCAGCAGCTATGTCATGATGGAGTTTAGAACAGGCTATATTATAGTTAAATCTATATACAACATTTCGTGTCTTTGCTGTTCACTGTTGAGGAGTTCCATTATCCACCTCCTGACTCCATCATCAGATCAGCTCAATAGTACCAGATTATTGCATTGTTACCAAACATACGTACATAAGTATGCAAAATTCAGCACAATCGGAAACTGGGAAGTGGCTCAAAATTGACTTTTAAGATATTATTACAGTTTTTGTGTAGTTAGTTTCTCGATTTCATTCCATTATCAGATCCTGACTTGATGATAATGGGACCACGTCGGGAATATATACCTTTCAAAATAAGAAAGATTTTTTTAAAATCAGTTCACAATTGGCGAAAATATCGATGAACATACACAAAAAGACATACAGACGAGCGTAGAACCTCCTCCGTTTTGGGAGTCGGTTAAAAGTGGTAGTAGGTAACTATGACAGTAAAGTAATCCTATTTATTTTATAGTGCCGTGGTAATATTCCTTCTTCTCTGGTTGGTGTCTAATGTCCAACCTCGGCCTGTTCCCTGCAAGGAAGACTTTGACTGTGCAGAAAACTTCTTTTGTGAACTTTCAAATTATGTTTGCCGCAAGTGCCTAGAATGTCTTTCACCGAATATGAAAATAACTACAGTGCGTAAAACATGTCTGAAGACCATTGATGAATGTGGCATTGACCGGTTTGTATTTATTTACAGTCTATAGTATAAAAAATCCCTTAGGCTGAGTTGCACCATTTGACTTTAACCGTAAACATAACTATTAACCGGTGTTTTTATATGGATTTTGACAGATTTTTGACATTTGCTATAGTTAAAGTATGATCACAGGTATGATGGTGTACTCAGCCTTAGAGAATACCGAGAGTACAATCAATGAGTGTGACACGGTAATATTATTATGTAATAATTACCGTGCCCTAGTTTGAGATGTTGGTAGTTGGTACGAAAGCTTAGGTGGGCGAGTCCAACTCGACTTGGCCAGTTTCATTCTTTGTGGGTTAGATAACAGATCTGGAAAGTTATAGCTATATAAGTGTAGATGCTGGGCAAATCTGCGCTTTTGACACATATAGTAATCTGTGGTGCCCTCCTCTACTATCCAAGATACCCTGCGCTACACTATTCATTATTCTGTGGCTACACTACATATCTTCTACCCGCCCGTAGACTAGCTTATAAGGAAGTACGAAATATGAATGATTATCCCATTTATTTATTTCAGTCGGCATTTACGAGAAGAAATGACCAAAGAAGCGGCTATACATTGGCTCAACGAACATCTCTACCTGTGGATTTCCTGTACAAGCGTTTTAATAATATTGATAGCAATATTATTTCTGCAAAATATTCAAAGTTGCAATATTTTCAAGATTTCTGCTACAATTTCTGCTATTGTAAGACATTCTTCTATTATTACTATTTTTTAAATGGCAATTTTTCTCTGGTTTTTACTTTTAAACTGTTGATACATTTACATATACAGATCTTCGAGCATTTATCAATGGAGATGTTAACGCAAGGCGTACCCCTCTGTTGGCCATATAGCCATTATTGGCCATATGAGCGTGCGTAACAACGCTGTAATTTTAATACTGTGTGCGTGTTTCAAGCTAGTGTGCGGGATCGTTAAAGTGAGTGATTTATGTGTGTGCAATGCGTGTTTACCTCGTCCCCCGTAAGTATCGGCAGAAAAAAATGTTTGCGGAATACAACGTTAACATCTCCATTGGTAAATGCTCGAAGATATAGATAGGTATATTATATTATCGCGTCTGGAACATAATATAATAGTAGATTCTACGCACGGATAAAGACAGAAGTAGAGTCTATTCTCAGTGATTCTACGAATAAATTGTGTAATAACATACCTAATACGATACCATAGAAAAGATAATAATACTACGTAACGAAACGATACATTTATTCGTAGCGTAGATGGTATGACGGGAACGCAATGAACGCAACAATATATTTCATTGATGCGGCTATTTTGCGGAGCGAATGATTATTATTTTAGTTTTATTACGGCTCCACACGATTAGTGTATTTAGCAAGTGTCAATTATTAAAATTCTTCAAGTTTTTGAGAATTCAAGTTATAAAGATGGATCAAAGTATATTTCAGGTCACAGATATATGATATCTGTGTTTCAGGTCAAGTTGAAGTCAAAGTCTAGTTCAAGTCATACCCTCAGTAAAAATATGGACTTTACTGAAGATTTTCAGTGGAATTTTGGTGAGAACGCAAATAGCATGTTTTTCAACATTTTGCTGTTTTCCTACACTCGCACACATTCACCGGCACTTAATGGTTAATAATCCACATTTATTACACAATTACTCGCGGAAGAACACAAGTCTTCACTCCGACGGGAGTTGTGGGTTGTGGGGAGTTTTGGCGGGAACCTGAAAGAGTGTGTGCGTTAATTGTATTTTGTTCCGTACAACTTGGCGATTTAATAAATTGTTCTTTGTGTAATAAGTATGGATAATTAACCATTAAGTATAAGTACTATTGATTATGTGTGAGTGTAGAGTCTGCAAAAAGAGAACTGTCGTCGAAATTGAGGTCACGTCGGTCGTCGGGCGTCGTAATTTACTTTTTTTGTTGTATTGATAACACTGCTGTCATTACTAGTACGACAAAAAAAATTTGATACTGGGTAGGTACCTACTCTTATCATTATCGTGTGCTACTAGGTACCTTTCTTCTTTACCTTTGAATGTTAGTTCATCGTAACGCCACAACGGTTCTCTTTTTGCACAGACTCTAGGAAAACAGTAATATACAAATGGCTCTTAGTATGCAAGGTACTCTGTGCTAACCTTATACATGGAAACTGGCTAAATACTCTTGTAGTGTGGAGCCGTAATAAAACTTATAAAAAAACTTCTTTATTTGAAGTTTCATTGACAGATTTGATTTGACATTTGACATTGTTGTATTTTAATGTGATGTATGTATTGACATATCATATTGTTCATACTTCATTCAATTGAATCGATTGTGAGTTTGCGGTTTTGAGAAAATTTAGCAATAGCTTCTGGTTTTTGTACAAAATTTACTTGCTCTCTTGCTAAACTTGGATTCCACAAACAGCAACTTTCATAAAGGTGAGGTTATCTAGCTCAAGCCCTAAACTATTTTTAAATATAAGATGGCGCCCGATTATTTTTATAAAGCATTTCCACCACAAACCATTATCTTTGTTTTCAGATGCCTAACATAAAGTTACAGTCTTCGGACAATGAGGTCTTCGTGGTAGATGTAGAGATTGCAAAATGCTCAGTCACTATCAAAACTATGTTGGAAGATCTAGGCACGGAAGATGACGAGGAAGAAGTGGTGCCGCTGCCGAACGTAAACTCGGCTATTCTCAAAAAAGTAATTCAATGGGCGACGTACCACAAGGATGACCCTCCACTCCCTGAAGACGATGAAAACAAAGAGAAGAGGACCGATGACATTTCTTCATGGGACGCCGACTTTTTGAAAGTCGATCAGGGCACTCTTTTTGAGCTTATATTAGCTGCAAATTATTTAGATATCAAAGGGTTGTTGGATGTCACTTGTAAGACTGTAGCTAACATGATCAAAGGAAAGACACCAGAAGAGATTCGTAAAACATTCAATATCAAGAATGACTTCACAGCGGCAGAGGAAGACCAAGTTCGTAAAGAAAATGAGTGGTGCGAGGAGAAGTAACCATACTAAACCACTCACTTATTCAGTTCTATCTGGTATATATTGCTTATTGGGAATTGTTTCCAAACCTAACGTGTAGGATATAGGCAGCAGCAATGTCTTCTAGAACATATTTACATAACAGTTTTGTTTATGGTGACATGGATAGTTAAACATTTGCTTGTGATGTTGCTGTATGGTTGTATGTCTGATTGTGATTCCATCTCTCTATAGCCAATGTGAATGTAAGTTATGTTTAAACTAAATGCCCTTTGTTTAATTAATTCACTTGTTTTAAAATAAGAGTGAAGAGTGATAATGTAACATTTGTAATTGGTGCTGGCAGAATAAATATAAATAGAATTCTTGATTGAGGATATCACTGCTATTGTGATGTAGGCATTTAGTCTTCCTAGTGGATCACATTGACTAAAGGTTCGTAAAATAAATGCCATCCACTGTACTATCTGTTTTCATCATGATATGTATATTGAATTGATTGTTGAAAGCATATCTGTTAAGCAACTCTATCATATTTCGTTGCCGCTGACACCAGTTTTAAAATTCAACAGTATAATGATTTATAAACAGTGCTGTCAATTGCGGGGAATTGAGGGTTACAGTGGGGAATGACAAAAATCAGGGAATTTCTGGGAATCCAGACCAATTTTTTTGGTGGGCTTCAACTATTTTATGTTAGGTAATACTTATTACCTACTTACAACTCTCTACTACTACTTATTTTTTAACTACTTATTTTCTCTTTACATTGTTTTCTTTTCTTGTTTTCTGTATGTTGGTATACAATAAAGAGTTTTTGTATTGTATTGTATAACAAAAATTTACGTTCGCACTTGGCAGGTACAGCATGACAGTACTAACATAAAATTCGAACCTAATCGAAATATTATATTGCGAAAATATGGCAAAAATTATATACTATTCCAAATAAAATCCACTCGACTAAAGGTCCACTAAAGATTTTATTTTGTATAAAACAGTGTTTTTATTCCAATAATATCATTTCGAGGAATTTATGGGGAATGAATAAAGAATGCGGTAAATTTCAGGTAAATGACAACACTCAAACAGGGAATCGAGAAAATTTTATTGTCAGCACTAATAAGTAATGTTGTATTTCTTAAAACACCATAATTCATCTTCATGATTCATACTTATTTAATCTCAACTAGCCAGCAGAATCACAAATATTAAATTTCAAATTACCAGGATGACAGCAGAAAGTATCTTTGATGATGACAGTCTGAATTCATATTGAAAGAGAGAAGGTTGTTTTTTTGGCCCTGAGAAAGATTTTGGATTTTATAATCATCTACAGGTTGTGTAACAAGTGTTGCATAATGTTTTCAAGATTGGCTGAGAGAATTAGCCGCGAGGCATTTCAGTGAAGAAGCAGGAAATCAAAGCACTGTTGGAAATGTTTCTTGATCTTCACCATCCCAAGTAAATGCTGAAGTTCCTGGATTGAGCAGTGCTTAGAGCTTGTATCCACCAGGCAGCCTGCAGGCCCCAGCGTCGAAATAAGTCTGCGTATAATGTATCAGAATATTTCTGTTATGACAACACTACTTACTTTGAAGCTGAAGTATAAATGGCTAAATATAGGTGTGGGCACCTATATTTGGCCTACCTTTGGCATTGAAGAAGTAAATGTGAGCACGAAGAGCCTGTGTTATACTTATTGTTATTTTTAGAAGTTAATAATTGTAATACTAATGCATTGTTTATTTTGAGGCTAGCTCTTTCCTAATCGGGGTTCTGTACGTGTGTACGTGCAGATCGGCCAATTAGGTAAGAGCTAGCTGGAGGGTCGATCCGTAACGTTACAGTTATGGTCAATTATTTATTGGAGAGAATATTTGCTCAGATGTTCACTGAAACAAAAATGCTACATTTGACTAAGGCAACAATTACTTTTTATTAAAATATGTATTAAATTACGTAAAATTAAATCAACACAGCAATACACCTTAGGTTTATAGATTTAAAATCGGGAATTTAACGTGACTTACGCATTGTCGATATAGCGATCGACATATGTTTCAGCCTTATCCGGAGGCCTTCTTCAGGATCTCGAGTGCGACCTTAGGTTGTCTGTCTGAATGACCCCATATTTAAATTTAAATTTTAAATTTATTTTTTGCAAAACTTAGCTCATCAGAAACAGAGTTTATAAATAGCTTATGGTAAAACATAGCATCATATGAGCTCTGAGTCTCACACTAGGGAATCCCTGTGTGATTCAGTCTCTTCCAGTTTTGGATTAGATTAGTAACTAGGTGCATACTTAATACTATTTTAAACAAGGTTTGTTTAAACATGAACACAGTTGTGAATGACATTGCCACTTTCTCTTCACTACCCCCCTTTTAATGCAACTTATTTGCCACTGTTGATTCTACTCACATTATTTTCCAATGTATAAGCTACTAAAATGCCAGCACTTAATTTGCTTGTAAAATGAATGAAAAATTAGTATGTAAGTACTTAAGTATTCGTATTATAAAGGATAGCAGATTACATGATGTCTTATAAATTTCTTTGTAACGAGGAGTTGTAATGGTTGGTTTTCCTTTACTGCTCCATTATTATAACCCTGTGAAATAAATACAAAATGTTTTCAGGCATTATTCATCTTTAATAAAAATAAATTATTTAAAAATGTATTTGTGCTTGTATTTATTCATGGCTATGGTATTCTTTATCTGGGCCATGGTATACAGTATACACAGGTGTACATTTTTTGGGTTCCGTACGGTTACCGTAAGAATAAAGAAACCCTTATAGGATCACTTTGTTATCCGTCTGTCAAGTTGTTTCTTGTTTTTTATTTGTTGTCTCTTTATCTCAGGACTCAGGAACCCGTAGAATTATCAAGTTGAAACTTATATCAAATACTCGGGTCTACGGTAGGTATCTTTCGGCTATGATAAAATCAAACCTGTAATCAAGGGTACAACAATTGGCATTTTTTGTCTAAACTCTTTAACGTAGTATTATATTCTCTTTGAAACTCTTAACAAATATACACACTAACTTTGTTACACCTTTAGACTTAGTTGTACTTGCGACTTTGATTATTATATGATAGGTTATTATGACGAACCGTAACCCGACGCAGTTTTTGAGATATCTGCGGAAACACCAAAATTGGGAGCTTCTTCCAGTCTTCCCTCCGACTACCACCTAGACGTCAGGACTTTTAGCATTTTCATACCGTAAGCACCCTAAAAAAGTTTCTGAAGGAATTTCTCAGGTACCTGCTCACGCACTTCACACCTTGTGTTTGAACTAACCCGACTGACCGATTGGTTGACTCATGACTGGACTAAATAGGCACTATTTGATTTTTTTTAAAATACTTTTTAGACCACTATCTCACCTGTTGGTAAGTGATTATGCGGTCGAAGATGGTAAGCACGCTAGGCTTAGAATGGGAACTGGCTCTCAAGGATGGCTGCCGGAACACATTAGATGTTTGGTGACAGATTTTCTAACTTGAGGGTGGTAGCTGGCCAGGCGGACGCTAGATAGTGTCCTACCACCATGCGGGGGTTGTTGGTTTCTTAACGATGTTTTCCATCACCGGAGGGCCACTGTGAAAAGCGCCCATAAATTTTTCTATAGAAAAATCCATTGGTGCACGGCGGTTTGAACTCGGTACCACAGCATCAAAGCCGACCGTTCTCCCGATTACGCCACCGGGCCCCTCAAATTCCTACTAGATCCTGATTTATCCTACTTGATATTATAAAGGCGAAAGTTTGTGTTTGTACTTCTTCACGCTAAAACTTCTCAACCGATTGAGCTGAAATTTAGTATGTAGACAGCCTAAGCCCTGGAATAACACATAGGGTACTTTTTATCCCGATATTCCTACGGAAACAATGACTACGCGGGCACAGCTAGTTTGATTTAAAAATTCAATTATTGATAATTTTATTGTAGGCATAAAGATAACAATTTTGAAATTGGTTAACTGGCTGATACCCGCGACTCGGCAGAGTAGTAGTGTTCTGTGCCCGCGACTACCGTCGTCTATCCCATCGTGTGGGGTATCGTTGAATAGGTCGTTTATAATGACTTAGCTAATACTATAATTTCGATTTAATGCTCCATTTACGTAATATAAAACTTTAAAGGAAAATTATAGCGGTTAAAATATAACTTTATTCGTTTAGCAGTAATACCTAGTCGTTGAATTTGGGTGTTGGACAATTTGGACCAAATACAAAATCCTTAAAAATAATTATATTCCTTATATATGAGGTTATATATTATACTACTACGAAATTCTACACTGGACGTGGCCCGATACGTACTTGGCCGGTTTCTTTTTATTTTAAATTTTAGTTGATAGCTGCAAAAATCCAAGTTGAAAACCTTCAGGCGTTCCAATATTTCAGAGTTCAGACTAGTTATACGATTTCTTCTTAGACCACCATCATCCTTTACAACCAGAAGACTACAACAAAGAAAAGAAAAGTAAGTATGTGGACAATCTTTCGTCTCTCCAAGAGCTCTCCATGCGTTTCCCCATTTTTAGACAAAATAAATAACTAGTTAAAATAAATAAGTACTTACAGCGTTTATATTTGTTGGATGTCTGAAAATGACAAAAATCTAAAACTACCTTAACACACCATACCATACCTTCTATATACCATACATTTGCAATACATTCTTGCATTTAGTAGTTTTTAGGGTTCCGTAAAAGGTAAAAAGGAACCTTTATAAGATCACTTTCTTGTCCGTCTGTCTGTCTGTCCGTGTGTCACCACCGACTTTCTCAGGAACGGATGGACCTAACCAGTTGAAATTTATACCAGATACTGAGGTCTATAGTCCCTATTAGGTGTATAAAAATCAAGGTCCTGAGTCAACACGATAAAAAGATATGGGCAAATTTAGATTTTCGCGAAAACTTGTAAGTACCAAAATGTACCTACCTTAATTTTCAGGTTTTTTATTTTTCGGAATTTTTCCTTTATTGTGCTGTAAGGCCTTGCTTTTAACCAAAATTGACAATTCTAGGTCAACCGGAAGTACCCTATAGGTTTTGGGTCGAAACCTATAGGGAACTTACCGTTGACCTAGAATCCTGACAGGCAAGAAGCAAGATCTTACAGCATAAAATAAAGGAAAAATTCAAAAAAATAAAAAAAGTTGTAAACGAAAGGGTGTCCCCATACATACATAGTTAACGCCAATTAAGATAGGCCTCTGAGTTATCAATCAATCAATCAATCAATCGTTTATTTTCAGAATCAGTTCCATTGTATTAGTAAAAAACCGTCTTATACCTAATGTTAGTATCCATCTCATATCAATTACAATAAATTTAATATATTAATACCGTACCGACCATGTCAAAAAATAAAATAAAATCTAATACACCTATTTCATATTAAAAGTATTATTTACAACAAGTACGGTTTGACGCCATGACTTGCGTTCTGGTCCAGTGTCTGAGTATGGGGCCATCCACCCTCTCAGCCACAGTACGAAGGAGACTGTTGGCGCTGTCCCGCACCCGCCGCATCAGGGAGGCGACACGCTTCCGTATGATAGCGTAGAAGTCGTCCACTCGTGCCTCCGCGAACATACCTGACGCGCTACAGTGACGGGGCAATCCCAACAGTGCTCTGAACGCATTATTGTACTGGACGCGCAGGACGCCGTAAGCCCTCTGAGTGTAGTCAATCCAAAGGCTGCAGGTGTAAAACGATTGACAAAATGCCCGAAATAATGTTAATTTTGCACTTTTAGAGCACCTTGCAAACCTTCGGATCAACATATTACTCCTGACTGCCAGCGCCCTGCGTTCCCGTTCCAAATCCACAACGTCAGTCTGCGTCGCTGTGACCCAGTGCCCCAGGTACTTAAATTGTGACACAAATTGAAGCGTGGTCCCTCCAAGTGTGATAGACGGTACCTCCGTATAGGTATTAGAGCCCGCCTTGAATAAAACACACTCGCTCTTTTTTGCGTTGTACGTAAGACCATGAGCCTCCGCGTATCGCTCACATATAGACAGAAGCTTTCTAAGGGCGCTGATTGACGGGGCCAGCAGCACCATGTCATCGGCATAACTGATATTATTGACCACGGTCCCGTCAATTGAACAGCCTATCATGGTGCTACTGAGCTCACGGATAAGCCGATCTACGTAAAGACTGAAGAGGCGGGGCGAAGTCAGACCTCCCTGTCTGACCCCACAGTCCAGTCCATACGAGTCGGACAGCGAGCCTGCCCACCGTACCACATTGCTCTGATGACCGTACCAGAATCTAAACAATTCTATCAGCTCACCAGGCAGTGTTGTATCCTCGTACATTTTCCTCCATAAGACATCATAGGACACCAAATCGAAGGCTTTGGAAAGGTCTAGAAAACACGCGTAAACGGGTGTTTTTCTATCGGTGTAGTATCGGACAGTATGCTTGAGACACAGAACTGCCGTTTCCGTAGAAAGACCAGCCCTAAAGCCAAACTGAGCATCGTGAAGTGAAAGATGTTTATTCAGCTGTTTGTCAAGCACACTATCCAACACCTTGGCGATAATCGTAGCCAACGATATGGGCCTATAATTACTCATGTCAGAAGCGTCACCAGTTCGGTTTTTCACAATCGGCACCACCAAAGTCTTCATCAGGTCTTCAGGCAAATAGGTATGACAGAGGCAGAAGTTGAAAAGCATGGCTAGCACTCTGGGCATATGAACACCTGCATGCTGCAGATGCTCAATGCTGAGCGAGTCGTGCCCAGGCGATTTACCGCGTTTCATGTTCCTCAACACCGCCGCTATCTCCCCTGCCGTCACTCTGACGAGAGACTCGGACTTTGGTTCCCGTGCTGACTGTGAATCACTTGTCTTCCCCAGAGGAGAACGCACAATAAAGTTATCTTTAAATAGATTAGCGATGGCTGCAGGCTCGCTAACGCCTTCTACGCTCACTGGAAGACTCGGTTTGCAATTCAGCCTGTTCGTATGCTTCCAGAACTTAGAAAAGTCTTTATTATCATGGTGAGTTGCTAAAATGTCTATTTTTATTTGTTCAGCATTGTCCTGACACCATTTTAGTTTCCGTTTAAAAGATTTTCTAGTTTCCTGCATACTCGTGAACACAGGCCCATTTTTAGGTTTTCCGTGTAGTACCCAAACTTGAAATGCAGCTCGAGCCTCCGAATGGAATTGCCTAACATGCTTATTCCAACCTGTCACCTGTTTTTTTTTATTAATTGACTTACAATTATAACTAAGACTTGCCGCATCACTTAATATGTCAACAATATTACAATACATTTTATTAATTATTAATCTATGTTCTATATTCTTACAATACTTATCACTACATTCTCTCAATTTGTCAGGAAAGTCAACATCTCTTAATTTTAGATTGCAGCTACTTTTAAATATTTCTGTTTGATGGAAGTCTCTCTGACCCCACACAGTTTCGTTACATTTATTAATATTTTCATTCAATTTAATTCTGAGTACATTTAAATTACATGTAATTTCTAGAGGAAAGTGATCGGACCAATATACATTATGTAATATTTTCACACTAGTCACCGTGTTCCATGCCGCCTCAGATACAACACAATGGTCTAGCCAACTCTGAGACCCATACACATCACTAACATATGTATATGCGTCCGAAGAGCGACCTAACAGTTCTATGTCAGCACACCGCCAACTCTGCTCAGCACAGAAGTCTATAAGTTCATTACCGAAGCGCTCGCCCGGGTGCGCATTATAGTCGCCTAGCATATAAACTGAGTCAACGCTGCATTCTTCGACTATGGCCGCTATTTCAGCCAGGCACTCAGTAAACTCAATCAGATTATCAGTTGAGTCTGTTGGCATGTATATAGAAAATACCAACAGCGAGCTACCTGACAACATAACTTTTATTGCCGCTATACGCACATTTGTACATGTAATTACTGAGACCGAGCTAAATACACTTTTCCGCCAAAGTAAAGCGACACCGCCGTATGGTCTACCGCGCAACAGACCCGCTCCTGTATCAATTGCAGATTTTCCCGTAAATTCGAATTCTGGATCTATACTACCTAAGAAAGGGATATCCCGCGGCTGTAGCCATGTCTCCTGCAAGGCGACTATATCAGCTGAACGACACAATTTTTTTACGCACTCAACTGATCGAACTACTGATCTACAATTAAAACTAACAAGTTTAATGTCATTATTGTTATATGGGCGCTGATACAATTTAGAGGTCTAGCTTAATTTGAACCTACCAACGTTGGTACGGAAGCCTCGGTGCTCGAGTCCAACTCGACTTGGCCAGTTTTATTTATTTATGTAATTATATATAGTACTTAAGTAGGTAACTTTTCTTCCTTTTCATGCAAATATTAACTAGGACCTTGTAGGCATCCTGTCAGACGCTGGAAAAAATCCGTTGCGAATCTAATGCATCGGTTTTTTACACATCAACACCCCATAAAGACCATCTGAACGAGCGGCACAGGCACAAAGTTCAACATCTATCTCTCTGCCTTTCTAGTTTGAAGCTACCATTAGATTTTTTTTATGATATAAGGTAACAGGATATGCACGACGCTCGCCTGATGGTAAGCGATGACGTCCGCCTTTACAGATAGGTACAGCGGCATGCAAAATTCTGGACTGCCAAAATTTTACATGTCACTACGCTGTTACCTTGAGACATAGATGATGAGTCACACATGCCCTGTAATTTCACTGGATACCTTGCCATTTCAACCGAAAAACATTTCTATTTCACGGCTGAAAATTAATTGCCAAAGTGGTGGTACCGCCCCAGGCGGACTAGCAGAAGTCCTACAACTACACATTCTATCTAGGATTTAGATACTTAGATCTAAGAATCTTGATTCTAAAGCAATTAACTATGATGTTGAATTTCGCGTTTTATTTAAATTCCCCTCGTCATGTTTCCAAACATTGGTTCGTTTCGTCTTTATAAAAAAAACGCATCGTATTAACTAAGTATTTTATTTAGTAAGTACCTATTTAGGCAGTTACCTACTACTTACTAGATAGATGGCATGTGATCGTGAATCAGAAATATGTATACTAAAATGCTTATACAAATCTTACAACTATATAGGTGTACTAGGTAAAGTTTCTAAGTATTCGACATCTATTTTAGTATTAAGGCAGCTAAGACTAGCGCTTCCCCTCTATGCCACTCCCCGATAGTCTCCAATATTTTTTTCAGTTGCAAACATTTGATCCATGCATGACAGTAATGGGCTGTTAAATTTTCCAAGGTAAGTGCCACAGGACGCAGCACCAAATAAAGTTCCTAATAAGAAAATAAAAACTATCAGGATTAGTACAAAGTATATGCACTTGTTAGGGCCAAGGATCACTTCTCGACATAAGCACAGGAAATCATACATGGATCTGTAAAAAAAGAAAATTTTAGATCAGACCTAGTACTACCTAGTACTTCATACGACACGGATTAGCATAGGTGTTCCACGGAAAAAGGCCGGGACACAGAAAAGATAATAGTCTTACGCCGGGGGCGCAGGTGTCTCACTCAGTCTGGCCCGCAAACCTTCTAAGCAAGGCCAGGCCCTATCTACATCCCATTATCTATGTAATATGCATCCATATGATCTATATCTACTTAAAACGTTATGTATAATATACGAAGCTGAATGCGTCACCGGTTGTGGACACGCCACCTGATGCCCCGCGTGCCGCCGCCCGCTCCTCCGCTCCGTTAGGGGAAGCGTCTAACGTAAATACGTCTACCCCCAACGTACTTAGGCCATAGCAACCACCAAGGAGGGGGTTATGAGTCAAATTGAACCTCAACAGGTTGGTAAGTCCGTTCATCCTAGAAATGAGGACAAACGAAATGTCGACGGCTTCAAAAAGGTCGAAAAGAAGAAGAAGCCATCCGTCCAGAACAAGTGCGGCACCGCACCGACTGGTCTAAACCACCTTCTGCGTCCAGAAACACCGACGACGCTGCTGTACGTGTCTCGGGTGCACTACGCCATCATAGCGCAGGAGGTATCCGAGTACGTGCGTGTGAAGACCAATTTGACGCTGAGGGTCATAAAACTATAAAACTGGAGTCGCGTCATAACGTGAGCTTCAACTCCTTTGTGCTGCGGCTTCCAGTTAAATCCTTCGATACGTACTTGGCGGAAGAGTTTTGGCCGAAAGGTGTTAAATTTCGCCGCTTTCGAGGTAGACTACCCGACATCAAGAATATGCGTCACATGTCGCAAAACTAACGTGTCTTATTAATTAAAATGTTGTATTTATATGTATGTTAGTCTATAAGGTATATGTTTAGATATGGGCTAATGTAACAGACATTGTAATCGCCTGAAATAAATGAATTTATTTATTATTATAAAGTTTGTTTTATCTATTGACTATTAGCATATTGTTCGGACGGGTTCGAGTCACGTTGGTACAGTGAAATGTTGGATTGTACCTATAGTTACTACTTATATTTTATATCATCATCATAATCAGCTGATGTCAGTCCCCTGCAGGACGTAGGCCTCTCCCAAGATACGCCACTGAGCCCGATCTTCGGCTCTTCATTTCCAGTCACTACCCACCGCTTTGCGTATATAGTCAATCCACCTGGTCACAGGACGTCCTATATACGCTACGTTTGCTGATACGCGGTCTCCACTCTAGGAAAGTCTACCCCAACGTTTATGTCTTGCGGCAGATATGACCAGCCCACTGCCACTTCAGTTTGCTAATCCTTTGAGTTATGTATGTCGATCACTTTAGTTCTCTGGCAGATTACTTCGTTCCGGATTCGATCCCGCGAACACCGAGCATAGCTCTCTCCATAGCTAGTTGAGCGACTTTAAATTGGTGGACAAGTCGAACTGTGATTGTCCACGTCTCGGCTCCGTATGTCAGCACAGGTAGGGCGCACTGGTTAAAGACTTGTCTTTAGACACTGTGGTATATGCGAGAAGACTCGACGGAGTTTTCCGAATGCTGCCCAGCTACTGCTTATACAACAATGTACAAAGATAAGGACGTATCTCTGTAAAGTCATAAAATAAGCTGATTTTTGGTCCGATTTGCGATTAATACGCGAAACTTAGTTGACATTTATTATCTATACTAATATTATAAAGAGAGAACATTTGTATTTTTGTATGTTTGTAATGATTTGGCTCAAAAACTACTGAACCGATTTACAAAATTCTTTCATTAATACATAGAATGGACTTTCGGAATGAAAATAGGCCATATATATTATCCCGTTTAAATCAAAGGTACATTCGTGGAGACCTAATTTGCAACCTAAGTCGGCAAAAAAACGGTCGAAAAAACACGTTTCTTACGAACGCTGCTCAATTGAAAATAGATAGAAGAATATTTTCTATGGAAGAGTTTTACAACTTAATAAGACCTACAAAAAAGTCCGCGACAGCATATGTCTATCTCTTAAGGTTGACTCACAGTAACCATTTCATTACATAACTTCCAAGGCTATTTTCAAGTATATAGTATTAATCCTTATCCAAATAATTACTTTAATTAGCTTGGCCACATATTATAGATTAAAATTGTCTCTTACAGTATATAATTCAAATGAAAACTCTAGAAGATATCACGAATTTCACATACACGCATCGCAAAATTAATAAAATATTTGCAGTGAAACCACAGATTAGGTCATAGTTACTATAATAATGACCTATATATATAATAATATAATATTTTAAACCACCCCGACTGATCTATGTATAATAGCTTTTTCCAATGACTCTAAACACGACATTTAAAATCTGAGCTGTAAGTTGGTGAGGATTTGAGTATTCTGTAGAGTCCAGGAGGCTTCCATGTTCTTACAATATCATTGAAGAAGAAGATTTTCGAATTGATCAGACCTATGAAAGTTGATTTCATAGCGCAATTAACTAGAAAAAAGCTCATAGTTTTATAACGATTGAACGAATTTTCATGAATCAAAGCTAACAACACTCTCGATGAAGACATCTATCAAACAAAAAAAAAACTATCAATAATAAAAACAAAATCGGTTCATCCGGTTAGGTGCTAAGATGCTACAGACAGACACACAGATAAACACGTTAAACGTATATTACCCCTACATTTTGCGTCGGGGAACGCCGTAAGGTTACGGCGGCAGATGTACTCCTTGGTGGTAAGCTACTTTTTGGTAGATTTAATGATTCCACTACCACTGTACGAAAACTCATGATTCATGAATGCACATAAAACTTTCATTGGTAGGTATATAGCTAGGATTAGAACCAACGACTGTCGGGTCAGAATCAGGGTAACTATCCTTTACGCCAATGGGCCGTCCAATATCAATACGTAAGTATTATAAAACAAAGTTCATCACTGCGTCTGTCTGTCTGTTCGCAATAATCTCAATAGCTACTGAACGGATTATCCTGCGGTTTTCACCAATAGCCAGAGTGTTTATGAGGAAGGTTTAGGTGCATAATTCGTTAAGGTTTTGGGTAAATTGGTTGAAATATGACGATGATTGTTAAATATGTTTATATTTTATATTCGATGCGACAAACTGATGCAAATTTTGTAGGCATATGTTCTACCCGTGCGAAGCCGGGGTGGGCTGCTAGTTATCTATAAATAGACATGTTCTTTGAATTCATATTTTATAAATTAATTCTTTAAAAAAATTGATTATGAATAGTGTAGTTTGTTTGTATTTATTATTATTATCTCTTTAGTGTCAAACAGTCAGTTGCATTGATTTAGATTCAATCTGCACAGAGAGAGATAGCCAATATGGTGGAATAGGGCAGGGCCACAGAATAATTAATAGTACAAGGCAGGGCATAGGTATCTACGTAGTTGCAGCGAGTACTAGCGTAGGATACCTTCACCCACCTACGTTTTATCGCGGCATAAGCCTGGGCGCTCCTAATAAAAACATTTAAGTTAAGTAGAACAGTAGGTAGATAAGGTTGGTAGTTGTGCCAATGTGCCAATCCAACAATCTTCCAGATTGTAAACTGCATTGATAAATTATAATCAATGCCTACCGTATATTTTTTTATTGATTCTGATTTCTGATATGTACCTAGGTACAGTATACAAACAACTTCTTTGTATAAGGATATTACATTCAAATGCTGATTTAGATGCAGCAATAGGTACGTACAACGTACAAGCACAGTAAAGTGCTGTGTTTAGTATACCTACTTAAAGATATTTTAAAATGTTTGTATTCGGGCAAAATCAAAGTTAATGTTCGTTAATTCGTGATAAAATACCTATTAAATTCTAATAACAAGAAACTGTTTGGGATGTTATTAAGAAAGTAGCAGATAAAATGAAAGATTAAGAAGTAGCAAATGTTTTTGAATGATACTCTTAACAACATTTCATTAAAACTGAAAAAAAAATTATTATATGCATCAACAAAAACAGCATGGGATGTAAGGGAGTACAGGGAGCACAACTACCACCTCAGTGCTCCCAGACAACCTCACCTGCCCGTGGTGCATCCTTCTGACCAACAAACGGTGCTCTGGCGACCGACAAATGGCGGTATAACGATTTCATAACTATGGCATAGCTAAATCCTACAGGCCGGTGACGGGCAGCAGCGTCACCGATGCGAGAAGCTACGTCCTGCGATCGCCAACGCACCTGCGCAGCGTGGCGATTAGGGCATATCCCTCCCAAGGGCTGCGTAGAAGATGGAAGGTAACCTAAAGCCAAGGCCCCTAGTTCCCGGCCGCCATGCACAGCGGCAGTCACGGTAACGACAGGGCAGGGGGTGCTAAGAATCCCTGGGCTACAGTAGGCCGCCAAAACCAACTGACCCTGGCAACGTACAATGAACGCACGATTCGGCTGGACGATCATCTGGCGCAGCTGGAGGAGGAACTGAAACACATAAGACGGCATATTCTGGGGTTATGTCAAGTCCGAAGACAGGGAGAGGACACCATAACCTTAGAATCGGGCCATCTTAAGTACTACAGAGAAGGAGATCAGCCATCCCAAGGCGGCGTCGGGTTTCTGGTCAACAAGGTTCTCAGTGACAACGTTTTGGAAATCTCCAGTGTCGACCGTGTCGAGGGTAGCATTCTCATAATTAAATGAACCGAGCAAAATCCATTTTCCTGTATGCCTTCACGCTAACGCAAGTTCAAAATGTATGGAATGACATTTATGTTTCCGCAACAAAAATGTCATTCCCACCTCCAAGGCTCACTACAACGTTGTTATGGGAGACTTTTTTTTTTTTTTTTTTTTTTACCGAACTGGGTAGCACTTGATCACTATCTCACCTGATGTTAAGTGATGATGCGATCGATGATGTAGCGTGCTTACCCAGAAGATACCTATTCACTCGCGATTTGAAGACCCCCATATTGTACTTAATCGGAAACACGGACTCAGGCAGGGTATTCCATTCCTTAGCGGTTCGTATGATGAACGAAGAAGCAAATCGCTTCGTTCGGGTAGATGGTATATCCACCATAAATCGGTGGCGCCTTTTTGTGTCTCTGGATGTCCGATTATAAAATGGGGATGGTGGAATCAAATCATGCAGTTCCATTGCACACTCTCCGAAATGTATCCGATAGAAAACCGATAAACAAGCGACTTTGCGGCGATGCGCGAGACTCTTGGAGTCTCTTGCTTACTAATAGGTCATCGCTGATGAGTTTTTTGGCTCTCCTCTCAATAGCTTCCAGTGTCTCCAGCTGGTATTTAGCAGAACCATCCCAAAGGTGAGAAC
This sequence comes from Cabera pusaria, assembly GCA_954871355.1. Classification (NCBI taxonomy): domain Eukaryota; kingdom Metazoa; phylum Arthropoda; class Insecta; order Lepidoptera; family Geometridae; genus Cabera; species Cabera pusaria. The sequence goes on from OX940888.1 coordinate 18,117,471, forward strand.
AGTACTCCATACACGACCGGACTTGTGCTTGGTAAAGATTAAGCAACTGTCCCGGTGTGAAGTACCGTCTCACCTTAGCCAAAATGCCAAGCTTTTTTGAGGCTAGCTGGGCTCTAGACTCAATATAAGAGCCGAAATTGAGAGTTGGTGTCAAAGAGATGCCAAGAAGCTCGAGATTGTTACTTATCGGAACGGACACATCCCGGAAAGTAGGAGCCAGTAGAAATGGGCTCCGTTTAGCGGAGAAAAGACACGCCTGGGTTTTCGCAGCATTGAACTTGACCAGATTGGCATCGCCCCAATCAGAGACTGCCTTCAAAGAAAAGTTCAAGCGTTCGACCATCGCTTCTCTATGAGACTGGATTTGTAATGCACTGGTTCGTGCGTTGGATGTATAACTCTCTACAACAGTGCTGTCATCTGCGTACCCAAAGATACCCAAAGGTTTAAGCAGGTCATTAATATGCAGCAGAAAAAGTGTTGCAGAGAGTACTGATCCTTGAGGGACTCCGGCATTTAGGGCCAATTGGTCGGAAGAACAGCCATCGATGACCACTCGAATCGACCGATCCCTTAAGAAATCTGCTATCCAAACACATAAACCAGTGGGCAGGCCGTATGAAGGAAGCTTGCTAATAAGGCTATCGTGCCAAACCCTGTCGAAAGCCTTCGAGATGTCAAGAGAGACGGCCAGCGCCTCGCCGTGGTTCTCGATGGCTTCGCTCCAGATGTGCGTGGCATACGCTAGAAGATCCCCAGTAGACCGGTTTCGGCGAAGCCCGTATTGTCGGTCACTGAGGAGATCGTTCACTTCTAGGTATGCCAGGAGCCTGTGGTTCAGTACACGTTCTATAGTCTTACAGAGTATGGAAGTGACTGAGATAGGCCTGTAATTGACAGGGTCTGCACGACTACCCTTTTTCGGCACGGGTTGCACGTTTGCTTGCTTCCAGGACTTAGGCACTTGACCAGTCGTCATAGACAAGCGAAAGAGGCGTGTCAAAATAGGAGCCAACTCAGGCGCACACGTCCTCAAGACTACAGCTGGTATACCGTCTGGACCACTAGCTTTGTTCACGTCTAGATTGCGCAACGCTTTGCGTACTTCAGTCTGACGAATGCGGATTTCCGACATAAACGTCCCGCAAGTCGGCAGACTAGAAGGTACAGCATTGCCAGCATCTAAACGTGAAGACTCCGCAAACAGAGTAGCAAATAAATTCGCTTTCTCTTCAGCCGAGTGTGCTAGTGATCCATCGGGTTTCAGTAGTGGAGGCAGTGAGGGACGGCAGAAGTTCTCTTCGATCGACTTCGCCAGGGACCAGAACGCTTTGCTACCCGAGGGGTAAGAAGCAAGTTTGTTCCCTGTTCGGCGTATGTGATCGAAGCGAGCCTTCTTGAGAGCCTTTTTGCAGGACTTGGCGGCTAAGTTAAAGGCTTTCTTCTTTTCGCGTACATCTCTAGTCTTGCGGGTTCGAGCATCAGCCCAGGCTAAGTAAGCTTCATGTTTTGATGCTTCTGCATCTCTACATTTGGCATTAAACCATGGACGAGCTTTGCTTGACACCGGAACGTCAGAAAATGGTATGAAATATTCCATACCCTGACGTAACACTTCTGTCACAGCATCCGCGCAAGCTGAGGGATCGCTCGAAGAAAAACATACCTGCCGCCAAGGATAAGACGCGAAAAAACAACGCATCTCATCCCAATCTGCTGACCTGTATCGCCACACCCGCCGGGTGCCTTTTTGGCTGGGATCGGGCGGGGAGTAGACGGATACAGACTTCACCAGACAGTGGTCGGAGCTACCTAAGGTTGATGAAACCGACACCGAGTAGCGGTCTGGTTCTGTTGTCAGCAGAAGGTCCAAGCAATTGGCTGTATGGCCATCAACGTCCGGTATCCTTGTTGCTCCCTGGACCAACTGAGTGAGGTCTAGCGTTAAAGCAAGCTTTCGCATCTCTCGACCAGCGTGGTCTGTGCTCTGGTATGGGTATAGCCAGTCTTGATGATGGGCGTTGAAATCCCCCAGAAGCACTAATTGAGCAGAAGGATACCTCTGTTGGGCCACATCAGCCGCCTCACTGAGGTGGTTTGTGAGCCTGTTTGTCTCTTCGTCTCCGCTGTGCGAACGGTAGACACTAGCATAAAGAATTTTCTCTATGCCAGTGTCCACCAAAATCCACATGACGGAAAGTTGAGGGTCTTCTAGGTTCCGGAGACGCCGATAGCAAATGTCATCGCGGGCATACATACAAACTCCCGCCCTCGCCCTAAAGTTATGCTCTAGAACATAGCCTGGGTAGGCAAGGTACGCCGCGTCAGCTGGACATTTGATCTGCGTCTCCGTGAGGAACAGAATATACGGTTTTTCGGTCTCAAGGTGGTGGTGGACCGAGAGGATATTGGAGTGCAAGCCTCGAATGTTTGAGAGGTGCACTTGAAGGGAGAGGACGTGCTTCCGCTGTTTAACCTCTATTCTGTTTCTGCCTTTCATTTTGTGGGGAGTGAAGTTAGGTAAGGGAAACGGAAGTGGAAACGAGGCGCTAATTACCAACCCGTGATACATATTAGGTCTTTTCACCTATTGGGAACCAATCCTGGAGACCGCGGGGACGCCCGAGCCCCCCCAGAGGTGTCCATCGGGTCCTCTCGTCCGGTCGCCAACCGGCACGATGGCGCACCTCCGGGATTTTTCGCGAGATGGCGGGGCAGCCTTTCATGAGTGGCTGGCTCACTACTTGGGCCCCCAACTATCTGCGGTCGACCAGCGGAGAACCGTGCCTCGGATCCCGCTGCTCTCCAAGATTGGCTGCCAGGTAAATTGACCTTCAATGTATCACGACTAGCTATAGTAAGCAACGCAACTGTTTCCGACCCGTTCCCCATAATGGCTTCACCAAACATTCATGCCGTAAAGCGACCGCTTGGCGGCATGGCTTTGTCTGGTGGGTGGTAACACGCCGCGGCCTAAGCCTACCACCTGAAAAGTACTGCTCTTTTGGCGCCACCCAGGGGACACGTGTAGGACATCGAGGGCTAAACCCTACGGACGCGAGCAGTAATAGACTTAACGCCAAAGTGGCAGTACAGACTTGCAGTGAATCGACAATAGGACCACAGTCCACACGGTTTTGGGAGTAGGAATCACAGGGGGCAAATGCTCGTCAATGTCCTCGAGAGAGAGGGGCTTTTCTTGATGAACACGTTCTTTAAGAAACAGCCCCAAAGGAAGTGGACGTGGCAAAGACCTGACGCTGTGACTGATGACAATATATGTGAGATAGACTTGATCATTAAGGACAAACGGCGCATATTCAGAGACGTCTCAGAGATAACTAGGTTTAATACTGGAAGTGATCTCCGACTTGTACGAGGCTCTCTGGATATTGACTTCAAAGCCGAATTCCGATTGATGAAGTCCACGCTCCGACCGAAGCTACTCCAAACCGTTGTTGGGTCCGAAACATTCCAATGGAAAATCGTTTCGCTGCCTTGGAAACCACAGATGACGTAGACCAGTAGGGCTATTCTGTAAGCTATGTCGGAAGCGGAATCCGCGGTGAGATTCGAATTTCGTAATAACATTACAGAACAGCCCTACAGATAGGTACTCGAAGAAGTGGTGGAATACCTCAGGGATGAAGGGACGAAGTTTTGTGAGAGCAAGCGTACGGGCAAAAAGACCAAACTTTCGACAGAAAAATGGCTAATGGAAGAGAGACGAACAGACCCTTTTTCAGCTTTGTTAACTAACCTGGTGCGCAACAAATCCATAAAGAAGCTGGTACGACGCGACGTCCGATCCTCTAACACGCTACGTAGTATTATTATCTTTTCTATGCTCTTGATTAAAAAATCAATCGAACAGAATCGGGGGTCAAAGGTGTTTACCCAGCTTATGGGTAGAAACCATCTCACAAAGCTGACAACATCAAATGGACTAGTCGTCGCATCCAAGTCGGAGATTCTGTCGGAAGTTGAAGACTTCTCAAGCAAGCAAGCTCTACGCATCGCATGCTTTAAGGCCCGTACCCGATACTGTGGAATCTAGAGCCACCACAACCCGGCACTTCACAGAAAATCTGCCTGAAATTAGCCGAGACGAGATCGTGATGGCTCTTAAACAGCTCAAAAATGGAAAAGCCCCAGGAGAAGACGGAATCACAACAGAGCTTTTAAAAGGTCGGGGGAGCTTCAGGAGTTCAACAGCTTCAACAGCTCTTTATTTTCATTATTTTCACTAGGAGAACTCCACAGGCGTGGAACATAAGAATGGTGGTTCTGTTTTTCAAAAAAGGAGACATACGAGTAACCCTCTTGAAAAACTACCGCCCGATTTCGTGCTGAGCCTGAGCTATGTCTACAAGCTGTTTTCAAGGGTCATCACGAACCGTCTTGCGCGAAGACTCGACGAGTTTCAACCTCCGGAACAGGCCGGGTTTCGAAGCGGTTACGGCACCATAGACCACATCCACACAGTGCGGCAGATTGTACAGAAAACCGAAGAGAACAATCGCCTCTTGTGCTTAGCATTTGTGGACTATGAGAAGGCCTTCGACTCAATCGAAACCGGGTCCGTTCTGGAGTCCTTGCAGCGTTGCCAAGTCTACTGGCGATATATAGAAGTTATGAGATGTCTGTAACTATGACTGTACAAGTACAGAACCAGGGAACTAAACATATCCACCTGAGGAGTGAGACAGGGGGGCGTCATATCCCCAAAACTGTTCACTAACGCCTTGAAGGATATGTTAAAGACGCTGCACTAGAAAGATTGTGGCATTAACATCAACGGCAGGTACATCTCTCACTTACGATTCGCAGATGACATCGTCATTATGGCAGGGACGCTGCAGGACCTAAGGATGTTGAATGGCCTAGCTGATTCTTCTCGTCGCATCGGTCTCCGAATGAATTTGGATAAAACCAAAGTCATTTTAGTCACCTTCAACGAGGACGTTGTTCCGGAACCGATTGCCGGAACACCTCCTCGTGGTGTACCCGGGTATCAGCCGACAATTTTCCCAGTCAATAGGGTTAAGTTGTCGACCGATAGCGAAGTTCCGACGTGAGGGGCTCCTCCGCGTGGCCCTCTGATATTCAGCAGAGGGCACAGTGTGACGGGGCAGGGCAGGCTCGGTGGTGGGAGCCGCTCGGTGGTGGGTCAGAGCATAATGCTCGGACTAAGTGGCGGGGCCGGTAACGGCCGCAAGAGCAGCCGCTCGCATGCTTTGGTCATGCGAGCCGGACGGTGGACGGTGTGCGAGTATGGGTATCTGCCCTTCGCACACCTGTCATTAGAGGGACGGAGGATGTGGGGCATTGCTGAGGAGAGTGCGTGCCGCATTCCTCTGTTATTGAGGGGTGCACATGTGTACCTGGGTCGTGGGCCCAGTGGGCCAAGTGGTGGGCCCGGTGACGGTCGTAGGGTGGAGTCTCGGACAGCGGACGGTGTGCTAGTAGGGGTATTTGCTCTTCGCACACCAGTCATCAGAGGGACAGAGGGTGTGGTAAGTTTGACGAGAAGACGAGCCACACTGTGGTGGTAAATGCTAGCGCGATCCCATCTTGCCCCACTACGGTGGATGACGGCTCACCCCAGGTTTTTAGTGCGATATCCTGCCTTTAAGTCAGCGAGTCCCACAGGTGGGACGTTGGTGTAGGTGGTGGGTTGGTGTAGACTTGTTCTAGAGTGGAGACCGACAATCGGCAAACGTAGCGTAGGGCCGTCCTGTGACCAGGTCACCAGGTGGAGCGACGACATACACAAAGCGGGCAGTGACTGAAAAAGACGAGCCGAATATCGGGCTCAGTGGCGCATCTTGGGAGAGGCCTACGTCCAGCAGTGGACTGACACCGGCTGATGATGATGATGAACATAAACAGTACTTTTTAAGAAAAAATATTCAGGCAATAACATCTAAATACATTTTAATTTCACTCTGAAACCTCAGCTACAGTGCTAAAAGCATTCAGATCTCCTATTAATTAAGAAAACTGAAGACAGGCCCAGCGCACACCGCTGGAAGCGAGTTTGCGAGGAGCGCTGGAGCGCATTTAAAGAAAACAATTTAATATAAACCTTAACTACATGCAGTCAATAATCGTATACCAAGAATAAATTCGCCCGGGGCGCTCGGAGAGCCCTCAACTGCCCTCAAGCTACCACAAGAGCATGCGCGCTAATGCTCCAGTCTGCGCTCCGCCGTGCTTCTCAGCGCCGTGCGCGGCGCGCGCGTCTCGGTCGGACGCCCGGAGATAGAAAGGAAAGAGAGAGCTTGTCTCTCCGGCGCCTGCGCGTATCTCAGAGCCGCTCGTGTTCACCTGAATCTGCGCGCGCGTATCAAGAAAATGCGCTCCGCCGCGCTTCCAGCGGTGTGCGCTGGGCCTTATAGTAGTACCTAACTTATATAATTAACTCTTTCCTTAGCATGGAGATAAATTACATATACATTAATGTCCCTTAGTACCTACCTATGTAATGCATATGTATTTGTGGAATTACCTACAACATCTTGAGTTGTCGCATAGCACATTGTCAGTGTCGTCCAAAAGGCGTTGTAGTTGTAGCCTTGCAAGTGTAATTACTGGACATTTCTTATGTAATAATATACTCGTTACATCTCCATCGTTCACATCACAGCTAGTGCCGGCTCGGTTCTTAGTTTCGACCCTTGGAGAATGGTCATTCTCGACATAGATCTCGTCTTGACCACTGAAACATCCATTTTCTTGCGCCCCTCTTCTAGAATTCTTCTTAAAAGTTTTCCTGGTATACTTTGTTATGTTTTGAACTTGGCAATCGTCTGATGACATAATTAAATGCCTTAATATTAAACACAGATCAACTATATTGATTATGTAGATGCAAATCAAAGATTATTTGATGTATGTATACGACACGTCAAACTTTATGTAAGTACGTAAATATCAAAGCAGGTAAGTAACTGGGTAAAAATAATATTGTTATTGTAAAAGTGAGTGAGTTCATTACGATTTTCATACAAAAATAAAAATATATATATATATATTAAGAAGGGGCCCCCATACATGGAACTGAAAGTAAAGATATTTTTTTTCATCAATCCCATACGTGCGGGATGTCTATAAATAGGTCTTTAAAAATGACATTAAGGTTCCTTAAACCATTTTTTCTAAAAGTAAATCATTTGAAAGATGAAAAAAGAGTGTCCCCCCCTCTAACTTTTAAATCGGGGAGTGAAAAATCTAAAAAAAATATATGCCGTAGATCTCAATTAAAACTTTCAACGAAAATTGGTTTGAACGAGTTACAGTCAGCAGTTTTTGAGATATAGCGACCGCACATATTACTTTGTTTTTCATACAAGCACTATGAAAAATAAAGTTAATTTTTTGATGCGAAAAATTATAGTTATACAATATTCTATTGTGTTACGGAACCCTACGAGTGCGAGTCTGACTTGCACTTGGCCAGTTTTGTTCAATCACACGAAACGGGTTCAGAGGACAGGTAGACAAATATAATACCTATAATAGATCCACCCGTTTATTTTCTATTTGACAGATCTAATTTGACAGTTATAGTGTTGTGTTGTGTTACGAACAAAAAAACACTTCCCAAAACGATATGTGATCGACGAAATAGCTGCAGAACATGGTCATTGGGTTCTTAGACTTCCACCCTATCATTGTCAATACAATGCCATTGAATTAATATGGGCTCAAGTAAAAGAACACGCCGCTCGAAATAACACAAAACCCCCTTACTGTTCACGGCAAACAAAATGCTTGATTTAATAAAAAACACATGTGTGGAAGTAACTGCGGAAAACTGGCAAAATGTAATTAAAAAAACATAAGAAACTATAATGGCAGATTGGGATAAACACGTGGCGATAGATAATATGAATCAACAATTAATTATAAATGTCGGCGATAGCTCGAGTGACAGCGACGATGAATCTGATTTTGATTAATAAATAAATAAAAATAAAAGTCACAATAATGGTTTCATATCATTTCATACCAATCTATATTTATACTACATTAGAATGCTACATTATACCCGTATAAAAATAGTTAATAAACAATATCGATATCTCAATCGTAACATCACTATGTTATGTATGATAACCATAGAACGTAAATTTTTAAAAACGTTTGTTGTTTTATGTAATTTATAAAAAAACTACTGCACTGCACTTATGGACTCAATTTGTCAAAGATGATTATTATACGGGATCAAGGAGCAAACTTAGGCAGTTGTCATATTTTTAAAACCTCGCATTTAAAAGTGAACTTTTGCGTAACGCGGTTACGTTCTATTGGTGCCGTCAAAAAGAAAATAAACGGTTGGATCTATTATAGCTAGGATGATGGATTATATTCCATCATCCTAGCTATAATAGATCCAACCGTATTATAGTATTATAGTGTATATATAACTTTTTTTATACGTTATAGGCTAGCGTTTGACCACTATCTCACCTGTTGGTGAGTGATGATGCGGTCGAGAATGGTAAGCACGCTAGGCCTAGAATGGGAACTGGCTCTCAAGGATAGCTGCCGGAACACATTAGATGTATGGTGACAGATTTTCTAACTTGAGGGTGGTAGCTGGCCAGGCGGATACCTAATAATTGTATTCTCTTTGCTCAGTATAAATATTAGTATAAATACATAAACACTGCTGGTCGGACTTCGACCGTGGTTTGAACTACCTAACAAACAAAGACATTTCGCCACTCGGCAAACCTAGTTTTGGAATCATCTTCGGTGTTAAGCTTGGAGTCCAGCTTAGAACATGGGTTGGGTAGTTGCACTAAGACTAAATGGATTAAACAGAGAACAACACTGTCTTTAGTTCACTAGACAGTTGTGCTGCGCCTCGTCTCATTGCCGTCTTCCATTTCCAGATACCTAAGCACGATTCCGTCTTAGATTGCATCGGAAAACTTGTAACTATAATACATACAAATATAATCAGGTGAACTTATAAGAGCCGAAGCTCGGGCTCAGTGGCGCATCTTGGGTGAGGCGCATGTCCAGCTGTGGACTGATACCGACTGATTATGATGACGATGATGAATCTGGTCATCTGTGGGTGGAAGTCTCTACATTGATAGCGATGCGTCCAGTACCTTAGCACGAGTTTTTATCGTAAACGCTTTTGGCACATCTCACATAGTTTTCGACTTATTCTGGCTCCTTGATTGGTCTAAATTTAGTTAAGTGTAGCAACCACTAGAGGCGCTGTACTGTTTTTCATACAAATTTTGCTCGATATACGATATCGAGTTTGGTATGAAAATTCGTACTACGATGGCAAGGGTACTATTTTGTCTTTCCACCTATCCGTGTTTTGTTTGGCGGAGAAGGCCAATTATAAGTAAAGTTTTTTGACAGTTATAAACGCCCGCTGACTTTTAATCAATTCTTTTTTTTACTTTTTAATACGAAACAAAATCAAAACTCGGACTTAAACTTCACCAAGCCTTTAAATTGTTGTGTTGATCTCCTGTCAGTGGCGAAAAACAGGGAAATAATTTTGTCTTTCCGCCTGGGATAAGGCCATGCTAGCCCTGCTGGTGAGATAGTGGTCATGGGCTCGTCTCTCAGTAAAAAAATTAGAAACAGCGCTGCCAAAGAGTAACTGGACAAGCGCTGCTGCTGATTGCCTTTTGACTAGATGTTGATTTTACAAAACTCGTAGTTCTTACGACCTTATACTGTACCCTCACTTTTTTGTAGTATTATTATTGTTTTATAACTATTATACCTACAGTGATTTAGTTTTGAGAACATGTTCTAAAGCTTATCGTCCTTTTGAATGTAGCAGCATAAGATAAGATAAACTTAGAAGTCGTGCGACCTTTCTTACTCACGCCCGCGATAGTACTACTCAGATAAGTAAAATTATTAATACACACTTACTACGCAAATAAAATTACAGTACAGTCGGTAAACATTAGATACCAACGTACTCTAGGAAAATTATTAATTCAATTTAACATTATACATGCCTATAAACATCGTTTGTACGACTTATATACCTTTGTAACATATACTTAAATGATACTGATATTACAGATAAATAAAAACGCCTACTAGGTGCTACGCCGTGCAATAATAGACAACTTAAGTCACGAGTATCGTTTATTATTTTATAGATAGCAGTGTGACATAAACCCGCACTTTACGCTTACACTACGCTATTCTTGCACGGCGTGAAGTTAAACGCCGTGCAATAATCGACTATATAAGTCACGGAAAAGTGCAGTAGTAAATATAACTGAGGATTTTTGTTACTTTCGATTCAAGTTTAGTTAGAAAACTTCAGAAAGAATCGCTTATTCCCATACTACTTAGATTGAAAGATAAAATTCTTTATTATACCACCTCCTAACGCAACATAATAACAGTCAAGTATATAAGTATGATCTTAATTATAGTCAATTTCAACGGGCGGCCTTATCGCTAATAGTGAACTCTTGCAGGCAACATTTGAATGGATAGTAACGATCTTACTGTTATCGGGTAAAATTGTTCAAGGAAACGAACAGCAATATCAAAATAAAATACTTACATAGAAAAACATAATATATTTTGTCATAAAAACAGTCTCGCCGCACATAACAATGAGTATTTTTGACACGACAATAAATATCTAATTTTACATTTTAAAGTTTGTCGCATCAAATCTCAGTAAAAATAAAATTACGATTATTTTAGACATAGTTCTATCTATCTATCTATCTATATACCTACAATACAAATGGTTTCATTTATTAGATTAGATATACCTCAAAAATGGCTTTTTGTTTACCTCATAGACGTAATATAAAAGGATAGTGCACTTCAGATGTTTTGACAAATTCAATATAATCCGTATGCTGTAACAATAAGGTTGTAATTGTATTGTAGAACAAAACGGCCCTATTGAAAGGCACCAGGGTGGGAGTATGTCCTTGTCTAACAACCTGCTAGTACTATATATGTTATATACTATATGTATAGTATATATATAAGTCGTCCATACAAAAGAAAGGGACAAACTCCGTTCTAGGTCGATTTCATCAGGGCCGTTTTGCGCAGTCAATTTATATTACGTCTATGGTTTACCTACTATGAAGAATGACGGGAAAGCCCACCAGTCACCTCGTCAGCAAGGCATGCTATAAGCAAGAAGATTGGAAAACTGGTAAGAACGACCTACGACGCTTGAACACTCGCTCTACAGAACAAGCTATAGAGCTAAATCTGGGGTCTAAATTGTTTTTCCAATCTCTTGGGGGAAGCCATCTGAAGAAGTTCACAAACTCGGATGGAGTAGTCGTTGCTTCAAGACCAAAGATTCTTCCGGAAATTGAAAACTTCTACAGCCAGTTAATACGCTGCGCATGCATCTCAACCTGATTCCAAAAATGAGGACTCCAGGGCTAAATAGACGCGCCACTTTATCAAAGACTTGCGAGAGGTCAGCCTGGACGAAATCGTAATGGCTTTTAAACAGCTTAAGAATGGAAAAGCCCCTGGAGAGGACGGTATTACCACTGTGCTTCTGAAACCTGGTGATACACCTGTAATGATGGAGCTCCAGAAAATCTTTAAAACTGTCCTCTTTGATGGGAGGAGGCGTATTGTAGAAGTATTTTCGTGTTGTTTTTTAAAAAGGGTGACAAAACTCTATTCCGTAATAAAGTACCTACCAACCTATTTCCTTCCCAAGTCACGTCTACAAACTGTTTTCAAGAGTTACGATCGGGATCGGATGCGTCTATGGCACCATAGACCACATCCACACCATGCGGCTGATAATAAAAAAGACCAAAGAGTATAATCGGCTCCTGTGTCTGGCGTTTGTGGACTACGAAAAGGCCTTTGACTCCATCGAAACCTGGTCCGTTCTGGAATCTTTGCAGCGATGCCATGTCGATAAGCAATATATCCTAGTGTTGAGAGATCTGTACAACGCCGCTACTATGGCCAAGTCTAGAACCGGCAGTCTGAACCTATCCCCATGCATCGTGGTATAAGACAAGGGTGTTCACAAATGCATTGAAGGATGTCTTCAAGACGCAGGACTGGAAAAGACGTGACATTAACATAAACGGCGAGTAAGTACCTCTCACACTTGCGATTTGCGGACTTGTCATTGTGGCAGAAACTCTGCAAGATTTGCGACATATGCTGAATGGCCTAGCTGATTATTTTCAACGCATAGGTCTCCGGATGAATTTGAAAAAGGCCAATAGAAGAATACAGATGGGTTGGGCAGCATATGGAAAACAACGTCAGGTCTTCACATCGCCAATTCCACAGTCTAAAGACGAAAGTCTTCAATCAGTGCGTCCTACCCGTTATGACATACGCTGCCGAGACATGGACACTCACAGTGAGGCTGGTCCACAAATTCAAAGTTGCTCAGCGAGCTATGGAAAGTAAAGAGCTATGCTCGACGTTTTTCTGAAGGATCGAATCCGGAACGAGGTGATCCGACGGAGAACCAAAGTCATCGACATAGCTCACCGGATTAGCAAACTGAAGTGGCTACCAGGGCCGGACATACCAGCCGAAGAACCGACAACCGCTGGGTAAACGTGTTCTTGAGTGGAGACCGCGTATCGGCAAGCGTAGCGTAGGACGCCCTCAGACTAGGTGGAGCGATGATCTTCGCAAGGTGGCTGGCAAGAGCTGGATGAGAGTTACCGAGGATCGTGCTCAGAGACGTGCAGTTGGAGAGGCCTATGTCCAGCAGTGGACTAACATAGGCTGATGATGATGTATATATTCCACTATATTTTCCACGAGTTTAGTACCAGATTCACTTGCTTCGCGATTGAATATCTAATACTATAAGAATCTTTGTCCTGACATACTGACTGACTCACTGACTCACTGACTCACTGACTCACTGACAGACAACGCACAGCCTAAACCGCTGGTCGTAGAGACTTGAAATTTGGAGGGTATATTTGTCTTAGTACGTAAGGGTGTACTAAGAAAGGATTTTCCAAAATTCACCCCTTAAGGGGATGAAATGGGGGTTCAAAGTTTGTATGGAGAAACAAGATTAGATCGTCTTTTCTATCCGAAACTTCACATAAGTGCTTCAGTAAAAAAATAAGTAAAGACGTGTTTCAGGTTTTTTTGGAATTCCACCCCTAAGAGGGTGAAATGGGGTAATAAAGTGTAAAATCAATATTGTTTCGGATTGCGCTGAAATTTGGCATGCAAATAGTTATTACGACGTTAGTTCCCTCTGAGAAAGGATTTTCCAAAATTAACCCTCGAAGGGGATGAAACGGGGGTTCAAAGTTTGTATGGAGAAACAAGATTAGATAGTCTTCTCTATCTGAAACTTCACACAAGTGCTTCAGTAAAAAATTAGGTAAACACGTGTTTCAGGTTTTTTGAAATTCCACCCTTAAGAGGGTGAAATGGGGTAATAAAGTGTAAAATCAATATTGTTTCGGATTACGCTGAAATTTGGCATGCAGATAGTTATTACGACGTTAATTCCCTCTAAGAAAGGATTTTCCAAAATTAACCCTCTAAGGGGATGAAACGGGGGTTCAAAGTTTATATGGAGAAACAAGATTAGATAGTCTTTTCTATCCGAAACTTCACACAAGTGCTTCAGTAAAAAAATAAGTAAACACGTGTTTCAGGTTTTTTTGAAATTCCACCCTTAAGAGGGTGAAATGGGGTAATAAAGTGTAAAATCAATATTGTTTCGGATTACGCTGAAATTTGGCATGCAGATAGTTATTACGACGTTAGATCCCTCTTTGAAAGGATTTCCCAAAATTAACCCTCGAAGGGGATGAAACGGGGGTTGAAAGTTTGTATGGAGAAACAAGATTAGATAGTCTTTTCTATCCGAAACTTCACACAAGTGCTTCAGTACAAAAATAAGTAAACACGTGTTTCAGGTTTTTTTGTAATTCCACCCCTAAGAGGGTGAAATGGGGTAATAAAGTGTAAAAATCAATATTGTTTCGGATTGCGCTGAAATTTGGCATGCAGATAGTTATTAATTACTACGTTAGTTCCCTCTGAGAAAGGTTTTCCAAAATTCATCCCTGAAGAGGATGAAACGAGGGTTCAAAGTTTGTATGGAGAAACAAGAATTGATTGTCTCTTATATTCGAAACTTTACACAAGTAGTTTAGTAAATAAATGAGTAAATACGTGTTTCAGGCTTTTTGAAATTCTATTCCTAAAAGAGTGAAGTGGAGTAACAATGTCTGAAATCAATATTGTTTCGGATTGCGCTGATATTTTGCATCCAGATAGAAATATTGACGTAGGTATCCGCTGAGAAAGGATTTTTCAAAATTCACTCTTCAAGGGATGAAGCGGGGGTTCAAATTTTGGATAGTCATTTTATTCGACATTTCACACAAGTACTTCTGTAAATAAATAAGTAAATACGAGTTTGACTTTTTCAAAATGCCACCCTAAAAGAGTGAACTGGGGTAAAAAAGTCTGAAAATCAATATAGTTTCGGATTGCGCTTTATTGGGTTTTTCGGGTTTTAAAAATATGAATCCTGATTTGTCTTAGTCACGCGATAACATGGAAACAGGTGAACCAATTTGGCTAATTTTTATTTGATCTCTTTAATGATAGAATCGTTTTTACAAAAGAAAAGTTTTAAGTAAATAAAAGGAGGTTTTAACGCGGGCGTAGCCGCGGGGGACTTCTAGTTTTAAATAAAAATATTTATAGGAGAGGAAGTTGGAATGGAATGGCACATTTTTCAGTTTTTCTGACAATCATTTTTAAACATATCATTTTATATTAACATCAGACAACCGCGTGTAACATGTCATATAAATGTACCTATTACACTCATATAATGCACATTTGTAATGGAATGCATATTCCGATTAAATTATTTGTGGAAATCTGGAGAAACTATAAGCTACGGACTTTTCAATGACGGATACGGATTGTATGGTGAAAATGCTCCAGAAGATGCAACTTTTGTAGCTGAGACTTTAATTTGACGTATATTTACTTATATGTTTTACCTAATTGGTATGCAGTAATGTTTAATTTAGATAATAATATTTACAATTTGCTATCAGCCTTTTTAACTTTTTTGTAACTATTAATACCATAATCAATAAAAACGTGTATTATCAGCAATAACAATGATACATTATACGTCAATTACTTGTATGAAATTAAAATATTACCCTAAATATTAATAATATTCATCTTTGGATTTTATGATTTATATAAATACATAGTTGGTAAAAATGTGTTTTCAGCATGTTTATTTGTTTCAGGGACGTCTCATATTTACCTAATATTTCAGAATCGGGACCTGTTAGCCTACCACGAAAAATAAAAACATTATTCCTACGCTTCTGAAGAGGTAAATATGACGCTTTACGGCCGCAGCCCGCCTAGCAGTATCTCTTTTTCTCCGTTATCACAAGCTTCAAATAAATATTACATTTTGTTGTAGCCGTAGGCCCTGAGGTAGGTATTTAGTCGCCAAATGATTGGTGCATAAATTTCTTGGAATATTCGTAGACCACGAAAAGAACTGCCGTCGCCGGGATTGTTCGGACTAATGTTGGTTTCAAACCGTTGTATAAGGCGGATACACCTGAAAATAACACAGCACATTACGAAGATACCTAATTTTGTAAATAACCTACTATTGTACTCGTTACTATTGTTGTCGACTGTCTCGACCTACCCACTAAAGGTAATTTGTAAAAGTTTTTTGGTCAAAATAATCAATTCGATGCCACATATTTCGAAACAACAACACGAAAGAAGTATACGTATACACCAAACTCTTTCCTTAGTTATATCAAGTGAAAACATAGGGCCAAGGGTAATTTAATTCAAATGTTTCAAAAATGCATATTTGCATGGGGCTTGTAAAGATTTCGCACGAAAATTAGTTAACCTGCTGACGGGGTGTTAGTTCCAAAGTTTCCTACTGTATTGATTTTATGAGGGTACGCGTTATTAATCAGAGTATCTATCAGATACTTACCTTCTTTTTTGACGATCTCGTAACCCACGGTGAGGAACTTTTGACTCCTGTTAGATATCTGAACTCGAGACTTGATGACGTCAGAGGGAAAGATGACAGTCCAGAGTACGAGACCACCGACTGCACCCGCCGCCATCGTCCGTAATAGACCTATATCATCTTTGGACTGCCCGGGCTTAGTTAGCAATTCTCGCGTGCCTAGAAAAGGATACTTTCATCATCAGAGTAGTTTCGGTGATATGATACACCATATGCATTTTTTTATACGAGTACACAAGCATTTGGTCATTAGCTCGCCCGATTTTAAGTCACGATGCAATTTAAGATGGATTCGTCTAAAAACACGATCTAATCTGACTGCCAAAGGTTGCTCATAATACATTTATCTGAAGCTGAATCATTGATTTTAAAAGTAGGGCGCGCGCCCCACTAGACGGCGAGACAACATCAAGGGGGGCGCGGCGCGACAACCCTAACTGTAAGCAGCGCGAGCGCTGCAGTCAGTCCCCCTAGACAAAATCAAATTTCTGTTTTCATTGACGCTAACACATCTGAAAATATACTTGTGGACTTTATTACTCTTATACTGGCAGTATTTTACAATTACTTGGCGAACCACCTTGCTGCTACTTGCTGGTCCCTGCGTTGAGGGGAGGCGTAGGCATTTTCATTTTAGGCAGTTGGGGGGCGTGACACATAAAGTTTGGGAACCCCTGAGCTGGATTATAATCAATAGCAGTATTGTTGGAGATATCGTTACAAATAAATAACCGGCTAAGTGCGTGTCGGGCCACGCGCAGTGTAGGGTTCCGTAGTAGCCTGTTATTCAATGCAAGTCTTTACCCGTTATAAACAAGCAACTAGGTACTCCGTCTTTTTCACTTTAAAGGATTTATTCTAAGGATTTTGTATTTAGTACAAAATTATCCAACACCCAAGTTCAACGACTATTACTGCTAAACTAATAAAGTTATCTTAACCGCTATAGTTTTCCTTTACACTTCATGAAACGCGCTATTATCACGATTTTTTCCAGATTTTTCAAGCCTGCAGTTTAGCTTTTGAGGGGGGGGGGGGGGACGCCCTACTGGAACAAAAATTTGCACTTTAAAGTTTTATATTTCGTAAATGGAGCATTCAATCGAAAAATAGTATTAGCAACCCTTAAGTCATTTTAAAAGACCTATTCAACGACACCCCACAAGATGGGGTCGACGATGAAAAAAAAATGCATCCCCACTTCTCATATAGGGGAGCTACACTAAAAAAAATATTTTTCACAATTTTATTTCAGCACTTTGTCTGCGTAATACATACATACCCCCACAAAATTACAGCTTTCTAGTATTAACGGTCTCTTAGCAAAACCTCGGACAGACAGACAGATAGACATACAGACAGACGGACATGACGAAACCATAAGGGTTCCTTGTCAGGGCTACGGAACCCTAAAAAGAGAACAGTAAATGTTCAAATCTGTAACCATAGTACATAAAAATGTAGAAGACTTTAAAGTTTTGAATTTTATTTATAAAACAATTTTTATAATTTTCTATTTTTTTCGTGCTAGGCATAAAGTAGCCTGCCTACCTTGGGCCCTACATATATCCTTGAAATTTGGGACAATTGTATAATTTTACTAAACGTTTTCTACTATTCATTATTCTGTGCTAAAGCACAGAATAAAATTAAATAATAGTACGCTGAAGTAAAAAGTTCAAGTAAATTAAGAAGCAGTAAACACGAATATTTTTCTGATACCAGTTGATCTTAATAACGGAAAAATATTACAAAAAGCCCATTTGACAGATAGTTAGGGAATCATTATTTAAATAAATTTGGTTATCATACCTTCATATCCCCCGAAGAAGAAGAAGTATCCCGGCATCTCTCTCATGATGGTCGGCACTAAACCTCGGAACAGTCCTTGAATCCCGTACTGCCGGAATATTTGCTGCGTCAACTGCAATGGAGTTATTTTAACCTGCAACAATTTTTTTTCTGAAAAGTTTTAATATTTACGTAGCTCGTTGTTCGGCCAATTTTATTTTCAGACATTCGTAGGGAAATTACTTTTTTATTACTTATAGGCTAGCATTTGACAATTATGTCGCCTGGTGGTAAACAATAATGTGGTCGAAGATGGTGAACGTACACTAGGCCCGTAATAATCTGACTCTCAAGGGCTGTGCCTCGGCAGCACCGTATCATTATGGCGGCAGGTTTTCTCCTTGATGGTGGTAAGCTACTTTTTTGGTAGCAAGTCATGCGGAACATCGATAGAATGTACTCCTGCCACCCGTGGAAAACTGAATTGGAAATCTGAAAATATTCCTGAGAAATAAAAGACCTAATAACCACTTCAACGACGACATTAGTCATAAGTTGTTTTAACAATACCTTGGCAGTTTAGGTCAAATTTAAATCTTAAAACGGCCGTTTGCGAGCGTGGGAATTTTGTTTTGAACACCTACATAAACATTTTGTATCCACCCACACAGATGGATTGCGTAGCATAGATACACACCCTGGCAACTGACAAAAATTACTTTGGGTATTTCAATAAGTCATGTATACATCGCACATTTATCTTGTATGATGTTTAATAATGTCACAGAGAACACGCAATGTTTGCAGCCATAGCTTACCGCTCCGTGACAATCGGGCCCATAGCACATAATAATACCTGCCAAATCGACGGTCGATGACCTCGATAATGAGCAGCAAAGGGTTGGGTCGCAGTGTAAACTTTTTTGCTGAAGTACAGATAGTACTTTATAGAATAGAATACGCTTTATTGCACTTATAAAATAAAGTAATCTATATATGTAATGCTATAAGAATCTTTGTCCTGACATACTGACAGATAACGCACAGCCTAAACCACTGGTCGTAGAGACTTGAAATTTGGAGGGTATATTTGTCTTAGTACGTAAAGGTGTACTAAGGATTTTCTAAAATTCGCCCCTTAAGGGTATGAAATGGGGGTTCAAAGATTGTATGGAGAAACAATATTAGATAGTATTTTCTATTCGAAACTTCACACAAGTGCTTCAGTAAATGAATAAGAAATAACGTGTTTCACGCTTTTTCGAAATACAACCCCTGAGAGGGTGAAATGAGGTGACAAAGTATGAAAATCAATATTGTGTTTAGATTGCGCTGAAAAAAATGCAGATGGTTATTATGACGTTGGTATCCGTTAAGAAAGGATTATCAAAATGTACCCCATAAGGGGATGAAACGAGGGTTCAAAATTTGTATGGAGAAACAAGATTAGATAGTATTTTTCATTGAAACTTCACACAAGTACTTCTGTAAATAAATAAGTAAATATGTTTTTTAAGTTTTTTTTGGAATTCCACCCCTAAGAGGGTGAAGTGGGGTAACAAAGTCTAAAAATCAATTTTGTTTTGGATTGCACTGTTTAGAAGTTTAGAATGCAGATAGTTATTATGACTTAGGTATCGGCTAAGAAAGGATTTTTATAAAATTCACCCCTTAAGGAGACGGAACGGGGATTCAAAGTTTGTATGGCGAAACAAGATGAGATAGTCTGTTTTACTCGAAACTTTACGCAAGTACTTCTGTAAATAAATAAGTAAATACGTGTTGCAAGATTTCGAAATGGGGTAGGTAACGAAGTCTGAAAATCAATATCATTTTCCGGGCTTTATAAATATAAATCCCTATTTCCCTTAGTCGCGTGATAATATGAAATCGGATAAACAGATTAGGCTAATTCTTTGTTGATGTCTTTTATGATAAATAGGTTTTTACAAAAGAAAAGTTTTAAGTAAATAAAAGAAGATTTTAACGCGGGCGAAGCCGCGGGGCACTTCTAGTATATATGTATATATAATCCAAAGACCTGACTGACTGACTGTTCAAATCAAATACCAAGTAACTGTATGTGGTTTCAACATAAATATTACAAGTACACAGCAATGTTGGAGGCTCCGTACCGCTCGACGGTCCGGGCTCGAATGAGGTAGGGATGTTCGATCCGATACTTGTGTGGATTGATATAAAAGAATACGAACCACCCGATTTTTGTATCGATACAATGGCTTTCGATCCGTTAGTGGATCAATACATGTACATTGCGGATAGGATCGTATTACGTTTTACTGTCTTGAACCGCCAAAAACTTAATAGTAATTGTGATATGTATGGCTCCACCAGAAAATCAATTCCTTTTTAACCGACTTCATAAAAGGAGGACGTTATATGTTCGACGTGTATGTTTTTTTTAATGTATGTTCACCGATTACTCCGCCATTTGTGGACCTCCAATTTTACAGGTATCAACAATGATTTTCATATATTTTCTAAAGCTATTGAGCCATTTGCGTATGGTCACCATCATCTCATGAACGCTGATGAGCTGATGAAGGAAAGTACAACTCTTTAACGGTTAGGAGTTCGAGATGAAATTTTGTAATGAATTTACCTATAATATAGCCTGTTCTAAACTTCATCATGATATGGCTGCTGCACCCAGGGTTTACTTCCGGCGAGGGAACTCCTCAACGGTGAATATACAGACACAAAATTTTGTGAATTGATTTAACCTTAATAACCTGTTCTAAGCTTCTCAATGCTGAACAGCCCAGACACGAAATTTTATTTATTCATGTAAAAAAAAATGTTTTGTCCTTGACTTTGCGACTCATAGATGGCGCCACATTCAATTTAATGTGATGTCACATAGCCTATAACTAGCGGACAAACAAGACGCTTCCAACGACACCTCATTTGTAAAATTATGATAAGTAGTTCAGAAGTTATGAGGGAACAGATGAACATACATAGAAAAAATACCCACATACCAGTCAAAAACATAACCCTCCTTTTAGCTTAACCGCATTCGGGTAAAAAAAATTACCCTCCCTTTGGCTTCACCGTAATTGGGTAAGAATAATAATAATATTTTAATAAAGGAGAACTGAGAACTTCCCCCTTTTTTCTAAAGTCAGTAAAAAACTTGTTGATTTTGTATTCGTCCCCAACTTTATGTCCACAACTGTATAATTATTTAGCCTGCATATTATAATATTTTTGCTTGTCATATTACAAAGTTTTCAGACAGAGATCTTTTTCCTGATACCTATTGCGTTTACGTTTAATTGTTGACACTCGCGACCCACTCTTATGCCAAGGAAACAAAAGACGATCGCCGCAACAAACGGACGTGCTCTCACCTTGAATATTAGGATGGCACTGAATATTTTCAGGCTGCGTGCGCTCTAATATGTCAAGAAATATGCAAATGTCTGCTTCATACTAAAATGTAGGAGGGGGAGCGGGAAGCGTTTTGCGACACAAAAAATAATGATTTTTAGTCCTAAATTATAGTTTTTGGTACAATTATGGAAAAAAGAAGACGGTGAATACAATATTTACACTACTGTCTCAAGACTGAAATACAGAAATTTTTCAATGGACCTCCGGAATAGCTTTAATATGGCAAATAGAAAAGGTCGATTTCCGTGTTTTTGATTATATTGATGATTTTTTTCTTGAAAATTAGAATTGCAATAATTAATATCACGCGGTGAAACTGATGACACATCTAATAAGTAGCTGAGGTTTTTTTATTGTGTCTCTCAGTGTAGCGAGTTCCATAATATTTGAAAAACCGTAAACCTCTATTCGCGCGTTTTCAGGGACAATCCTCTTAAGACTACATTGTAATTTTAAGATATTATGCCATTATATTAAAACAAATGAAATACCTTTTGCCTTATATTCACTAATGGGTCACCTATGGGTCAATCAAATCTAATGGCGCACCTAACCGAAATGAACCGAAACGACTGACTCATGTCAGTCGTTACACTTCATGGAACAGGGATTTGAACCATAACGTGCTAATTAAAAAAATATCCTAGTTGACGTATATTTTAGTATTTAGTTCAAAGCTATACACGCGTGTCTAAATCGCACTCGACATGACAAGGTTGGGTTCGTCTAACTAATATGTAACTTATTTCCTAAACTCGAGCGACTTTAATTTAGTTAGCATTTAGTACGTAGAATAGGATAGATTTGTTCTTTATTGTTTTACTGTGTAGATACATAGGTATACAAGATGGTCTTAAACGTATATATCGTATTATCGTATCAACAGCAATTGCTATAATATTTATTATATAGCTTCATCTGTGTCAGGGCTTTAGCATTTTATTATAAGACATATTTATTATCATGTCGCAAAATTCAATATTTTAATAATACATATACAAACAATAATACAATATAAGATTAATATTTTATGCTTATTGTATGAGAATCAAAATCTGACAGATAAGAGATAAGGAAGACCGGTTAGTCTTTCGAAGATATGACTACGTATTACTTACTATCTTTTAATTTACAAATTCTCATAGGTTACACCCACTGCCGAACGGACGCTGAATAGAGGGATGGAGTCTGAGTGCTGGTTATCAGAAGGTCAGACTATAAACCAACTAACTCCCTACAACTCATTTCGATCCATGTCCCAACTAAATAAATGCGGTGGAGTTGTTATATATATTAAAGATTCACATAGGGCGGCTGTGCAAGCACAACATTTAAATGATGCAGACTCATTACTTATAAAAATTGAGAACAAAATATCTGTATTAGGAATATACCGGTCACCATCAACAACAAATCTTGATCTTTTTTTTGATTCATTAGATTCCGTTATGAACACATTAAAACCGTGTCCCATTAACATTATTGCAGGCGATGTAAACTTAGATATCAACGCCGACACTAACAACAGCGACTCCAACGAATATTTATGTCTTATGGCATCTCACGGACTGCTGCCAGCGATATCACAACCAACTAGGGGACATACGTGCCTAGATCACATATTTATTAAAACAACCTCAAAATCGATAGGGTTAGTGTGTAAGTCAACTATAACCGACCATGACATTACTATTGCCGCATTATCCTCGTCGAAACAAGCTCATTGTATTCCAAAATATAATACTAAGACGGACACTGATGCAGCTGCAAAAGACCTCTCGAACTTGAACTGGTCGGATGTATTCAACGAATCATGCGTAAATAAAGCTGCTTCTCTTTTAAGTAGCACTTTAACTGATATTATCGACAAAAACTCTCGTAAAATTAAGGTAGGTCGGAAATGGGTCACAATGAAACCCTGGATCACTCCAGGACTACTTCGATGTATGAGACACCGCGATAAACTACACTTAGATATAAGAACTCACCCGGGCGATCAAATACGAAGAAAAATGTACACCCGGTATCGCAATTATTGTAATAAACTTCTAAAAAAACTAAAAAATGACTATTACAGAAAGCAAATAGATGATTCTAAAAACAACTCTAAGCAATTATGGAAGACGATAAAGACTATTTGTGAAACTACAAGAAAGACCAACGACTCAACTGACCTCCTTAACTTCGAAACTGACGCTGACAAATCGCTTAACAGCTGTAACGAGTACTTCGTCTCAGTAGGCAAGCGCTTAGCAGACACTATATTGACAAAGCTCAGCATGAGTCAGGACCAACTAGTTAATACTTACAGACCATCTGACATACATACTTTTTCTTTCTTCTTTCATCCCACGGACCCTTATGAAATAGCTAACCTAATATCTCAATTTAAATCAGACAGCGCACCTGGACCTGACAATTTCACCGTCCCTTTTCTTAAAAAAACCCTCAAATATCTAGTAATCCCAATAACGCATATCATTAACTTAAGCCTATCTTCTGGCATCTTCCCAGATATTTGGAAAACCGCCTCTGTATCTCGAATTTTCAAATGCGGCTCTAAAAAGTTTCCAGAAAACTATAGGCCGATTGCGTTATTGAGTATAATGTCCAACATATTGGAGAAAGTTGTGAACAGTCGCTTAGTTTCGTTCTTGGAAAAAAACAATATAAATGCCTCCAGGCAATTTGGTTTTCATAGGGGTAGGTCGACCGAAGAAGCAGTAACTCTGCATACTAACTTAGTGGCGCCGTTTATTGAAAATGGGGATAACTGCATCGCAGTATTCATTGACCTTGCGAAGGCTTTTGATACAGTATCGGTCGGCCTACTACTAAAGAAGATGGAGACCCTAGGTATAAGAGGACTAGCCCTAGATTGGTTTTGCAGTTATTTGACAAACCGCTCGCAGTTTGTAAAGATCGGTTCTCACACTAGCTCTCCCCTATCCTTTGACTATGGCGTCCCGCAGGGCAGTATACTCGGTCCAACGCTCTTTACGTTGTACATAAACGACGTAGTTAACTTGCAATTAAAGAATGCTGAAATAATTACATATGCAGACGATACCGCAATTATATTTCATGAGTCTAACTGGGAGAACGTATATAGATGTGCTGATGAAGGGCTTTCCCGGATACAAGATCTACGGGACCGGAACTTACTAACCTTAAACGTCACCAAGACTAAATACATCACCTTCTCGAAAACTCGGGCCTCCAGCCGCCCGCTAACCTTGACCTTAAAATTCACTCTTGCCACAATAGTAAAAACAACCAACCAGCACTCTGCAAATGTTCTGCAATTGATCGGGTCTCAAAAATCAGGTATTTAGGTATCATTCTAGACGAGCACCTAACGTTCAAAGAACAAGTCCTTGATTTATCAAGCCGCATCAGAAAACTCATTTTTATAATGAAAAAACTAAGAGATTGCACACCATTTGATATTCTACGGGATATCTACTTAGCGTTATGCCAATCCTTATTGCAATACTGTATCACCATATGGGGCAGCGCAAGTAAAAGAATTTTCATTACTGTAGAAAGAGCCCAGCGCGCTCTTATTAAAGTCACACTAAATAAACCATTTCGCTTTTCCACAAATCTCCTGTACAATGAATTCAAAGTTCTGAGCGTTCGGAAACTGTTCATTCTCAGTGCCACCGTCAAAGCTCATCAAACTTTTCTTAACCGGTCTGATTATAAGAACCTGGTAGCGAGACGCGCTTTTCGGCTACCTCTTCCACAAGCTCATTCTATGTTAATGAGAAGAAGCCCAGCTTACGCTCATACCAATATATACAACAATGTTTGTAAAGTATGTGACATTAAGGACTGCCGAACTTCCACATGCAAACATAAAATAAAAGAATGGTTATTGTTACTATCTTATGAGGAAACTGAAACTATGATAATAAGCAAAGTTTAGTGATTAATACGAAAACACATACATGCACACACACTCATACAAACACACACACACACACATACATACATACATACACACAAACATGAATTTATAGCACCTATTTTAATATAA
Organism: Cabera pusaria; assembly: GCA_954871355.1. Classification (NCBI taxonomy): domain Eukaryota; kingdom Metazoa; phylum Arthropoda; class Insecta; order Lepidoptera; family Geometridae; genus Cabera; species Cabera pusaria. The sequence continues at coordinate 18,142,772 of OX940888.1, forward strand.
CAAATATAAATAAGAATATTAGATAAAGTTGACTATAACATCTTATGTAGATACGTTTACATATGGATATTTCTACTGACCGACAAATGACTTCTTTCACACTCATTGAAAATAGATAAATTACATTGTATTGTTACGCACTCTTAAGACCAAGACACCAGAAAGGGAATTCAATGTTTGAATCAAGAATCTTGATTCTTTGATTCTTGATTCAAACTTTGAATCCCCGTTCTGTATCCGTGGGGAAATTTAAAGAAAATCCTTTCTTAACGGATACCTACGTCATAATAACTATCTGCATGCAAAATTTCAGCGTAATCCGAAACAATATTGATTTCAGACTTTGTTACCCCACTTCACCCTTTTAAGGTACGGACACACCGCAGCGTCCTGCGTGTGCGATCTAGGCGGCGATCAGATATCGCAGTAGTATTTGTACCGATTAGTTTACACCAAACGCGATCAGAAAATAATTGAAAAGTACTGAGATCGCGCCCGCAGATCGCAGGACGCCGCGGTGTGTCCGTACCATTAGGGGTGGAATTTCGAAAAAGCCTTAAACACGCATTTACTTATTTATTTACTGAAGTACTTGTGTGAAGTTTCCAATATAAAAGACTATCTAATCTTGTTTCTCCATACAAATTACAAACTTTGAACCCTTTCAGGGGTGAATTTTGGAAAAATCTTTTTAGCAGATACTTACGTCGTAATAACTATCTCTATGCCAAATTTCAGCGCAATGCAAAACAATATTGATTTTCACACTTTGTTACACCATTTCACCCTATCAAGGGTTAAATTTCGAAAAAGCCTGAAACACGTATTTACTTATTTGTTTACTGAAGCACTTGTGTGAAGTTTCGAATAGATAATATCGTTTAAAAACTAAAAAACAACCGACTTCAATGCCGCGCTATTCATTTTCAGTACCAATTTTGAGATGTTTATCTCAATATCTCTGGAGATACTTATCATACCTCGATAAAATTACAATGGTACCACACTTGGGATATCTCCTTTTGAACAAAAAAAGAATAATCGAAATCGGTTCATAAACGACGAAGTTATCCGCGAACAAACATAAAAAAAAAAAAAAAATATACGGTCGAATTGAGAAACCTCCTCCTTTTTTTGAAGTCGGTTAAAAAGACTATCTAATCCTGTTTCTCCATACTTTAAATCCCCGTTTCATCCCCTAAATGGGTGAATTTTGGAAAATCCTTTCTTAGTACACCCTTACGTACTAAGACAAATATACCCTCCAAATTTCAAGTCTTTTTAGGCTATGCGTTGTCTGTCAGTCAGTCAGTATGTCAGGACAATGATTCTTATAGTATTAGATAGATAGACTTACCAACTTTAATAAAGTCACGAAATTGTAATTTTTTAGTACATTTATTTTCTCTGACTCAATCTACATTTATTTTACTGCTTCTTTACGATTTATTTTACAAAACAAAGCAATTATGCGTGGGGGGAAAACTAAGAAGATTTGTCTATAATTTAAATAAAAACCTTTTTATTTATTTAAATCACTATTTTTGAAAAATTGTGTGAATGTTTTGAGAATTGCTCATAAATAAATATAACATGCAGGATACCTAATCCTTAACCTACTTACAGCAGAACGACAGTTTATAGTCAAAATTATTTTTATTTTTATTTATTTTCGATTAAGTGTTTTATGGATAGTCAGTTCGATTTTAGAAGGCATAAAAAAACGAATGAAATACTAAATTGCTAATAGTCATAATTATGTAAGTACATACCTGACCTAATGATAGTATGGAAACAATAATTAGATAAGATAACACATCCTAATTAATACTATAAATGCGAAAGTAACTCTGTCTATCTGTTTGTCTGTCTGTGTCACTTTCATGCCAAAACCACTGAACCGATTTGAATGAAATTTGGTACACAGATAGTCTAGATCCTGAGAAAGGACATAGGCTACTTTTTAATGCGAAACAAGGGTTGTAAGGGGTTGAAAGGGGGGATGAAATGTTGTATGGAAGTATTGTCATTTTTAGAGCTAGAAGCTTGAAACTTATTTTTTAGGCTGTTGATTCGATATAAATACATATGACATTCAAAGTTTGTAAAAGTTGTACCGATAGTCTATATATAATTATATGATAGTCTAGAGCCTGAGAAAGGACATAGGCTACTTTTTAATGCAAAAAGAAAGAGGGATAGGGGGGAGGGGGCTTAGCGCGGCGTTGTACGGTGCAGTGTAGGTGGGGTGGTGGGATACGCATGTGTCTTATTTGTAAAATAATTAACCTAAATAATTAAAATTGCTACCCAAAGACACTATTCCACGCGGACGAAGTCGCGGGCACAGCTAGTATTATTATATAAACAGATAAGATTTGAGTGTAAAGATCAGATTACATAGCTCAAAGTGATTTTAGGTCAGTTTGCAAAAAACATGAGGTAGTAATTTACCAATTCAAATAATACATACAAATATAATATATTAGGTACCTATCTTTAAAATCGGATACCACAAGTAGGTAGGTACTTATGTAAGGAAGTAGTGTGAGATTTGTAAACATTCCAAGATAGAGGGAGATAAGAGACTATTCTACACTTTCAGTTAGAACCTGTACACACCAGCGGATTGGGATTATGAATTTGCCACTGTAAACTTGTAGGTAACCAATGGTAACAAGATATCGATTCCAAAGGCCAGTTTTCACAGGCGGACTGCAGGGCAAGACATCAAGAAGGATTTGACGCCAGGCAGTTAATTTTGAAATCTATCTTAAAGGAATACAGCTTGAATGTATTGCCACTTAAATCAGGTTCAACTCTTAGCCATTGATGCGAATATTTCAGTACAAGTAAAATAAATCCCTATTATGCTGACCTGAAATCTACTTCATCAATTTGTACTAAAGGCTGTAAAATCACTGCTGACTTATTAACATACCTGTCAAACTTAGGGTGGTATTCTAGAATGATGCTTGGGACCAATCCACTCATGGCCACAGAGTGGAGACATTTGATTGGTTAGTTAACCAATGAAATTGCTTCATTCCATTCTAAAATACAGGGCTTAGATATCTTACACAATAAAAAACCAAAATTACATACAGCTGTTTGTGATCCCTGGACGTTGACTTCTCGCATCGCCTGGAGTTGGCACTTAATGAGTTCAGTGGGGCACAGAGTGAATGATGAGAAGAAAGCTGCCAGGAAACCAGCTGTTGCATTACCCATTGTCGATAGTTGTTCCACATTCTGTTAGGCACAGATAAACAAAGTGTTATGTTATATTTTGAACTAAAGATAATTTATGATCATACAAAACGATAAAACCGACTTCACATGCCGTGACAGTCAAAGTACTAGCTAGTTTAATCCTGTCATCAAAGTATATAAATTTGCTTATATTGTTTATCTCCTTATCTCCGGAGATAATTGTCAATCTCGATAAAATTTGAATGGGCCCAAACAGGAGGCATAATCTCTCAAACAAAAAATAATTTTTCAAATTAATTAAGATTTGACGGAGTTCTGAGGTAACAAACATAAAAAAAATTAAAAATACAGTTGAATTGAGAACCTCCTTTTTTATTGTGAAGTTGGTTAAAAAAATATTTGATTCTATATCTTGCAGAATAATTTAATATCGACTTTTTAGGTGAAGTGGTTGGTTAGTAGAATGTGTCATAAAAATTATACATTATTTTTTAAATTATTTTATGATATTACTTTACAGGAAAAGCAAGCTTCTCTGCTAATAATAAACTTTAGAATTTGAATTTTAGGTGTTTTTTCCATAACTTACCTCAGTTCCAGTAAGACGACAAACAAATTTCTGACAGTAGCCGTAGGCAGCAAAAAGTACTGAGTTTTCAGCCACATTGGCCATAATAGCAGGTGTTGTGCCCGCATATAGGCCTCTGATAACTCCATCATTTCTCAAGGTTTGTTTCAAGCAGTTAAACATGCCCTTGTACAAGTGAGGAAATGTCTGCATCTTAACTTTAACAGTGTCCAGCGGCTGACCCACATATACAACTGCTACCCCACCTATACAATAATAATGGAATTAGTAAATTAAGTTACAAGAACTACAAAAATTGTGTAGTGCACTATTAGTTTTTAGTGATAAAGCACTACAAAGTACTACCCCTACAGAAGACTTGAACCACGTGTAACACCTTTATTAAAGACCATAAGAAGAGTGCCATTGAATAAATTATTCTCACTTGTAGGCAAGAACTTCCAGACGAAGGACTTCAAGAACCTCAGAAACTGGTCAGTGAAAAATTCTGGTAAAAAATTACATGTGCCTTAGCCATTATAAAGTTAATAATAAGATTGTGGTTTTTTATTTGTTGGTAATTTATACAAATATTAGAATTAAACTTGAAAAAAAAAAAATAAAGTAAAAAATTAATTAATAGTATTTTAAGGTAAAATTACCAAGTGAACCAGCTGTGAAGTCGATCAAGCCATTTTTCAAATTGCCTGAACTTGATGAATGCGCCATAATTATTTAGTTGTAACTGAAATTAGGAATATCATTTTACATCAGGGTGAATATTATAAAATACTATGTAAATCTTAACCTCAAACATTACTATATAAGTATTCTCTCTAAAACTTTACATAAACATATATAATTAAATAAGAATGCGATAAGAATATATTCATATATGAGTTAAATTACATATTTACCTATAAAATAACAACAATGATAGAATGGCACGTAAAATTACAAAGTATTACAACACTTGTTTTGCACTGTCCAAGATAATACGATAAAACGGAAAAAAATGTCTGTTGTAATTATTAGCTTCTGAATTCGATTTAGTTTCAGTAAAATAATTAATTTACAGTTTTATCACACACGCAAAAAAAGATTTCTTACTATATGCAAAAAACACATTTTCAACAATAATTTCAAGAAAGAAATTCAAGCTACGCGCGTTGTGCCCAAAGAAAGAGAATATAACCCATATACTGGGCTGCGTTCACGACCTACGCTCGGAGTACAACCAAACGCTCTAACCCCGTTCACGACTTCAGAGCGTCACATTCGCTAAACGAGTTAGAGTGAGAGGTTAGAGCGTTTAGTTGCATTCAGAGCGTAGGTCGTGAACGGAGCCCAGTGTCTCCATATGAATTATTAGGAAGGAGGTGTTGCTAGGGTAAAAATAAACTGGCCAAGTGCGAGTCGGACTCGTAGGGTTCCGTAACACAGTTAAGTATTCCATAACTATGATTTTTCGCAACTACAAAATTAACTTTGTTTTTCATAGAAATTAAAAACAAAGTTATCTTTGCGGTCGCCATATCTCTAAAACTGCTGACTGTATCTAGTTCAAACTAATTTTCGTTGTTAGTTTTTATTGAGATCTACAACATATATTTTTTTTAGATTTTTCGCTTCCATACTTTAAAAGTTAGAGGGACACACATTTTACCACTTTAGACGCGCCTATCTTTCAAATGATTGACTTAGAGAAAAAATAATTTTAGGAACCTCAGTGTCATTTTTGAAGACCTATCTATAGACACACGTATAGGTTTGAAGAAATTATATTTTTTTGTTTCAGTTCCATGTATTGGATGCCCTCCTTAAACTTTTAAATTTTTTATTTTTGTATAAAAATCGGAAAGCGGTTCACAGAATACATCTACCTACCAAGTTTCAATTCTGTAGTCCTAACAATTTCGGAATAAAATGGCTGTGACATACGGACGGACAGACAGACAGACATGACGAATCTATAAGGGTTCCGTTTTTTGCCATTCGGCTACGGAACCCTAAAAATACGATAGTTTTACCAGAAATTACGGTGTAAGGTTTAAAAATTATTCAATGTGTTTAATTTTAAAAGTTAAACCGCACTAAGCAACACTTCACAGCAGCGGCGTGACGCGACACGTAGCGACACGTAGCGACACTTTTAGGTATACCGCACTTGAACTGCAGTGCCCCGACAGTTTGCAGCACGGAGAATAGACTCTATCTGTCATTATCCGTGGTTAACGTCGCATTATATTCTCTTTGTCCGTGGTTTGCAGCAAATTTTGTCTGTCAGTCGTTCGGCAATTTCTGAGGAAGATGGAAGAAACTGATTTGAACGTTATTATAATGAACGTAAGTGAACGTATATACAATGTTATACAGACTGACTAATACAATTAATTTATCTTCGTCGAAAGCCAATTTTTAATATATAAAAACTGGCCAAGTGTGAGTCGGTCTCGCACACGTAGGGTTCCTATTGAACAAAATTTTCCGAAAAAATTAGATACATGTAGTTTTAACATCGATATATATAAATACCGTATGTACCGTACAAAATATGCTTATTTACTGCAACGCCATCTAACAAATATTTAACGAACTTCTAACACCAACTAAGTGAACGTTAACACAAAGATTTTAGGGTATGTAATAATAAGGTAAACCAGTGTCTTTATACTTTTTTATATTGCATATATTCTACAACTATAAAGAATTAATATTATAATACATTTGGGGAATCCTCAAGTAGCCCAAATGGCCTATTTTTATAGTTCTAGGTAGCCTAAATGGCTACTGGTAACCGATTAGATTTTTTGGTCGCCATTTGACCCCTTAAGGTAGCCTAAATGGCGATAATTCGCCTTATCTGGCACCCATGCACCACAGAGTACTTTTTACATATTAAAATGTACTAAGTTATAGGTGTTGTCGCGGCGGTTACGATACACGGACTAAAGAAATTAAGATTGAACGTGTAATGTTGTGGCGTGATCCGTGATCTATGATCCGCGATCAGAACTCTGTGATCGCGATCGAGATTGAGTGTGTACGGGCTGCCTGACTTGTCGTACTACGAACTAAATAGACAAGGAGATGGTAACAGAAAATACTTGGTCATTTGTACCAGTATGGCAGTTCTTCAGGGCTCTAATTACGGAATGATAGAAAAAAAAAGAAGTAGGCGGTAGCGTAATGCCATACTTCTCCGGTGTGACTTACAGCCCGCCATACAGACGCGAATATATTAATTTAAAAAAAAACAATTCAACCATTTGTTCCAGGCTAATGTTTGCACAGCTAATCATCGTCGAGTAGCCATTCACGGAAATCACCTTGCCATACTTTTCCGACGGTTCCCAACAACACCTATAACCATCCTACAACAGAGTACTTTTTAATATGTAAAAACTGGCCAAGTGTGAGTCGGTCTCGCACACGTAGGGTTCCTATTGAACAAAATTTGCCGAAAAAATTAGATACATGTAGTTTTAACATCGATATATATATAAATACCGTATGTACCGTACAAAATATGCTTATTTACTACAACGCCATCTAACGAATATTTAACGAACTTCTAACACCAACGAAGTGAACGTTAACACAAAGATTTTAGGGTATGTAATAATAAGGTAAACCAGTGTCTTTATACTTTTTTATATTGCATATATTCTACAACTATAAAGAAATAATATTATAATACATTTGGGGAATCCTCAAGTAGCCCAAATGGCCTATTTTTATAGTTCTAGGTAGCCTAAATGGCTACTGGTAACCGATTGGATTTTTTGGTCGCCATTTGACCCCTTAAGGTAGCCTAAATGGCGATAATTCGCCTTATCTGGCACCCATGCACCACAGAGTACTTTTACATATTAAAATGTACTAAGTTATAGGTGTAGCCGCGGCGGATACGATACACGGACTGAAGAAATTAAGATTGAACGTGTAATGTTGTGGCGTGATCCGTGATCTATGACCCGCGATCAGAACTCTGTGATCGCGATCGAGATTGAGTGTTTACAGCCTTAAGTTTAAAATGGCTTTCGACGAAGATACATTAATTGTATTAGTCAGTCTGTATAACATTGTATATACGTTCACTTACGTTCATTATAATAACGTTCAAATCAGTTTCTTCCATCTTCCTCAGAAATTGCCGAACGACTGACAGACAAAATTTGCTGCAAACCACGGAAAAAGAGAATATAACACTACGTTAACCACGGATAATGACAGATAGAGTCTATTCTCCGTGCTGCAAACTGTCGCGGCACTGCAGTTCAAGTGCGGTATACCTAAAAGTGTCGCTACGTGTCGCGTCGCGCCGCTGCTGTGAAGTGTCGCTTAGTGCGGTTTAACCTTTAATGATAAAAAATTGTCGAATATAATAAGTAATCATCAAATTGAATTAAAAAATTAATCGTCATCTAACACGATGGTTTCTTTTTCGTAGATAGAGGCATTCATTTTATTTCATTCATTCACACCGTAGTACATGTTTACGGTAGACGGTAGATTGGACCGGATTACGCTGTATAATATACTATAGAGATATAACACGACTAAATTGATGGAAACGCGATATGTAGAGCGAAAATTAAAAAGAGAGAATATTAGCGTATGCGAATGTAATAGGTAGGTATAGAGATATAACCCGAGTACCCGACTAAAATGTTGAACACGTGATACATATGTCAGCTATAAGATAATATGAACAATGTAATTTGGTCGAGTTATACATGACAGCGGGTGAAAGCCAATGGGTGCACTAGAACTGGGATCCAGAGCTGGCTCCAAACAATAAAATCGCAGATGCAGAGAAGGATAAAAATTTGTTGTCCATCTCGCTCTCTCATACAAATGATTGTATAGTTTTATCCTTCTCATATTATTTCATTCGCATACGCTAATGTTCTCTCTATTTAATTTTCCCTCTACGTCGTGGAATGACCGCAGGCTGAATGCCACCGCTAGTGTGTTTGGCGATTTATATTGACTCGATTTTCGTTATTATGGCTTCACACGATTAGTCTATTTAGCCAGTGTCAAATATTAAAATTCTTTAATTTTTTATGAATTCAAGTCCTAAAGATAGTTTAAAGGCACATTTCAGGCAATTAAAGTCATAGTCTAGTCCAAGTTTTACCCACAGTAAAGGTGACAACGCAAATAGCATGTTTTGCACTATATTGTGCTATTTCCGGTCATCACATGTATGATGTGAACTTCTCAGTTGTACTTCTGATACAGAACGTGTAGCTAGCAGCTAGTTCTTTTAGTTTTATTGCGACTCCACAAGATTAGTTTATTTTCATCCCTTAGAACTTCTGGCAGGCGTCATTCACTCGCTCAAGAACACGCGATCAATACCTACCACATCGCGTATCGTCCACAACACAACGGACAGCAGGGGTGTCCACTTTGATAATACATCGATTTTTTTTTCGATGCAATACACTGAGGCTATGTATCGATATTTTCCGATGCATCGATAGGAAACATCGGTGTATTTTCAACATTGAGTACTTTTTGCAACATAGCATCTCAAACATCGAATTATTTATTACCTATAGAAAGTAGGTTTCCAAACAACGCTTGCTCGGAAGCTAGGCTGAAAATTCGCTTTGTGTGCGGAACTAAACACAGTTTAGTTGTGTGTGTGAGTGTTTAGTTCCGCACACAAAGGCCTTATTCACGATCCATCCCGGCTGTACGTCAGCTCAAGGCTGGATGTAGCATACTGACTATCGTGCGTGCATCAAGCGAGCAGAGTAAATAGAACGAAAAATGTTTTAAATTATAAATGTATATTATACGTATATGTTAAATCTGCTGCACAGCTAGTCTTTACACAATCAAGCTGCACGATGCTGGACTGCTCTGACGTACGTACGTGTTATTCACTGTCCTTCTGCACGACGCTCGCGGTGGTAGGGGTGCTCGCTGGATGCAAAATCGGTCGTGCAAGTCTAGCAAACAATTAATAATAATTATGGACGTACGTCAAGCCTATTCACGTTACTTCTGCATCGTGCATCGTGAATTTCCTTGAGCTGACGTACAGCCGACATGGATAGTGAATAAGGCCCTTAAACCGAACGAAAAATATTTTAAATTATATAAGTACGAGGGTCATTCAATAAATACTTAGCCTACAAAAAGTAAACGAAAATTTTTGAAAAGTGGCAATTTATTTTTCAACATAGTCTCCTTTTAGTTCGATGCACTTAGCCCAGCGATGCTCCAACTTTTTTAACCCGTCCGAAAAATAGTTTTTGTCAAACTCTGCAAAATAGGCCTCCGTGGCGGCGATGACCTCCTCATTTGATCCATATCTATTCCCTGCGAGAGATTTTTTCAGATTAGGAAACAGAAAGAAGTCACAAGGGGCCAAATCTGGAGAATACGGTGGATGGGGCAGGAATTCGTAGCGTAATTCGACCAATTTGGCCATGGCAACGGCAGACGTGTGAACCGGTGCGTTGTCGTGGTGAAACAGCACTTTTTTCCTAGCCAGATGGGGTCGTTTTTTTTTTAATTTGGCGTCGAATCGGCCCAATAAATCGGCATAGTAAAGCCCTGTAATTGTTTTACCCTTCTCGAGGTAATCGATGTAGATCACACCTTGTGAATCCCAGAAAACGGTGGCCATAACTTTTCCGGCCGATTTTACAGTTTTCGCCTTCTTTGGAGCACGTTCCCCGATCTGGATCCATTGTTTTGATTGCTCCTTGGTCTCTGGTGTGTACCAGTGGATCCAGGTTTCATCGACGGTCACAAAACGACGCAAAAACTCCGCTGGATTCCGCTTAAACAGAGCCAAACACGTCTCCGATGTGGTCTCACGGTTGCACTTGTTTTCCGGTGTGAGTAAACGCGGCACCCATCGCGCCGACAGCTTTCTCATGCCAAGTTCCTCGTGAAGAATATGATGCACTATTCCTTCTGAAATGCCTACAGTCTCAGCTAGCTCCCGAACCTTCAATCGGCGATCTGCCAATACGAGATCATGGATTTTTTAAATTTTTCCTCCGTAGCAGCTGTTTTTGGTGCACCTGGACGTGGTTCATCAAAAACCGACGTACGGCCACGTGCAAACTCGTTGAACCAATTCTTGACGGTGGCCATCGATGGAGAAGAGTCACCGTACACAGCATCCAAGCGCTCTTTGATTTCGATGCGCGTTTTCCCTTCCAAAAATAGGAATCGAATCACCGAACGATATTGCTCTTTTTCCATTTTTGTAAAACCGATCGATACGTTCGCTACCATAAGTTGTCAAAATAAAACAAATGAAGGGGTTGGAAAAAAAATTTGAAAAAGGATTAAAAAAGAATGTGCTACACTGTGGTAAAACTCTTTTGAAACTACAGCGCCCTCTGGCGATGAGGCTAGGTACTTATTGAATGCACCTCGTATATTATGAGACTGTGTAAATAATTTTCGACCCATCTCAATCCTTCCAACGTTATCAAAAATTTTAGAGCGACTTATGAATAAACGACTTATTAATTACCTGGAAACAAACAATCTCTTATCGTCTTCTCAATTCGGATTTAGGGCTCGTCGGTCTACTAATGACGCCGTCCATGAACTCATTAGCGCCATTATCGACTCTCTAGTAGATAATAAAAAAAATGTCTAATAATTTTCCTTGATTTAGCGAAAGCTTTTGACACGGTTTCTATCCCATACCTTGTGGCGAAGTTAGAAAACATCGGTGTAAGAGGACTTCCACTCAAACTTTTTGAAGATTATCTTACAAACCGTAAGCAGCGCGTGAGAGTTGACTATTGCATCAGTGACGAACAAAACGTGAGCTATGGCGTCCCGCAAGGTAGTATCGTCGGTCCGACGCTGTTTTTAGTTTATATTGCCGGCCTGTGCAGTATTACTCACCACAATAGCAAAACTCTCACCTTCACCGATGATACTGCACTTTTCTTTACCGGTGACGCTTGGAACGCAGTATTCTCCACTGCTCAAAAAGGTTTTGATACTGTGTGCAATTGGCTCCAAAATAAAGTTCTCACACTTAACACATCAAAAGCAAAGTTCGTCGCATTCGCCTCACGGTCTAATCTCCTACCGTCACCTTACCTCAATATAATAGCCCACTCATGCAATACTCAAACTCAAACTTGCCAGTGTCCCATACTTCAAAACATTAATGAGATTAAGTATCTTGGAATAACCATAGACCAAACCTTAAATTTTAAAACGCATATTAATAACCAAGTGAATAGACTTCGAAAAGTGATTTATATTTTTAAGAATTTAAGATTTGTGGCAGATCAAAAAACAATTGAAATAGTCTTTAATGCCCTTTGTAAGTCTATCTTAGAATACTAGTTGGGGCGGATCAGTCAAAATCCAGTTAATTCGTCTGAAAAGAGCCCAAAGAGCTAGTCTAAAAGTAGGGGCAGGCCTACCTTTTCGATTTCCTACTATTGACTTGTACAAAAAAATGGGATGTACTCACGGTCCGACTAACGTTTATACTACGCACTGTACTGAAGAAACACTCACTTTTTCCGTATGATCCCGATCTAGAGAAAGATAAGCGTAGGAAGGCTACCTGTCCAACGCAATCATTTTGCTTAAGCCTATCCCATCATCATCATCATCAGCCTCTATCAGTCCACTGCTGGACGTAGGCCTCTCCCAAGATGCGCCACTGAGCCCGATCTTCGGCTCTTCTGTTCCAGTCACTGTCCACCGCTTTGCGTATGTCATCGCTCCACCTGGTCACAGAACGTCCTACGATACGTTTGCCGATTCGCGGTCTCCACTCTTAACCATAGCCTATCCCATAACTTATTTGAATTTCTTGGCCCCTTTATTTATAACAAATTAAATAAACAACAGTATTTTTACTCACTTCATAAATCTAACCTTAAGAAAACTGTAACCAAATATTTAAAAACGTTGAACTATCACGAAACAGAAAATGTACTAACTACTTTAAAATAAAATTATTGTACATCAATTATATGTATTTCCCATTTAAACTTTTAACCTTAAATATATATGTATATATGTATATTACGTCCAAAATTATTGCATCATTTTATATAAAAGCATACTATTTCTCATAATTCATCGATCTAAAATATTATATAAGCCAACATACATCTCGGACACTCCAAAAATTCTATATGAATATATTTTTGTCGTCAGCAAGTGGGTACCTTTCTCAAGCATTCGTCGGTACATGATGTTTCCGTAGTACTAATAAAACTTACACACAAACATAATACATTCAACAATACTAGAAATTACACATACAAGCTTTACTCACACCAATTGCTTCTGGCGTAACCACACACTACACTCATACTTAATACTCGTACAACGACAATAATACATTCACATCACTATACAACAAACTGACACTGTAACCCGATTACAGCACACATACACTATATTCACACACTTATACACACTTTAGCAAAAATTACATTCAAAAGTACCCACTTTTGAATGTAATTTTTTGATTATATCTTGGACTAGGGCGGTACTGCTAGTTATTGGTAATGTTACCTATGCAATATTAGTATATAATTATATTAGTTTATATCTATTTTCATTTTATTTTTTTGTAAAATTCAAGACCAATAACTATTACTATATTAATATATTAACTATGTTTATTTTTCATTCTTTCCACAGAATACCTTCTCACCTACGCAATAATCTAAAAATATGTACATACGACGAGGGGGCCTGAAGACGTGTAATACAGGTTTTTGTACAAAAACCTACATCAGGCGCCAGCTCTCACAAAGTAGTATAAGTTTAAAGATCTATTGTTCACGTACTTTTATTATCCTGTGTTAATAGTTACTAAGCTGTACCTACCCGGGATGTAAGGGAGCATCTCATCTGAGTGCTCCCAGCCAACCTCACCTGCCCGCGGTGCATCCTGCCGAATAGTGAACAGGGCTCTGGCGACCGATCAATGGCGGTATAACCATTACCAACAACGTTGCTAAATGCCACAGGCCAGTGACGGGCAGCAGCGTCACTGGTGCGTGAGCTACGTTCTGCGATCACCCAACCCGCCTGCCTAGCGTGAGGTGATTACGGGCATTTCTACCTATGGGAAGCACAATACAACAACGGCCCCCAGTTCCCGGTCGCCCCGCTATTCCTGGCCAAGGCGGCGGTCATGGAAACGGCGGGGCAGGGGGTGCTAAGAATCCCCAGGCTACGGCAGGCCGCCAACACCGACACCGACTTATAACGGACGCACGCTACGGCTCGACGAACATCTGGCACAACTCGAAGAAGAGCTGAAGAACATAAGATGGCACATTCTGGGGTTATGTGAAGTCCGAAGAGAGGGAGAGGACCGTAACTCTAGAATCTGGCTATCTCATGTACTTCAGAGAGGGAGACCAACCATCCTAAGGCAGCGTCGGATTCTTGGTACACAAAGTCCTCCCTGACAACGTCCTAGAAATCTCCAGTGTGTCGACAAGGGAAGCGTATCTTGTGATCAAACTCACCGAGAGGTATAGCCTCAAAGTCATCCAAGTATACGCACCGGCTTCGGCACACTCGGATGGTGAAGTGGAGGAAATGTACGAGGACATTTCCAAGACCTTGTACACCACCCAAAAGGCCCACTTCAACGTTGTCATGGGGGATCTCAACGCTAAAGTGGGAGTACAGACAAGCGGCGAATCGGTAGTAGGACCACATGGATTTGGAAGCAGGAATCATAGGGGACAAATGCTCGTCAACTTCCTAGAGAAAGAGTGTCTCTTTCTGATGAATTCGTTTTTTCAGAAAAACCTTCGACGGAAGTGGACGTGGCAAAGCCCCGACGCTATGACCAAAAATGAGATTGATTTCATTATGACGGACAAAAAGCGTATATTAAGAGATGTCTCAGTGATCACTAGGTTCAACACCGGAAGTGATCACCGACTGGTCCGAGGCACTCTAGATATCGACTGTAAGCTTGAACGAGTCCGTCTAATGAAATCTACGCTCCCGCCTAATATGTTCCAATCTGTGGTTGGGTCTGAAACGTTCCAGTTACAACTGGAGAACCGATTCGCTGACTTGGAAACCACAATTGACGTTGATGTGGACCAGGATCTCGACCAGGTGGTGGGAATTCTTACGGAGGAGGCGACGAAATTCTGCAAGATGCGAGGCGCCGGAAAGAGGTCTAAGCTTTCAGAAGAATCTGTGCAGGTAATGCAGAGGCGACGGGAAAACCCCGCAGTCACTTTGTCAGATCAACGGGCTTTGAACAAAACAATCTCTAAGCTGGTAAGACGTCACCTCCGGATCTCCAACACACGCTCTATTAAAGAAGCGATCGAGCGAATCCGGGGGTCAAACGTTTTTGTTCAACAGCTGGGTCGAAGCCATCTGACGAATTTGACCACATCTAATGGGAGTATCGTCGCTTCTAAGCCAGAGATTCTTAGGGAAGTTAAAGACTTTACGGCCAACTATATACCTCGCAAGCGTCCCGTCCCCAACCCCAGTCTGAAGATCCTAGAGCCACTCTTACCCGCCATTATACCGAGGATCTGCCAGAGGTCAGCCTGGACGAAATTGTGATGGCTCTCAAGCAACTTAAAAATGGAAAAGCCCCCGGAGAGGATGGAATTACAACGGAGCTCTTGAAAGCTGGTGGAACTCCAACGTTTGTACAGCTGCAGCGTATATTTAATTCCGTCCTCTTTTCGGGGAGAACTCCAAAGGCGTGGAGCAAGAGTGTGGTGATTATGTTCTTTAAAAAAGGAGACAAGACCCTCTTGAAGAACTATCGACCCATTTCACTCTTGAGTCACGTCTATAAGTTGTTTTCGAGAGTCATCACAAATCGTCTCGCGCGTAGACTCGACGAGTTTCAGCCCCCTGAACAGGCTGGGTTTCGAGGAGGATATGGCACCATAGACCACATACATACAATGCGACAGGTTATACAGAAGACCCAAGAGTATAACGAGCCCCTGTGCCTTGCGTTTGTGGACTATGAGAAAGCTTTTGACTCTGTAGAAACCTGGTCTGTTCTGGAGTCTCTGCAACGGTGCCAAGTTGATTGGCGATACGTCCAAGTACTGAGAGGCCTGTATGACGCCGCGACTATGACCGTCCAAGTACAAAATCAGCAGACGGAACATATCCCTTTACATAGAGGAGTGAGACAAGGGGACGTTATTTCCCCCAAAATGTTCACTAACGCTCTGGAGGATATGTTCAAGACGCTGAATTGGAAAGGACGGGGCAAAAAATTTATGTCCCGTCCTTTCCAATTCAGTGTCTTGAACATATCCTCCAGAGCTTTAGTCAAGTGTGGAGGTGCTCGCCGTTTATATTTAATATAAACGGCGAGCACCTCTCACACTTGAGGTTTGCGATGATATCGTCATCATGGCTGAAACCGTGCAGGACTTGCAATACATGCTGACCACCCTTGCTGATTCTTCTGCACGCATCGGCCTCCGGATGAACTTGGATAAGACCAAGATTATGTTCAACGAACATGTTGTCCCGGAACCGATTGCCCTAAACGGAGTTCCTCTCGAAGTTGTTCACGAATACGTATACCTTGGGCAAATCTTGCAATTGGGTAAAAACAACTTCCAACAACAAAACAACTTCTACAAACAACTTCTGCGAGCTTCCTTCTTGAGAAGGAAGCTCGCAGAAGGATACAGCTGGGATGGGCAGCTTTTGGAAAACTTCGTCGAGTCTTTGCATCGCACATACCACAAAGCCTAAATACGAAAGTCTTTAACGAGTGCGTCCTACCTGTTATTACTTACGGAGCCGAGACGTGGACACTGACAGTGCGACTGGTTCACCAATTTAAAGTCACTCAGCGAGCTATGGAAAGGGCTATGCTCGGAGTATCTCTGAGAGATCGGATTCGAAACGAGGTCATCCGTCAGAGAACCAAAGTTATCGACGTAGCTCAATGGATTAGCAAGCTGAAGTGGCAGTGGGCTGGTCACATCTGTCGTAGAACCGATAACCGTTGGGGTAGACGTGTTCTAGATGGAGACCACGGGTCGGTAAACGGAGTCTAGGGCGCCCTCCAGCTAGGTGGAGCGATGATATACGCAAGCTGGCTGGCAGCGGTTGGAAACAAAGAGCTGAAGATCGAGCTCAGTGGCGTGCCATAGTTGAGGCCTATGTCCAGCAGTGGACGGAAATAGGCTGATGATGATGATGAAGCTGTACCTTTGTGACGAGAAAATAAATACTTTTTATTTATTTATTTATTATATGCATATGTTAAATCTGCTGTACAGCAAGTCTACCCACGGTCAAGCACGCACGATGCTGGACTGCTCTGACGTACGTCCACGTTATTCACTGTCCATCTGCTCAACGTTCGCGGTGGTGGGGGTGCTC
This sequence comes from Cabera pusaria, assembly GCA_954871355.1. NCBI lineage: Eukaryota > Metazoa > Arthropoda > Insecta > Lepidoptera > Geometridae > Cabera > Cabera pusaria. Next base: position 18,159,939 of record OX940888.1, read on the forward strand.
GCTGGATGCAAAATCGGTCGAGCAAGTCCAGCAAACAATTAATTATAATTATCGACGTACTTCAAGCCTATTCACGGTACTTTTGCATCGTGCATCGTGCATGTCCTTGGCGGCAGCAAAATGAATCGTGAATAAGGCCTTTAAGGCCTTTTTCCTTGACACAGACGCACTTATAATGTTGCAGAAAAGGGCCTTATTCACGATCCATCCCGGCTGTACGTCAGCTCAAGGCGGCGGCGCTGGATGTAGCATACTGACTATCATGCGCGCATCAAGCGAGCAGAGTAGTCAGTAGTGAACCGAACGAAAAATATTTTAAATAATATTATGTATATTATATGTATATGTTAAATCTGCTATACAGGAAGTCTACCCACGATCAAGCACGCACGATGCTGGACTGCTCTGACGTACGTCCGCGTTATTCACTGTCCATCTGCACAACGTTCGCGGTGGTGGGGGTGCTCGCTGGATGCAAAATCGGTCGTGCAAGTGCAGCAAACAATTTATAATAATTATCGACGTACGTCAAGCCTATTAACGGTACTTTTGCATCGTGCATGTCCTTGGCGGGACGCACAGCAAAATGGATCGTGAATAAGGCCTTTAAGAATGACTTATAAAAATTAGGTCAGTATGCTACATCCAGCGCCGCGGCCTTGAGCTGACGTACAGCCGGGATGGATCGTGAATAAGACCCTTAAAGATGATTCGTGATTTTTGCATAGGTATAGTTTGTGAGTCGAAGAAGTGAACTTTTCATAATCCTTATTTTTAAGGTTAAACCGCACTAAGCGACACTGCACAGCAGCGGCGCGACACGACTCGTAGCGAGACGTAGCGACACTTTTAGGTATACCGCACTTGAACTGCAGTGCCGCGACAGTTTGCAGCACGGAGAATAGACTATCTGTCTTTATCCGTGGTTAAAGGGCCTTATTCACGATCCATCCCGGCTGTACGTCAGCTCAAGGCCGCGGCGCTGGATGTAGCATACTGACTGTCGTGCGCGCATCAAGCGAGCAGAGTAAATAGAACGAAAAATGTTTTAAATTACAAATGTATATTATACGTATATGTTAAATCGGCTGTACAGCAAGTCTATACACCATCAAGCCGCACGATGCTGGACTGCTCTGACGTACGTCCGCGTTATTCACTGTCCATCTGCACGACGCTCGCGGTGGTGGGGGTGCTCGCTGGATGCAAAATCGGTCGTGCAAGTCCAGCAAACAATTAATAATAATTATCGACGTACGTCAAGCCTATTCACGGTACTTTTGCATCGTGCATCGTGCATGTCCTTGAGCTGACGTACAGACGGGATGGATCGTGAATAAGGCCCTAAAGCCCGTCACAGACTTAGCTATAATATGTATTAATATTTTTATAGCTAGGCATATTACTATATATTTTCTATACTAATTTTCGCGTGACCGCACACTCAGCTATAATATATATTTCTGTGACGTCACCAAGCGATACCGGAATATACATTATTGCATATTACTATACACTAAGACGACCATCAATTATGAAGGCATTATGAAGGCTAAATATATATTTCTCAGTGTGTGGTAGCTTGCTATAATATATATTATAGTACGGTATATTAATATATATTATAGCTAAGTCTGTGACGGGCTTAAACGTAGTTTAGTTATACCGCACTTGAACTGCTGTGCCGAGACAGTTTGCAGCAAATGTTGTCTGTCAGTCGTTCGGCTACCTCTGAGGAAGATGGAAGAAACAGCTAGGCTATTCTGTAAGCTATCTCGATAGCGGAATCCGCGGTGAGATTCAAATTTCGTACTACGAAATTCAATCGTATTACGTTGGTATACGGTTGAATTTCGTAATACGTAATTTGAATCTCACCGCGGATTCCGCTGTCGAGATAGTTTACAGAATAGCCTAGCAGATATGAACGTTATTTTGAGTCAGGTGGACGAAAATGACTTGGATATTAAATAATAGTATCTTTGCTTTGTGAAGAAGAAGAAAGAATGGAACAAGAGCAAGCAAAAAAGAAGGTAAAAATATGGGTTCATGACGTTCCATATTCACGATATGAAGAAGGGGAATATCACACACTTTTGCCGCGGCTTAAAAAGGATCGGAAAAGGTTTCATAAATACTTTAGCATGTCTCAAAATAAATTCGACGACTTGTTACAAATTATGAAGCCCCAATTAGAAAAACAGGATACACTTTTCCAAAGCGATAGGTGTGGAAGAAAAACTCATGGTTACAAAGTTTTATTTATTTCTTAATAATAATAATATAATAATAGCCTTTATTCAGACATCATTTAGAATGAGGATTACAATTTGATTCATTATTATTTCAATTGAATAAAATACTAATAATTGATCTACCAGTATGTATATATATATATATATTATGAGATTCGGAATCAGTATAAGATTTTGGTATCAGATTTGGAATATGAAAACCTATTAAGAAACTCGACATCATTCATGGAAAAAACGGCGCGGTGTAGTTGGGATACGAATGTGATTTATTAGTTAACGCTACCCAAAGACTCTATTCCACACGGACGGAGTCGCGGGCACAGCTAGTAGTAAATAAAGTTCTGTTTTGTAATAATCTCTTAATAAGTGCGCGCCGCGTCACGTCGCGGTGTGAGCAGACCCTAACTTGAATAAAATGAAGTGTCGCGTCGCTTGCTATACCGCACTAGCGGCAGCGGAACTACACGACGCGACACCACTCTGACACATATAGTAATCAGTGCGCGACACGGCGCGTCAGATTTGATGAGTTGGTCAATTTTGTCGCGCAGTGTCGCGGCGCGTAGTTCCGCTGCAGCGTAGTGCGATATACCTCATACAATTTCTTACAAAGAATATTTTGTCGCTATGTGTCGCGTCGCGCCGCTGCAGTGAAGTGTCGCTTAGTGCGGTCTAGCCTTTAATCGTGGGTAAACCTCATACATGCATATTTGGGACCTCCGGGAAAATTCCCGGGATATCCCAGTTACTTGCTACGCGTGCCGTCCCTATCTACTGCTACTTAGATACTTAGACAGGATGCGGGATGGCACTTGCACTGCTCTCACGATGTGAAACGTGTCTATATTATGCAAGTGTAAGGTACTTAGCTTTTGGGGCGCGGTCCTTTACGTAGATTCGGACCGTTCAACGCATTTGAGTGGGCAGTGAGTAATAAAGATGCCCGAAGTTATTCATAACTTTTATTAGTTCTCTTATTGCCTTTACACAATCGTCGTATCTCAGCAACTTTGCATGCCGAGAACACGCGACACTTTTATATATCGTTTTATTTATAAGGCATTCAGCTTGAAGAAAAATGTATTACTGAATGATGAAAATTTGTTGTCAAAACTCTTCTGACATTGGTGATCGATTTTGAACATAAAACATAATTCAAAAAGATTGAGCACCAAGATTAAATCTGTCAAAAGAGTTTAAGGTTGGCGTAAGGTCGCCACACATACATACATACATACACACTCGAAAAATATAAAGCTCCTTGCGCAGTCGGGTAATACATTCACAATCGACGAAAATATTGTTAAACTTTTCGAGACGACCCTAAACAGAACCTACTTAGTTTGTAATAAAGTAATACACCAAATTATTCATCACTAGCTGTTCCCGCGACTTCGTCCGCGTGGAATAGTGCTTTGGGTAGCATTTTTAATTATTTAGGCTAATTATTTTACAAATAAGACACATACGCATAATTACTTTATCGTCGTCTGTCTGGCCGTTCGAATAAGCACACTTAGGTATATTTTCCAACCTACACCACGCCGTACCGACAGCCTGTCAGTAATCACAACAGGCCACACACTCACAGTTTCGCTTTAGGCGTCGGACTGACGGCCATCTGACGAGAAACTGAGAGATCCACGGTGAGTTTCGAATTTCGTACTACGAAATTCAATCGTATCGCGTTCGTAATACGGTTGAATTTCGTAGTACGAAATTCGAATCTCACCGCGGATTCCGCTGTCGAGATAGCTTACAGAATAGCCTAGCAGGACTCTACCGCCTTGAACTTCGAGACGGTATTTGAACATTGCCGGCAGGCCGCCGACCGGCAGCAATAATCGTTTTAGTGTGCGGCCTACGCAGACTTTGGACGGCTGGACGCCGATACCACCAGGGACTGCCAGCGAACTGATAGTCTGTGGGGCCCTTTAGGTTTTGGACGGACGACAAACTCGAACCGAGAGTGTATGACCGCTAGGTGATCCCGGCCTGCGTCGACAGATATCAGCCGGACAATCCGCGACCACACAGCCAAATCAACTCACAGAGGTAGTCGGCCGGCGGCCGTAGAACCGTCGTCTCGTCACGTATCAGGCGAATGTTGCGAATGCGCCCTGTTTTGGTAAATGCTCGAAGCCTGTTGGGGCCGTAGTCGTCAGTTCCCCTGACGACTCGGCCTGCTAGTATGTAAGATTTTGACTTTTGGTTCAGAACCGGTATTCAATAATTGCCGGCAGGCACAGACTACCATGCCGGCATGCAATAATCGTTTTACTGAGTGGGCTATGCAAAGGGCTATACAGACTTTGGACGACAGGCCGCCTGATACGACTAGACACTGCAGGCGAACTGTTAATCTGTGGGGCCCATAATATTGTGCTGTTTCCCTGCACTCGTACACATTTACTAGCAATATTCTACATTAACTCGCGGATGGATTAGGATATAATACAAAATGAGAGACAAGATATTAGGCAACATACACTTTTCACGTTCCCGCCAAAACTCTCTTGTGTTTAAAAAAAAATTAGATATCCGTTCTGTTTACAAGGGCTGTTTTGTCTAAGTAGTAGCGTGATGATATACATCGATATACACCACAGTTTTTCTAATAAAGATCAGACTATTTCTATAAAAATTTTTAATTAGGTATTTTTGAACATAATTCATAATGCTCAAAATGAATTCACTTATTATTTAATAAAAAAGAACTCAAATAGTTTTAAACAACTAATATACAAATTTAACTTGCTCTGTAAAATAAAACTTTAAATGAATGAATGGATGCTCATGAAAACATTGTTGAATTTCAGCTTTCTTTCAATAAATTATTATTTAATTGTTTGATGGAATTTCTATCATATAAGCAATGTATTAGATAAAAATAAATTAGTTTTAATTACACGTTACAAAAAAATATTTAATGTAAATAACCTAGCCGTCAGCGTCTCGAAGTCGATGTGCAAAAGATAGTGAACTTGTTATCACAAAGCAATCATGTATTTTACGATTACGAAATGATTTAAGTAAGTTTTGTTAGATGTTAATAAATTATCCTTTATACTTTTCTAGAAATCACAGAAAATATGTCCAGTAAATAAGAGTTATTCAGCGTCAAAGTTTTGACGTGTCGTTTTTGGAATCTTTGGCCGCCATGTTTGTCCTTTTATAAAATAGAAAATAAAATGGGATGGGAATAATATATGAAGCACGCGGCTGACGGTCCTTATCCGGCTGTTATTATTTATAATATGGCATAGTATAATTAGAAATCGAGCACGGAGTTAGTAAGTTGGTGAATAACAAAGTAACGGGGATCGCGTCCTTTGTTCAGGTGTCCAGGATGGTTGTTGGATCAGCAGGATCAGCTGCGTATCCCGGGAGGCAAGTGCTCCACAAGATGCAGCCGATGGGCATGACTCCTCGCGAACTGTCAGAGTACGATGACTTGGCCACAGCTCTCATAGTCGACCCATATCTAGGCATCACAACACACAAAATGAATATTAGATACAGGCCCCTTAAAACTAATAAACAAGAGCTCAAAAACATCATAAAGGAATTCGTCGAAACACAAGACTACAACAAAGCCTATTCGAAACTTGCCAAAGGTGAATGGATGCCTAGACATTTTAGCAAAAACAAACATCAACAGAGCAAACTGAGAGAACATGTAAGTATCATTACTTAATTTGTATTGCTGTGCTCCTGCTCATTGTATATCTTATAATTATTGTGGTTTTAATTTTTATTTCAATGAATTTCAGATATACCGCTACTTACGAGTTTTCGATAAAAAGGCTGGTTTTGTTATAGAGCCATGTTATAGGTATTCTTTGGAAGGAGGAGTGGGAGCTAAGATATCAACAACAAAAAAGTTTTTTAAACACGAGAGGATTGATTTTCTTGTTGGATGTATTGCTGAAATGACTGAAGAGGAAGAAAAACAGCTTCTTCATCCGGGTAAAAATGATTTCTCAGTTATGTATAGTTGTAGAAAAAATTGTGCTCAGTTGTGGCTCGGGCCAGCGGCATACATCAACCACGACTGTCGTCCAACTTGTACCTTTGAAGCCACCGATCGAGGGAAAGCTTTCGTTCGAGTGCTGAGAGATATTGAAGTAGGTGAGGAAATAACATGTTTTTATGGTGAAGACTTTTTTGGCAATGGTAACTGTTACTGTGAATGTGAAACTTGTGAGAGAAGGGGCAAAGGAGCATTCTCTGTCAAACGAGAACATGACGATGAACAAGCTACCAGATACACATTCAGAGAAACAGATAACAGAATTAATAGGACCAAGGCCAAGCAAACTCAAAAAATTGTTTGTGACAAAAGTTCTGATAAGTCTCGAATAGCAAATAGACAAAATGCAACTATTGTTTCACCTCTAAGTATGAAAGAAATGAAACAAAAAGGTTTAACTAAATATGATGCTGAGCTTCTGATAGCCCAAGGCTGTATTACAGATGTGATGGATGGTAGTGTTAATAAGGAGTCTTCAGATAGCAGGGAGGAGGAGGGAGCAGCTTCTAGTAGAGGTGAGAGGTTGCGTCGCAGGACGGACAGCAGCCGTGCTACGAATGGTATCACTGCTTCCACTGGCACCGTAAAACGTAGAGCACCACCTTCACGTTGTTGTAGTACCACTAGCTCACGCAGCAGTCGAGATTCACATACTGGTATAGTTCTAAGGAGTCATAAACGTTTACTCGATTCATGTACACAACCCACTTGTTCCAAAGTGAGGCACCCATCCAAAGTCATTTCAGAGGCAAAATCTGAAAGGAATCTCAACACTCCTAAAGATGAAGCTCATGTTCCTACAGCTTTGGAAGCCAGCAAAGTCGGTATTAATAATGAACAATGTAACGAAAGCCAAATGGAAGAAAATCAATTGAACCCTCTAACTGTTAGCTTGCCCGATGCAGACACAGAGCAAAGTGATGATATAAAGGAATCTCTACACATGGACGAAATTATTCAGACTAATGATGATAAAATTGATACAACAGAAAATAGTATGAATGTACAAGAACAAACAATACCCGAGTGTGATAGTGATAATGCATGTTTGAAAAGTGAGATATCTGAATATAGAGAGAATGTTAATCCAAGTGAACCTAATGATAATAGAGTGAACAAATGTCAAGTAATGGACGGCACGAGTCGAAACGAGGAAACAAAGAAAGAAACAAGTTCTGCACCTCCTTGGTTGGCAGATAACTCAAATAAAAGCAGCGAATGTCCCTGTACTCCGCCACGGAGGGGGCTGAAGTTAACGTTGCGGGTAAAGAGGAGCCCAGTTGTGGAGGAGGTGATGGATTGTGGTGGAACTGTGGAGGCCCCCGAATATGAGGTGTTGCGGCTAGAGGGCGTCGACCCTGAGACTGCGCGGCGCCTGAAGAAGCGGCGTCGTTCGAAGGAACGCCACCGTAAACACAGCCCTGTCTGTCCACTACCTCCTATGAAACGATTAAGATTAATTTTTGGCAATGAGAGCCGCACTATTGATATACCTCCCGCTCTGACGGCCGACTGACACCCTCAATGACCTCTAGGTTATATTTCCACCGTATAATTGACAAATTCAATTATTAGTTTAATTGAAAATGTTTAGAAATTATTTTAATTAGTATTTATTTTCGTGAATGCTCTGACTGGGTGTGATACTGATAAGCATCAGATTTGTATGAAGATTCCAGGATATATTGTAAAAATACTGTAACTGGCTTGTATCTGTACATTAAACATACTTTGAAACATTGACTGGGTTCCACTATTTAGTTACTAAAATAAAGTATCCATGATTATGAGGATCATGTTTGTAAAGTTGCTGCCTTCAGATTTATCTACTAAAGTCTGAAGCAATTTGAACAGTTTTTGCGTTTAATATCTCTGACGAAAATCCGGTTAGAAGAATGTTTCTTATGAGTATAATGCCTCACAGAAGATGCGGAATATTAGTTTAAATCAATTGTGAATAGCTAATTTGATAGCACTTAATGGAATGGTCAACTGAGAAGTGGTTCTAGGTCAGCTTCGAGTTCGGGTATATTTTTCCAAGTTGTCATAATTTATATTATGCAGTTATTTACATCGTTTTATTGAAAAATGCTGTAGAACTAGTAAGTGTCATTCAGTTATTGACATTGGATATGTTATCATTCAAAGAGAATATAGATACTTTATAATTTTTGATGTTTGTGTTGTTTTATGCGGGCCATAGACATTAAAGTGATTTGATGAGACAGACTGGTTCAAACTGTTTGATTATGATTATTATTATTTTATAGCATGAATGTTGGTGGGAACATTTTATCAAATTAAATTATAAAATTGGCATAAAATATGAATATTTGTATTTTTATTTCATCAAACAGTTTAAACGAGCCAGTTTGATCAAATTACTTGAATGTCTATGCCCGCATTAGCACTTTGAAATTAATACTATCTAAAGTTAATATTACTGTTCAATACAACTGTATTGCTTACTATTTATTTGTTGATGCCATTAATAGGTACATATAAATTAATTCATATGTTATCTAAAGGCAGGATCCACTAATGCCATGACGAGAAAAGCAGACATGTATTGTTATTATAAACAGCCACAACAAGTGTTAGTCTGCAAAGGCGTACAAGATCTATTTTATGACATTTACTTTTCTGCTCCGATAAACATAAATTGTAAGATAATATAATTATGGTTTTTCAGCTGTTAAGATTACCTGAAATCTGTAAAAATATCCTTCTCACTACATCACATTATTGTTTGTTAATTAGATGCATTTTATGAAGATTTAAAAATATTCAAATTCTTGTTTTAATTAAAGTATCTATTTATAATAGATCTCGTGGGAACTTAGTTGTTCTTACTAATTAAATTCAGATTAAATTGAACTTGTTAACATTACAAAAAAACTTGGATTTCCTCAATGCATGAGAGTACCTACTTGAAGAATTAGAATTTATATGTATGTATCTACTTTTGTCAGGAGCAAATTTATTTTGAAATGATACGATGGTCGCGTGGGATATTGTCAAAATTGGAAATATTACATAGGTACCAAAATATATAAAGAAGCATATTAAATATAGGTACATACATATATCTTAATTTATTATTCTAAATATAATATATATATATATAATATTCATTTCCCCCGCCTAAGTATAATTCGTGTATCTAAACTAATAATATAAAGGAATGATTTTTTGTTTGTTTAACTCAAAAACTACTGGATCGATTTAAAAAATACTTTCACTAATGGAAAGCTACATTATCAGCGAGTAACATGCTACATTTTATCGCAATATTCTCACGGGTACGGGAACTACGCGGGTGAAACCGCGAGGCACTGCTAGCTAGTTTTATATAATTACCTATAACCAAGTCTAACTCGTGACCTAAACTATAAAAAGATATCGATTTTTTTGGTCGAAATCTTATTGTTTATCTTCCGACACATCTCTTCCTTGCTGTACTCAAGCAATCTTTGGTGGATATTCCATGCCCTGCCGCTCCTTTGTAAGTTTTTTGTTTAAAAGACTAAGGGCCAGTTTCACGGGTTCCTGATAGCGCTAATATGAAGAAATCTAACACAGTTTTTATATGGCGCCATGTGTTAGATAACTATCTAACGCATTATCAGGAGCCGGTGAAACTGGCCCTAAGTATCTGCTTGTATAAAGTTCAGTATTTTCCGATAATTAGAGGTGGAGTAAACCTTAACTAACGAGGTCTTAATAGTATATTACGATACGTGTGACTTAAGTAGTCTATTATTGCACGGCGTGAAGTGCTACGCCGCATAGACAACTTAAGTCACGAGTATCGTATATTATTTTATAGCTGTCAGTGTGACATAATCCTGCACTTTACGCTTGCTACGCTTTTCCGTCAAATAGAAGATTAGTGCACGGCGTGAAGTTGGCGAAACGCCGTGCAATAATCGACGATTAACTCACGGAAAAGCGTGCGTAAAGTGTAGGTTTAGGTCACACTGTGCTATAAAGTTTGTAATGTACCAGTTATATATAACAGCCAAATCAAACGATTGGGGTATAAAACATGAATAATCGAGAAATGCGCCGGTCGCAAACGATTCTTATTCGGATTAAGAAGTTTATCAATATTACAATTTTGACAATATTCCTTAGCTGTTGGTTATAACAAACTGCCAAGCGTTTAAATCTCGAATTGTACAAACTGTTGCACATGTAATTAACTGTAACAAATAAAATCAGTAATTTTTAGCGTTATTTATTGAATCGAGCCCAACATTTTCAATTGTTTTTCCATGTTAGTTCCTCGCCATGTAGGATATTGGAAAAAAATAGGCGAGGTCTGAGTGATAACTGAAAGAAAATAAAAATAAAATTTTTGGTATAAAGGAGAGGTATACCTAAACAATTATTGTTAGCTAATTGTCTAATGAAATATTTATCTAATTAATAATTTGAGCAATTGTTGAAAGAAACAAGTTAATAATCATGAAATCACATTTTTGTGAACAAACCGTACCTACTTGCTGTACATAAGATGTTATATAATTTATTTTGTATATTCTGTTGCAATGGAGTTGCTAGCTTGAGTAAAGTCTTGTGCTGCATAAAATAAGTCCTTAATGAATTGAAACTGCCGTATATAGGCTTCCAATTTGTATTTGCATGCATTGTCTCTCTTATAATTTATTAGTTAACTTTATGTACACAATATTTCCTGTCCACCTAAAACTTGAGGCATATTAGGGGGGAGAGTGTGAACAAAGATTCTTCTTTTATTTGTAATTTACAATTTGTTTTTGTCTTCTTCTTTTCAAGTTATGCCCATTTTTACGATCAATTCCACGTAAGTAAATATAATTTTATAGCTTACTTAAAGAATGCGAAGAAAACTGTAAATGTTATCTAGGTAGGTACTACATTCTTGGTGTATGAACATTGTGTTAATTTTAAATATAGTATATTAAGCGTAACGTAGCGTAGCGTAGCGTAGCGTAGCGTAACACCCTCGCTGCGCTCGGGTGCTAACTTCACGCCGTGCAATAATAGACTACTTAAGTCACACGTATCTTATATTATTTTATAGCTGTCAGTGTGACATAAGCCCGCACTTTTACGCTTTTCCGTCAAATAGAAGTCTTGCTCGGCGTGAAGTTGGCACCCGAACGCAGCAAGGGTGCTAAACGTCGTGCAATAATCGACTATTTAAGTCACGGAAAAGCGTGCGTAAAGTGCGGGTTTAGGTCACACTGCGCTATAAAGTATGTTGTGATTTTAAAATACCGTAAACATTATATTTTACTGAAATTATTAGTACTGTACCTTATTAAATGTAAACTTACAGCTTTAATTTGTTGGGTAAATTATCTCACCCACCTCGCTTGTATTTCTTTTACTTCACACTCTCTTCTCTAAGATATGTTCCTCCCTAATGTTTTATCAATTTGATCTCTATTGTTTAAGTTTATAATTTAGGTATGTATATAACTATCGATAGGTGGAGAATGATCAATGCTAAATAAAATTAAAATGTTGACATGGATATGTTTTTAGATGATATCAGTAACTTTTTAATGAGGGATAAGTTTAGAGGCATGTAGATTAATCTTATGAACACTACAAAAAAATCCGCAGAGTAAGATACAAGAAGCAGTACCTACCTACCTACATACTTACATTAGATGGAAAAATTAGTTTACAACTTTCATAAGTTAAAAACCATAGAAATATGAATAATAAGGTTTATTATTCATATTTCTATGTGAAAAACGTTATTGATTTAAAATACATATTTTGATAACATGATGCTAGTTATCATAGTGGATCATCATCATAATAATCAGCCAGTGTCAGTCCACTGCTGCACGTAGGCCTCTCCCAAGATTTAAACTAAATGTGGTAGTTATTACCTTGATGGACTAGAGAATATTATACCTATTAGCTGTAATAAATTAACTGGCTAAGTTGAGTTGGACTCTCCCACTGACGATTCCGTACCAACTTCTCAAACTAGGTTAAAGGACAAACTTAACTTTGGAGTTCGTTCCTTAGAAAATGACCCGCACCAACCTCAAATAATAAGTTTGTCATATTCAATTCACTTTTGTTTTGTTATTAACTACATACAACTAATATACATATATTTTCGGGTTCCAGATTTATTCCTATATAAGTAATTCAAGACCTTGCTTCTTGCCAAATTTCATGATACTAGGTCAACGGGATAGGTTTTAATTGCCTTGTGAAATCGAGAAATATGCGTTTCAATTATGCAGGTTTGATTTTTCACAGCCAAAAGATACCGTAGATCAAAGTATTTAGTACAAGCAGGCCTCCCTCACTCGCCCATAGCTACTGCGATTTATACCTAAACTTTCCTCACCTGCGCCGGTACTATCTGCCAGTCGGTTGTTACTGCTCACGCGCGCGCAACGTATATTATTATTCAATTGACGGGATAACTGCGCATTCGTATTCTATATTAGAAACGATTTATGTTTTTCATAGTCATTTTGCGGGTTTGACAAAAAACAAGCACAATATGTTTCATTTTTAGGGTTCCGTACCCAAAGGGTAAAACGGGACCCTATTACTAAGACTCCGCTGTCCGTCTGTCTGTCTGTCTGTCTGTCTGCCTGTCTGTCCGTCTGTCACCAGGCTATAGCTCATTAACCGTGATAGTTACAGTTGAAATTTTCACAGATGGTGTATTTCTGTTGCCGCTAGAACAACAAATACTAAAAACAAAATAAAGTTAAAAATTAAAGGGGGTCCCCATACAAAAAACTTGTTTTTAAACGCCATCTATCTATTTAGTTTCGAAAAAATGACGAAATGAGATGGCGCTAGTAAACGAACCCGCCCCGTCTTTCTAGATCGCGACCAAACCACATATTCTTGGTAATATCAATTAATCAAATATATGAGTTTGAAACTCTGTTATGTTTCGTATTGTACGGAACCCTCCCTAAGTGTGCGATAAGAGACGCGATGCTGACTCGCACTTGGCCAGTTTTTTTATGCTACCGATACTAAAATGACAAAACGGCGTAAAATTCACTTTCTCGACTTCAAGTTCGACTCTTAGTTAGGAATTTTGATGTTATTTTGTGAGGTAAATAAAAAGAATTCTTTAACTTTTTTTTTATTTCATTGAGTCAACCCTTTACTGATCAAGTGCGCGCCGGTTTATCGCGCGCTGAACGAAGTAATAACAACGCTAGGTCGAGCGCCTTAGACACATTTTTGCTTGTATTGTCTGAAATAAGCGTTGGTATTGTGTTTTTTGTAGGGGAGTGAAGTATCTGTTACGCAGTAACCATTATATAATATGTGGTACAAGTTTCAACTTGATACCTTTACGCATTAAGGAGATAAAGGGTCTTGACAGACGGACAGACAGATAGACAGACGGACAATAAAGTGATCACAAGGGTTCCTTTTATGGTACGGAACCCTAAAATTGCTATACCTAATATATAGTAGTTATTCTGTGAATATGGATAAAATAATATCGTTTAAAAACTAAAAAACAACCGACTTCAATGCCGCGCTATTCATTTTCAGTACCAATTTTGAGATGTTTATCTCAATATCTCTGGAGACTTATCATACCTCGATAAAATTACCATGGTACCACACTTGGGATATCTCCTTTCGAACAAAAAAAGAATAATCCAAATCGGTTCATAAACGACGAAGTTATCCGCGAACAAACATAAAAAAAAAAAAAAATATATATATATACGGTCGAATTGAGAAACCTCCTCCTTTTTTTGAAGTCGGTTAAAAATAACGTACAGATAATGTATAGTACCTCTATGTACAAATACAACAGTTACCACTCCGGAAAAAACTTTTTTCACGTCCCAAATGAAAAAAAAGTGAGAAATAAACGGTGTAAATTAATAAAAAGGGAGGATCTGTCCACTACAAAAACGAGATAGATCGATAGATAACGCTTTATTTGCACATCAATTATAAAATAAATATTGGACCTAAAAATAAAATACTTAAACTATGTTATGCAAAGGGTGGTCTTATCGTTTTAAGCAATTTATTCCAGACAACCAATCAGAGAAAGATATTGCGAGACTGTAACAGATAGTGGTGTATCGATTTTACATCTTAAATGTCATGCGGTGCGGAACGCAACATATTGTCATTATTTTTTAGGGTTCCGCACCCAAAGGGTAAAACGGGACCCTATTACTAAGACTCCGCTGTCCGTCCGTGTGTCTGTCTGTCTGTCTGTCTGTCCGTCTGTCTCCAGGCTGTATCTCATGAACCGTGATAGGTAGTCGGTTGAAATTTTCACAAGTGATGTATTTCTGTTGCCGCTATAACAACAAATACTAAAAACAGAATAAAGTTAAAAATTATAGGGTTTCTTCTATGGGAGAAGAAACGTTTTTTTTTGCCATTTCAATATAACGCCATCTACGAACGCTTAGGGAAACTTCCATAGATGGCGTTATATTGAAATGCCAATTCCCTAACACCTTTGTGTTAACTTTCATTATGATAGCGTCAGACGTTAGATAGATAGATATATAGAAACACTTTATTGAACACCTTATTAAAAAGAAACAGAGTATTACTTAACAACTAATTATAATAGTGTAACAACAGGCGGTCTTATTGCTAAAAGCGATCTCTTCCAGACAACCTTTAGATGGAGAAATATGTAAATAGATACGGCGGTGTACAGTGTATTAGTAAATAAGACATAAGCTATTAAAGGATACTAAATTAATACAAAAGAAAATAATAATAATTACTTTGATACATATACATAATATATTAAATAATACATATATATATATAATATATATATATATATATAGATATACATATATATAACATATTATTAGGAGTGTATATAACAAACGTATGTAATATAACTAACCAAGATAATACGACTTAACGCGTTCCTTGAATGTATATATAGTTTGTGATTGTTTTATCTCTAAAGGAAGCGCATTCCAGCGTTAGATGGCGTTATAAGAAATAAGCACGCGGCTCCCAAATCTGTTATGATAAAATTTATTATGTTTGCTGGCGAATGATATTGGCATTTTTTGCTCAATCTTATAAAATATAAAATACTGTAGTGTGGTACGGAACCCTACGAGTGCGAGTTCAACTTGCACTTGGCCAGTTTATTTTTATCATGTCGTCAAGGTATACAAATTCGTTTATATTGTTTATCTCCATATCTCTGGAGATGATTAGGTATCAGATCTCGATAAAATTTAGATGGGACTAAACGGGAGGCATAATCTCTCAAACAAAAAAAGATTTTAGAAATCGGTTAAGATTTGACGGAGTTCTGAGGCAACAAACCTAAAATAAAAAAATGAAAAAATACCGTTGAATTGAGAACTTCCTCCTTTATTGTGAAGTGGGTTAAAAATATTTCATTTAGCTAAATTGCGACACTTGTAAATATAATAATAAATTGAAGGCCCGGTGGCGTAATCGGGAGAACGGTTGGCTTTGATGCCAGAGGTACCGAGTTCAAACCCCGCCGTGCACCAATGGATTTTTCTATCGAAACATGTATGTGCGTTTTTTCACAGTGGCCCTACGGTGAAGGAAAACCATCGTTAAGAAACTAACAACCCCCGCATGGTGGCAGGACACTATCTAGTTTCCGCCTGGTCAGCCAACACCCTCAAGTTAGAAATCTGTCGACAAACTTCTAATGCTTACCATCCTCGAGAACATCATCACTTACCAACAGGTGAGATAGTGGTCAAACGCTAGCCTACAAGATATAAAAAATAAACTGGCCAAGTGCAAGTCGGACTCGCACTCGTAGGGTTCCGTAATATAGTAGAGTATTCTATAACTATGATTTTTCGCAACCAAAAAATTAACTTTGGTTTTCAGTGTTTGTATGAAAAACAAAGTTATATTTGCGGTAGCTATATCTCAAAAACTGCTGACTGTATCTCGTTTTAACCAATTTTCGTTGTCAGTTTTTATTGAGATCTACAGTATAGCCATAAACACCCCACTCGTATAGGTTTGAAGATTTTTTTTGTTTCAGTTTCATGTATTCAGGCCCCCCTTAAACTTTTATAGTTTTTATTTTTGTGTAAAAATCGAAAAGCGGTTCACAGAATACATCTACTTACCAAGTGTCAATTCTGTAGTCCTAATCGTTTCGGAATATAATGGCTGTGACATGCGGACGGACAGACAGACATGACGAATCTATAAGGGTTCCGTTGGTTACCATTTCCCTACGGAGCCCTAAAAACACTTGTTGTAGAAGTTTTTGTCCTTGGATTTCTGCACTAATGTTTGCGTGATTGAAGAAATAATCCCCAAACATAATAAGAAGGTCGACTTTCGGCAGATTATTTGCTTGCCTAAGTGAAAATCCTGGTTCCATTTTGGTAGCGCTGGTTGCCTGGTAGCTTGGTTCGCATGGTGGTAGGACACTATCTAGTGTCCGCATGGCCAGCTACCACCCTAAAGTTAGCGCATGGTGGTAGGACACTATCTAGTGTCCGCCTGGCCAGCTCAATGCCTGACCGCCTGGCCCAATCAAGTCAGAAAATCTGTTGCCAAAACATCTAATGTGTTCCGGCAGCTATCCTTGAGAGCCAGTTCCCATTCTAGGCCTGGCGTGCTTACCATCTTCGACCGCATGATCACTTACCAATAGGTGAGATAGTGGTCAAACGCTAGCCTATCTAATACTATAAGAATCTTTGTCCTGACATACTGACTGACTGACTGACTCACTGACAGATAACGCACAGCCTAAACCGCTGGTCGTAGAGACTTGAAATTTGGAGGGTATATTTGTCTTAGTACGTAGGGGTGTACTAAGAAAGGATTTTTCAAAATTCACCCCTTAAGGGGATGAAATGGGGGTTCAAATGTTGTATGGAGAAACAAGTTTAGATAGTATTTTCTATTCAAATCTTCACACAAGTGCTTCAGTACAAAAATAAATAATACGTGTTTCAGGTTTTTTTTTTATTCCGCCCCTAAGAGGGTGAAATGGGGTAACAAAGTGTGAAAATCAATATTTTTTCGGATTGCGCTAAAACTTGGCATGCAGATAATTATTACAACGTTAGTTACCTCTAAAAAAGGATTTTTCAAAATTCACCCCTAAAGGGGATGAAACGGGGGTTCAAAGTTTCTATAGAGAAACATTATTAGATAGTCTTTTCTATTCGAAACTTCACACAAATGCTTGAGTACATAAATAAGTAAATACGTGTTTCATGTTTTTTTGAAATTCCCCCCCTAAGAGGTTGCAATCGGGTAACAAAGTGTGAAAATCAATATTGTTTCGGATTGCGCTGAAATTTGGCATGCAGTTAGTTATTACGACTTTAGTTCCCTCTGAGAAAGGATTTTCCAAAATTCACCCCTTAAGGGGATGAAACGGGGGTTCAAAGTTTGAATGGAAAAACAAGATTAGATAGTATTTTCTATTCGAAACTTCATACAAGTGCTCCAGTAAAAAAATAAGAAAATACGAGTTTCATGTTTTTTGAAATTCCACCCCTAAAAGGGTGAAGTGGGGTAACAAAGTCTGAAATCAATATTGTTTTGGATTGCGCTGAAATTTGGCATGCAGATAGTTATTTTGACTTAGGTACCGCTAAGAAAGAATTTTTCAAAATACACTCTTTAAGGGGATGAAGCGGGGGTTCAAAGTTTTGATAGTCGTTTTATTCGACATTTCACACAAGTACTTACGTATATAAATAAGTAAATACGAGTTTCAGAGTTTTTCAAAATGCCACCCTAAGAGGATAAACTGGGGTAACAAAGTCTAAAAATCAATATTGTTTCGGATTGCACTGAAATTCAGAATGCAGATAGTTATTATGACGTAGGTATAGGTATCCGCTCAGAAATGATTTTCTGAAAATTCCTCCCGGATACGGAACGGGGATTCAAAGTTTGTATGGCGAAACAAGATGGGATAAAGTACGTATTGTAGGATTTTTCGAAATGGGGTAGGTAACAAAGTCTGTAAATTTAGGTTTTTAGGGTTTTATAATATGAATCCCGATTTGCCTTAGTCACGCGATAAGATGAAAACGGGTGAACCGATTTGGCTAATTCTTATTTGATGTGTTTAATGATAGA
Organism: Cabera pusaria; assembly: GCA_954871355.1. Taxonomy (NCBI): domain Eukaryota; kingdom Metazoa; phylum Arthropoda; class Insecta; order Lepidoptera; family Geometridae; genus Cabera; species Cabera pusaria. Next base: position 18,178,335 of record OX940888.1, read on the forward strand.
ATCGATTTTACAAAAGAAAAGTTTTAAGTAAATAAAAGAAGGTTTTAACGCGGGCGAAGCCGCGGGAAACTTCTAGTAATATATAAAAATAATAATTTTGGTAGCACGATTAGCAGATCTAGATTATTATCGTAGGCAGTACTCAACAAAGAGAATATAACCACTACGTACTCAAAATCACAAAACAAAATGATAAGTCCAAGCTCCCGTCCGTACCGCGCCGGCGCAGTAGATAATAATATATACGTAGTCCGGTCCAGTCCGGCGATGTGACGTCACAGCCATTTCTCGGGCGGCGCAAGAAGATTTCGGAAACCGCGAATTTGGTTATTTAATAAAAATGTCATTTCTAATGATATCGACTTTATTTTTTCGCAGTTGTTATTAAAATTAGCTTTAGTTTTTTTTAAGGCTTTGAAATTGCGATTTTTTATTATTTACATCTTCCCCATTTTCACTTAGCATCTATTTTGATGGCTGGGGGAGGGGATTTTATTTACCACTTTGTTGGCATGACTGAAGTAGGTATAGGTACCCTTTTCCAATAAAAGCTTTCTTTTGTACTAATGGTCACTGAGCTAATAATACACGGACAGTCAGACATATGGCGATACTATAAGTATTCCTTGTTGACTACGAAACCCTAAAGACATTATTTCAGAATCTCCTCCACGATAAGACGTTTTCTCAAAAGTGTGCCTTCCAACTGCACAAATTAACTCCACCGTCCCCCTTTACAATCGTACTACCAGACGCACTGATATACGCCATCGATACATGGTTGATATTCCATTCTGTTGCACAAAGCGCTTTGCATCAACATTTATCATAATATGCACAGCAAAGGAATGGAATTCCCTGCCAGAGTCTGTGTTTCTTCCTGTTAAGTACAATCTGGGGGGGGTCTTTAAATCGAGAGTGAATAGGTATCTTCTAGGCGAGCGTGCTACATCGTCCATCACATCTTCACTTAACATCAGGTGAGATAGTGGTCAAAAGCTTGCTTATCTACAATTTAAAAAAATTAGACCTGAATTCAATACAATATGACGGAACTAAAAATTAGAGGAAATAACTAAGTACGAATCCGCGACAGATAAGTAACGCGCGACTGGTGGAGTTTTTAAATTCCTAAGTATATGTGAATGCAGGTTATAGTCTATCTGTATGCCAAATTGCATCTAAACCCGTTGAGCAGTTTTTCCGTGATTGAGTAACAAACGTACTAACTTTCACATTTTTAATAGGATTCTGTTTGAGTTACATATTAAAATTAAATGACCCACTTCCTGATGTCCGATTGGACTCAAATTTGGTGTACTGTACTGTATTTTGTGTACTTATGTATCTTCAGTGACAATACAATGATATGGTACCATGAAGCTGTTCTGATGATAGAGACGGAAGGTGGCCACGGCATCTCTGTGATAAAACATCATAACCCCACCGAGTTTGGGCTCGATTGATTTGTCTTGAAGAGAACTTTACGCCTAGATGATATCCAGGGTATGATGATGAAGCTGGAAGGTGGCCACGGCATCTCTGTGATAAATCAACATAACCTTACCGAGTTTGGGCTCGATTGATTCGTGTTGAAGAGGACTTTTCACCTAGATGATATCCAGGGTCTGATGATGAAGCTGGAAGGTGGCCACGGCATCTCTGTGATAAATCAACATAACCCTACCGAGTTTGGGCTCGATTGATTCGTCTTGAAGAGAACTTTTCACCTAGATGATATCTAGGGTCTGATGATGAAGCTGGAAGGTGGCCACGGCATCTCTGTGATAAATCAACGTAACTCTACCGAGTTTGGGCTCAATTGATTCGTCTTGAAGAGAACTTTACACCTAGATAATATTCAGGGTCTGATGATGAAGCTGGAAGGTGGCCACGGCATCTCTGTGATAAATCAACGTAACTCTACCGAGTTTGGTCTCGATTGATTCGTCTTGAAGAGAACTTTACACCTAGATGATATTTAGCGACTGGTGATGAAGCTGGAAGGTGGCCACGGCATCTTTGTGATAAATAACGTAACCCCAGTGAATTTGGGCTCAAATGATTCGTCTTGAGGAGCACTTTACACTTAAATGATAGCCAGGATCTGATGATGAAGCTGTAAGGTGGCCATGGCATTTCTGTTATAAAGCAACATAGCCCCACCGAGTCGATTGATTTTCCTTGAAGAGCACTTTACCCATAATCACATCAAACATCCGTGGAATATTTTAAAACATCATGCCTTCTCTTAAATAATTAGGTAGTAGGTAGGTAGTCAGTATCTATACCTACCTACTAAAAAGATAAAAATAAATTATAAATAAAAATATTTTTAAAAACAAGCTTTTATCTGGGACAATAAACTAAAATGTTAAAAATAAATTCTAGTAAGTATTTGGCGTGTAGGTACTTACCTATATTTTTAAAAGCTTGAGGCACTGAAGTATGGTTATTACCTAGCCTGAATAACGGGTAGTGATTATACTTACTAGAATTTATTTTCAACATTTTAGTTCATTGTCCCAGATAAAAGCTTGGTTTTAAAAATATTTTTTATTTATAATTTATTTATGCTCAATAGGCAAGCATAGCAAAGGGCAATAGACAAGTAAACCGTGCAATCGACTATTATTCTACCTCGTGTTAAGTGACAATGTTGTCCACAGACTACTAAGGAGATACTACGTAGCACACTTGCCTAGAAGATACCTACTCACTATCATAAGGGATAACTTTAGATAGGTATAAAATTTCAGTATACCTACGGGAAAAAAAGGAAGAAAAATAAGGGCTCAGTGGTGTAGTGGGAGAATGGTCGGCTTTGAAGCCAGAGATACCGAGGTCAATCCCCGCCGTGCACCAATGGGTTTTTCTATGTGCGTCTTTTAATTTATGTGCGCTCTTCACATTGGCCCTCCGGTGAAGGAAAAACATCGTTAAGAGCGAACGCGGGGTGCAATTTTCCATACAAATGTATTCCCCCGTTTCCTCCCTGGAAAAGGTTTCTGGAGGATAATTTGTTTCTACAAGAAATCAAGGTCTGCTGTAGCTATGCCCCTATCATTCGCTTTTTTTGATCAACCAATTGCAAATGCACTCCGCGTTCACTCTTAAGAAACCCCCAGGCCCCAACCCCCGCATGGTGGTAGGACACTATCTAGTGTCTGCCTGCCCAGCTACCACCCTCGCCCTCCAGATACAAAATCTGTCGCCAAAACATTTAATGTGTTCCGGCAGCTATCCTTGAGAGCCAGTTCACATTCTAGTCTAGGCCTAGCGCGCTGCCGTCCTCGAACGCATTATCACTTACCATCAGGTGAGATAGTGGTCAAACGCTAGCCTATATATATAACATAAAAAAGCCGATTGTTATGTGAGGGTAATGTGGTCGAAGATGGTGGACAGCTAGACGTAGAATACTCAATTATCTACTTTATAACAGACTTGCCCAAGAAGTAAGCTTTTGTCTCATCATAAAACATATTTTAAAAAGATTGAATTACAACTTACAAGCGCCCATTATGAATTGTCGAGTGACTCTTGTGGTGAACAGAACCGCACATTAAACTGGTTTTGATACTTAACGCCATATTGAATGAACATCCAACATTAGAACAAAATTATATCAAATTTCTTGAATCAGGTCACAGTTTCCTTTCTAACGATATTGATTTTGGAAACATTGAATGTGCCTTAAAACGTCAACACTACCTAGGATTCATTAAGTTATTGAATCCTAAGGTCTGTGGAGACTATATACTTAATGAAAACTTGTAAGAAAATTAAACCAATGCATGTTCACATTAAAAAGTAATGATTTTATAATAATATAACAATAATAAGTAAATTAATGTCAAGGCGTTTAAAAATATTCAAAGTGTGAAAAGAACCAACCCAAATTTGTGGTGTTTAGTGAAAAGGAACCGAGTTAAAATAAACTGGCCAAGTGCAAGTCGGACTCGCACTAGTAGGGTTCCGTACCACACTACAGTATTTTATAAGATCGAGCAAAAAATACCACTATCATTTTTTGCCAGCAAAACATAATAATGCATAAACATTTTATTTCTTATAACGCCATCTAAGTCTAACACAGGAGTTAGGGATCGACATTTCAATATAACGCCATCTATTGGACGTTTACCTAACTAAGCGATCATAGATGGCTCGGCAGAGTAGTAGTGTTCTGTGATAGATGGCGTGAAATGCCGAAGAAAACACGTTTCTTGTATGGGGACCCTCTATTATTTTAAACTTTATTCCGTTTTTAGGGTTCCGAACCCAAAGGGTACCAACGGAACCCTATTACTGAGACTCCGCTGTCCGTCTGTCACCAGGCTGTATCTCATGAACAGTGATAGTTAGACCGTTGAAATTATCACAGATGATGTATTTCTGTTGCCGCTATAACAACAAATACTAAGAACAGAACAAAGTTAAAAATTAAAGAAAAGTTTTTGACGATAGCGCAGCGCCACCTATCTAGTTGCTAAGATGGCGCTATCGTCTTTACCTTAATCTGAATCTAGGAAGCGGCTCCAACGATTAAATAAAATTTTGTATACCTACAGGGGATTTCGGGGGCGATAAATCGATCTAGCTAGGAGTCATTTTCAGAAAATGTTGTTTTATTAGTGTTTTCAATACTCAACTTAAAATATGACTCTTCCCGACATCTATTGGCGAGTAGAAGTACTGTATCAGTAAAGCAGTTAGTTGCTCTCAATAAAAAAAAATAGTATTATTATTCGTCAATAGATGTCGGGAAGAGTCATATTTGTCTGTTTAAGTGGCAAAAAATACCGAGCAAAGCTCGGTCAACCAGATCTTTAATAATATTAATTACTACAATTACTATTACTACTATATAATACTATTCTACCTTTGTGTTAACGTTTACTTAGTTGGTGTTAGAAGTTCGTTAGAAATTCGATAGATGGCGTTCGGAACCCTCCGTGTGCGGGACAGTCTGACTCGCACTTGGCCAGTGTTATTAGTATTTGTTGTTATAGCGGCAACAGAAATACATCATCTGTGAAAATTTCAACCGTCTAACTATCATGGTTCATGAGATACAGCCTGGTGACAGACGGACAGACAGACAGACAGACGGACAGCGGAGTCTTAGTAATAGGGTCCCGTTTTACCCTTTGGGTTCGGAACCTAAAAACCGGCCAAGTGCGAGTTGGACTTGTGCACCGAGGGTTTTGTACAAACTTGTCAAACTAGGTAATAGGACAAAATTATTAAGGAGTTCGATGCCCACAACAATGCCTAGACATGGTTAATGTGTGACAAATATTTCTTCTCTAAACAGTGACAAAATAGTAGTGACTACTGGCGATACATAAAATTAACCTACAGAAATTAAATTAAAACTTAAACCTTAAAATTCATGATTATCATCAGTCTGATTCCATCCACTCCACAGCTGGACATAGACTTTTGCAATGGCACACCACTGTAATTAAAGATAAGGAAGGGCCTTTTTCATCTATCAGCCAGTAAAATGAGTGATCGATAAAATAAACATTTCAATGTTGCTGCTGTAACGTTTACTTTTTTTAAGATTTTAGAATTTTACAATTTTTTTGTTTATTTAAATCAATATTTAAAGTGTTGTATAATAATGAAAAATTTAGTACTTTGACTGAGTTTATTGAGAACTTAATGCAATTATTTGACATTATAAGCCCACATCACGAAGAGGGAATATCTTCTGGCTAACCAGTCTTTAGTGCCCATACCTGTAACAGAAAACATTATTATAGTTGGAAATTGGAATGTACTTGAAAGGAATCCTAAAAATTAAGTAAACCGAGAGGGTTGAGGAGAAAAAAGTCTATTTGTTTAATTTCAATATTAAACAAACAGTAGTGTTAAAACTAGGGTTGGAGAAACAAATTGCCTGTAGTTTTGAAGTATTTTACGATTTATCAAAATGCTCACTAGAATTTGAATTTGGTTTTGATATGTTTCCCTTTGACCTCCCCACCACGTGAGTGACACCACAGACAAGTGAGAATGGGGTGTTATACTGATTTAATTCTTTACTAACAAGTCAACCAATTAACAGCTTTATTTTTATATCACACAAAGTATAAATTTATTTTTGTGGCATTAAAAAATTCTATAAGTTTTTATTCATAAAGAGTGCATATGCTCGTAGCTGCAACACACATTCCCAACTGCTGGAGCCCGACAGCAAGATAAGGTCAACTCGGCGAAGACCGTCTATCGGGTAAGACCGTACAACAAGAATTACAACGAATTCAGCAGAACTACTAGGATGACAATACAATCTACGAAATAATAAAACTATTTTAGATCTTAGAAATTGGCGGTGCATGCAGTGCGAATGGAAAAACAAGATTTTTTAAATTTAGTACGGTGAGCACCTTGCATTGAGGGTGCACCACGCTTTAACAAAAAAAGTTTAAAAGTGTTTAAGTTTAGTAATTTGAAGGATCTATGCAAGTAAGTTCATTCTTTTTGAATATACCTATTTAATTAGTACATTACATTAGTATTATTTACGTTTTTTTCTAAGTTATGGTTGATGAAAATAAAAACTAACATCAAAATATGTAGAGGAGAAGTCCGTCTAGGTTGTGGAGGGTAATAAATGTCATATGCCGGTCTTTGCCACTTTCAGAAGTCGTCAACCTTTGGTCAGGCCTCCCTCACTCCGAACCCAAAGGGTACCAAATGAACACTTCCTGAGACTTTGCTGTCCATTCGTCCGTCCGTCCGTCCGTGTGTCTATATGTTCGTTTTGAAGTCTTGTAATAAATTGTACTATAAAAATATATTCGTGTTTATTCAAGGTGAGTAATATGTTTTATACTCCTGAAAGTGCAAAGTATGCCGGTCTTACCCGACAAATGCTGCATCTCCCGAAATTAGCTATTTAAATCCTTATTCCTAAGAGTTAGGGTACACAAATTAAGTTGTTACAGGAACTGGTATTCGCTGGTATTCGTACACACTATTTGTAACTACGCAAACTATCAGTAACTAGGTAAATTTGGCACTAGACGGTCTTATCCGACATTGGAGCAAAATCTGTCTGTTTGCACCGTACTTTCAAAAATGGTATTTATTTCAGGAACTGACAATTTCTATGTCATTTTGACATATTTCTTGTCAGGTCAACTAAATATCTTATTATCTAGTTTACCCAAATTTGAGTTTAGGGTTATAGAATAGCCAAAATAAGTCCATTTGTAATTATTTTAATAAAGTATGCCGTTCTTCGCCGAGTTGACCTTACATGATTTTGAAGCACATTATTTTGGCCCATTATAGTAGATAAACTACCATATTCTTTGTACTGTGCCCATAGCTGATATCAATAATAGACTGTTACACACAATTGGCATGGGATGAAACAGTCATTATCATATAATTACCAAACCAATTTTGATGATATCTTAACCATTCTCTAAGTTGAAGTAAATGTAAGCAATAAACAAGGAAATATTAAAACTCAGATAAATTTCAAATTGTTCTTAGTAGTGTAGATCTTCCAACATAAGATACATTTTTAAAAATATTATAGCCAAGTAGTACTCACTTTTGGAACTCCCACTCTCTGTTGTCTAAAGGACAGACTTGTCGTGTTTTGAGCCAACGTGAGATGCAGTGAAAGTGGAATGCATGCTGAAAAATATAAAGAACAATGAGACCAATCAACCAATTGAGGAACATGACAACTGTATAAATAAATCAATTGAGAACTGTATGTAATAAACTAAGTTACTATATTATTTTGATTACATTGCATACTCCCCAAGCTACTGTGCACTCTTCACTGGTGGCCGAAGCTTGGTTAGCTTGGCATTCTATGCAAAGATCCATTATGTGATTCCGGCAGATAGCGCAATTATCCACAACGATATCTGTGAGCATACAAACAAATGTTTGAAAGAGCTGTTTGTCAAGAAAAATCGATGTTTTATGTGAACAATAGACTTCACAGACAGATATCATAACACATACCCCAAGCCCACAAGGCAACTGCATTCCACTGAAATCGAAATACATTTTCGTTAATATTTTATTGACACAAAGCATGGGCGATAACAATGATTGAGCGTAAATGGTGGCTCACCTTCTTCACTTCGAATCTCTTCTTGTCGCCTTTTCCACTACTGGAAGACGCCATTTCGACTTCTTCTTCATCTACATCCATTACAGAAGCCATTTTAATTGTATTTGACTTTGTTTTTACCGAAAATACAAGAAATGTTTATTGGAAAATTGGAATTTGTAGAATTTTATTTTGACAGGAGTGTGATAGTGCAGGCAGGGTCGCCAGCCACATCAAAAATGTAAAATGAAGTGCCAGGCTACTGGCTTACCAAGTTGCCATACCGAAACCTACTAAATTATGCTATACTTTTTTATATTTATTGAATACATTTCAAAAAACACTCAACACAACAATATACTATAAAAAATTATTAAACGAAAAAAAATAATAAAGGAACTAAACTTTGCAGTCAGTATTCATCTGACGATTAGGTGTATTTAGGGATGAATTATGCTAAAACGTGCCAGCCCGAGCCGTGCCCGGTGCGAGGCAAGGTTTCCAAACTTCACAACACGAACATTTTATATGATGCGGTTCATGCTACACGGGGCTCCGGAAGACTCGGACACGGCTCGCGCCCGGCACGGTCTAGCAGGTCGTCCATAATATCATCCTTTCAACATAGTTACCCACGCTTCCTTTGGGGTGTCATAGCATACTTTATACTAAATTTAAGTTAGAATTAGTTAATGGTATAAATTAAATAAAAACTTACAAGCGTTCGGTCACCACAAAGGATCTATGATATACAGATAAATGTACAAAAACGAATAAGAAATTGAGTTTTTTTAAAAATGTATTTAACTAGTTGGTTAAAGTCAGGCGTTTTCTTAAAAACAAATCTCAGCAACCTTATACCCCAATGGATAGCGTAGTTATATTTAAGGCATCAATTTAAAGAATTCTGTCGACTAACGTATTTTTGGAAGATTACGCCAAACATAATAACATACAACGCTTTTGGGTTTCGGCATGTTTTGACTTTGTACAGGCCAATATACTGTTACGTGCGTGGTGGTATTAAAATGCCAATCCGATGAGATGAACGTTTATTTCCACTGATCACTAGGTTAGCACAATGTTCGTCCAAATCGTCTTGCACAATTATCAAAAGTCCGTTAACACGCACTGAGGTCGTTAGTTCACAATCACTGATTTCACTGTTCACAGTTCACAACACGAGTTCACTGATAACACTTAACGATCACTTGGTCGCTATCCGCGCTTAGATAGTAACACTGTCGCTTCCAAAGAAATGACTGCCTCAAGCCGCGGTTTCAACATCTTATATAGGACGAGAATATTTCTACAGAACTTTCCAGTATTGACTCGAACAATAGACAAAAGACGTTCAAAACAAAGCAATAAAAATCACAAACAAAAGGGGCGGCTTTCCTTTGAGCATCTGATGTAAACAACTTTACCATACATGCTAATTTGATCTCTAACTACTTATGAATAAGGTTCAATCTTAACTACAAAACTAGGTACATTGACTAGGGTCGGAATTCCCGGAAGGTTACTTTTATGACGGTCGGGTCGGGTGTTTATAGCCCCTAATTAGTCTATTCTTTCCCACGCTATTTTTGTTCGAGAAGCTTGGCGAAACATCGCGACTCGACGACGCGATGTAACATTATCCCCTTCTTAGTTATGATCGTCCCGATCATCATTTGTTCCATGGTATCGTGTAAGTCGATCGATGTGTACTACCCTCGGCTTTCCTCTCTGGCCTCGTTTAATGCGGTAGGTAACGTCGTTTATCTTCGTGATAATCTGGTATGGTCCCTCCCAATGAGCCTGCAGCTTCGGACTTTTTCCTTTCCTTCGTAGTGGGTTGTGCAACCAGACGGGAGTTCCTTCTTCGAAACCCATCGTATTCGCTCTACGATCGTACCGGGTCTTCATTTTTTCACCAGTTTTTAAACTATTCTCTCGAACTATCCTGTGCACTTCGTCCAGCTGACTACGAAGATCACTGACATAGTCGGTTACAGGCTTCGGAGCATCTGGCGGGGAACCAGTTATGGCGTCGATAGGAAGTCTTAGTTCGTGTCCAAAATTCACATTTGCAGGAGTCATACCAGTGCTGTCATGGGTAGCGGAACGGTATGACAACAAGAACAGAGGTATGTACTGATCCCAGTCTCGTTGATGTGCGTCCACGACTTTAGCCAGGTGATTCTCCAACGTCTGGTTAAACCTCTCAACCATTCCGTCTGACTGTGGAAGAGCTGCCGTTGTCCGCGTCTTTTGGATCCCGAGGAGGGTGCACATTTACTGAAATAGGGCAGACTCGAAGTTCCTTCCTTGATCGGAATGCAGTTCCATCGGTACACCAAATCGACAGATCACTTCTTGCACCAACTTCTTTGCAACTGTCTTTGCTTCCTGGTTTGGTGTCGCGAAAACTTCGGGCCATTTGCTGAAGTAATCTTGCACTACGATGATGTACTTGTTGCTTTCTTCAGTCTCGGGAAATGGCCCGGCAACATCCACGGCAATGCGCTCCCATGGTGCCCCAACATTGTACAATTTTAGTTGTCCTTTACTTCTTGTCTTGGGTCCTTTTACTGATGCGCAAGCGGTGCACTTCCTGCACCAATCTTCTACATCCTCGCGGCTGTGTACCCAGTAGAATCGTTGACGAACCTTTACAAGAGTTTTCTTGACTCCTAGATGTCCACCAGAAACTCCATCATGAATGTGTCGTAGTAGAGATGCCACTTTACTCCGGGGAACAACGACCTGCATCGTAGTTTCTTTTCCATTGCTGTTTTCCCATTTTCGGTACAAGATTCCTTGTTCCAGAGTCAAGCTGTCCCACTGAGCCCAGTAACTTTTTGTAATTGGGCTGCAAGCTGACACGTCGCTCCACTGGGGCTTATTTCCAGACTTTATCCAATCCAGTACAGCTAGGCTATTCTGTAAGCTATCTCGACAGCGGAATCCGCGGTGAGATTCGAATTTCGTACTACGAAATTCATTCGTATCACGTTTGTAATACGGTTGAATTTCGTAATACGAAATTCAAATCTCACCGCGGATTCCGCTGTCGAGATAGCTTACAGAATAGCCTAGCAGGTCGTAAATCACTGTCCTCCGATTGTGCTTGTCTCATATTGTCGCCGTTCCATTCGTCATCTGTTCTGTCCATCCTGATGACTCTGACTTCTTCTTGAGACTCGTGCTTCTCGCAGTGTTTACAGACATCTGCACAAGGTCTTCTTGACAGGGCGTTGCTATGGCCCTTTCCACTGCAATGTTCTGCCACGAAATTGAACTCTTGAAGTTGCTCGATCCATCGTGCCACTTGACCTTCCGGGCTCTTAAACTGAAGAAGCCATTTAAGAGCAGCGTGGTCAGTTCTGAGCGTAAACACTCTTCCGATGAGGTACTTGTTGAAGTGCTGAAGAGTCTTCACCACAGCTAGCAACTCGCGGCGGGTGACACAGTAGTTTCGTTCTGGTTTGGATAATGATTTACTGAAGTATGCTATGACCACTTCTTGGTCTCCTTGGATTTGCGAGAGAACTCCTCCAATTCCCGTGTTGCTGGCATCAGTGTCCACAATAAATCTTCCATCTCTGGTAGGGTACCCCAAGATCGGCGTTTCACGAACCGCCGATAGTAAGCGCATAGTCCCAAAAACGACCTTACATCCGTTTTATTCTTCGGGGTAGGCCAAGTTTGAACAGCCTTGATTTTGTCAGGATCAGTTTGTACCCCGTTCTCCGAAATGATGTGTCCAAGGTAGCTGACTTTGGATTTAAAGAAGTCACACTTTTTAGCACTCAGGTTTGCTTCACGACGGTTCAAAACCTTATCCAGATTCTGCAGATGTTCAGTAAAATCACGGCCCAAAATGATGACGTCATCCAGGTACACCAAGCATACGTCTCCCAGTAATCCAACCATTACTCTCATGAGTCCCTGAGACGTTCGAACGTTGCTGGAGCATTACACAGTCCAAATGGCATGACGTTGAATTGCCAGAGACCATTTCCAATGCCCGTACTGAATGCTGTCTTTTCTTTGTCTTCTGGACTGATTTCTACCTGCCAGTAGCCACTTTTCAGGTCAACTGTTGAAAACCACTTCATTCCACTGAGCATGTCCAGTGTATCGTCTATTCGAGGCAAGGGGTAGCTGTCCTTCTTTGTGACTTCATTAAGCATTCTGTAATCTACGCAGAATCTGGTGGAGCCATCTTTCTTTATCACCAGAACCACTGGCGATGACCAAGGACTTGTAGATGGTTCGATGACTTTTTCTTTGGCCATGTCTCGTATCATGTCTGCAACTTCAGCTTCTTTCACCCATGGAATCCTTCGTGGCCTCTGTCGTATAGGTCTTGCGTCGCCAGTGTCAATTTTGTGTTTAACAAGTCCGGTACGTCCACAGTTGTTTCCAGCGGCGAAGACGTCTTTATACCGCATCAACAGACGTTTTGCTCGTGACAGCTGAGCGAATATTAAGTTGTCTTTGGATGATTCCAGCAGCTGTGATATTTGATCTTCCGAGCTTGGTTCCGTAGAAGTAATATCCGTTCGTCGCAGGTACTTCACTTCTTGACATTTTCCAATTATGCTGTTTTTCTTCAGATGAACTTCTTCATTGCCAAGGTTAAGAATTCGCACACTGGCCGTTCTGTTTGTCATGAGCAATGTTCTTGCAGTAATCCAGGTTGGATGTGTGCCCTCATCTTCGGCAACTACACATAGTCCACTCTTGACTGTATTTGGAAATTTCACTCGAACAATATTTTGCGATTTTGGAGCCAACACGACGTCCTTGAGGCAGTACAGTTTACACGGTGCCGTCCCTTCAAAGAACACTTCTTGCTCGGGAAACCGGAGTACACCACGGGCCACATCCAATATGGACTGCTGCTTCTCCAAAAAGTCTAATCCCAGAATGCAATCGTCAGTTATGTTGGCAATAAGCACAGGATGAATGTATGAGTGCTCACCGATGATTATCTCCACGTCGGTATCGCCAAGGACAGGAACTGACTGGCCGGTTACTGTCCGTAGTGAGCATGCTGCAGATCGATGTTTCCGTGATATAAATCGTTGCATGAATTCAGGCTTCACAATTGTGCGGGATGCTCCTGTGTCCACTGTGAACTTGCAGGTCTTGTTGTTCAGGGTGCCCTCGACGATTAAGCTGTTCCCGTTGCACACTTGTGTCACAGTGATGGTGGAGGTCTCTCCTTTGACCAGACGGCGCCCGTCTCGCAGCTCTGACGACGTTTCTTCTGCCACTTGGGTCCTGTTTCTTCATCTTTGGGCAATCAATCCGAATATGCCCTCCTTCTCCACACCCGTAGCATGTCGGTCCATAACGGGGCTTCCTGGGTTCAGTCACCAGTTCCTGAACCCTATACGCTTTGGTGTCTCGTCGCACAGTTTCCACTTCCAAAGCATGAACCAAGGCGTTCTTGAGTGTCTGATGATGTCCCAAACGTACAGAAGCGCGTACCTCACCATCCCTGATTCCATCCACAAAGTGCTGCAGAGATGTCATCTCAATGGTTGATGGCGTCCACACGTAGGCTCGTCGGACCAACCTCTCGATTTCGTCTGCCCACTGTTACAATGTCTCTGTGGGCTTCTGGGTGCGCTCACGTAGTTGTGCCCTGTACGCATGCTCCATGTGCTTGTCACCATAGCGCGTTTCGAGGGCTTCCAGCAGGGTCTTCAGGGTCCTTTCCTCTTCAGGTATGCGTTCCAGGATAAGCTGAGCGTCTCCTTTCAGCGCTAATGTGAGCGCTGTATTTGCGTGCTCGTCTGTCCAGCCGCAACTTTTGGACAGCGTTGTGAATTGGAATTTGTAGGCTGCCCACGAAGATGTTCCGTCGCAGTGCGGCAAATCTAGCTTGAAGGGCGAGGTCATAGTGGGACCCTGGCTGCTATGTCCAATTCCTCTTAACTTCAGTTTCTGAAATTCGTTGGCCAAGTCATTCACGGTCTGCTCATGTATGTCAAGCTGCCCTTCTACTTCCTTGATACTGGTTTCCACCATTTTGATCTTCTCTCCCATGCCAGAAAGCCCGCTCTGCAACTGACGTCCAATTGTCTCTTCCAGTTTGCGGCTAGCTTCTTCCTGTTCCTTGCGTGCTTCTTGTTGGGCCATCTGTACAGCCTGTAGTGCAGCCTGTTGTTCCTGGCGAGCCTCCTCCTGTTTGCAGCTAGCTTCTTCTTGTGCCGCTTGTACAGCCTGTAGTGCGGCCTGTTGTTCCTCACGTACAGCTTGTAGTGCAGCCTGTTGTTCCTTGGAGAGCGGCTAGCATGGCCTCCAGGCCTCCATCCGTAGTTAGACTCACCGGCGGTGCTGTAGGTGGCGCTGCCATGGTGGGTGCCATCGGTGTTGCCGCTGGCTCTTCCAATGTGGATGTTCCTGCTCCCGATGCTTCGAGCTCCTTCTGCCGGGTTGCATCCATCTCCGCCTGGCGCCTGGTGCGTGGAGTACGCGTATCTTCCCTCGGAGTGATTGGCATTCCGCTTCTGACACCAATTGTTACGTGCGGGGAGGTATTAAAATGCCAATCCGATGAGATGAACGTTTATTTCCACTGATCACTAGCTTAGCACAATGTTCCACAGTAGTTGTCCAAATCGTCTTGCACAATTATCAAAAGTCCGTTAACACGCACTGAGGTCGTTAGTTCACAATCACTGATTTCACTGTTCACAGTTCACAACACGAGTTCACTGATAACACTTAACGATCACTTGGTCGCTATCCGCGCTTAGATAGTAACACTGTCGCTTCCAAAGAAATGACTGCCTCACGCCGCGGTTTCAACATCTTATATAGGACGAGAATATTTCTACAGAACTTTCCAGTATTGACTCGAACAATAGACAAAAGACGTTCAAAACAAAGCAATAAAAATCACAAACAAAAGGGGCGGCTTTCCTTTGAGCATCTGATGTAAACAACTTTACCATACATGCTAATTTGATCTCTAACTACTTATGAATAAGGTTCAATCTTAACTACAAAACTAGGTACATTGACTAGGGTCGGAATTCCCGGAAGGTTACTTTTATGACGGTCGGGTCGGGTGTTTATAGCCCCTAATTAGTCTATTCTTTCCCACGGTATTTTTGTTCGAGAAGCTTGGCGAAACATCGCGACTCGACGACGCGATGTAACAATACTATATCTCAATATGAGAATATGTAGAGAGTTTATTCTAGAACTTTTCAAAATATGAATATTGGACGAACGAGCGCAAAGCGCGAGCGAAGCTTCTCCATTTTTAGCTTGGGCAAAATGCTTTTGTATGTCCAGCAGATGTCCGGATGTCCGGTTATTATCCTTTATAAGTCGTATTTTTCATCCGATTCTCGTAAAATTTTGTTAGCAGGTTCGATAATCGTATGGAATTTTTTGTCATTAAATCTTTGGGAATTTATAAAAATGGCGTAGATATGGGGGTTGAAAAAGTAAAAACTTATTTGTTACCAATATTAAGACGCAACTTTTTTTTGTTGGGTATGTTATTTAGTTTAAAGCTATACAAAGAGCCTTGCTAGGTCTACAGCTCACAGAGCCACTAGTTACTTTGGAAGCGGCACGAGATCAACGACGGTCGGTGAGGGAGGGGCACAATAACACAAACATTGAAGGGGAAGTGTTTGTTGTTAATTACTATAAAAATGCAATTGATGTAGTTGGTACTTAAATATCGTATTTGTCTAAATTTCTACGAATGTATCATTGGATTTTGCCACAGGCAACTTATTTTTCCTATCCTGCAGGCCTATTCACTATCTTTGACAGCTACGAGTGAACAACCGAAATCTGATAGACACCGAGCTCAGTGATCCACTCAAGAAAACGTTAATTTGGTATTCTATAACATTTTCAGGCCACTTGATCTCAAAGTGATTAACGGTAAATCATGAGTGCTTATCGACTGTACTCTTGTACAACACTTCGCTCGCCGATATATTATCCGACTAAACTCAGTATCCCTAGTTACTCAATCTGTATAAAGAAGAAAAAATACTTTCTAAATTGTTGGATTTTTAAGTGGGTGTTTCTGTTTACATACATCATAATAATGGATATCCATTCCAAAATGTCAATTTGTTTTATCGCAATCTTCGAATGTTACTAAAATGAAATTTTTGTTTTTGTAAAACACTTAACAGGAAAAAACAGTGTTTAAGTGCTTCGAGTGTTTCAAAATCTTTCAAGTGTTAAAATGTTTTGCGGCTGTTGGTTACTTCGTGTCGCGTTGTTGAAGTGTAAACTTGTAAAGTAAAATCGAAATTCAGAAAAGTTTCAAACATTACCATCGAAGTAAGTTTTTTTTATTGTAATATCTTTCTATGTTTATATTCATGGGTGCATAGTCTTCCTGTTGTTGTCTTCAGAATGCCTGCTAGCAGAAAAGTGTCGCCTCGCCAGCTAGAAATTTTATTGGACTTTTTGGAGGCCAATAGAGACCTAGCTTCGGGGCGTTGTGCTCGCGGTCCCTTGGCTAGTCAAATCACCGACCGATCCTGGGAAACGGTCGCAGCCAAGTTGAACTCCGTGGCGGACGGTGTGACCAAATCTGCTAGCCAATGGCGAAGAGTAAGTTAAGCAGTTCTTCATTTTGATAAAAACATTTCAGTGATTACTAGGTTCATATTTTTATACTGACGTGGAAATTACTGACATATTGCACCAACCCTTAACTGGTATTAGGGTAGGAAGATGATGATGATGATTTTTATACTTACTTACATAAATATTCTACTTTGCAGTATTGGGTAGAATGGAAAGCAAAGGCTTCAGATATTCGTCGAAATGCGGCAAGAACTGGTGGTGGTCCAAACAGACTCATGCCGCTGAATGATACCGAACAGCATGTGATTGGGCTTATCAGCCAAATAGCAGTGCAAGGTCATCAAGAGGCTCTATTACCAAATCCTGTAAGTTAATCTTTTTAGTTGAGTAAAGCTATGGTCTTTAATAGGATTAGGATTTTGAAAGATACAGGTTCATGTAGGTTAGATAGGTAAAATGATACAACAATAATAGTACTATATAATAATTGTTTAATTCACTTATTATAACCAAAATATTTCTATGTGGTCATAAAACAACATTATCATTATTTATAAAGAAAAATCAATTTACAGTCATGTGAATAAGAAACAAAAGATTTTAGCTTTTGTATGCCCGAATGCAGATCCACACGTTACAATAATGTTTTTATTGTGTCTAGAATTTCCCGGCATATGAAAGAAAAAATGCATTTTTAATTATGGGCAAACCTGGTTTTTCATAACAATCTTTTGTTTATGTATTATATGTATGTTTTATAAATGATTACCATAATTAGGACGTTTGAGCCGGATTTTACTTTTATTATACCAAAAACCTTTTTGGTGTAATAAAATTACATTATACCACGCACTTACATAATTTTAATTTTGTTACAGTTCTCTTCAACTCCTTCGCAGCCAGGTCCTTCAATTCAGATTGACCAATCACCCAAACCCACTCAATAATTCCAAGCTGGCTGTTCATCCCAAATAGCACATTCACCCGAACCCAGATCCATTATACCTTTTGCACAATCCCAATCTCCATTGCCTCACTACACAGAAGAAGTGTGGCTGGAAGATATAGATACAGAAATGATCCCGTCCACCTCCACACCAACATCTAGTTCTCCTCAACAGCAGACAATTGATCGAGCTTCGCTTTCACCTCCTAATTTGTCAATGCCACCTCCGGCGACATCATCTGCCCAATATCCTGCTGCAGCAGAAATTCAGCAACCACAGCAGATCCCACGCTTACACTCACGAAGTAAGAATGATTTTTTTTACCAGAGTATAATATTATAATATTTAAAAATTTTGATGTTTGTTTATGAGTTTGGTTGGATCTTTTAAATTATTACTTATTGAATGAGTGTAGATAAAATGGATGGAACTGACTTAACTATTTTTTTTTTTAATTTGAGATTTGATGCGGTTGAATATGGTAAGCACGCTGAGCCTAGAATGGGAACTGGCACTCAAGGATAGCTGCCGGAACACATAAGATGTTTTTGGCAACAGATTTTCTAACTTGAACCCTCAAGTTAGAAAATAGGTAAATAGGTAGCTGGCCAGGTGGACACTAGATAGTGTCCTAACACCATGCGGGGATTGTTAGTTTCTTAACAATGTTTTTCCTTCACGGGAGGGCCACTGTGAAAAGGGCACATACATTTTTCGATAGAAAAAATCCATTGATGCACGCGGGGTTTGGTAGTTAGGTATTAAAAAAAATGTATATCCCTTATTATGCAGTAGTTTCATAAACTACTATATTTTTTATTCATTTTGTAGTAATTTACTCATATAATATACAAGTAATTTATTGTGGCAGTTGTCAGTTTATTTTCTATTGACAAGGAAATGTTTACATAATTTTCAACCGACTTCCAAAAAGAAGGAGGTTCTCAATTTGTCTGTATGTTTTCTTTTATTTTTATCTACGTTACGCGATTACTCCGTCAATTGTGAATCAATTTGAATGATTCTCTTTTTAATGGGTAGGGTACATTTCCGAGGTGGTCCCAATGCAATTTCATCGAGATTTGATAAGTATCTCCAGAGATAACGATAAACGTCTCAAACTTACTACTGAAATTCACTCCCAGGGCATGGAAGTCGGTTTTTTTGGTTTTTAAACTATCTTAATTATTCAATTTGCTTAGGTAGTGATTTACTTGTACATATCATAAAACACATGATAATTTCCCGGTAATCATTTATGATGGATAACAAACATTAAATAGTTAATATAATAATGATGATAGCTAACAATTTGGTTTAATTTTCAGCTTTACGGGATATTCCTCAATGGGTCCGGGATATTGAAGAAAGGAATTTGGCTATTGCTGAAAGAAGATTGGTTACTCAAGACAGAACTGTAGAAATTCTGCAAAGTCTAGATTCTATACTGGCCAACATTGAGTCAGGAATGGCAAGGATTATAGAAATCTTGAAAAATGTAATTGAAAGGTTTCAAAAGTAATTGTCAATGCCATCTTATTATTTGCTTAGTGTGATAAATATTTCCCTGATGGTAAGTGACCATGGCGGTAGAAGATGGAGCAAGGTTTGCCTAGAAAATACCTATTCACTCATGACTTGAGGATTCCCAGATTAATTATTAAATAAAAATAGTATGTAGTTGAATTGAGAAATTCTTCCTTTTTTGAAGTTGGTTGAAAAGAAGGAGGTTATCGATTTGAATATTTTCAACAGACTTCCAAAAAGCAGGAGGGTCTCAATTCGTCTATGTTTTTGTATGTATGTTATGCGATAACTCCGTCAATTGTGAACCGATTTGAATTATTATTTTTTTAATCGGAAGGGTATATTTTCGTGGTAGTTTCATTGTAATTTTTCAGTGTAAGTGCAGACTTATGTTCCTATGTATAATGTCCCGGAAATTAAAAATATTGATATTATATCTTCGAATATTAAATTATTTATCAATAGCTGTGACAGTTTCGATTTATTTTGTACCAGTGATGCGACTGTAAGACGGCGGTTGTGTGCTGAATTTTTTTCATGATCAACTAGTATTTTATGTGAATTAGTGTATTTGCTGAATTTTTCTTTTCAAGATCTGTAAGTATTTTTATTGTTTCTTTATTTATATTGCTATGTATTACTAAATGTTTATACTCACATTTTTCATACCATAATCTGTTTTCCTTTACGTGTGAGCCTTTAATTGATTTTATGGTTTATACACAGTCAATAATTTAGTTTTAATTGAAACTTACCATAAAAAAATAAATATAGCTTCTTGTGTTCCTAATGTCTCGGAAATTAGAAATATTGATATCATATCTTCGAATATTTCATTTTTATATCAATAGCTGTGACAGTTATAGCTTCTTATGCTCCTATGTATGTCTCGAAAGTTAAAAATATTGATATCATATCTTCGAATATTTAATTTTTATATCAATAGCTGTGACAGTTATAGCTTCTTATGTTCCTATGTATAATGTCTCGGAAGTTAAAAATATTGATATCATATCTTCGAATATTTAATTTTTATATCAATAGCTGTGACAGTTATAGCTTCTTATGTTCCTATGTATAATGTCTCGGAAGTTAAAAATATTGATATCATATCTTCGTATATTTAATTTTTATATCAATAGCTGTGACAGTTATAGCTTCTTATGTTCCTATGTATAATGTCTCGGAAGTTAAAAATATTGATATCATATCTTCGTATATTTAATTTTTATATCAATAGCTGTGACAGTTATAGCTTCTTATGTTCCTATGTATAATGTCTCGGAAGTTAAAAATATTGATATCATATCTTCGAATATTTAATTTTTATATCAATAGCTGTGACAGTTATAGCTTCTTATGTTCCTATGTATAATGTCTCGGAAGTTAAAAATATTGATATCATATCTTCGTATATTTAATTTTTATATCAATAGCTGTGACAGTTATAGCTTCTTATGTTCCTATGTATAATGTCTCGGAAGTTAAAAATATTGATATCATATCTTCGTATATTTAATTTTTATATCAATAGCTGTGACAGTTATAGCTTCTTATGCTCCTATGTATAATGTCTCGGAAGTTAAAAATATTGATATCATATCTTCGTATATTTAATTTTTATATCAATAGCTGTGACAGTTATAGCTTCTTATGTTCCTATGTATAATGTCTCGGAAGTTAAAAATATTGATATCATATCTTCGAGTATTTAATTTTTATATCAATAGCTGTGACAGTTATAGCTTCTTATGTTCCTATGTATAATGTCTCGGAAGTTAAAAATATTGATATCATATCTTCGTATATTTAATTTTTATATCAATAGCTGTGACAGTTATAGCTTCTTATGTTCCTATGTATAATGTCTCGGAAGTTAAAAATATTGATATCATATCTTCGAATATTTAATTTTTATATCAATAGCTGTGACAGTTATAGCTTCTTATGCTCCTATGTATAATGTCTCGGAAGTTATAAATATTGATATCATATCTTCGAATATTTGCGAGAAATATTTTGTTATTTTATTTATAAATAGATATTCGTTGTTATATAGTGGTCAAACGCTAGCCTACTAGATATAAAAAAAATTCTAACATACATGTACTATTTACTGTAACTACTTTTACTACAATATGTAATGGTGCCTATTTTATTGTGTTGCTTTACATAAAAATTGTACATTAAAAATTCATGTATTATTGTTTTTTTTTATTTGTGCTTACAAAGCTTAACTTAATTGCTATAATTATAAGCTTAACTTAGTTGGTTAGAACACCTGGGCATGTTTTCCAGGAGGGTGCTGGTGCGGATCCCATCGGTCTATGAAATTTTGGATTGTGTGTAACAATGTACAAAAATATCAAGTGTGTAACACCTAAAGAAACATAATATTTAATATTATAAAAAGAAAAGATTTGATTTTTTGTTTGTTATGATTTAACTCAAACACTACTTGACCGATTTTAAAAATTCTTTCTTTAATAGAAAACTACATATTTAATGAGTATCATGGCTATATTATATTTTCCAAAAAATTAGAAATCTTTACAGAAAATAGAACAATATAACCCAAAATGAAATAAAAAACTCGAACTACTGGACTAATTTAAAAAATCGTTTCACTAATGGAAAGCTGCATTACTAATTGGATGAATGAACATAATCTCGACGTAAATTAAAAAAAAAAAAAAATGCTACATCAAAAAATCCTATTGATATAATATCTTTCAGTTATAAAAATAAACATATAGAAATGGTCGACTCAATTACACTACTAGGCATTGATATTGACACAATCATCACTTGGAAATATCACATAGAAAAATAAAATCAAGACTATCTAGTTTACATACACATTACGTAAATTAAAGCAAGCGACACAGAGCAAATATTGACACGTGCAATAAGTGCTCCATTACAGCTGCCTGAACAAGAGTTTATACGGCATTTTCGAATTTCCAAATCTGCATTTCAGCAGCTTACAGAAGAACTTCGGCCGTATATGACAATTTCTCGCCGCAAAACAGCTGTACCTCATCAGCTTAAGTAAGTATTACTTATGTAAAATAAAATAAAAAGTCGATTCTGTAATTTTGTTGTCACCTTTGGGCCATATTATGAATCAAATAAAAATAATATTATAAATCATGCTACTAAGAGATGTATCAAATGCACTTAATAATCCTGCAGTGCTTTGAGCTAACATGGAACTCACATTGCCCTAATTCAACCAACAGAAAATGAAGAGGCTTACTTCTATATGAGACATTATCATTTATTGAATGCTATGTTAGTGAGTCTTTAAGAAATGTATAAATATTTTATGCAATGTTGTTCATATTTTTCTTTTATAATATAATACTTTTTATTTTCATATTTGTGATGTAAATCTAAATATTTTAATTGTTGATGCCACATTTGGGGGTGCATCTCATGGTCATGATTCATATGTCTGGAATCAGTGGTCTATTCTACCCTGTTAAGCCGCCTTGATTGCCATAACCTATTTACAAGTATATCCCGAACATTATCTGTAACCTCCACTTGATGGTGTGCAAGTTCATGCACTTGGCGTTGTCGTTCATTGTCAAGGTCTGAAACAGGCAGTTCAGGTGCAGGTGAATTTGCATTATTGGCTATGTTGTGTAACACAGCACATGCATTCACTATTTTAGCGCATGTTAAAGGATCATAGTGAAGCACTCTATGATATATCAAACATCGCCAACGTGCTTTTAATAAACCAATACACCTTTCAACTGTGTTCCTGACTTTGCAATGGAGGTTCGTATAATACTCCTCAGGTGATCCAAGGGCAGCACCAAGGATAGGCGTCATCATCCATGGTCGTTGTGCATATCCGGAATCACCTAAAAACATAAAATAATCCAAGTTAACTTTGAACAAGTTACCAATTACATTCACAATACAATACAAATACTCTTTATTGATAACCATATAAAATATTACAAAACTACAATTGTTTGTGTAAACGTGTTTATAACACGGATAACTATCGGCGGTCTTATCGCTTATAGCAATCTCTTCCAGACAACCTTTGTAAGGACTAGAAAAAATGCTTACATACTAGCGGTGTCAAGTCAAATATGTTTAACCTATCTAGGTAAATATGTTTTACCTAGATAGGTTAAACATATTTGACTTGTTAAACAATTTACATTTTAATGAATACAATACATAAATCTATTGCACTAAATAACACAGTAATTCTTAACTTTATAAATAATCATACATAAAAATATATTCATCTGTATGCATACACATATATATTCAATAATTCTACATCTAAATATATATATCATATTCATATATATAATAAAATACACATGTTATAATAATATACACAAAATAAAAATTAAAGCAGTGTGAAAGATAAGCTAGTCGGCTAGCACTGTAAACGATTTTTTGTAAAAACTGGATGAATGGATAGGAAATATTAACTGGAGAGCTTCAAAGGAGCGGAGGGAGGGCAAAAGGATTAGAAAGGTGCAGGAGTTAAAGGCGTTCCTAAAGATATGGAGGTGTGGATGGGGTGAAAAGAACTGTACAAAAGTGGCATGAATGGTATAAGTCAATTAGGTTATTAGAACTTGCCTATAAATCTTAAGTCATTTGCATAAAGGTGGTAGGACGAAGTAAGTTGCTGTGAGATAGAGTTTATGAAGACGGAAAATAAGAGAGGGGATAGAATGCCGCCCTAAGGAGCGCCAGCAGTCGTGTAACACCATGAAGAGAGGGACTCATCAACACGGATAAACTGCTGACATCCGAACAAGTAACTGTGAAACCAATTTATTACTGATGGTGATATGTTAAGAGAATGCAGAATACCAAGTAAAATATAAATTGATTTGATTTGATTGTTAAAAGCATTGCTGAAGTCTAGTAGCGATAGTACAGTCACATGTCCATAGTCCATACCATGACGCATGTCATCAGTGATTTTGATCGAAGCCGAGAGAGTACTATGGACAAAACCCAGATGGCATTCACCTTTTCAGGTAGTGAAAAAGTATCACATGTTTAATTTAAATTTAAAAAATGCTATACATTGTGTAATTTAGAAGGTTAGTGCCAAAATATAATTACCTACCTAGGAACCAACACCGCTCTCCAGCTGTTGCCAGCCTCTCCATTTCTTCTTTTATAACCGATTGATTCCAGACATATGAATCATGAGATGCACCCCCAAATGTGGCATCAACATACAAAATATTTAGGTTTATATCACAAATCTGAAAATAAAAATGTATATTATAATAGAATAAAATATGAACAACATTGCATAAAATATTTAGATTTAGTTTTCTTAAAGACTCACTATCATACCATTCAATGAATGATAATGTTTCCTATTGAAGTAAGCCTCTTCATTTACTGTTGGTCGAATTAGAGCAATGTGAGTTCCATCTATACACCCAACAATCCCGGGAAAACCAAACTTCTCCATAAATCTGAAGAAAGAATTAAGATACATTACCATAGTTTATTTAATATTCTTTGCAATACTACTCAATTTGCTGTTATAATATAAGATAATATTATTAGAAGGATTCATACTTGTGCTTTATAGATGAAAATAACTAAACTTACTTCCCCATAATGGCTTCTCTTTCCTCGAGCGTTACTGGGAATTTTATGTTAGCTTGAAGCACTGCACGATTATTGAGTGCATTTGTTACATCTCTTAGGCATCGGCTAAATGTTGGTTGTGACATATTGAATAAATATGACAACCCAATATTTTTCTGGTATAACCCGTGAGCGTAAAACGTCAGAGCGGCTAATATTAGCCGCTCTGACGTTTTACGCAGATATCTGCAGATATCTGCAACAAAACAGATATTATTTTTATTGTTCATGACTAAAGGTGACAACAACATTACAGGGATCGACACTTCTTTTTTATTTTACATAAGTAGATAAAACTTACTTTAAGCTGATTAGGTACAGCTGTTTTGCGGCGAGAAGTTGTCATATACGGCCGAAGTTCTTCTGTAAGCTGCTGAAATGCAGATTTGGAAATTCGAAAGTGCCGTATAAACTCTTGTTCAGGCAGCTGTAATGGAGCACTTATTGCACGTCTCAACCTTTGCTCTCTACGCAATACTTTTATTTTGCGTTGCTCTTCAGCATAAGCCAGCATTATTGCTCGAGACATTTTTAGTGGTTTCAAGTAAATATCACTCAAAAGTTTTTAAAAATGCTCTAAAACACTGCTATTCACCAGTTGCTTTCAGCAATATATTGAAAGACACGGTGCCTATCATATAAATCACTCGTGAATGTCAAAATGATAGTCACTGGCTTTAATGAATACCAAATTTACGTTATCGATGTGTGAAATTAACGAAAAGTGGCCATCACTACATCTCTAGTGACGATCACCAAGTGGCTTTGTAATTTGACATTTCCTAGTTGTCCACTGAAGTTATTGAATACGATTTGGGTAGTTTGACATTTTTGAGTTGGTAACTCAGGAAAGTGATCATCACATTTAAGATAGTGAATAGGCCTGCTGGGTGGGTTAAATTTTGCTAAAATCACATAATTCCATATATTCTGGCCACACTGTTATAGGTGTGCAACATGGATTAAATTATATACTTTCTCTATGTACTTTCTCTATGGTATGCAACCGTAAGTTGCCAGATTAATGACAAAACTTCCTATTTGAAAACGAGAAACTTTAATACTGGCTACACTAATAAAACCGGGCGGAAGCACAATCGGGTCGTGTCTTAATTTTGAAACATCCCTCCTACTATTTGAGGTGAATTCGATGAAGGCCTAACTCTGAGGGACGGAGGTACGGGGGGAACGTAAAACATAAAGTATTTTAACGAGCCATTTTCATTATAAAAAATAGTTCGACTTATTTGTATTGTGGAGGATTTATTCTTATTAATATTCCCTAATTACTGGTACAAGTTTTAAGCGAGCAATACCAAAAGTAATTTTTGACATTAACATTATAAAAAAGTTTGACAGCGTGAACTAGTTTCTTTCTAGTTTTTTCTTATTACGTTTGTGGTTGAGCTTCACACATTTTAATCGATATCTTTTGTTTTATTGGCAACTATATAATACCGCGTGACGCAAAGAGAAAGAATATATATAGAGAGAACATTCGCGTATGCGAATGAAATAGCTATAGAGATATAACCCGACTAAAATGATGAAGACGTGATCCATATGCCAGCTATAAAATAAAATGAACAACGTAATTTGCTCGGGTCATACATGACAGCGGGTGAAAGCCAATGGGTGCACTAGAACTTGGAGCCAGTGCTGGACTGGAACCAGTTTGTAAAATCGCATACGCAGAGAAGGATAAAAAAATGTTGTTCATCTCGCTCTCTCATACTAGTGAGTATATTTTTATCCTTCTCATATTATTATTATTATTATTTTAAGGACAAGTCTATTTTAATATACTCTGTCTACGGCGTGACGATATAAAGTCTCTGACTCATATAGTAATATGTGACATAAAGACAGTATAAGGATATATCCTCCGTGGCTGAGAGTATGACGGACTCGTGGACGGAGTATTAAATGGACCTTGCATTGAAATAAAAATAATAATATGAGAAGTATAAAACTTATACAATCACTAGTTTGATAGAGCGAGATGGACAACCATGTTTAGGGTTCCGTAGTCAAATGGCAAAAAACGGAACCCTTATAGATTCGTCATGTCTGTCTGTCTGTCTGTCTGTCCGTCCGTATGTCACAGCCATTTTATTTCGAAACTGTTAGGACTACAGAATTGAAACCTGGTAGGTAGATGTATTTTGTGAACCGCTTTCCGATTTTTATACAAAAATAAATAAAAGTTTAAGAGGGGGGCATCCCATACATAGAATTGAAACAAAAAAAAAAATTCTTCAAACCTATACGTGTGGGGGTGTCCATGGATAGGTCTTCAAAAATGACATTGAGGTTTCTAAAATATTTTTTTTTCAAAGTAAATCATTTGAATGATAGGCGCGTCTAAAGTAGTAAAATGTGTGTCCCCCCCTTCTAACTTTTAAAGTATGGAGTGAAAAAACTAAAAAAAATATATGCTGTAGATCTCAATAAAAACTAACAACGAAAATTGGTTTGAAAGAGATACACTCAGCAGTTTTTGAGATATGGCGACCGCAAAGATAACTTTGTTTTTCATACAAACACTATGAAAAACAAAGTTAATTTTGTAGTTGCAAAAAATCTTAGTTATGGTTCTTCCGATAATCTATTACTCTATATTGAATACTTAACTGTGTTACGGAACCCTACGAGTGCGAGTCCGACTTGCACTTGGCCAGTTTTTTTAACCTTCTCTGCATATGCGATTTTATTGTTTGGAGCCAGCTCTGGCTCCCAGTTCTAGTGCGCCCATTGTTGATTTCACCCTAATACTTGACACTAGCTAAATACACTAAACGTGTGGAGCCATTATATTTTTTTAAATATATTTTAGGCAAAGACCTTCTATTTAATAACTCGACTGCGCAAAACGGCCCTTCGTTTGGGCCGTTTTGTTCTACAAAGCAATTACAACCTAATCGTTAGAGCATACGAATTAAATTGAATTAGTCAAAACATCTGACGTGCACCATCCATTTATGTTCCGGGCCCTCAAAATATAAATAAATAAATCTTTATTTCAGGTAACTTAGGGGGCGTCCATAAATTACGTGAGGTGTTTTTTTTAATTTTCTGTACCTCCCTCCCCCCCTTGTGAGATGTCGTGAGATTTTATTCAACCCCCTCCCCCATCCCCCAATCTCACGTGAGATTTTTCAAAATGTGGGTTTCTTACGTAAACGCGTTAGATTGTTATTGTAAAAAGAAAAAAATCATTTGTTTCGTGCTTTTCTTTACGACTAGTAATCAATATTGCTGAGTGATTAATTATAAGTGTATTTTTTTTATGTTTCAATTAGAAAAAAAATTGCGTGATATTTGCCGAGACCCCCCCTCTCTTCAACGTAAGATTAGATGAGATTTGACTCGACCCCCTCCCCCCCTTAAACACCTCACGTAATTTATGGACGCCCCCTTATGTAAACATGAAATGTTATACTAAGACCCATATTATTCATAAATACCTTACAGGCTAGCATATATATAATATACCTATTTACTAAACTTAAGAAACACAAGACACGTTAATTTTACGACGACGTGCGACGTTCATTCATGGTGTCCGGTATCCGACCTCGAAAGCGTCGAAACTTGACACCCCTCGGCCAGAATTCCTCCACCATATATGTTCCGAGGGACTTAGACGGAAATATAAACATAAAAATATAATTTAAAATAAAGTATCTAACCAAATATCATTTAGTACCATCGAGACGTATAGAGAGAAGGCACCTTTCGACGCATCGAGTCTCGAGATAAAAATCAATGTCTAGTACTATTATTTTTTACTATTAGGTATTTACTCGTAGTTTAACACTTCTAACCTTAGACCATTCAGAATGGTCTAAGCTTCTAACTAATAATTTTATTTGATATAGTTACCTAGAGTCTGTGCAAAAAGAGAACCGTCAAGGTATTACGATGAACTAACATTCAAATGTAAGCAGGCCTGTCGCACTCCGCGCGGTAGCTATGAAAATGCTATACCTGCCTCCGCGGCAACCGCGGTCTACAAGTTCAGTCAATAGGGTCACGCTCGCTCTCAATCGGACACGTGCCTTTACTTTACTATTTAAACTGATTTCTCACAACACTCAACCTTACAGTAAGAGACAGCTGACGGGCCGCGAACTGAACGAGTTCCCGTATATATTACTTTACTCTATGATTACTTTACTCTATGTGACCCACTCGGTCCTACAGACTCGCCGCGCGGACTCACGGTTCATTTTACGGTACGCAACAGTCTACTGAAGTTGCAGTACAAAAAAAAGATGCATGAAAAGAGGGGCGCGTCCGATGGAAGTCTATATTCATCTCACTCACTATTTCTTACTATCTCTTTCGTTTGGTTGTCATAATAAATGCCATCAAGTAGCATGAGGTGAAGAAGAAGAAGTGTCATCTCTACTTAGTCTGTGGGTAGCATGTATTTCTACTTAGCCTGTGGTAGCGTGTTAACCGGCTTTTTGGTGTGTAAATATTAACACCTTGCTTGTGAGTGATAATTAAACATAAATAGTGGAATATGCGGGTTAAGGACTGCAAAGACTGACTCTTCTAAACGTTATTTTATGGCAAGATTTAGACTTGATGAAGCTCAGTAAGTAGATCAACTTAAAATAATAGCCGTTCACAGCTTTTTTAGGTCAAATATATCCATATAAATATATATTTCATCAATTAACAATCTTTATAAATTCTTTGTGAAAAATAGTGCGGGGTGCATTGCGGTGCTTGTCGATATCGATAGTGTATGTTATTTTATAGTTATGATATGATCAGTGATCGGAATAAAAGTGCGATTTCGCGAGAGGTCATGATGATATTTTAAAAGGTACAAACCATCAAAGTGATATTGAGTAATTTTAATTAATTTTAATCAAAAAAATCCGCAATCTCCTACTCATCATCGGGCAATGATTTCGTCCTCCTGAATTATGAATATATCAAGACGAACTTCAAGCTACCGCAACGGGCACTATACCTACACCCTTTCAGGCGTCCACTCATAACAATGTTCCTTCTGCACGGACAACACTTATTATTCTGTTTTCATTAGGTCAATGACGCTGAATAGCTGATTTATGGTTGAATCTAGCTAAGTTTACGTAAAAGTTTAACATGTGATATGATAACTCGCAATCCCAGCTAGCTACTGAGGAAAGGGAGACTTTGCAGGTAGACTACACATCAAGCTAGATATGGTATGCACAGTTTAAATATTACTACACCCTTTTGTTACACCTTGTATAATTTACAGCCAGTGCTGAATTTAGAGGTCTGGAGGCCTCGGGGCAACATAGGAGTGGAGGCTTCTTGGCCCCAAATTATTTTCATAATAAAATGATGATTATATTTGAGTCGAGTTTTCCAATAAATAATTTATTGTGAAACCAAGAAGTAAAGATTCTTTTATTTGTACCCAAACATAATATAAATATAATCAGATTTTTAAAAAATATGAAATGAAATTTTAGCGTTACCGAACGAAACCTTCCAAGCTGTTTAGGGTTCCGTACCTCAAAAGGTAAAAAAAGGATCCCTTACAAGATCAATTTCTCGTTCATCTGTCTGTCTGTCTAGCTGTCCGTGTGTCACCATCGATTTTCTCAGGAACGGGTGGACCTAGCAAGTTGAAATTTATACCAGATACTAAGGTCTATAGTCCCTATTAGTTGTATAGAAATCAAGGTCCTGAGGCAACACGATAAAAAGATATGGGCAAATTTAGATTTCCGCAACAACTTGTAAGTACCAAAATTTGCCTTAATTTTCAACTTTTTTTATTTTTCGGAATTTTTCCTTTACTTCTGCTGTAAGGCCTTGCTTTTAACTATTTACAATTCTAGGTCAACTAGAAGTACCCTATAGGTTTTGGGTCGAAAACCTATAGGGTACTTCTCGTTGACCTAGGATAATGAAATTTGGCAAGAAACAAGGTCTTATAGCACAAATAAAGGAAAAATCCAAAATATAAAAAAAATTAAAATTAAAGGGTGTCCCACATACATAGTTTCGCTACTTAAGATAGGCCTCTGAGTTATATGAGCGCTCATACAATTTAGAAGTCTAGCTTAATTAGTACCAAACAACGTTGGTACGGAAGCCTCGGTGGGTGAGTCCAACTCGAAATGGCCGGTTTTTTAACAGAAATATCGTTGACGATTTAGAAGTATGACATTTTTTTCTATTGTGGGGGTCCCTCTTGTGTAGGCCCCGGGGCTGCTGCCCCGGTTGCCCTCCACTTAATCCGGCCCTGTATACAGCATGTCCCAGAAATTATTGTTAAGCGGTAAACTGATAAGTCAATATTACATTACAGGTATATCGTTATCTTAAGCTGCTGATGCCGATGCCGAGTGAGCGAACCCTGCAGAGCATCATACTTCATAAATAAAAAGCTTTATAAAATTTAATATTTTGTTTTACTGCCTATCATTTTCTCAAACTGGTTTTGTCTTAGTGGTGGATTTGTTAAACCAAAATAGGAAAAATATAAACCTTCACAATCTAACCACTAAAACAAAATTAGTTAAGTGCAAAATATAACCCTCTAAGTATTGACTATTGATTGACCAAGCAACGGTAGTTCCATCGTTATAGATGTTTTTGCCGACACGGTACATCACTAGGAATTTTTTGTTATGGTGGTCAATTAGAAGCAGAAGATATTTCGCTGGTATTTTGGCTACTATTAAAGCCCCGTGTTTTGACATTTCGCTATTTGGCCAGTTTGCTCTATGGGAGTCCCGACTCTTCTTAACGTAGTGGCACAGATTACTATATGTGTCAGCGTAGTGGTTATATTCTCTTTGGTACGCAACGCAACACGCGTTTCCTAGGTATAAGTTCACTATTAGTTTTACTATTATTTAGTTTCACTATTAGTTTATTTGAGTTCTGAAATTATCACGAGTGATATTCATATTTTGTTTTTTACTAACCGGCATTCACTCGCGCAATTTTTACCACTTTTGACGTGCCTATGTTACAAATTATTGACTCTGAGAAAAAATGGTTTTAAGAACCTCAATGTAATTTTTAAAGACCTATCTATAGACACCCCGCACGTGTAGGTTTGATGAAAACATTTGTATAGATATAGCAACCGCAAATATAACTTTTTTTTTATACAAACACTACTATATAAACAAAGTTAATTTTTTGGTAGCGAAGAATTATAGTTATAAAATACTCTACTGTGTTACGGAACTCTACGACTGCAAGTCCGACATGCACTTAGCCAGTTTGTTTCGAATTTAAATATCAAAAGGAAGTACCCGACCGAATGCACCTTAACCTCTGATAGAGCATTGTGAATTGCAAAGATCCAAGTCGAAGTAAAGGCAGTTTCCGAATTCGAATTTGCTTTCTATGAATTTAGAATAACCTGCAAAACAGAACCTAGATCTCAATTTAGGTAGACGCGAAATACCCTATGGTTTTGATTCCCTTGTGAAATCCCAGAATATGCGATATAATCGGTCATTTCTTTTGATCGCGTTGACTGTTTTTTTCACAGCTAAAAGAAACCGTAGAACCGAGTATTCGATGTACATCTCAACTTGATAGGTACCTCATTTCCGACACATTTCCGAGAAAAGGGGTTTTGACAGACGGACAGACAGACAACAACGTTAATTTCAACTACAACAACAAAGTGATCCTATAAGGGTTCCTTGTTTCGTTTTAGGTACGGAGCCCTAAAAATAACGCAGGCACTACCTACAAATAAAAATGCATTTGATATAGTATATGGTGGTTTTTTAATTCAAAATCATTTAATTCATTATCACAACCATTTTTATTTCTCTTGTATGAATTTTTCCAAATTTCGTAAAAACACACGGTGGCTTGAAATCTATAGCAAACCAGCAAGGGCACTGACACATGGGTAATGAGTGTCCAAGCCCAAACACCATAAAACTCCATCTGAAATGTAAAGAAAACCAGTGAAATTTAGAACTAGCCCTGCCCCGAGGCTTCGCCCGCGTTAAAAAGTATCCTATGGCGTTATCCATAATACTGATATTCCCTGTGCAAAATTTCAGGGAAATCGGTCCAGCCGTTGGACCATGACGAAGTCCCATACAAACTGATTTTCGCATTTATAATATTGGTATTGATTGGATTACAATTTAAATTGTTTGTTTTAAAATGTTCGCATGCCAATTAGGCTAAGATATCATCGTACACAACCCTAAAATCTATCTGATTCATTCATGTCTCAAATAAAAAGCCGCGTCATTAACCGCTATGCTAAAGGCAGATACTTGGTAACATTATGTTGGTGTAGCTTTACAACATTTAGGAATTCACCATTGACGATAGACAAGAACGTTCATAGAAAACATTATGTTCAATCAAAAAGCAAACTTTAGAAATAAAGTTTGCCTTAGCACCTTTTGGTGCCTTAGCACCCAAAGGTGTTAGTAATGTTGTCTAACCAAAGCCTAGCGCTTTGGTTACTACTACTTACGAATTATCTTTTGCTGGGTACACAACTACACACCGGGCCGAACAAACGCCGAGTTGAGAGAGATGGATGGAGCTATAAGCCGGTATAGATGCGTCTTCTTCCATTCGCCCATTCGTTCGTCTTCGTTCTCTTGGTGTGTACTCAGCATTTGCGTTTCAACACTGCTATTACTACTGCGCTGCTTTACCTAAGTAGGTAGATGTTGAGTCTCACACGCCCTCTATTTCTACTATGCATTTTGCCCTTCAGACCAAAAAAACATATATATTTCACGTTTGAATAACTGTTCTAATACTTTGGCTAACTAAACTTGCCCTGTGGAATTTTCTTAGTTTCTTACCTGCTGGGGATGGAATTCCGCTCTTGCGTTTTTGACTCGATTCAGGAGCCAGAGTGCAAAGTTGCCTACTAAAAGGAAGGTGACAAGTTGCCTGCCCGGTCGCTGCTGTCCATTTCCGCGGCACCTTCTGCTCCAGGCATCCAATACGAGCAGGGTCTGACAGGAGCTCTGGACGAGAGCGCATAGTGGAGATATTATCCTAAAAATACAAAGGTTATAAATTATAAAGTCAAGTTCAAAGCGTTTATTCAGAATGGTAGATTTGACCACTATCTCACTTGTTGGTTAGTGACGATGCGGTCGAGGATAGTAGCACCCTAGATCTAGAGTGGGAAATAGCTCTCATATCAAGGGCAGCTGGCGGAAGATATTAGATTGTTATGGTGATAGATTTTCCAATTTAAGATGGGAACTGGCCAGACGGATATTTGACAGTGTCTTACCACTATGCAGGGGTTGTTACTAGATTGATACACTTAAACAGCTCTGTCCTGCCACTTTACTAAGCTTAGGGTTTAGGGTTAACGATATTTTCTTTTCCTTCACTGGAGGGCCAACGTGAAATGATCATGCTTGGGATTTGAACCCACTATCTCTGGAGTTGATGCCGACCATTCTAGTACAGTAAAAGTACCCTATGTGTTATAATAAAAAATCAAACGCAATTTTCTCGTCTTTAAACAACAATCGTGTCAATCATCACATCACACAAAATCAACATGAAAGCACACACATATTAATTAACAGAGTACAATTTTATCGCCATGGCATAACCAAGCTTGATTTACCTTGTTGCTCGTACTTCTTCCGGGAACCTTTGTATCATAAATCCAGCTCCAATTATTTGAAACAGATAGTAAAGGTAGACGCCACATTGTGTCACCAATAAAAGAGCGTGTTCCAAAGGTAGTCCCGAGACAGCCCTGCGTAGAGGCAATGTGCGCATCCGTTGTATACAAGCAGCAGACCCCAAGGTCATCATGATGAATAAAATTGTTTCCCAGACGTTAATCTAAAAAAAATTAACACTGAAATTAAAAACAAATACAACATGTTTAGTTTATGTAACTTAGTAAATCTATTACGTCGTAGACCATATCTGATTAGTCTACGCCGTAGACGCACTACGATCTCGACGGAACTGTCGAAGTAGCATTCACGAAATCGTAGCACAAGTAGACAATGTAGACGCTGACGCAGTGAGATAGGGTTTATAAAAAAATCCAAAGGACTTCTACATCGTTAAGAAACCCCCAGCCCCCGCATGGTGGTAGGACACTATCTAGTGTCCGCTTGGCCAGCTACCTCTCTCAAGTTAGAAAATGTGTCACCAAACATCTAATGTGTTCCGGCAGCTATCATTGAGAGCCAGTTCCCATTCTAGGCCTAGCGTTCTACCATCCTCAACCGCATCATCAAAACAAGTAAAGGTACGGACACACCACAACGTCCTGCGTGCGCGATCTAGGCGGCGATCAGATAGAGCAGTAGTATTTGCACCGCCTGGTTCACACCAAACGCGATCAGAAAACAATTGAAAAGTACTAAGATCGCGCCCACAGATCGCAGGACGCCGCGGTTTGGCCGTACCTTAAGGTGTGAGTAAGAAGAATTTATCTAATACAAGTGTCTTTTTTACAAGATTTTTTCGTCTAGTCTAAATAACGAATTAGTGACGCATGTCGTTCGACGTTGTACGGAGAGTTTATATATTCGAGTAATAATATGTCAATGTTTTCGTGGACGTCCTCTATTTAATTATAAATAAGCAGTAAAATAATGGTGTTCATTATGATCTTGACCAATGTTCATAAATAAGGCCGCGCAGGCTTAGGTTAGATGATAAAAGTTTACTCGATTGAAAAATTTAAGTTACCTGAAGTAGCGCTAGTTCAACGTGTTTCTTAGACTGGAATAGTCCATTGAACAACATGAGGCTGACGATGGTACCAGCCAGGACAGCCACGCCTACAAACAGGCCTTTGTGGGCGCTCCCGCAGTCCACCGAGTAATGGTTATTGTTCTTCACGTTTCTACTGCAGCATTGCTTATCAGAGACCTTGAGAGGAAGCGACTTGAACGGTTTCTAAAATAGGAGAATACTCAGGTACACGTTGGTCGATCTTAGAATTTCAGATATTTAATTAAATTATATATTAAGAATTATGATACATTTCTGTCTAGAAACTGGTCCGATAGTCAGTTTAGTAATAACTACTGATAAAAAAATCATAGATGTTGCTGTGTCTTTTTAGTCTTTGTAAGAATGACATAACATTTATTTTCCGCTATTTTTTTATATTTATGAATAATAAAAACAATTAGTTTCACTCTTCGGAAGTTGATTGTATGATTTATGTCTAAATTGCGACGTTTATCATAATAAATAGTTAACTCATTTCATACCAATATATTTTGATTTCATACTAGATTTGATTAGTATGACTTAACATTAATTTTAAAACCTCAATTTACCAAATTCGGTAGTAAACCAAAGAATAGGGTTCAATTCAATAAAATTGTCGTAAAACTTACCGACCCGGGCACGGTACAAATGTCATTCCATATGACGGCAATAATGATGGAGCACAAAAGGCTGTATTCCACGCCACAAGGCCTCAAGTACGGGTTAACGCTCCTTATTAAAGGAGTTATCATATCAGATACATTGCAAATCCAAATATCATCTTGAACTGATAAATTGAGGCTACTCAGAGATACATTGAGAAAAATATCGCTTATGTTTCTTAAGATGTGTGGTGTAGTCGTTTCCTCGAAGGTAATATTGTCCATTTCATCAACGATATCTACTTTGGCGTGTCCACTGATATTAGCATATCGTAATAGATTAGGTCGATTGTATGCTACAGCTATTATATCATCTCTGGTTTCTTGAACTATAACGTTGAGCCATTCGCATACGTTTGTCGCTATTAAGTGCATAAGTCCAAATCTGTCCAGGACTACTCCACGCATGGGGTGTAAAATCTGTCATGAATAAATAAATAGGAATAAAATTAACAACTCAACACCAACAATTGTGAAATTATCGAAGTAAGTGAAATATATTAATTATTAATAAAGACAATTTTCAAATGCAATGGTCATTCAGGATTATGCTTCATACATTTTATTCAAGGATATTTATTGAGTTTCATAAAAGCAGCACATGTGATGTTTTTTTTTAAATAATTTCGAAAGAATAGAAGGTAGATACAATTGTTTAGTGCAATTATTTCTTCGCTACCATTGGTTCGTACTGCGTAGGTATAGTGAAGGAATTAGTGCGCATTATAAAAACGTGGTTAAAGAGATTGCTACGGAGATGCTTCGATAAAAAACCGTCATGATACAATGAAAATGTACAGTAATTTAGTCGGTTGTATTACATTTTTTGTTACCTTCACCCGATGATATTACTTATATTATTATATCTGACAAAACTTAGATATATAATTGAAAAGTGAAGATATTATGACTCTGGATATGATATTGATGACACGAAAACGTAAGCAAAGATCCTAAAATAATTTACTTAAAAATAAATTGCGTTGAACATTCCAATACACAGTCATATCAAAGTCCACATATATAAGAGTATTTCCTTAATCATATGCAAAGAGTTTTTCACACTTAACCAGACGTTTCGGAAACGTCCAGTTAACACATTTTAGTGTTTATGGAAATGATTACAGAATATCGTGATTTATTCATGATGCGTACAAACAGTTATTGTGTGAGAGTCAAATATGTTTTATATAGTAATTGTCAAGTGCACCGCAAATGTATGGAAAATAAATATATTATGAAAATTATTTTTGTTTATTTCGGACATACAAGCATTTGACCACTTTACCACCTGATGTTAAATGATGATGGGGTCAAAGAAGTAATTGTTCTTGTCTGGAAACGGAAGGTGGAAATGAGACGATCTGCAGGACAATCCCGTGAGGGCTAGGGTAAATGAGAGCCTTTGATCCTCGGCTTGCTTTGTTTGACCAGTAGGCCGGGTAGAAGTGTTAAAGGCATAAAGGCCCTAGTAGCGTTTAGAGAAAGCTGCACTCCACTCGACAATCAATACCCTAAGCCATCCATGCCAATGTTGCCCCTCGGCGTCAATATGACTGTCAGGCTTTATGGGCGGTCCATTTAGTGGATGACAATTCACCATGCGCCCAAACATTTTGAAACGAGTTTTAAATGGCGGGTGCCGCGGTCCTTATCGTGTGTGTATGTGTATGTGATGAGTGACTGTGTGTGATTTTTTGTTTGTCTGTCTCTCTGTGAGAATATGAGAATTTAAATATTTCAGTATCATAGACGGACTGTACAAGAGCTAGGTTAAAAAAAAATCATGATTTGCAGAAGACCTAAGTTTTTTAATATAAATATTTATGTTACGAGTACATACTCGACCTGTCGACTCCATAAGGCCATACTATCTCAGTTGGGTTGTTTTGTTGGTAGTTTATGCCACGCTGAGATTGATCTATTTTTTTACAGGGCAGACCCAGGTGGTGATGGCTTGACTCTAATTGTAAGGTTTGTTTAAACATAGCTTCAAACCTAAAGGAACGGAGGAAGGAAAGTGAAGGCATTTGCCCTACAATGGGAAGACAGTGGCTAAATACTATAATTATTAATTTGATTTGCTTCGATATTTGGATCCTTTAATATTTATAATGTGAATATACACCTATTAAATTTGACATAATAACAGAACTTTAAAATTACCTATTTTTTTTCGAAAATTATTGCTAGAGACTTCATTAAATACTTACATCTGTATATGAAAATATGAAGACTGTCTGTACCACCATGAAGACTATCCTCAGGGCTGGTTTGATAGCAACTACGGCTAACTGGCAATCTCCAGAAAGGTCGAAGTATCCTCCAAATTGTAGACAAGAGTAAATGATGGAGCCTACTCCAAACCCAGCTACGCCAATGTGTAGATAAAAACTGCCATAGATTGTACTCTTCATATTATCTGTAAGCATACATTTGTTTGCTTAAAGTAAACTCTTGGCTGCGGTTTTACCTGATGGGAAGAAACTATGATATTTCGGGTAGAGTTTTCCTGATATTCTTTATTTGAAGTATATTTTCTTTACGAAAATATGATAGTAGCGTTGAAATACTAATAGTTCCAGATAACATAGTCAGTTCATTCATCAATTAATAATGATCAAGCCTGCCTTCGAACTTCCAATTAGTCTACACTGTTAATCATGCCGGAACACTGATTATCCAGAGTCAAGTCAAGTAAACGGCTATACACGAAGATATCGAAATAACTCCGACACGTTTTAGACATTTTTGGTGTCCTTTTTATAATGTCCGAGAGTGTAATGCCGTTTTAAATAATTATATGTATTATTATCACGATAATTTCCATGAATGTAACACTTGACTTATGAGTTGAAGTGTTGACTCGACTTGAAGTGTTACAAGGCAAATCTGTGAAAGGTATGATAAAAGTTATTAATTCGCTACCTAAATTATGCATGAAATACTCATATTAAGCCCGCTTTCTACAGTAATATTACGGATATTACGGGCTGACACAGGCATCATTGAATCAGTGACGTTTTTTATATCATATAGGCTAGCGTTTGAACACTACCTCACCTGTTGGTATGCGTTGGTACCTGTGATGATGCAGTCGAAGATGGTTGCACGCTAGGTCTAGCATTGTGAAACTGCAGGCACATCTGCAGGGGGTATAAAAAGGTAAAGCGATGCGGGGCTGTGCGTGGTTGTTGCCGTACATGTGCTAATCCGTAGATTCATGCATCGTACGAAAGCAAGCTTATTTTATTCTGGATTCACCTCGAGCGTAAAGAAAAGGCAACAAACTCCACCTAAGCAAGCGAAACCTAACGAGTGCAAGCAAGCGAAGCAATCGCAATCGAATAAAATCTTGCTAGATCTCGCTCGTTTCAAAGGTTACTTTCGCTCACTCTGTCATTTGATGTAGTAATTCGATCATGGGTTTGTATATTGACCCCAATCGATTGTTCGCCATCGCTTGCTTTTTTGCTTGGGGGTAAAAGAATTTAGTACTTTAGTTTTCTTACCATCTTTATCCCGTTTCGCTATTCGGAGGTGGTAGAACGTGTAGCCTAGGAATACCATGCTGACTACATACAAATACATTGTGAAAACCTGAAATAATTATAGTGAGATAGATAATAATCTTGTTGTGACTTCGGATTCTAGAGGGATCAAGAAGTTATTTAACAATAATACTTGAATATAATTAACATAGTTTAAAAACTAAAACAACCGACTTCCATGCCCCGCGAGTCATTTTCAGTAGCAAGTTTGAGACGTTTATCGTCATATCTCTGGATATACTTATCAGATCTCGATGAAATTACAAAGGGACCACCTTAAACCGATTAAAAAAATAATTCAAATAGGTTCACAATCGACGGAGTAATCGCGTAACATACATACAAAAAAAAAGAAAAAAAATGAAAAAATGTGTTTATTGCCATTAAAAACATAACAAAATAGACGAATTGAGAACCTCCTCCTTTTTGAAAGTCGGTTGAAACTTACGGATGAAAGTGATTTGGTGTAGAAATAAGAAACACCTTAAATAAAACTGGCCAAGTGCGAGTCAGCATCGCGTCTCTTATCGCACACTTAGGGAGGGTTCCGTACAATACGAAAGATAACAGAGTTTCAACCTCATTTTCAACTATTTAATTAATTGATATTACCGAGAATATTTGGTTTGGTCACGATCTAGAAAGACGGGGCTCGTTCACTAGCGCCATCTATGTCATTTTGCCGAAACTAATTAGATAGATGGCGTTTAAAAACACGTTTTTTGTATGGGGACCCCCTTTAATTTTTAACTTTATTTTGTTTTTAGTATTTGTTGTTCTAGCGGCAACAGAAATACACCATCTGTGAAAATTTCAACTGTCTAACTATCACGGTTAATGAGCTATAGCCTTATGACAGACAGACAGACAGACAGACAGATGGACAGCGGAGTCTTAGTAATAGGGTCCCGTTTTACCCTTTGGGTACGGAACCCTAAAAAGTACATTTGCTTTGCTGTGTACGAGTTATTATAAAAGGCGGCAATAGCCCAATGGATAGGGTGTCGGACTGGCGATCGAGAGGTCGTGAGTTCGATCCCCACCCCACCCATTGCACTCTTGACGTGAACCCACTCCAAACACAAGCATATTTAGCTTAGTTGGAGGGGTTAACAAGAATACTCGCAATGTGCAACCCACATTACGAGTAAGATTTATTTTAAAAATAAAATAAAAAATACAATTATGTTAGTCAAAATATAAACTCACGTCTGTGATAATATTAGTGTGCAGCTCATTTTGTATGGTGCTCGTCACTGGTAGTGCAATGCCTAATACTATCAGCAATTTAGCGTAAAACGCTGATAGGACCACCGTCATAGATTCGCTGAAACAATTTCAATTAATTTACTGAATTTCTATATGAAAATCAGATTTCTAATAATGTTTAGGCACTGAATTGAAACGCCCGCTGTGGCTTGTTTTTGCTGATTAGAATTGACTAATTCGTGCTCGTTAATTTTCGAACTCTAAGCTGGTACAATTTCAAGGATGAAAGCAATAACTAGTCGAATAACATTGAAATAATGAACTCATTAGGTATTTCACAAATAGTCGTGAGCAAGAGGAAACAAATTGAATTGAAAAAACAAATATATTGAAAAATTATGAAGCTGGCAAGTCAAGGTAGTGATCGTATGATTTTATTTTAATTTTATGTTATCACTTTCTATTCCTGGCTCGAAAAATTGGTGTTTAAGTAAATCAAGGAATGCTCTTTTATTTTTATTAAAATCTTATATTTTTAACATATACTTTTACACTTCAAATATTTTGCCTGAAGGTGCATATCAAAGCCAACTTCAGCATCCTAATCACAAAATCAAATAGTCAGCAATAACTCAATTTACTCGCTGCTGTGCAAAAATGCATGGCAGCTAGTAAAGTTTCTTATTTTCAATTATATTACAAAAAAATCATGACGTACTCGCCATGAGAGAGTGGTGATTTCTTAGGTGATGGAGAGGGAGACGGTGGGTTGAAGTCAATGCTAGAGGAACTGCTGGCTGGCATCACTACACTTAACCGCGGCAGGTAATGTGGCGGGTGCTCTCTGGAACATACGAGAACACAAGACATAGCACATCATTAAAAATAATTACAATTAACAAAATTAAAATTTATAATTTTCCATTCTTGACCTCCTCGACAAAATCGTCAATCGACGTAACTTACTAATGGTACGATAGTGGTCAAACGTTAACCAAAAATACGCATCTAAATCGGTAAAATTATTATCGGATGAATGCGAATTTTTTTTACATAAATAACCTCTTAATGATGAGCTAACATGCAGGAGACTCCAAAGCCTAGAGCATCGCCGCAGAGTTGCTTCTCTGTCAGTATTTTATCGGATATATTTTGGAGAGTGCGCTACCCAACTGCACGAACTTATTCCCCATCACCTTTTTTCAATCGGATAACTAGACGTACACTGATACGCGCCACCGCTTCATGGTGGACATTCCATCGATCGATTTGCGATCCACGGTTACTTTCACGTTTATTACACGTACTGCCAGGGAGTGGAACTCCTTGCTTCGTCTGTGTTTTCGGAAAGGTACAATATTTTTTTTATATCTTACTAGCAACCGCAACGTGATGGGTGATGAAGGGTGATAACATTAGTAGATGGTATAACCTACAATATAAGCTAATATTCTAACAGATGCAAAAAAAATTAATACCCATGGAAAAATGATGATTCAAGAAATATAAAATATATAATCGAGATTGTATTACCTAAACCTATTTGCCTCTCAAGGTATTGAAAAGCATCAAAACACTTTAATAGAGCCTGAATTCGGGTAGCGGAAATTGTTTCTGGTAAATCAGGTGTCGATATCACGGATATTTTGCCTCTTACCATCTACTAATAGTTCGTCTAATGAAGCGCAACAGGGTTGCCACAAAAAAAATGTTTTATTGTCTACAGTCCTGGGCAGTAAAAATAATGCACTTCGAGACGACACTTGACGAAGTGAAATATTTACCACCGGGTACCAAAAAACCAGCCATTTTTTTTTTTTAAACTTTATAGGCTAGCGTTTGACCACTATCTCACCTGTTGGTAAGTGATGATGCGGTCGAAGATGGTAAGCACGCTAGGCCTAGAATGGGAACTGGCTCTCAAGGATAGCTGCCGGAACACATTAGATGTTTGGTGACATATTTTCTAACTTGAGGGTGGTTGCTGGCCTAGCGGACACTAGATAGTGTCCTACCACCATGCGGGGGTTGTTGGTTTTTTAACGATGTTTTCCTTCACCGGAGGGCCACTGTGAGAAGCACACATACATTTTTCGATAGAAAAATCCATTGGTGCACGGCGGTTTGAACTCGATACCACGGCATCAAAGCCGACCGTTCTCCCGATTACGCCACCGGGCCATGTGCGAGTTGGACTCCCGCGCCGAGGGTTCCGCATAGACTTGTCGACAATATTCCTATATCTATAATTAAGATAGTTTAAAAACAAAAACAACCGAATTCCATGCCCCGCGAGTCAATTTCAGTAGCAAGTTTGAGACATGTATCGTCACAGCTCTGGAGATACTTATCAGATCTCGATGAATTTACAATGGGACCATCTCGGAAACGTACCCTACCGATTAATAAAAGAGTCATTAAAATCAGTTCACAATTGACGGAATCGCGTAACATACATACAAAAAAAAAACATACAGACGAATTGAGAACCTCCTTCTTTTTGGAAGTCGGTTGAAAAGAAAAACTAGGTTTAAAGACAACTTAACTTCGCCGGTTGATCCCAAGACACGGTTTTTGCACCTACCCCAAATTATAGGTTTCCAGTAGTAAATACACTTGTTTAAATTGTACTAAACTAGTGATTTCAGAAACAATTGCTTACAGCATATATAAAGGAAAACAACTCCTTATATGCTGTTAGAAATTGCTTCTTGCAAAATTTCATGATTCTAGGTCAAAACGTAAAAGTAGTACGGGTAGTACCAAGTAGTAATAAGTTTTGTTTCCCTTGTAAAATCGCAAAATACATGGATACTTTCATAAAAAGCCCCTATGCAAAAATTATGCATCTCCTCTTTTTATGAAGTCGGCAATAAAGGCAACTGTGATGTCGTACAGACAGACACAAAAACAATAAAACATTTAAACGTAGGTTATAGGTATTGCTCTGTAAAACTATGTTGAAATGAAATAAAATTATTTTAGAAGCACAAAAAGTGTATATTTTTTTGATAGAGTTTCTTAAAATAAATTAGTCGAAG
Source organism: Cabera pusaria (assembly GCA_954871355.1). Lineage (NCBI taxonomy): Eukaryota > Metazoa > Arthropoda > Insecta > Lepidoptera > Geometridae > Cabera > Cabera pusaria. The sequence continues at coordinate 18,222,330 of OX940888.1, forward strand.
ATTTAAATCCGAAGAAAATATAAGTAAATTGTATGTACATGCAGACGTAATATGCATATAATAAATACATTATCAACTAGTGCACATTTATCTAATCTTTAGACAGCCAGCTAAAGCTACCACAGTGGTTTACAAAAGTGGTGACAAATCCATTAATGCACCTGGCACCAACCTCATCATGATAAGTTGTAGCGTTTTATTTATGTTTATTGTCTGCTATTGGTAGCCCTATACTAGTTGGACTCACCTTTCATCCTCAGGCACTGCAAGTAGCGGCTCTGACTTCTCCCGAGCTCGCCCCACACTTTGGTTGCTTTTATCTTTCTTCATCATTACAGACGAGCCAGTTTATACCATTAAAATGTTCTAAAAACTTCAACTTTACTTATATTTTCAATTTATTATCTATATTGTAATATGTTGAACGCAAACTTTACGATTTTTGTTTATTGTTCTCTAGGCGATGATTTAGTACTCGTATTTGTTATGTTTAGATTGGATGATTTTTCGTGAAGTTTAGGAAATAATTTCGAAGCGTCACGTTTCAATATTATTTTTTATATGCTTTTTTTAATGGTATACCTAATTGATGTTAACTTCCTATTTAATAAAACTGCCTTCCAAAGGCAGGTGATGACTGCAGAAGTAATTCATAAACTGAATTACTGACTCATGTGTCATGTTTACATTGTTTGCACGTGTTAAGGGGCCTCCGATGTCCGTTCACAACAGCAATATGACACAAATGTATAGAACCGTGATGACAAAAAATTTTTACGGAAATTGAATATTTTTGCAATATTTTATTTATAATCTAATATGGTGTGTCTTGGGACAAACCTATGAGCAGCAGTGGACTGACATTGGGGTAGTACAGTGGACTGATCCCGGCTGATTATGATGATATTTAGGGTTCCGTACCTCAAAAGAAATAAAATATCGCTTATAGGATCACTTTGTTGTCCGTCTGTCTGTCTGTCAGACTGTTCGTCGTTCAAGACCCTTTCTCTCAGGAACGCGTACAGATTTCAAGTTGAAACTTATATCACATACTTAGGTCTACAATATCTTATAATTTAATTTTGTTAAGGTTTATTTGTTTGTTTTGTATATAGTAAGGTAGTTTTAAAGTTATATCATAATACATCTTTTAATTATTAATCTTAAAAATTAACCCTATAAGTAAACGAAATCAAAAGATATGACCGTTCATGTCGTATATTTTTGCATATTTTGCAATTTCACAAGGGAATCAAAACCTTTAGGGTACTCTTGTTAACCTAGAATCATGAAATTCGCCAAGAAGCAAGGTCTTGTCTCGTAGCACTGATAAAGGAAAAAATCTACTATACATTTTTTTTTTAATAAAAATAATTGCCATAACAAAGTTATTATTCTTGGGATCGAACTGCAAAGTTAAGTTTGTGTCCTCTAACCTAGTTTTAAATGTTTGTACGGAAGCCTCGGAGCGCGGGTCCATTTTTAGGGTTCCGAACCCAAAGGGTACCAAGGGAACCCTATTACTGAGACTCCGCTGTCCATCTGTCTGTCTGTCTGTCTGTCCGTCTGTCACCAGGCAGGTATCTCATGAACCGTGATAGTTAGACGGTTAAAATTTTCACAGATGATGTAATTCTGTTGCCGCTATAACAACAAATACTAAGAACAGAACAAAGTTAAAAAATAAAGAAAAGTTTAATAAAAGATTTTTACGATAGCGCCGCGCCATCTAGTTAGCATCAAAGATGGCGCTATCGTCTTTACCTAAATCTGAATCTCGGAAGCGGCTCCAACGATTAAATAAAATTTAGTATACAGGGAATTTCGGGGGCGATAAATCGATCTAAAATGACTCCTAGCATTTTCAGAAAATGTTGTTTTATTCGTGTTTTCAATAATAAACTTTATTGATAATCAACTTAAAATATGACTCTTCCCGACATCTATTGGCGAGTAGAAGCACTATGTCGGTAAAGCAGTTAGTTGCACTCAATAAAAAAAAATAGTATTATTATTCGTCAATAGATGTCGGGAAGAGTCATATTTGTCTGTTTAAGTGGCAAAAAATACCGAGCAAAGCTCGGTCAACCAGATATTTAATAATATGAATTGCTACAATTACTATTACTAGTATATAATACTATTCTATCTTTGTGTTAACGTTTACTTAGTTGGTGTTAGAAGTTCGTTAGAAATTCGATAGATGGCGTTCGGAACCCTCCGTGTGCGGGACAAAAGTCTGACTCGCACTTGGCCAGTTTTTTTTACACGGCAAGTTTTTTACTATTAAGTTTGCGTTGCTAATAAATAAAAGAATTAATCAAAAAACTATTTTGTTTTTATTTTTATAAAAAAAAATATTTGCCGAAAAATGGGTGAAATGAAAGTCGCTATTATTTACGATGTAAACTGAGAATAATACATACTCAGTAGTAACCTTGATATATTTTTTTTTTTTTAAATCAATGCTATTAATTTTATGTTAGTCCAAATAACGGTATGGTAATATGGCTAATATCCAATCTTTAATAATTTTGCTATAAATTTTTTACTCATTTCGTTGCCCATCGGCCACTTAACATGCTGTGTATGTGTGTTAATGGTTACTTGTGAACTGTGTTAGTAATACATTACAAAGGAATTAAGATAATTCTAAGGTAAATCATGAGATATATTCAATTTCACATATTATCATTAATACTAATACATTAATTAAATTAAATAGCATTATGATGTATATAAAATAATGATGTTTAGAACTCCGACTAGACATTCAAGCAAAAGTATCGAGTATAACGATTATTGAGTCTCAAACAAAAAATCACATTGCCACCGTAGAGTTTAGGTGAAATAATTTTAAGGAAACGGATTAAAAGGTAGTACGTGTGGGTGTACGCTCATTGATTGACTTTTATAATAATTAAGATAGTTTAAAAACTAAAATAACCGATTTCCATGCTGCACGAGTCTGTTGCAAGTTTGAGACGTTAATCGACATATATCTGGAGATACGTATCATATCTCGATTAAATTACAATGATACCAATATAACAATGGACCACCCTTGGAATATCTTGGAATATTCGCGAACACACATAAAAAAATATATATTGAATTGAAAATATATATGGTCGAATTGAGAAACATCCTCCTTTTTTTTAAGTCGGTTAATAACTGTAATACTTGTTTGCAGAATCGCCTTAGATAGTCAAAATTTCTTAAAATAAACATCTCCGGGAATCATAACTTAAAATATATTGAAGTATCCTTACTTTAGGTAAATAGGTGCCTGCAAAAAACATTTTGAGATTTTGATTCTCGGTATTGTTTTTCTTGAGATATTTTTAGAAACTTGGGCTGATATTACTGTATACCAGATAAGTCGTACAATTTTTAAATACTTGGTAATCAATAAATAATTATGTATTGTATTGTATTTTATTAGGCGATTTTTATGTTTATTGCAAAGAAACATTCGTGTATATCCGAAAGATCGAGTAAGCATTACACAATATTTCACTAAATAGTACATGGGCTGTGCATGGTTTAATGACGAATTCATGACTCAATCTTTATGCTTTCCGATGTCAATAAAATCACAGAAGCGTGTTTTGTTAAATAGATCCTAATTTTATGACGTAGTCCTTACGGCTACAAATTTGTCAGTGGTGACGACAGTAAGGTTTTTATGCTAAGGCGGAGTAAACGCGTTACAAACACATAACAAATAAATAATATTTGTACTATTCATTATTCTGCGCCTTAAGGTCAATTGAGAATCTCCTCCTTTTTGGAAGTTGGTTGAAAAGGGTTCTTTTACTAAAAATAGGAACGAAAATTTATCCTGAGAATTCCAGCTTAAAAGTTGTGTAGAGATTTATCCGTGCAGTTTATATTGCACGGAGACAGGTAGGATGTCCTCGCGGGTAATTAGCGAGGAGGTGTCATTTTCAGATGGGCCTTCTAACGAGGTATATGCACTCTGAGATTAATTAGAACGCCGCAGACGCTCCAGTTAACCAGTTTTTATTATGACGGTACCTTGGAGTATTGAATTGATTGGTTTTTCATTACTAGCGATGTTGGGTTAGGTTGTGTAGTGTGGGTTCTTATTTTATTTTTACTCTATTTATTTTACTAGCTCGGGTGCAGCCGTGCTAATAATTTAAGATTAATTACAAAATGATTAAAACCGAATTTAAATGCCGCGTTATTCATTTTCAGTACCAAGTTTGAGGTGTTCATCTCGATATCTCTGGAGATACTCATCAGATATCGATGAAGTTATAATAGGATAACCTAGGAGACAATAAAAAAAAACAATTTTTTGTGTGGCATGTAGTAGCATTCACTATACAGGGTGTCGGGTTTCATATGGTCCAAACGAAAACCGTCGACGGTGGACTCCAAGGGCTACCCAAATAACCCCTATATATGCTCCGCGAACATTTATAGTTTTCGAGAAAATTGCGTTTTACTTGTTTTAGAGTTAGTCGCCAAAATGTTGCAATTTATTTAAATTTTCTCCCAAACTATAAAGACCAGAGCCCTAGTTCTTTGTGGGACTATGAACAATGAATAGGTCTTTCAGGGTATACTACAATTTTTTATTTAGGCTTTTTATTTTCCGAGAAAAAAATGAGACGTCACATTTTTTAATCTGGACGAAATTTGAACTTTTACTTTGGGCAATTTTTTCCCCAAAAAAACACATAATAAAAAAAGTTACAACCGATTTTAAAAACTTTTCTGTTTTATGGACCGGCTGTTTGCCAAATTTCATGCGGCTAAGACAAGAGGTTCAGGTCGAAAAACATAATTAACAAAATAGAAAGGATTTCAATATTCAAACTTTTATTATAAAAATGACAAAAGAGAGGCTAGGGAAATTGTCGATATTTTTCAAAATAAAACCTCAAGTATTACTCTTAAAGTCCCTTAATACAAAGATTTTGGGCATTTATTACAACTTATTTTCTTTATATGAGTTAATTCTGTAAAAAGAGATTACCAGAGTGTATTTCAGAAGAAATAATTTGGATATTGAATTCCTTTCTTTTTTTTTATTATGTTTGTAGACCTGAACCTCTTGTTGTAGCCGCATGAAATTTGGTAAACAGCAGGTCCATAAAACAGACAAGTTTTTAAAATCGGTTGTAACTTTTTTTTATTCTGTGATTTTTTGGAGAAAAGTTTGCCCAAAGTAAAAGTTCAAATTTCGTCCAGATTAAAAAATGTGACGTCTCATTTTTCCTCGGAAAATAAAAAGCCTAAATAAAAAATTGTAGTATACCCTGAAAGACCTATTCATTGTTCATAGTCCCACAAAGAACTAGGGCTCTGGTCTTTATAGATTGGGAGAAAATTTAAATAAAGTGCAACATTTCAGCGACTAACTCGAAAACAAGTAAAACGCAATTTTCTCGAAAACTACAAATTTTCGCGGAACATATATAGGGGTTCTTTGGAGTCCTTGGAGTCCTCTGTCGACGGTTTTCGTTTGGACCATATGAAACCCGACACCCTGTATATAGATATAGCCGGCTTCTCTTCGAGTTGTTATGTTTTTATAATATTGGATACACTCTCTCTACTAATGTACACAGATAGATCGTTTTGTCAATATTTCAATTAAATATCTAATATTACCTGCTATGTGTCTTGATCTTACGTTCCAAAGTTGTGCTAGTTTGTCTCAGCGGATGATAATGATGATATTGATGTGCCCCGTGATCGTAACCCACTTTTGAATCACCGCCAGTCCTACGATTACAAAACGAAATGAATCAATAAACGAAGTTTAATATAAAAAAGAATTACGCGTCATATATTTACGGTGACATATTTTTTCCACAGGTGGCTGATGCCAAACTTTATACCCAAATGTGGAGAAGATTTAAGTAGCTCTATGCGATATATATTATTATTGATGATATATTGACAATTGCATTAAGTTCTACAATAGAGCTAATATTTGTTCACTCTCCAAGTGGCGCCACTGTGTAAAATAGTCCTGATGACAGCTGTCAAGGTATAAAATGTTATAATGAAATGTCAAAAAATCGTGTTTAATTCAATGTCAGTTTGGGATAAATCATTAACAAACAATGACATTGATATTTCGCGGACCTTGTAGCACACTAGCGCCTCTAGCGGCAATTTCACACGCAATAGCCCCCATTAGATAGCGTTTGTGCATGCAACGCATTTGAGTAAAGGTATAGCCACACCGCAGCGTCCTGCGTGCGCGATCTATGCGGCGATAAGATAGCGCACTAGTATTTGTACCGACTGGTTCACACTAAACGCGATCTACGGCGATCAGAAAACGATTAAACATCGGATCGCGTAGGCCCACAAAGTCGCAGGTCACCTTTAATTCCGTTCCACTGTTTTCTTTTTTCGTTCAAAACATTAAAAAGAAAAATAAGGTACTATTCACGAACCTATGATTATTACCATTATCCATTATTACTATGAGCCTGAATCTATTTAAATTATTCTTTGATATATTTTTTTAAACCATCAATAATAACAAGTTAGTACCATTCAACACCTTCTTGTATGACGTCCTCCATATTATACTAAATTAAGACTATGACACAAAGATATGAAAGTCTACACTTAAATGAGATCAGCTTTATCTGAAAAATGAGGCTTAACCGCATATCTCCGATAAGACTTATCGTGTCGCGTGTCGTTTAAATGTCTATGGTGGTTCATTTTTTTATACCGACGAATCTTATATTTTGATGCCATTCTTCACTTTATTTACAAATCATGTTGGAAAATCTGCCGCGGCCAAATATCTAATGTGTTCCAGCAGCTGTCCTTGAGAGGTAGTTTCCATTCTGGGTCTAGCGTGCTTACCACCCTAAACCGTATCATCACTTACCAACAGGTGAGATAGTCACTCGCTAGCCTTTAAATAAAGTACAAGAAAAGCCCTTGTCTAGTACCTATATAGTAGTGGTAATACCAGTATGTTGTACTAAAGTGTACGATAGGTACAAATATAAATAATGAGCTTCTGTAAGTAATTACGAGTGTTGTTTACAATGAAAACAATTAGCAACGTCCGGTGACATTAGACTACAAGGCTGTTAACATGTTAACACTTCTTAAGTACTAAATCACGACTGTTAACGTGATTTTGTCAAATTGAATATCTTTTGCCTATGACTTTGCTTGCGTTTAACGTGTTTACTAAATTATATATATATATATTTTTATATCTTATAGGCTAGCGTTTGACCACTGTCTCACCTGTTGATAAGTGATGATGCGGTCGAAGATGGTAAGCACGCTAGGCCTAGAATGGGAAATGGCTCTCAAATATCGATCCTGTTCAAAAAGGAGGACATTGTATTTTCGTATTGATTTGTATTTTTAGGGTTCCGTATCTCAAAAGGAACAAATCATATCGTAAAAAACCTTTTTAAACACGCTTTTACATAACCTAGGACCAGAGTAAATCAAGACAAATCCAACGATCACAAACACGACGGGTATAACATGTGTAGTTTAGGAGTTCCTTTGGCCACCTTCCAGCTCCATCATCAGATCAGCACCATGTCATCTTAATATTGCATTGTCATGCTATTAACACATGTATACCAAATCTCAGCTCAATCGAACCCCTGGAAGTCGCTCTGAAATCAATCGCAAGATTTGTGACGGACAAATAAATTCGCCGTGAAGTAGAGATAAAGCTTGTAAAAAGGAACCCTTAGATCACTTCGCTGTCCGTCTGTCAAGACTCGTTTTCTCAGGAACGCGTGAAAATATCAAGTTGAATCTTATATAAAATACTCGGATCTACAGTATCTTTCTGCTGTGAAAAAATGAAGCTTGTAAGTCAGCGCGATCAAAAGATATGACTGATTTTACAAGGAAATCAAAACCTTTAGGTACTTAAAGAAAAAATCTGAAAACTGTAAATATGTAGTTACATTAAAAAAAAAACGGTCATGTACGAGTTGTTACTCGTGCACGGAGTACAAACGTTTCGTATAAACGTGCAGGTCGAGCCCTAGAACGATTTCAGACACTGTTCATGAACCAACCGCAAATAAATGATGTTTGTATGTAAATTCGCTTTTTGTTTGTTTTTTGCGGTTTTCAGATTTTTCCTTTATAAGTGCTTCAGACCTTGCTTCTTGCCAATTTTCATGATTCTAGGTCAACAAGGAGTTCCCTATAAGTATTGATTCTCTTGTGAAATCGCAAAATATGTGAAAATATGCGACATAAACGGCCATACCTATTGATCGCGTTGACTTACAAGCTTGATTTTTTCACAGCTGAAAGATACCGTAGGTAGACCCTATAATCATCACTATCACTATCACTACATGGTATAAAACAATGTCGTTTCCCGCTGTCTGTCCCTATGTATGCTTAGATCTTTAAAACTACACAACGGATTTTGATGCGTTTTTTTATATTGGTAGAATGATTCAAGAGGAAGGTTTATATGTATAAAACATGCATAATAAAGTAGAGAAACACTGATAATTTTAGATGTTTCTAATGTGATGTCGTACATAAACACATTTTTTGCGCTTACATTGCAAACGCTGGCTGAACCCTACGAGATAGATCAAAATAATGTACTACAGTATTGTACATCTTAAAAAGGTCTACGTAAAAATCCGCAATGATATATGTCTATCTCTTAGGGATAACTCGCAATAACCATTTTTATCCTTTACTTTTTACGAGAAATAATCGCTTAATTACAAAGCGATTTTAAGCAATACAGCATTGATCCTTATCAAATTGAGTATCGTGTGTATTTAATGTAGATAAATATAGCCCTTTGCAGCATGTAATTTAAATGACTATTTTCGAAGTTACGACAGATTTAAAATGCAGGGACATAGCGGCTGCGGCGGTACCCGGCCCTATAGCACTTTATGATTAGCAGCGATCGCACGCGTTTATCGGAGCTCTCTAGCAAGGAAAATACCTATTATTACCTTATGTTCGTACTTTAGTCATTATTAAGGTTTATTTTTAAACCGCACTTATATTAAGTAGATTAGGTTAGATAGGATTAGATTTAAACCATAATTTGTCAATTGTATTTCTGTAGTATGCATTCTGTAGTGTAGTATATTTAGTATCAGCATTGCACCCGTGCGAAGCCCGGGCGAGTCGCTAGTTTTATATAAATTTCAACTTGATACCTTTACGCGTTCCTGAGAGAAAGGGACAGACGGACTGACGGACAACACAGTGATTCCATGAGGGTTACTTTTTTCCTTTTGAGGTACAAAACCCTAAAAATAGCGAATTTTCAACCTTATTATTTGCGGTTGGTGCATCAACAGTGTCTAGAAATCGGTCTAGGGATCGAACTGAAAAGTTAAGTTTGTTTTGACAAGTTTGTTTGGAAGCCTCAGTGTGCGAGTCCAACTTGCACTTGGCCGGCTTTTTATGATAACCCAATAGAAGAGAAGATAAAATAATAAACTGGCCAGGTGTAAGTCGGACTTAATTGTATAAGGACAGATTGTAAAGGTTTTTTCTAAAAAAAAAATAAAAAAATATAAAAACTAATGAGTTATTATTATATATTCATGAAGCTATTGTACATTTTTAACCGACTTCAAAAAAAGGAGGAGGTTTCTCAATTCGACCGTATTTTTTTTTTTTTTTCTTTTTTTTTTTTTTTATGTTTGTTCGCGGATAACTTCGTCGTTTATGAACCGATTTTGATTATTCTTTTTTTGTTCGAAAGGAGATATCCCAAGTGTGGTACCATGGTAATTTTATCGAGGTATGGTAAGTATCTCCAGAGATATTGAGATAAACATCTCAAAATTGGTACTGAAAATGTATAGCGCGGCATTGAAGTCGGTTGTTTTTTAGTTTTTAAATGATATTATTAGGGTTCCGTACCTCAAAAGGTATGAAAAGTAACCCTTATAAGATCACTTTCTTGTCCGTCTGTCTGTCTGTCTCTCTGTCTGTCCGTGTGTCACCACCGATTTTCTCAGGAACGGATAGACCTAGGTGAAATTTATACCAGATACAGTCAACACAATAAAAAGATATGGGCAAATTTAGATCTTCGCGAAAACTTGTAAGTACCAAAATTTACCTTCATTTTCAACATTTTTTATTTTTCGGTAACAACCAACATTGGTACGGAAGCCTTGGTGGGCGAGTCCAACTCGACTTGGCCGGTTTTATTTTTTATTTTGTTTTGGTAATCAATGAGGAGTTTTGTATTGTTTTGTACTGTAAAAGAAATCTTTCTACGATTTAGCGAAAAAACAAATTGAGATCAGTCCGTTTGTCTGTCTAAGAACTAGTACAACATAAGGTAAATTTTCGAAACGGCACCGTAAGAGTAAATTCAACCCCAGTTGGAGCTGCTTTTAATTTACTGAACTTCTAAAAACACAATTCTAGCTACAACGGAATACCTTTTCCGTCTTATCTCAAAAATTCAACCTATACATCTCGCCTTATTTAGAGGCTTCTTCAAGCCTTTGTAACATATCATTCTTTGTTTTAAGTCTTTGTATCATCATTTCCGTATCCGGGAATAATGTTAAAAAACACTGACCTGTATTTAGACACTGTGTTAAAAGGGTACACAATAAAAGAACACACTTGTTGATTCGTAAAAAATATTAACAGTTATTAATTTTATTTGACAACTTATCATAATTTCATGAAGCACAATGCATAAACCGTAATACATAATATAAACCGTAATACATAATATATACTATCTAGTGCATAAATCATATTTACAGATATCTATTTTATATTTTAAAACTTCTCCCTGTCGTATATTATAATTAAGTGTACCTACATTTTTCCGATTGATGCCAACATAAGGTATAGAGGAATAATGAATTTTTCAAATGGGCGTGGATGGCCAAATCAGAAACTATGAGGAATAGCGAAAAGTACTCAAAGGAATAGAATCCGTTGATATTGAAAAAAAAAAACGATTTGTATTGTTACACCATTCGATAGTGTCGCTAATAAGGAACGAGTAATGCGAAGTAACGTAATTTTTTGAGTTCTTTTCGCTATTCCTCATAGTATCTGATTTGGCCATCCACGCCCACTTAAAAATTCACCAGTATTTGGCCTAGTGCTAATAATGGGACAGTCACTCCGTACGCAATTACAAGTTATGTACTAGTTTCACTGTACAAGAACATAATCGACTTTGTGTTTTCATTAGTGTTTTGTTTTATTTTTGGATTGTATGTAACAATGTACAAAATATTAAGGCTGAGTTGCACCATCTTACTTTAGCTATAACAAAAGTCAAAAATCTGTCAAAATCCATATAAAAACACCAGTTAATAGTTATAGTTACGGTTAACGTAAGATGGTGCAACCCAGCCTAAGTGTGTAACACTTAATATTTGAGTGTATTATACTCATAGTTATAAATAAAATATCTAACTGAAATATTTAACTGTAATATTTAACCGAAACATTCAACTAAAACATTCAACTAAAACATTCAACATAAATATCTAACTGAAATATTAAAGTGAAACGAGTTGGGAGCGACGGAGTCGGCAGTCGCAGCGTCGTCGAGTGAAGGCAGCGACGCAGCAAGTCGGCGCCTTCACCAGGGACAAACGACCTGCGATGCTCTGCTATCCACTGCACCCGTACACACCACGTGGTCACGAGACGAGAGTCGTCTCGTGACCACGATCAATGCAACTTGGTCGAAACGTCGAGTAGATAAGATTTATGTTTTAGGCGCGATAAGTCCCGTATTTAAATATTTATAACTGGATATTTCGGTTTAATATTTCGGTTAAATATTCGGTTGGATATTTCAGTTAAAACATTTCAGTTAAACATTTCGGTTAAACATTTCAGTTAAATATTCGGTTAAAGTATTTTAGTTAAATGTTTCATTTAAATATTTCGGTTAAATATTTCGGTTAAATATTTCTGTTAAATATTTCAGTGGCTGGGAGTGGAGCTCGTGGTGTGTACGGGTGCAGTGGATAGCAGAGCATCGCAGGTCGTTTGTCCCTGGTGAAGGCGCCGACTTGCTGCGTCGCTGCCTTCACTCGACGACGCTGCGACTGCCGACTCCGTCGCTCCCAACTCGTTTCACTTTAATATTTCAGTTAGATATTTATGTTGAATGTTTTAGTTGAATGTTTTAGTTGAATGTTTCGGTTAAATATTACAGTTAAATATTTCAGTTAGATATTTTATTTATAACTATGTGTTCAAATCGCGAAAGTTTAAAGTTTACTATTATACTCATATTATATTTAAAAATTTAGTAGTATTAATAAATGGCAAATAAACGTTTTGAAGAGTGTTTTCACATTATCACCATATACAAATTTAACATACTAAAACTTATGACAATGACAAAATACATTCATTCGAAGTACATTATTTATTGTAGGTACTGTAATTAATTCCTATGAGATTACACGTTTAAGTATATAGGTTTGTTTTTGAAGCAATTCTTCCAAATCTCGAAGAGGCAGATAGTTGAGTGAAACCTGTAGAAGATTGCAAGAGGCATGGATACGTGTGTGATAATGGTCCAAGCCCAGGGGCCGTAGAACGCAAGATGAGCAGGACGGAACTCTGCACGATTCTGTAATAACATAACACTTTATATGTATGTAGATACATCAGACTTTATTTGAGAAGTTGAAATGAATTTCGATATTTGAAATGAAAATAACTTGAAATAACTTGACTGCTATCTCACCAGACGTTAAGTGAAGATTTGGTCTAAGATGGAATCGTGCCTATCTGGAATTGAAAAACGGCACTGAGATAAATCGATGGACAACTGACTTTAAGCTAATATTTTTTTATGCGAAAATAGGTAGCGCTTGACCACTATCTCACCTGATGTTATGATGCGATCGATGATGTAGCGCGCTTACCCAAAATATACCTATTCACTCTTTAAAGAAATAATAATAATTTCTTCTTAATGCAGCTATCACAACAACCCATCTATCTTCCAAGCTTGCACAGAACTTTGTGGCGGAACTTGGTAAATGGTAAATTACTAATAATTTGCCAAGATCCACCACAAAGTTCGATACGTCTTCGTTTGGTGGGTGGTTTGAATCACGGTAGAAGCCTACTTCCAGTGATCACCTATTTGGCACCACCACTACCCAGGGATCATGAGTAGATAAGATTAAGGTCTCAATGGACGCAGGAAGGCAACAATTACCAAGCCCGTGGGTAACAATGACGGGTCATTGAGTTCTTTTTAAAAATGTGTCTGTATTTAGAATCTAGGTACTTCGCAAAACTTCAACAAAGCAAAAATGGTCTATAGGCTTTTAGCATCATCATTATACCATTATTAAAAACCAATTTTGCGTAATCATCGACCAAAAACCGTTGAAATGAATAAATTCCATTAAGTTAATGAAGCGGTGAAAATAAAGTCAGGGACAATATTAAAATACCACACTATGCCGTCCCGTAATGGAGCTACTTAATTTGCGAATTCAGTTACTGATGCCTTTTCCCTTTTCATATTGGAATTTGATTCCTGTGCCTAATTAAGAGCGAACGCGGGGTGCACTTTTCCATACAAATGAATTTCTCAGTTTCCTTCCTGGAAAATGCTTCTAGAGTAAAATTTGTTTCTAGCAAATATCGTGATAGATCTTGATTTTTTGTAGAAACAAAAAAAAACGGGGGAATACATTTGTATGAAAAAGTGCACCTGCGTTCGCAATTAAAACATATGCGGTAAAATTTTGTCAAAATAATGATACAGTGAATGTAAAATCGATTAGAAAATATTATGTTACTACATATATATATTTATATATTTACTACAATAAGCACATATTAAAAATATCTATATCTATACTTAATATTATAAAGAGAGAACATTTGTATTTTTGTATTTTTGTATGTTTGTAATGATTTGGCTCAAAAACTACTGAACCGATTTAAAAAATTCTTTCACTAATACATAGAATGGACTTTCGGAATGAAAATAGGCTATATATTATCCCGTTTAAATTAAAGGTACATTCGTGGAGACCTAATTTGCAACCTAAGTCGGCAAAAAAACGGTCGAAAAAACACGTTTCTTACGAACGCTGCTTAATTGAAAATAGATAGAAGAATATTTTCTATGCAAGAGTTGTACAACTTAATAAGACCTACAAAAAAGTCCGCGACAGCATATGTCTATCTCTTAAGGTTGACTCACAGTAACCATTTTAATCTTAAATTTTTTGTAAAAAAATATGACATAACTTCCAAGGCTATTTTCAAGTATATAGTATTAATCCTTATCCAAATAATTACGTTAATTAGCTTGGCCACATATTATAGATTAAAATTGTCCTTTACAGTATATAATTCAAATGAAAACTCTAGAAGATATCACGAATTTCAGAAACACGCATCGCAAAATTAATAAAATATTTGCAGTGAAACCAGAGATTAGGTCATAGTTACTACAAAATATTATTATAAGCTTAGCTATGCTGTAGATCCTCACCGATCACAATCAATTTGAAGTCAATATAGTATAATAATATGATCTATTGTATAAAATAATATTCATCTATATATATAATAATATAGTAATTTAAGCCACCCCGACTGATCTATATATAATCTTTTCATTAAAATCATTCCAATGACTCTAAACACGACATTTAAAATCTGAGCTGTAAGTTGGTGAGGATTTGAGTATTCTGTAGAGTCCAGGAGATGTCCCAGCATCAGGTCAATGATTCCATGTTCTTACAATATCGTTGAAGAAGAAGATTTTCGAATTGATCAGACCTATGAAAGTTGATTTCATAGCGCAATTAACTAGAAAAAAGCTCATAGTTTTATAACGATTGAACGAATTTTCATGAATCAAAGCTAAGAAAACTCTCGATGAAGACATCTATCAAACAAAAAAAAACTCTCAATAATAAAAACAAAATCGGTTCATCCGGTTAGGTGCTAAGATGCTACAGAAAGACACACAGATACACACGTTAAACGTATATTACCCCAACATTTTGCGTCGGGGAACGGTGTAAGGTTACGGCGGCAGATGTCCTCTTTGATGGTAAGCTACTTTTTGGTAGATTTAATGATCCCACAACCACTGTACGAAAACTCATGATTCATGAATGCACATAAAACTTTCATTGGAAGGTATATAGCTAGGATTAGAACCAACGACCGTCGGGTCAGAATCAGGGTAACTATACTTTACGCCAAAGGGCCGTCCAATATCACTACGTAAGTATTATAAAACAAAGTTCATCACTGCGTCTGTCTGTCTGTTCGCAATAATCTCAATAGCTACTGAACGGATTATCATGCGGTTTTCACCAATAGCCAGAGTGTTTATGAGGAAGGTTTAGGTCCATAATTCGTTAAGGTTTTGTGTAAATTGGATGAAATATGACGATGATTGTTAAATATGTTCATATTTTATATTCGATGCAACAAACTGATGCAAATTTTGTAGGCATATATGTTCTACCCGTGCGAAGCCGGGGCGGGCTGCTAGTCTATTATACTTTTAACATTATATGAATCATAGTACAATTTGTATACAATAATTACAAGCTTTTATTTAACTTGCAATGTATGTATGATTGTATGTATGTATATATGTATGTATGTATGTCACTATGTATGTTCGGGTGGAATCTTGGAAGCTAAATGGCCCCTCTTCCCGATGTCCGATTTCACTCAAATTTGCTGAACTTATGTATCCTCGGTGACAATACAATAATATGGTACCATGGAGCTGATCTGATGATGGAGACAGAAGGTGGCCACGGCATCTCTGTGATAAAACAACATAACCTAGCCGAGCTTGGACTCGATTGATTTGTCTTGAGGAGGACTTTACACCTAGATGATATCCAGGGTCTGATGATGAAGCTGGAAGGTGGCCACGGCATCTCTATGATAAATCAACGTAACTCTATCTCCGAGACTGTGGCGGATCCGATTTTGGGCTCGATTGATTCGTCTTGAAGAAAACTTTTCACCCAGATTATATCCAGGGTCTGATGATGAAGCTGGAATGATGAAGGTGGCCACGGCATCTCTGTGATAAATCAACGTAACTCTACCGAGTTTGGGCTCGATTGATTCGTCTTGAAGAGAACTTTACACCTAGATAATATCCAGGGTCTGATGATGAAGCTGGAAGGTGGCCACGGCATCTCTGTGATAAAACAACATAACCCCACCAAGTTTGGGCTCGATTGATTCATCTTGAGGAGGACTTTATACCTAGATGATATCCAGGGTCTGATGATGAAGCTGGAAGGTGGCCATGGCATCTCTATGATAAATCAACGTAACTCTATCTCCGAGACTGTGGCGGATCCGATTTTGGGCTCGATTGATTCGTCTTGAGGAAAACTTTTCACCCAGATTATATCCAGGGTCTGATGATGAAGCTGGAATGATGAAGGTGGCCACGGCATCTCTGTGATAAAACAACATAATTCCACCGAGTTTGGGCTCGATTGATTCATCTTGAGGAGGACTTTACACCTAGATGATATTCAGGGTCTGATGATGAAGCTGAAAAGTGGCCATAGCATTTCTGTTATAAAACAACATAAAACCCCACCGAGTTTGGGCTCGATTGATTTGCCTTGAAGAGCCTTTACCCATAATCACATCATAATATCCGTAGAATATTTTAAAACATCAAGCCTACTCTAAAATACTCCGGTAGTAGTAGTAACCTACCAAAAAGTCAAAAATAAAAAATATTTTTTACTTTTAATTTATTTTTAATTTTAGTTAGTATTAGCTGTTATTCGCAACTTCGTTCACGTACACCAAGAATTTTATCACTGTAAAGCTCTGTCAATCAACATTTGACGATTATGATCTGATTTATAAATCATGATTTTATTTTTACAAAAAGTAGCCTATGTTCATCCGCATGCTATAATACCTAGTCCTATATCTCCTTGTAAATTTAGCAAGGTTGAAAAATAAGCCTTAAGTAAAACTATTATATAATCTGTGCTTGAGGCTTACTTTTTAGCCTTTATAAGTGCAAAATTTACCTTTTCAAGAGTGTTAATAGCCCACATGGCCATGTTCGCGACCAGCAAGAACGTGACTAGCTGTCGTCCAGGCTTTTCCCGCCTCTGTTCTGAAGTGGTGCTGCGTCGCCACCATGCATCAATTATGAATAATGACTGAAGAATTGTCTGAAAATAAAATAACTTAAGTGAAATTTAATGTTACTTAAATTCCAAATTTAATACCACCTCGGCTGATCTATGAGTTCTCTACTTATTCATTGAGACCATTTCATTGAGCCCAAACTCGACATCTCTGCTATCTGTTCGTGGAGGAAGAGTAGAGTAGGAGTAGAGAGGTGAGATAGGAGTAGAGTATTTTGCAGATTGCAGGATATGCCCAGCATCAGGTCAATGCTACCTTGTCCCTACAATATCATTGAAGTAAAAAGATGCCAAATATCAAATTGATCAGACCTATGAAAGTGTATCTAATGGGCGTCATTGACTCTGACTGACTGAAAACGCTCATAGTCTCCAACGGCTGAAAAAACTTTAGATTGCCAGAATTTTGTGCGTTACCTAATGTTGAGTCTCTCTCTCTCTCTTTCTCTCTCTCTCTCTCTCTCTATCTATCTTTCTCGACACTATGCCTTTCAAGATGAAAATAATTTCTATGTTGAACAGACATCGCTTAACTATACAATTATCCGTAGACCAGTAAAAAACAATAAGTACTTAAAACTTCCTAAACCAGTGTCTGGGTCTAGACATATTGGCTAGATAAGCCTTTCTGACACCTCTCAAATTATGGAAACAGTTTGGCCGGTTCATGATTAGGTTTCAGATAGTTATCTAACATATGACGCAATATAATAATCATATAAAAAATCTTTCAGATACATTTCTGTTTGGAACTGGTTTAACTGGCCTAAGTCTTCAAAAATTCGATAGTACTTTCTAGCACATCTTTACTTTAAGGTTTATTGGCATTTTTAAAAGGTCTAATTCTAAATGTATTTCATAGTAGGCAGTAGATATACTTACTGCCTACTATGCTACTATGCACTTCGAGACGACGCTTAAAGAAGCCGAAACTGGCCGATTATTTCCCTCTTTAGCTCGAATTCTATTATTTACCGCCTGTAAGTGCGTGTACCCGACCAAAATTTTGTATTTACTTGTACTATTATTTATTCTGTGGTATTACCTGATTGAGCGAAAGGAACTCAGAGATAAGGCCAGTAAGTCCGGAGCTATTGGTGGCGTTCATAGTGTGGTGGCAGCCGATCAGACTGAACATGCAGTATACAAACATTCCAGACTGTGCTAGGATTAGAAGAGACGTGTCCAGCCCTAAAACAGCTGTGAACAGAAAACATTTTATGTAATACATATATATTTTTATGTATAGGTCAACATAACATTTCTATACAAGGTGATATTTTGAGATGGGACCGTAAAGGTACGACCACACCGCAGCGTCCTGCAATCTGCGGGCGCGATCTCAGTACTTTTCAATTGTTTCCTGATCGCGTTTGGTGTGAACCAGTCGGTACAAATTCCACTGCGCTATCTGATCGCCGCCTAAATCGCGCATGCAGGACGCTGCGGTATGTCCGTACCTTAAAGAAACCTCTTACGTTGTAGCTACAGTAAAACAGTCCATTGTAGCTGTTGTAGCTACAGTAAAAAGACCATTATTTTTACTTCATTTTGAACTGATTTCACAGTATTTGGAAAAAAAAATCAGTTAACAAGAAAGTAGCCCTTCCATTCATTCCATCCGCTTTCTAAGGCCCGGACTCCACCAAGGCGGCATGTGCAGAGATGTCCGATGCGGAAAAGAGCATAGATTTTGTCTGCTAGTGTGTTTTCACCTTGGCTGTGCGGAATTGCGTTCTAGCTAGAATGGAGTGGAGATGTGAGCTGGCTAAAGAGGAGATGTGCTGACTACCACCAAGTATAAGTAGTAAGGTAGTATGCTCTAAGCTTTAAATAACTATCACTGAAATAAAAAAAAAACACAATTCCAGCTAAAATTCACAACTTTCTTTGTATTAAATTTATAATAACATTTAAATGAATAATATGACGTTAGCACAGAATAATGTAACTAGGACACTAGGGTAACCGACATAGCTTAGAGGATTAGCAAGCATTAAGCAGTTAAGTGGCAATGGGCGGGACATATATGCCGCAGAACCGATAACCGTTGGAGTAAGCGTGTTCTAGAGTGGAGACCACGACTCGGCAAACGCAGTGTAGGACGCCCTCCAGCTGTATAGGTGGAGTGACGATATTCGCAGGGTAGCGGTTGGAAAAGGACAGCTGGAGATTGAGCTCAGTGGCATGCCATAGGATAGGCCTATGTTCAGCAGTGGACTGATACGGGTTGATAATGATGATGACAGAATAATTAATAGTATGCTAGGAGCTTTAGGAGCTTTTAAGGGCGACTAGACCCATTTTTACCGGTTCCTGATAAGGTTTCAGTAATATAGTTAACTAACATAGGTATAATAGAACGCCACATAATAGTGGTAGTTTATGTGGGAGTTTAGTTCTTAATAGGATTCTTAGGGACTCTATCAGGAAACGGTGAAACTGGCCCTAAAGTTAATAACATAAGTAACTATTAGAAAATAAATAAATAACTATAACTATATATTTAAACCTACCTCAACCACATCAAAATAAAAACTGAGACACTCTGGCTTCTGCCGTGCTATGACCATATATCGTTAAAATAGCTGTAACATAAAAGTGCCGTAGAAATTGTTATGTACGCACCTCGGGACTTCCGTTTATACGGCAACGTCCGCATTTGCTTCAAAGCCCATGCACACGCCATGAAAGTTAATGTGTATAAAATTAGCTCGCATATATTCACTTCGAATATGGCATCCTGAAAATAAACAAGATTTTTTATAATATTACTAGGAAACATTAGCGGTGTGGTTATACTGTTCGTTCTAGTTAAGCGTAGGAATAAAGCATTGAACATTTAACGTGGCTTACGCGATGTCGATATAGCGATCGACAATTGTTTTGGCCTCATTCGGAGGCCTTATTACATTAGGTTAGGTATAAACATCGACTTATGAAGTCGATGGGTATAAAGAACGTAACCATAGATGAAAAACTGGTTAATTTCATGTAAACCTATTTTATGAAATTATTTAGACAATGAGATCCAAAATAACGTTTTTTTTTTATTTTTTTAGAGAAAATTAGTAATTAGCAGGCTGTGGTAATAATAAATTACTTTTACACTTTTTTTGAGGCATGTGTCATATAACTGGATAATTTTAATTTAAAAAAAAACGCACAGTCTACCCGAGCATTTACAAAAAAGCACGAATCCTTGACATTCGTGCTTTTATGTAGGAGTTAAATGTACAAACAAATCTATATTAAAAAACTGCCTCTAAGGAGAGGTATGATCCAAATCTAAGGTGTTTTGGATCATTGTAAATCACAATGTTTCGATCAGAAACTTTTGATATTTCATTCGAAAAAATCTGTGATTTTAGTCGAAGAGGTTTCCGCAGTCAAATAGCTCATGGATAAATTTTAAATAAAAAATTAGGCTTTCGAATACGAATGTATCTGATTTCAATTCGAATTTCTAAAACGGGATTTTCATGTGATTTTCGTAAATTATAGGGCACATTATTGTTCGGTCATAGATATCTGAGTGTTGGATAAAATAACTGCGAATAGTGAATGCCTAAGGTAAAATAACTGTGAACATTCAAGTTATACTATGATGAAAAACTTTGTTCTTTAAATTCACAGATTATGCTACAATTTACTGCCAGAGGTAGGAAGAATATTAATTAGCCTTGAGTTGTATATGTGTATAATTTGTGTGTATAAAAAACTTACAATGACAGTATCCGGATTGTTAGCCAGCACGAAGAACATGATGAGAGATATGATAGTGAGTACTATCAGCAGAATTCCAGCAAAAAGTCCTCTGTGCGCGTGCGAGCAGTCCACCGAAAAGTGGTGGAGCGCCGTGCGACTACCCTGGGGAGATGTTACGCCTAGCATACCCGCTGTAATATAACTTTTATTTAGTAAAAGTCTTCTCGTCAATATAACCTATGAAGATCAAATTTACTATTCATGCTATGTGATCAAAAAAGTGTGGGTCATTATCATCTACGAGAAGGTCATTGTTACCTGTTCCTGTGTCCGTAAGACTAGACTTTATTATTATTATCTACTCTACACATGATGCCTCGGTGGTCACTAATACGTGACTACTGGTATGCTGATGTTCAGTGCTAGCCTACTTATCTGGTCACACATCAAATGATAAAACTAAATCAAAATCGGTTCATTCGCTTGTGAGATAAAGTTACAATGCCACTAGCTGGCAGATCTAAACACACATACACATGTCAAACAATATTCGTATTTTTGAAAATTTATAAACGGAATGAATAATATGAACTAGTGAAATACAATCCGAAATCTCGTCGTACCGACGGGACCCGAATCCTAATATTCCTAATATAATTGAATAAAAAATGTGTAACACTTAAAAACACAGAATATTTGATTTACGCAGTGCAAACAACTCTCGTCGGATTTGAAAAGTGAAATGATTTCTTCCGAATGATTAACTTTCGAAATAAATAGTAATAGATGGCGCCACTAATGCATAATTGGGTTAAAAAATGCAATCCACTAATTTCGTCGTATCGATGGATCGAACCGTAGCTAAATTGGCAGAGCACCTGGATGTGTTATCCGGGGGGTGAAATTTTGGATTGTGTTTAACAATTTCAAAAATATAAAGTGTGTAACACTTCAAGAAACATAATATTTAATATTAACTAATTATCAAGTAATAACCGTGTCTATAATTCGTTGTTACGCTTTTATCTTCTTTCAGTGCTAGGTTTCAAACTGTGTCTGTAATAAATTTTGTCGGATCCGGTAAACCACATGATGACAACTAGAGATCAGACATGGGGAATTGTTAAGTCGTGTTTTGTATCTTTTAAGCAAGCTTGCTATATCGTTTCATCATTTATCATCAGGTGAGATTGTAGGCAAACGCTTAAATATCCCTAATTGAAAATAAATAAATGTAAAACAAAACCTTATACCAAATTGCTGAAGAATTTTCTCAGGAGTCACAGAGTTATTTCGTGACTTATTTTTAGGTTGGTTCAAACTGTGCCGTTTCTCAAAATCTTTCGGTGTGCATTTTACCTGAAAGTAACTGTATATAAATATCTATATGATCTTGTATTTCAATTAAAATAAACAATAGGTATACCATTAACAGTCGGTTCTTAATATAAGAATATTAGATCGATCTAGATTTTCTACAACTGGCGATTGCATTTTGTCATTGCTGAATTTTATGTCTCCAGTGTCACGAAATCTGGATCGAACGAAAATACAATAGTACAACGATATGCTTACAAATAAAGATATTTTTATAAATTACCTCTTTCCACATCTCATACAAAATGACAGCGCAGATTAACGAATATTCAATAGTGCACGGGAACAAAAATGGCGAGGTATTTTGGAGAAGTGACCCCATAATATTAGACCTTCGACATGGTAGCACCTCAGTTTCGTTATGAACGTCCGTCGATAGAACAGAATGCTCTAAATGGTGAATCTCATGCTTTGTTTCTTCGACCAAGACGTACAACCATTCACATAGATTTGTGGCCAGCATATGCATGAATCCAAATCTTTGTATCATTTTATAGCTGCCAGTTTCTATGTCCTTGTTTGTGAGGAATATGAACTGCATTTGAGCTAGCGTGAGGATCATGCGGAGAGCAGGCGTGATTACTGAGAGAATGGACCTGCATTTATCTGTCATTTCGAAGTATTCGCCGAATTCGAGTCCACTGTATACCATCGAACCGATGCCGAAGGCTGAAATTGCACAACAATTACAGTATTAAAGTTTGTAACGGCTATTGTCACGTAAAAAAAATTTTACGTGATAATAGCCGTTACAAATTTTAATATATGTAACTTTCGCGATAATTTTAATAATCAAACAATTACAGTGGTGGTAAAACTGTGAAATTGTCATTCTTCATGTTTGAAAATAAATGAATTTGATTTGATAGATTAATTAGATGTTTTTTTGCGAACACTATATACATGATGATAACCAGCCAAATGCCAATATGATGTTTCGTGCTACCCTGGTCATAAAGGTATGAAGGATTCTGATAGTTGCTCTATGTGGATCGAACTGAAGTTAGTTGTCAGAAAACTTATTTTACTAAAGCCGCTTGCCACTTTAGCGTTATTGCGAAATAAGTTAAAAAAAATTGCTAAATAAGTTTTCTTTTTAACCCATTTAATTAGCATCTCCCACTTCTAGACTAACATTTTTCTAACTTCAATCGTATTGTCACTTTCCATTAGGTGAGATAGTGGTCAAGCTCTGCTTTGGTATCAATCTAAAAAGTAAATTTAACAAAGACACAGAATAGACAAAGATGAGCTTCGCCATACACCGTGGAAATGCGGCGAGTGTGATGGGCACCTTTGCGCCCGGAGCGCTCAGGGGTAGGTTATTTGACTAATTTGGTTTAATAATATTTACTTGTATAATTTGTGCTGTGAAAAAAAAATATAAAAAAACAAGCTATTCTAGTACTTGCCAAGACCAATCCATAGAGCTCAAACAAGCAAGGGTTTATCATGTGTAGTTTAGGAGATCCGATGCTCACTTTCTGTCTCCGTTATTTGACTAGCTCGATGGAGGCATGACATTACATTGTTATCCAATTATGATATGTATGCAAAATTTCAGGTCAATAAAACACCAGTAAGTGGCTCAAATTTAACTTGTAAGATTGAATTTGTCTGCCCACGTCTGGACAATTGAAACTAAATAAAAGCTTATAAAAAGCTCATGGTCATTCTAATTTTATCAAAGTCTGTGGCTGTTTTACCTAACGACAGGATTGAGCAATAAACAAACTTTTAACTTCGCATTTATATTACTTCTCTTTTCTTGTCCGGGACTTTATAATGGGAACATTTAAAATACGCGAAACCTATGAAAGGCATTGGATTTAATTCTACGTAACATGCACAGCAAAGCGTCGTTAGGATCAAACCCGATCCGGCTTTGTTTTTAACCGACTTCAAAAAAAGGAGGAGGTTTCTCAATTCGACCGTATATATATATATATATATTTTTTATGTTTGTTCGCGGATAACTTCGTCGTTTATGGACCGATTTTGATTATTCTTTTTTTGTTCGAAAGGAGATATCCCAAGTGTGGTACCATGGTAATTTTATCAAGGTTTGATAAGTATTTCCAGAGATATTGAGATAAATATCGCAAAATTGGTACTGAAAATGAATAGCGCGGCATTGAAGTCGGTTCTTTTTTAGTTTTTAAACGATATTATCTAAAAATATAAAACAGTTTTGATTCGAATTTTATTACGATTTAATTTGAATAGATCTAGTTGGTAGGCAAGTGTTATCATACCTAACAAATAAACCAAATATATATATATATATATATATATATATATATATATGTAAGTATATATGTTTTAAATAACCAACAGCAAAATAACGAAAAAACCTACAGATTTTCCTCAAAAAATACTTTGACTATTATGCTAGTAATATCTATGTCCTTGTTTATAATATTTACTTTAATTAGGGTTTCGTACCTCAAAAGGTAAACAGAGGAACCCTTATAAGATCACTTTCTTGTCCGTCTGTCTGTCTGTACGTGTCTGTCTGTCTGTCTATCTGTCTGTCTGTCCATCTGTCTGTCTGTCTATCTGTCCGTGTGTCACCACCAAAGAAATAATAGGTTAAGGTCCATGCATGGAACTGAAACTAATTTTTTCCCTTCAAATCTATACGTGCGTGGTTTCTTTAGATAGGTCTTCAAAAATGAAAATAAGGTTCCTAAAACCATTTTTTCTCAAAGTCAATAATTTGAAAGATAGACAATTCTAAAGTGGTAAAATGTGTCCCCCCTCTAATTTCTAAAGTAAGGGAGTGAAAAATCTAAAACAAATATATGCTGTAGATCTCATTAAAAACTTTTAACGAAAATGGGTCTGAACGAGATTAAGTCATCAGTTTTTGAGATATAGCAACCGCAAACATAACTTTGTTTTTCATACAAACACTATGAAAAACAAAGTTATTTTTTTGCTGGCGAAAAATTATAGTTATAAAATACTCTACTGTGTTACAGAACCCTACGAGTGCGAGTCCAACTAGCACTTGGGCAGTGTTTTTTTACATTAAAAATATTGAATATTTGTATATGTTAAAATTTGATTTTGGCAATAATTTGCTTAGATGTTCAAACTGACCCTCATTCAAAGAACTTCTTTAGTATTTTATCTCTATGCCTTTATTATCAGTTATTTGCTTCTGCCGAAATTATGGCTATAGGTTATATAGCCATAATTTCTATATATATTCAGGTTTACTAATACCCGGTTCCTATAACCTAAAAACGGATCGTTTTGCTTACAATTCGTTAAATTTGACACCAAAATGTTTACGTCTCGTGTCAAATTTAACCGATCGTAAGTAAAACTATCCGCTTGTATGTAATAGGAACCGGGCATAAGTATACCTACCTAGGGTATTAGTAGCATTAATGTAATTAGTTTACCAATAGCACCGAGTCGCAAATAAAAACTTCCATATCTAGATATAACTTCCTTCTGTTTTAACTTTTCCTGAGCCGGTCTCGAAGTTTTCTCCTTTTCTTTGTCTTCCTTTTCGGAATCCTCTGAAAAATAAACTTTGTAAAAAAGAGTGGGTACACAGCTACTTGTATAGATTATATTTTAATTCCATATTTCTTGATGTTATAAAGTGTTATCGAAGAGCTAAAATTTAGGTAGGTATAGGTATAACAAGTAACAAAATTAAAATTTTAAATAAACACCCACGACAGCGACCTTTAGAAAGTTAACGTCATAACATCTATCTAAGAACCACCACTGATAAATAACGAGCCGTTTAAAGACAAAATAAAACTAGCAGTTTTGGAGAAAAAAGGCAATATGGGTTTGCACAAACAAATGTTTACTACAGCGCTCCCTGGTGAGTTGTCATCGTAACACCTATTTTAAGAATTTGCACCAATCAAACCCAAACCCATAACTGAAAATTTCGTCAATATCGGACTAGTACTTTTTGAAAAAAATCGCAACATAGATTTGCACACACCAGCATTCTCTCACCCCAAACGCATCCGTCTCCGTTCCGTCATGGGTAAATAAAGTATTATTTGTTATTCTGACAAATTTTAATTTTTTAAAATCCATGTAATTTTACAGACCACTTAGCTTTTTAAACTGTAAAACATTTTAAATTACCGGTTCTGGTTTTTAAGTTACCGAAGAGATGGTGGTTCCAAAGGGTAAATATTATAGGATGATGAAGGTACATCACTGTCGATGCCTCGCCGCAATAATTACGCTAGGAAGCACATATCTAACTACCTGCTGCTCTACAACTCGCAACTCTTGGCAAAATTGATAATTAAAACATTGTCATTAGGGCACATGTAGACGTTTCCCGCTACATTTAAGCAGGATGCACACTAAAGAACATATTATTCTTTCGCAGCGGTAATTATGCAAACAAGATGTGATTTTAATGTCTCATTTTGTTAAGCAAATGCGGTTAATTACCTCAGAATGCCAGTGCTCTTATTGTCTGGGGTATTATTGTTTTGTCTCCTAAATACGGGATATAGACGTAGAGATATCTTAACTTACCGTAATTATGAATAATTATGTTGACAGCCTTCTGCCGCATTATATTCACATATTGGAATATCACGAACAATACCGAGACGAGGTATAAATATAAATAGAACCCCTGAAATGTTTTAAATGGATCAGTATAATGCTTAAATATTGAGCGTGAAGTCACATGGCAGGTCTTGTGAAGTTTTGTTCGCTTTATTTTTATATTTTCTCTTCCTTTCAAATATTTGGACAATACTTGTCAATATTTGGATAATTTGAAAAGCATCTGCATTTAGTTTGACAAGTCTTTTCGTGTTTGGAAGTATAGTGGTACTTCAAAACTAAATTTGATACTTTTATGAACTATTTCGGGAGTGCAGTCATTGTTTTTATAATTATATTCATGATAATCATCATATTTTTTTTTAACATAATGATTATTTTATTTGCTATTCATATGTCAAATATATATCAGCTCTGTGGTTTATATATCCAGAATCATTAAAAATGTATAATTAATCTGAATAACGGCATCAATTAATAATTTAGCTAAAAATATTATGATTGACTAACTTAGCTTCTATTATTTGCCAAAAAAATATATTTAATACATACGATAGATACAAGTACATATAACAAAATATCATACAGATATTAAGCAATAAAAGCTTCCCAATTTAATTTTATTTGAATAACAATTGTATTTCTTATGTGAAAACCTTTGAATATACATGCATGTTAAAATCTAAAGGTATTAGAAAATTTCGGTCTTTATAGAAATCAAGCTACTTCGTCTAATCTAAGCAATCTAGTTAAAAAAAACAACTTCACAATTCTGTCATGCGGTTCAAGGAACACTTCAACTATTCTTATAAATGATTTCTAGTTTCATAGTTACCTGGTAATATGCTTCTGGTACTCCGTTAGCTATTACTTCAGTAACCGGGAAAGCCAATCCGAGCACAACGAGTAGTTTTGCATACAACGCTGATAGAGCTTTGCTCAGAGCTTCACTGTAAATGATGAGAATGTTACTAGTCGACAATATCGTAATGGTCTGTAGGGATATAAGCATAGTGTATCTGTCCTCGGAAGATATTTAATTGAGATATAGAGGATAGGTATGTAGATACTCATAAAATAATTATTTTGAAAATGTTAGATCTATAACTCAATAGTTTTTTTCTTGTGAAATTTGTAAAAAGAGATCAGCGATTCTTTAGTCAGTATTTTTGGAAATCTTGACCTTTTTTTTATATAAACGCTAAATCGATAATTTTGATAGATAACTGGTCGCTACTTTAAATTTACATTTAGGACGTGAATCTTGAGTATTGTGTGCAATCAAGTGCCTGATGCAGATATGGTCACTATAACACAAAAGTACATATTATTATGTACATAAACAAATATGAATTGGGTCAGCCGTCGGCAACAGGGCGCCGTGACAGCCTCACCACAACTTGACGCGGGCTGACCGCAACTTACATCGTGTACCCACAGTTTCACGGACATTGTACTTATATATATCTCTTGCACATATCTTAAATACCAACTATGCTATCTAAACTGTAGGCCTATTGTTGATAATTATAATAAAAAACTAAATAATTGATTACACATGCCGCGCAAATCATTTTCAGTATCAAGTGAGATTTGATGTCTCCAAATCTCTGAATAAATGTAAGAAATGACTAATTTTGAGATATATGACGAAAACAACTATTCAAATTGGTTCGTAATTAAATAGTATAAAATATATATTGAGCTAGCAAAATAAATATTGAGCAACATATATGGGCCTTATTTGGACAACTCTGGACTCAAGAAATTCAAAAAATGTTTGGCGTCTCTGAACAACTTTTTATATAGCAAAATAATTTAAGATACGAACACACCGCAGCGTCCTGCGTGCGCGATCTAGGCGGCGATCAGTAGTATTTGTACCGACTGGTTCACACCAAACGCGGTCAGAAAACAATTGAAAAATACTGAGATCGCGTCCGCAGATCGCACGACGTCGCGGTGTAGCCGTACCTATAGAGTATCAATCAAATTGTAATTTGTTCATGGGTATCAATCAATACTTACTGTCCTTTAATCTCTGCCGCGGTTGGAGGCATGTCATGTGCGGTAGACGCGACAGATGCGCGTGAATTTGGACTGTGTTCCGAAAGGAAACGCCTTTGAGCCGCAGCGCAAAGCGCTAACGCTTGCGAAGGCCGGCGGAACGCAGCTATTATTGCTGATGGTCGTCTAGAAACAAAGAACAAAACTAATAATTGTATTAGAAGAAGGTTAGGAATAGTTGCGCTATGAAAATTGGGGACTAAAGTCAGTGGTCTCGCGCCTTTTCCGTCTTGCATTTCCAGATAAGCATAATACCACATCGTCACTGTCACATCATTGGTAAGTCATGACTGGGAACTGGCTCTCAGGGACTGCTGCTGGAACACATTTGATGTTTGGCGACTGATTTTCCAGTCTATCAGCAAAAAAAACAGTAACATACGATATCGTATTCCCAAATCAAACTACCTCTGCTGTAATTATCCCAGGAAATAATAAATGTATTTCAAAATCCAATAAATATATCAAAACCTCAGACTATCATAAAAAAGGCAGACAGATTCGTGTCGAACACCCAAGGTACCGCAAGTTCAGTAATACTAAATTCTTGAGTAATAAGTATCCGCGCTCAGTCCGGCATGATTACTACGTAAGCAAAGCTGCGAAGTAATACTGCACGGAAGCGTCCGACCCTGCCGCCGCTTAGTAGCAAACTGAGCGCGGAAGCGTATTACTCAAGCATTTAGTATTGATGAACTAGCGTTCACTCGGGTGTTCGGCACGAATCTGTCTGCCTTTTTTATGATAGTTTGAGATCAAAACATGTAAGTATTTTATTTCTTAAATCTAAAGTCCAAACTACCGTAATTTCAATTAGAACTTTCGTCTCTTGAGTAGCTATCTCCGGCCTCCAGTTCGGATTTCGTACCCTCAGATTTTGTTAGTTAGATAATGAGCAGAGTAGTATAATATTTTCCCAAAAAAAAAATTATACCCAGTCTAGGTTTACCTAGGTTTACTCTATCATTTTATTTTCATTAGGCGAGTTGGTTTAATGACGATGCAACTTATATATCAAGGCAGTCATAATACCTAGTAGACCTTTCCGTTGTGAAAAGTTGCAGTGAAATAGTAGTACTTTCTAAGGTCTATTACTATAAATTAAATTTATTTGCAAATGTAAATTCTAATTACATTTGCACATAAATTTAATTTGTCATGTCACTCCTATTGGGCCCACACTTATGCTTCACAAAACAG
Organism: Cabera pusaria; assembly: GCA_954871355.1. Classification (NCBI taxonomy): domain Eukaryota; kingdom Metazoa; phylum Arthropoda; class Insecta; order Lepidoptera; family Geometridae; genus Cabera; species Cabera pusaria. Next base: position 18,252,428 of record OX940888.1, read on the forward strand.
AGAAACACTTTTAAACAAAATGTGAATCAATGATTTTAATAAATATTATACAACTAGAAGTCCCCCGCGGCTACGCCCGCGTTAAAAACTCCTTTTATTTACTTAAAACTTTTCTTTTGTAAAAACGATTCTATCATTAAAGACATCAAATAAAAATTAGCCAAATTGGTTCACCTGTTTTCATGTTATCGCGTAACTAAGACAAATCAGGATTCATATTTTTAAAACCCGAAAAACCCAATAAAGCGCAATCCGAAACTATATTGATTTTCAGACTTTTTTACCCCAGTTCACTCTTTTAGGGTGGCATTTTGAAAAAGTCTGAAACTCGTATTTACTTATTTATTTACAGAAGTACTTGTGTGAAATGTCGAATAAAATGCCTATCCAAAATTTGAACCCCCGCTTCATCCCTTGAAGAGTGAATTTTGAAAAATCCTTTCTCAGCGGATACCTACGTCAAGATTTCTATCTGGATGCAAAATATCAGCGCAATCCGAAACAATATTGATTTCAGACATTGTTACTCCACTTCACCCTTTTAGGAATAGAATTTCAAAAAGCCTGAAACACGTATTTACTCATTTATTTACTAAACTACGAATATAAGAGACAATCAATTCTTGTTTCTCCATACAAACTTTGAACCCTCGTTTCATCCTCTTCAGGGATGAATTTTGGAAAACCTTTCTCAGAGGGAACTAACGTCGTAATTAATAACTATCTGCATGCCAAATTTCAGCGCAGTCCGAAACAATATTGATTTTTACACTTTATTACCCCATTTCACCCTCTTAGGGGTGGAATTACAAAAAAACCTGAAACACGTGTTTACTTATTTTTGTACTGAAGCACTTGTGTGAAGTTTCGGATAGAAAAGACTATCTAATCTTGTTTCTCCATACAAACTTTCAACCCCCGTTTCATCCCCTTCGAGGGTTAATTTTGGGAAATCCTTTCAAAGAGGGATCTAACGTCGTAATAACTATCTGCATGCCAAATTTCAGCGTAATCCGAAACAATATTGATTTTACACTTTATTACCCCATTTCACCCTCTTAAGGGTGGAATTTCAAAAAAACCTGAAACACGTGTTTACTTATTTTTTTACTGAAGCACTTGTGTGAAGTTTCGGATAGAAAAGACTATCTAATCTTGTTTCTCCATATAAACTTTGTACCCCCGTTTCATCCCCTTAAAGGGTTAATTTTGGAAAATCCTTTCTTAGAGGGAATTAACGTCGTAATAACTATCTGCATGCCAAATTTCAGCGTAATCCGAAACAATATTGATTTTACACTTTATTACCCCATTTCACCCTCTTAAGGGTGGAATTTCAAAAAAACCTGAAACACGTATTTACTTATTTTTTTACTGAAGCACTTGTGTGGAGTTTCGGATAGAAAAGACTATCTAATCTTGTTTCTCCATACAAACTTTGAACCCCCGTTTCATCCCCTGCGAGGGTTAATTTGGAAAATCCTTTCTCAGAGGGAACTAACGTCTTAATAACTATCTGCGTGCCAAATTTCAGCGCAATCCGAAATAATATAGATTTTCACACTTTATTACCCCATTTCACCCTCTCAGGTGTAGAATTTCAAAAAAACCTGAAACACGTGTTTACCTAATTTTTTACTGAAGCACTTGTGTGAAGTTTCCGATAGAGAAGACTATCTAATCTTGTTTCTCCATACAAACTTTGAACCCCCGTTTCATCCCCTTCGAGGGTTAATTTTGGAAAATCCTTTCTCAGAGGGAACTAACGTCGTAATAACTATCTGCATGCCAAATTTCAGCGCAATCCGAAACAATATTGATTTTCACACTTTATTACCCAATTTCACCCTCTTAGGGGTGGAATTAAAAAAAACCTGAAACACGTGTTTACTTATTTTTTTACGGAAGCACTTGTGTGGAGTTTCAGATAGAAAAGACTATCTAATCTTGTTTCTCCATACAAACTTTGAACCCCCATTTCATCCCCTTAAGGGGTGAATTTTGGAAAATCCTTTCTTAGTACACCCTTACGTACTAAGACAAATATACCCTCCAAATTTCAAGTCTCTACGACCAGCGGTTTAGGCTGTGCGTTGTCTGTCAGTGAGTCAGTGAGTCAGTCAGTATGTCAGGACAAAGATTCTTATAGTATTAGATGAACGTCCTCGCCTTTGTTTTTTTAGGGTTCCGTAGTCCTGACAAGGAACCCTTATAGTTTCGTCATGTCCGTCTGTCTGACTGTCTGTCCGAGGTTTTGCTAAGAGACCGTCAATACTATAAATAATATCTTGAAAAATATTTTTTTTAGAGTAGTTTCCTATATGAGAAGTGGGGATGGATTTGTTTTCATCGTCTACCCCATTGTGTGGGGTATTGTTGAATAGGTCTTTTAAAATGACTTAAGGGTTGCTAATACCATTTTTCGATTGAATGCTCAATTTACGAAATATTAAACTTTAAAGTGCAAATTTTTGTTTCAGTAGGGCGTCCCCCCCCCCTCTAAAAGCTAAACTGCTGGCTTGAAAAATCTGGAAAAATTCGTGATAATAGCACATTTTATGAACTTTAAAGGAAAATTATAGCAGTTAAGATAACTTTATTAGTTTAGCAGTAATAGTCGTTGAACTTGGGTCTTGGATAATTTTGTACCAAATACAAAATCCTTAGAATAAATCCTTTAAAGTGACAAAGACGGAGTACCTAGTTGCTTGTTTATAACGGGTAAAAACTTGCATTGAATAACAGGCTACTATGGAGCCCTACACTACGCGTGGCCCGATACGCACTTGGCCGGTTATTTCTATCTGGCTTGCGCCGTTCGGTGATTTGTAATACAACGGTCATCCTCAAGCATTAGTGGTTCATCAACCAACTCTCACCTAGTGTTAAGGTTTCCAACAAGCTTAGCTTCTATATCCGAGGACATTCTGCGACTAGTTGGCTGTGAATGAGAATGCTGTACCGAAGGATCCTCTGGTATGCCCAACATCGCCTTAGTCCGCTCTCGAAGCTGCCCAAGATCTGAGTATGATGACTCATCACTGAAAAAATAAGCTATGTAAGTTGATTGGGTTAACGATTTAAATAATTAAGATGGTATAAAAAATAACAAAACTGACTTCACATGCTACGCGAGTCAATTTTAGTAGCAATTTGAGATTTTTATCGTCATATATCTGGATATACCTACTCATCAAATCTCCCGTCTCTCTCATCTCCAAACCGTGGAGATGTACCCAACCCATGAAAAAGAACCATTCCAATCGGTTCATTATAGGCGAAAAAACCACGTAACAAACATACAAAGACACATACAGATAAATTGAGAACCTCCTCCTTTTTGGAAGTAGGTTGCTCAAGGAAAAATGGCACAGTAACGAAGAGGCCAATATCAAATAGTAGATATATATATAAGGGCTGATGATGGTAAAGTGGATTAATAGATTTCAATTCAAATTTACACATGAATAGTAGTAAGCTCATTGTTACCATGTTGTGTTACGGTTAGCTTGAACCGCATAAGGTTGGACAAAGAATTCCAAAAAGTAGTTCACGCATTGCAGTCGTTACATTCCTCCGATCGTTGGTTATGAAACCATTTCTAATATAACCATTCTATATTAGAATGACTGATGATTGCTTTGTCCCACTTTGCCCATCAGGTCTTTTCGCAATTGGCAAGAGTGAACACTATAGCCCAAATACTAAGTGGCAAGTAAGTTTAAAGACAGTAATCTAAAACTTATTGTGGCATAAGTTTCATTTTGTATGTGAATAGTCGGTTCGCTTTTACGGATATAACTATGATACGCATACTGCAGAGTTTGAATGTATATCGAATCTGAGTTCTCTAAAAGACAAACTATTATATTTAAACTAGAAGTGCCCCGCAGCTTCGCCCACGTTTAAGACTTCTTTTATTTACTTAAAACTTTTATTTTTTCTATCATAAAATACATCAAGGAAGTAAAAGCCAAATCGGTTCACCCGTTTTCAAGTTATTGCGTGAATAAGGGAAATAGGGATTCATATTTATAAAACCCGAAAAACCATATTGATTTTCAGACTTTTTTACTAACCCATTGCAAAAATCCTGCAACACACATTTACTTATTTATTTTCATAAGTACTTAAGTAAATCTATAAGTTTATATATATATATAAGTATAAAATTAAAAATAATAAGTAATCCGGGGGGAATTTTTAGAAAATCTTTTCTAAGCGGAATCCTACGTCAAAAGAACTAGGTATCTGTATTCTAAACTTCAGCGCAATCCGAAATAATATTAATTTTTTTTAGACTTTGTTACCCCATATTATGTTTCTTTGAAGTATTACACACTTTATATTTTTGTAAATTGTTAAACACAATCTAAAATTTCATCGTACCGACGGGACTTGAACCCGCAACCTCCTGGATAACAACCCCACTTCACCCTCTTAGGGTGGCATTTTGAAAAAGCCTGAAACTTGTATTTGCTTATTTATTTACAGAAGTACTTGTGTGAAATGTCTGATAAAATGACTATAATAAAATACTATATATATAAACTTTGAACCCCGCCTCATCCCCTTAAAGAATGAATTTTGAAAAATCCCTTCTTAGCGGATACCTACGTCAAAATAACTATCTGCATGCCAAATTTCAGCGCAATCCAAAACAATATTGATTTCAGACTTTGTTACCCCACTTCACCCTTTTAGGGGTGGCATTTCGAAAAAGCCTGAAACACGTATTTACTTATTTTTTACTGAAGTACTTGTGCGAAGTTTCGAATAGAAAAGACTATCTAATATTGTTTCGCCATACAAACTTTGAACCCCCATTTCATCCCCTTAAGGGGTACATTTTGGAAAATCCTTTCTTAGTACTCCCTTACGTACCAAGACAAATATAATATAGCCTCCAAATTTAAAGTCTCTACGACCAGCGGTTTAGGCTGTGCGTTGTCTGTCAGTCAGTCAGTCAGTCAGTCAGTCAGTATCTCAGGACAAAGATTCTAATAGTATTAGATAAATTAAGTATACATTATCAAATTAACTCTCAGTTTATATGATTTCTCTTATATATGAGATGACGTATTCGTAATTCGCTATAGGCCCTATGTGAACAAGGTGACTGTGATTGAATATATTTTCACTGAAAATTGGTATGGTCAATTCATTTGCAAACAAGATTATGTATAAAATCACACGCTACGAGATTAACACGTCAATAATTCAATTAATTTGCTTCATCATTATCATCATTAGCTTATAGTAGTCCACAGATGGACATGGGCCTCTCCAATTGTACGGCACTGAGCAGCCACCTTGCGAAACATCATAACTCCACCTCGTCTGAGGGTTATTATTTGTATTAGTATTTGCTTATGGAGACACAATACAACAATACATTAGCAGTGCCTCCAAACTCGGCTAAGCCTGTCCATGTTGCATTTAGATTTCCCACTGATAATTTATTTCACTGTGGCCCGTCGAGCAGAGTTGAGGTGTATAGCGTCACAAAGCGGTCTATCATACGTCATAAATATTTTCCGAGCTCTTTGCGACTACGCCCAAATCCCTCTTTGTGTATGCGTTGCATAGGTAGTTCCGATCACAGGTTCCTGTGCACAGCATGTTATGAAATGCAAAGCGAAAACTGTTCTGTGTGAAACTAAAGCTGAAAACGGTTCTATGAAAAGGATCGTTATTTTGACGCCTCTTTATTTATTAGTAGCATGATCATTACAAAAGAAAATCACTCAATTACCTAGATCTATTCTTAAAAGTAGGTATTATTATCAACGAATGAGTATCAGGAATGTTATGAGTGATAGAATTTTGAGTTGACAATTTACTTTAACACCAATATTATAAATGCTAAAGTCAGTTGGTATATTTGTTTGCTTATTCACTTCTTTACGGTCAAACGGCTCAATCGATTTCGCTTAAAATTTTCACACCGACAGCGAGTAAAGTCATAGAATAAGGTTTATTTATCTATTATGGTATAGTAGAGAAGGACATAGAATATTTTATAACTATAATCAATACAATGGAATATATCAAGGTTTCAATTTCCCTGCTACACAAATCAAACTTCCTACAACACAACACTATATAAATTGATCTACAATTTATTAAACAACGTTTAAGTTAGGGAACAGCCTGTAAAGCGACTTTCAAGTAGTATTGAAGTATTTCGATTGCAAGCCTTCTCAGAAGAAAATCTCCAAAATGTGCATTCGCTCACCGGAAATGTCTTCCGAAGCTGGCTCGTATCCTACATGAACCTGTTTTGAATATCGGCTCTATATTCCAGATATTGTGGCTGGGTACACAATAATATTAAGTAAAGATCATAGAGTAAATAAAAATCTCTATATTACTGCTACTTTCTTTCTATTCCTTATGTATCTGAAAATGCCTACTCATAAAAATTACCGCGGCGTCTCAAGGTTCAACTACAGATATAGGATAATAGAGATAGGAATCAATAAAATCGCAAAGAATATCGCGTTTAATGGTTAATAAGGTTTTTGGGGCAAGTGGAAATTTGCAGTTGCTTGGCAGACGGGATGGGCGTATAGTTGAGCTATCTAGGTTGGACTAAAGCCAGTTGTCCTGTCGTCATAGCCGTCTTCCAAGGCAAGCACGATTTCATCTTAGATCCCGTTGTCACTTACCATCAGGTGAGATGCTGTAAATTACTTGGGGTGCCGGAATAAAAAGCTATTCAATTGTTTTATTAAACTTGTTGTCTGCAAGTAATTATTTGTAATCTACTCATCACGTCTTGAGAAATTCATCATGGAAATACTAATTAGTGTTGTGAATGATGTGTTGTGTTAAGATGTAGGTAATTTAATATGTTTTTTGTTGTCCACACACATATTAATTTTTAATCCATTTGTTACATGTACCTTCTAAATTAATGTTTGTAACATTTCTTCTTCAGTTTCTGCTGCACCTAATAATGGCATAAGTAAGATTTTAATTTAAGGTTGCGTGTTTTACTTGTTTTAAAGTCGACTTATATTTTTTTAATTTCAGGTGGTGCTACGATTGCTTTTCTCCAATAAAAAAACCTATACTTACATAATACAACATACTTTATATACATATTTAATCAGGCGAGCCAAAGTAAAGAGTATACACACGTTTTGACAAGTGAATATCGAAACACTAGGTACGAGTACATGTAGTAAATCTAAAAGCGTTATAAAAGCTATTGTATCGAGTAACATGGGAAATGAATCTGTCGGTAGACCAGACTGGCTTAATCATATACAAAGAGAGTCTAACCGTTTAATTAAAGTTTCTTTTAAATTGAGTTTACCTTTGTGTAGCGGCTAGCCTTTATCTCTTATCTTGATATAAGATTTATGTATATTCTTAGCAGCATTTTCAATTCTTTGAGGTTAGATAAATAATTTTATCGCTAAAATATTTCTTTCACTCTTATAATTCTGCCGCGTCACTGAATATGTACATTGTTTACGATTTGTGTCTTACATGACATGGCAACGAATATTAATTTACTTTTTGCCGTTAGCGAAAGCGTTTAGACTTTATTAAACTTGTGTTGTATTCGGTGTAGATTTATATTGGCAAGTCAATTGCAAATAGTTTTTTTTTATCTCGTACCGGTGGATCCGGCAGACGGTATCCTGCTCGATCGTAGCGCCACCTATCGGGTTTAATTGTGAATCTTAACCTCTAGGTCTAAATCTTAGATCTAGGTACCAGCTTAAACACCAAACACACACACAAACGCGAATTATATATACTACTTGAAGTGCCCCGCGGCTTCGCCAGCGTTAAAAACTTATTTCTATTTGCAATTGGTTCGTCAAAAAAAGAAAATAATAGGGGCGTAGCTACAGCAGACCTTGATTTTTGTAGAAACAATTTTTTCTTTAGAAGCATTTTCCAGGGAAGAAACAGGGGAATACACTTGTATGGAAAAGTGCACCCCGCGTTCCTGCTTAAGTGGTGAGTTTTGGAAAATCCTTTCTTAGTACACCCTTACGTAATAAGACAAATATACCGTCCAAATTCCAAGTCTGTACGACCAGTGGTTTAGGCTGTGCGTTGTCTCTAAGTCAGTCAGTCAGTCAGTCAGTATATCAGGACAAAGATTCTCATAGTATTAGAAGAAGAAGATGATAGGTAAGCGTTTGATCATTAGAATCTCACTTGTTAGTAAGTGATAATACGGTCAAGGATGGTAGCACGCTAGACCTGGAATGGGCATTGATTATTTAATTACGGATTATGAGTTAACAATCTACACATATTAAATAATACTGTCGTTGAGTCTCCACATACAAAGTTATTATGTAGGTATATATTTTACAATTTAAGCTAACTTATTACACCTACCTACAAAATGATTAAATTGTTAAATAGGTATTTTATATATTTTTTTTATGATTTTTAAGAAAATCCACAAAGCCATGCCTTTTCTACGATCCCGCCTAAAATTGTACAAGATTTAAAAATAAATGACTAATAATTTGATTTTTACTTTTATTATGGCTCCACAGGATTAGTGTATTTAGCATTTTTCCTAAGAAGTGCTGTTTCCCTACACTCATACAAATGTAACGAATTTTAATGGGTAATAATCCAGATTTATTACAAATTTATCAACTCGTGATAGAACACAAAGTTTTAGTAAAAATAAAATAAGAGCACACGCACATTTTCACGTTTCCCATAATCCTAATAATGTAATAATAATGATCTGAGAAGAGAAGAGATCTGAGATAAAAAAAAAATCGATAAGTTACAAGACATAGGGACAGTTTCACCGGTTCCTGATAATGCGATAGATAGATATCTGACACATGACACCATATAAAAGCATAATTGGGTTAACAAATGCAATCCACTAATTTCGTCGTAACGATACATCGCACTGTGGCTTAATTAGCAAAGCACCTGAACATGTTATTCAGGAGGTTGCGGGTTCAAGTCCCGTCGGTACGATACAATTTTGGATTGTGTTTAACAATTTACAAAAATATAAAGTGTGTAACACTTCAAAGAAACATAATATTTTATATAAAAGCTGTCAAAATATTGTCGGATTTCTTCATAATAGCGCTGCTATCAGGAAACTGTGAAACTGGCCCATAATATGATAATCTAACCTACGTGTTACATTAGGTATCTACCTACAAGATGCACTTGTAAACTAGATATGAGAATGAACGAACTTACGAACTTTAACGTTTATTTAAAACAATAAATTCGCGGATAATTCTCACTTAGGTTTTTTAGATGTTTTCTTAGGTTTTATGTTTTTTAAGTTTGTCGAGATATAATAAAGTAAATTATTCTCATTAATAATAAATAAAAATACACGAAATATTAATTATCTTGTCACTACTCTTAATAATACAATGTTTAAAACGAAAACTAATATAAAGACTACAACACAGAAAATTGTCACTCTTACACAAGCAGTTTAAAAAACTGTTATTATACAGTTATCTTTACTACGCCAACTGCCAAGATTAACACAGTCCACACACACATTGTTAATTAGGTTAATATTCCAAGGCTTTTCGACTGAAGAAATCATAATAGTAAAAAATAAACACCTTACCTGTCATTATCATTTTCTTCGTGCACTGTGTCCATGTCAGTAACGGTAACTGCTGGTCTGGTATCGCTCGCGTCGCACAGTGGGCTGCGTTTGGCCGGACTCATCTTTGGAAAACATACTTATTAGCATGGCCTTTCGTAAAGAAGGTAATTAACACTGTTTCATTGTATGAAATCATCGGGGACAGATTTTCGGCGGATGATTCATGGTTAACGGAGATAACGCGCTTTGAAAAACAGCAGCAACTGACCTGACAGTTAGTTTCATGCGGGCTACATATAACTCGTAATTAAAAACTTTTTAATAATATTTACTAAGTATGAGGTATATTAAAAACACACAACCAAAAATCTGTCAATTTCACATGCACTATCACATTAAATTGTAAATTGTATAGTTTTCATGGTTCTAGTTTTCTAAGCCTGGAATCTGTATTAAAGTGTGATATCAATGGAGGAACAAACCTTTGTATTCCCCAATATTTCTTTGTTTTTATTCTATAATGCTTTTTCATCTCCCTAATCTTTGGACTGAGAACTTTTAGTCTGCTACTTGAATTGTTGTATGATTAGATATTATTTGAAATACTTCCGTGTAAGGTGGTGTTGTTGTGAGTAATGACACAGTAATACTGGATGGTGTGATAATATCAGATAAAGATCATCTCACGTATCTACCAAGATAGGTTTAAAAGAGGATTTTAAGGCACGGTTACACGTAGTTATACTGATATGGAAAATACTATAGATGCTTTTATTGTCCGAGGTTAGCGAATATGTTTTAAATTACTAGCAGTGCCTCGCGGCTTCTGTTGGGTTAAAAATTTGCAGCAGGTGAGACAGTTGTCAAGTGCTTGTCTATCAGTAATTAATCAAATACTCCTATCAAATCAGTCCTATACGTCTCCGCCGGAATACTCACATCCTCTCTCTTCTTTATAGAATTCTTTTTAATCTTGCTTTCCCAGTATCTCAAAGTAAACTTTGAGTATCTTCACTCTCAACACTCCCTGACGTTGAGGTCAGCCGAAAATCTTACTTTGCAAATCCCCACACATTCGACTACCTTCTTCGACAAATCCTTCATGGTACAGGCTGCACACCCGTAGAACAGTATCCCAGTCGAAATAAGACAATCTCCATCTCCCCATACATTCAAAGAAAGATTGAGGAAATTCTACTTATCCAATGTTGACTGCTGATATTGTGACTGTTTATTAATTTGGGAATTACTATTCAGATCATTATTTTCTATATTGTATAAATGTATTAAATTATGTAAGTGTATGTATTATGTGATATGGATAATGGTATAGGGGAAAGTCCTACAGCACCGGCCGGCACCCAGTACCGGCCGGTTGTAGTTTCTATGACTCTATAAGAGATGGCGCTGATATGGTCATTATCATTAATGTACTACGTTCCCATAAGTATATGCCCGGCGCGGCGGCGACCTGTCGCTACAGGTTTCCTGCCAGTACGCAGATTTGTGTTGCGCATGGTGAATTTACGTTACACAACTAAAGTTCTGTGGGTGATTACAGAAGTTTATAGAACGAGTTCTAAAGAAGTTAATCCTGGTATATATTAATATTATAGATTAATTTATTTCTCAACACAATTAAAAAAACTTATTAAACTAAAATATTAACTATGACTAATATATTAATTATTTATATAGCTATTAGAAAATATGTTCAATTTCAATATTTAAGTTTTTTTCTAGGGTAGCACATTATATTTTTTTCGTTCCCTACAGTACCGCCACTATTAAAAATTATTTTTGAGTAATATTATTTTCTAATATGTACACCAAGATGCCAGGCGATGATAGTGATCCCGCCAATATGCATAAAGCCGTGCACAAGGTGCTGAGTAATGAAATGAGTGCGCGTCAGGCCGCAGAACTTTATCAGGTACCAAGAAGTACTTTGTGCCTTGAATCTCATGAAGAGGATTGGATTCAATGTGGTAACTACAAAGTTTGGGTCCATGAAACTTGTGCAAATATATCAAAGCCGACAAATCAATGCATATGTGACTTTTACCTTGGCATTTTTATGCTGGCCGGTACTGGAGGCCAATTTTTGATTAGTTTTTTTTTCATAGTCTCCAATTTTTTTTAATAAAGTTGTTTATATCTAAACATATTAGTATTTTATTGTTTTTATTTACAGCACTTGAGTGCCTTAACACAGTAACGCTGATATTTAACATTATAACCTGGAGGATTTTTATTTTATCCTACATAAACCTTAAGGTGACGGTACTGCCCGACTCTCCCCTATATGTATTTGTGTAAATGTATATGTCTATGTAATGTATATGTATATTTACATGTATGTTTGTGTATATACGTGTATTTATGTATATGTATAACTATATAAATAGCTAAGATTCAAAATAGGTACACCACCTTCCGTCACAGTCTATCAATATTATTCTCAGTTTGGTTGTCTGGAAGAAAACGCTTTAAGCGATAATACCACCCGTTGTATTAGTTAGAATAAATCTTTTACCTTAATATATACCGTATATATATATACTAGCTGTTACCCGCGGCTTCGCCCGCGTTATTTGTGTCTTTATGACCATTGAGGTCTAGATCGATGATCTTTAAGGCCAAGTCACCATAGATGACCCGAGCCGACCCGAAAGCCCGACCCGAAGTCGAACTCAAAATCCTCTATTGTTAAAGTCATTAATCATTTTGGTAAGGTATACGAAGTTGTGCTGTTTAAATGTTTGACTCAACACAACAGTTCCTGAAACATATCTTACAAAGAAAATAAGGTGAATAGCTGCGCGAGCGTAGCGAGCGCTATTATTGGGCGAGTGAATTTTTTATTATGAATTTTATAACCCTGACAGTTTAATGACCTAATAATCAAGTCAATATAGATGACTCTTAGGACGAACTCGATATCGTCTATTGTTAAAATCATTAATCATTACTTGGTACTTGGTAAACCTAACCAAGGTCATTATGATTATTGAAGGTTGTACTGTTTTAATTTATGACTCGTTTTGATGGATGAGGCTATTAAAATAAAAAAGTTGCTGAAATGTTTCCTACAAATACTTGCGCGACCGGAGCGAGCGCTATTACTGCGAGAGAGTAGCAAGCCCTATCACTGCGCGAGCAAAGCGAGTGCGAAAATTTTTTACGACTTTTTATGACCCTGACAGTTTTTATGACCTACTAAGTCAACACCGATGACACAAAGGTTAAACTTGATATCCACTTATTTTAAGGTTAATAATTATTATGATTATTGAAGGTTGTACTGTTTCAATTTATAAACTCGTTTTGATGCATGTGGCTATTAAAATACAAAAAATGCTGAAATATTACCTACAAAGTAGATAAAACAAAGTTTTGTGCGAGCATAGCGAGCGCTATCAATTAAAGCGCGAAAATCAGCGAAATCAGCGCGAAATTTTTTACGTCATTTTATGACCCTGCCAGTTTTTATGACCTGCTTAGTCAACACCGATGACCCTAAGATTAAATGTGGCTGTTAAAACACGAATGTTTTTGAAATACTTCCCACAAAGCAGATAAAACACGTCGGGCAAGCAAAGCCATCGCGTAAATTTTGATGACTTTTAATGACCCTGACAGTTTTATGGCCTAATTAAGGCACTTATTAAGTTTAGTCATTATAGATGAACCTAAGGTCAATCTTTGTGCAAACTCTATGTAAAGTTAACAAAAAATATAGGCACCCGCACTTAACTGCCGAAAAAAAGTATTCTTTGCCCTTTTATGCCCTATTAAATGTCTTTGTACAAAATTTCATCAGAATCGGTCATGCCGTTTGGCCGATAAGAGGCCACACATTAACAAAATTCCATAATAAAAATATAGACAACCGAAATTTCCACCCAAAAAAAAGTATTCGTTGTCCTTCTATGTCATTTTGACTGTCTGTGCACAAAATTTCACCGAGAGTAGGCCACACATTTACAAATTTCAATTTAAAAATTCTGGACACCTGGACTCGACTGCCAGAAAAATAGTATCCTATATGATTCTATGCAATATGAACTGTAATATGTATAAAATTTCAGCTGAATCGATCAAGCTGTTGAGCTGATAAGAGGCCACACATTCACAAAATTCAATAAAAAAACCTAAACACTCAGACTCGATAGCTAAAAAAAAAGTATCCGATATCCTATTTTGCCCTATGAACTGTCTAAATACAACATTTCAGGAAAATCGGTCAAACCGTTTATTCGAGAAGAGGTCTTATATTTACAAAATTAAATTAAAAATATCTGGACCCCTGACTCGACAGCCAGAATAAAAGTATCCTATATCCTATTCTGCCTTGTGACATGTGTTCATACAAAATTTCAGGCAAATCGGTCAAGCCGTTTATTCGAGAATAGGTCCTTTATTTACGAAATTCAATTAAAAATCTCTGGACCCCCTGACTCGACAGCCAGAAAAAAAGTATCCTATATCTTATTCTGCCCTATTACATGTATTTATACAAAATTTCAGGCAAATCGGTCAAGCCGTTTATTCGAGAAGAAGTCTTATATTTACAAAATTCAAATAAAAATATCTGGACCCCCTGACTCGATAGCAAAAAAAAAAGTATCCTGTATCCTATTCTGCCTATTGTTCTATCTTTGTACAAAATTTCAGCCAAATTAGTCAAGCCGTTTGACCGTGAAGAAGTCCCAAAAAAACAAATAAACAAATTGACTGTCGCATTTATAATATTGGTGTTGATATACCGTATTTTTTGTATTACTGGTGTGCAAATAAAGCGTTTATAAATCTATCTATCTATCAAATTACTTGCGCCAATGCCGCGGTATTTAACTTCGGTCCTTTGTTAAAAAAATTTAAATGATACTAACCCTCGTATACATAAACAAAACTATAAACCCCCCGTATTTACAAACAACACTATACTTTGGGGCTCACCAAAGTAATATGAATAAATACCTTATTATTCATATTTCTGTGGGACTCACAGTGCTCGCGAACGTATAGTGTCTGTCAAACCAATACATTATTGACATTACTTGTGTCAAATCCACCGCTATGCAATTGTCAAAGTCTTTATAATATTTATCTTTATTTTTTTTATCTTTTTATGAATAAGGCTGTGAGAGCTAGCTACGATCGTTAGATGGCATAGTAATTATCTGCAAAAAGACGAACGACAACTCACTTTCATCTCACTTACATGACATGGCATAACTACTTTTCCTGAATCAATTGGTAGCGTAACATATTATAGTAGTAAGATATCCTCATTGTAGGACAAGGATCGTAACCTAGGTTAGGATAACAGTATGTGGTGGGCATGCCAGCCTGTCTCCCTACACACTCTACACTCTACTTACACATTAACCTGTCAATTGAAAATACGTAATGATAAGGATGAAAAATTAAATGACGTATTTAATCTTTTGATAGGCACCTACATTTTATCTTGAACGAGCATGTTATCACACAATAATTTATAGATACCTATGCGTCGCATTGCTTATCATTGAGAAGCAACTACTTTAACTGTCAAACGATGTCATGCAATCTTGAAATGCTTTTGTTTGGTTACGAGAATCATAATTTTCGCATTACTAGATATCGACAGTATCAAGTAGATTGTATGTAGATTGTCACATAGTTTTGCAGTTGAACTTGAAAATTGAATTGAGTGCATTTTATTATTTCAGTCGAGGGTGGTTTTAAATTTTGAATACTAAGTATCATATCCTTGTCCCTTG
Organism: Cabera pusaria; assembly: GCA_954871355.1. Lineage (NCBI taxonomy): Eukaryota > Metazoa > Arthropoda > Insecta > Lepidoptera > Geometridae > Cabera > Cabera pusaria. The sequence continues at coordinate 18,267,782 of OX940888.1, forward strand.
TTAAATAACTATCGACTCACTCTTGAGTCACGTCTATAATCTGGTTTCGAGAGTCTTCACAAATCGTCTCGCGTGGAGACTCGACGTGTTTCAGCCCCCTGAACAGGCTAGGTTTCGAAGAGGATACGGTACCAGAGACCACACCCACAGTGCGGCAGGTTATACAGAAGTCCTAGGAATATAACCAGCCCCTGTGCCTTGCGTTTGTGGACTGTGAGAAAGATTTTTACTCTATAGAAACTTAGTCTGCTCTGGAGTGTCTTCAACGTGGCACCGTTGAAGACACTCCAGAGCAGTTGATTGGCGATACGTCCAAGTACTGAAAGACCTGTATGACGCCGCGACTATGACCGTCTAAGTACAAAATCAGCAGACTGAACGTCCACTTACATCGAGGAGTGAGACAAGGGGACGTTATTTCCCCCAAATTGTTCACTAACACTCTGGAGGATATGATCAAGACGCTGAATTGGAAAGGACGGGGCATAAATATAAGCGGCGAGCATCTCTCACACTTGAGGTTACCGGACGATATTGTCATCATGGCTGAAACCGTGCAGGACTTGCAATAAATGCTGACCACCCTTGTTGATTCTTATGCACGCATCGGTCTCCAGATGAATTTGGATAAGACCAAGATCTTCAACGAACATGTTGTTCCGGAACCGATAGCCCTAAACAGAGTTCCTCTCGAAGTAGTCCTCGAATTCGTCGTCTATCTTGGTCAAATATTTTATTTGGTTAGAAACAACTCCGAGAAGGAAGCTCGCAGAAGGATACCGTTGGGATGGGCAGCCTTTTCATTCTCTCTTTTCACTCAGTCTTTTCATCACCTATACCACAAAGCCTAAAGACGAAAGTCTTTAACGAGTGAGGCTTACCTGTTATTACTTACGGAGCCGAGACGTGGACACTGACGGTGCGACTGGTTCACCAATTCAAAGTCGCTCATCGAGCTATGGAGAGGGCTATGCTATGAGTATCTCTGAAGGATCGAATTCAAAATGAAGTCATTCGTCAGAGAACCAAAGTTATCGATATAGCTCAAAGGATTAGCAAGCTGAAGTGGCAGTGGGCTGGTCACAGCTGTCGTAGAACCAATAACCGTAGACAGGTTCTAGAGTGGAGATCACGTCTCGGCAAACGTAGTGTAGGACGCCCTCCATCTAGCTAGGTGGAGCGATGATATACCCAAGCTGGCAGCGGCTGGAAATAAAGAGCTGAAGATCGAGCTCAGTGGCGTGCCATGGGTGAGGCCTATGTCCAGCAGTGGACGAGGATAAGCTGATGATGATGATCCTTAGATGTAAGTGAGAAAAACTCAAAAATCGTGTTAACGTTAAACCGTGTACAAAGTATAAGATTAAATGCCGGGTTTGTTTGTGTTGCGTCCGAGGCGATCCTCTAAGGTTGTTAGGTTGTTGAATAAGTTTCTGAATTAAGAGAACTGAAAGTTTTCTCATCTCGAGATTACAGCAAAGTGTTTACTGTTTGGCTGTGGGACGCGGCCGTACGACACCCTAATAGGCATGGGACCGGTACTTTTATATCGATATAAAGTTTTTTTGTGATTAAATAATAATATCATCATTTTATTTTCAGATGTTAGTAAGTATAAAACGTGGGCAGTTTTGAAAAATTGTTAGTGAAATGATAAATATAATACAAAAAAGTTTATCTAAAGTTTTGCCAAATACTTCCCTCCGACCACTATTATGCATTCGGGAGAACCAGCTTTCGAAACATTAAAAAGTGTATCTTGCTTGTTATAATGTTTTTACGTCTGCAGTGGTAAATTTTCACTCATGAAGCATTATTTTACCTTGGGAAAACAAAATTGCATGGAGCCAAATCTGGGCTGTACGGAGAATGGGGTAACATTTATACTCTCGAAGTATTCAAATAGGTTCTAGTACCTTTGTGGGCGCGTTATCTTTTTGAAAAAGAATGGCACGAAAACCTCTCCTTGGTCGCTCGCTATTCAACTCCCCGAAAGCTTGAGGCAGACAAACTTCGCAATACCATTCACTAGTAACTATTCTACGGTCTTCTAGCGAAATTTTCGCTACTGGTATACTGCGTTGAAAAACACCGCTCTCATCTTTTTATTGCGCTCCGACCGCATACTACCTTTGTCGGCAACTCGACTTCTTCAAACACCCATTGCGTGGATTGTTGCTTCGTGAGAGGATTGTAGCTGTAAGGATGTAGGATACGTTTTGCGAAGTCCTCCTTTAAACTTTTTCTAGAATATTTGTCTACCAATCAACACAACGGGATTTTTGCTCTTCAGTGAGAGAACGAGCTTCGAGTCCGAAACAAGCTTCCTAAATTCAAGGTGTTCATGCAAGATGGTGGAAACTGACTGTGATACAATTATCAGTTCAGCCTGAATCTCTTTGATATGTAATGTGTCTGTTCTCTCCCAATAGCCACTCTACCCTGATGACATTTTTCATGAGTTACTTACTGCATTTGTAGGTCGGCCGGGTCTGGGGTCATCGTTTAGGTTCTCTCTCTCTAGGTAGTGTATTCAGTATTAATCATCCGTTTAGAATGAGTTAAAATACTACTAAATCTGAGTTAATTATCTAATGCACTTAATGTCGATAGATGGTAAACGACTTAATATTTCCTTATGTAAGAAAATATCGATAAGTTCGTGAAAGGAGCGCCGAAGATCCCAGCGTATCCCTAGCGCTAACACTCTAGGTATTTCATAAAATATTTGCGTGACTGTATCGCACCTGAGACTGGTCTGTGTCGCTGCACTCTAAACTGGCTGTGATTTACACCACAACTACTTCAAAATATGAGATAATTATTTGAAGACAATCTCAATAAGTTTACGATCGATATATTCTAAGCGTGGGTAATATCGCACTTTTTTAAACAGTGAACTAAGTATAAACTGGTAAGTAAAATAAAAAAGAAAGGCACAAGATTGACGGATGGTCGTTTGAGGTTTTTACCTACTGGGGATGCGGATGATGATGAAGCATTAATATAATAACGATAATAATAATGAGCATTATTATTGACGATAAAAGACGCTACAAACTACCTTATTACCAATTAATTAAAAGCTGTTTTAACATATTCACAATATGTCTTTAAATCTTTGAAAGTACGTACTTACAAGTAAAAAACGCACTTTATTGTCGTGGATTTGTACGCACTGGCTCTTAGACAAAGCTATTAGCAAAATAACCACATAAATCATTGCAAACTTTTCGTAGTTTCTGAGTGAAATATTTTGTGGCCTTTAGGGACACTAAAACTGGAATAGTACACTATGATTAAAGGACTGTAAACAAAAAACATTAAGAAAGTATATGAATCTATTTCAAAAAGTTGTTAATCTGCCCTATATTCTACTAATAGTTTGGTTTTGAGTTTCTGTACAATATACTTGACTCAGATAATAAAATCAGACTTAGACCTCTAGATAATTAAATCATAATAATTTTATTATGATTTAACCGACTTCACAAAAAAGGAGGAGGTTCTCAATTCGTCTGTAAGATTTTTTTTTTGCTTTACCGAGTAATCGCGTAGCATATTACGCGATTACTCCGTCAATTGTGAACGGATTCAAATGATTCTTTTTTTAATAGGTAGGGTACGTTTCCGAGGTGGTCCCATTTTAATTTTATCGGGATCTGATTAGTATCTTCAGAGATATGGAGATAAATATCTCAAACATAGGAGTATGTACTGATTTTAGAAGAAGAGTCCCAAGACGACGCAAAACGAAGGAGTGTTATAAGTTTGACGTGTGTATCTGTGTATCTGTGTGTCTGTTATCGTGGCAGCGCCCAAATGGATGAACCGATTTTGATTTAGTTTGTTTTGTTTAATAGATGTCTTCGTCGAGAGTGTTCTTAGCTTTATTTCACTAAAATCTGTTCAGCCGTTTAAATATTATCAGCTCTGTTTTGGTTAAAAAAACTACGATAGCAACTTTCGTAAGCTCGTAGTCCTTAGACCGCGGACGTCAAATAATTAAAATGGCGCTGTCGCAGTATCTTGTTACTTCAATGATATTGCAAAAATATGGTAAGCTTGATCTAATTCTGAAACATCTCCTTGGAATGGTCTCAATGTACAATGTTATACATATGCTTTGATTATAAACTCTGATTACATATACAAATCAGTCGGGGGTGGTTTAAATTTTTTGAATTTAAGTATTATTGATAGATTATTCTTACGGTAACTGTGAGCGAGATATAAACAAAGTTGGGGAGAAATAATTTGTCTTCACAGGAATGTTCTACCAGGCAAAGTCTTGTTAATGTGCAAAGTTTTTGAGCATACCTATTATTTTTAGACATGACATGACGTTTGGCGAAGATGGCGGCCATATCAGTCCCGCCCGCGACACTGCATACATAAATAACTCAGAATTATGAACATACTTTGTACCAACGAACACTGCAAAAAAAATTATAAGCATAATACCACATATTATATAATAGTTACTACTTAAATAATACTTTTCGTTGTTAGGTTGGCTACACAGTGCTTTCATAATTCGGGTATTAACAATGTAAGGAAGTGCCAACTCTTATAACGTAGTAGAGTGATTCAGACTGTGTAGGCCATATGGCGGCAATTAATGTTAATAATCGCAAATAATACTTTTTAATATTCATTTTGGAATACAACTAGTACGTGTTATAAAAGTATTTGGAATTATTGTAATAAAATAGACAGTTAATTATCGTGTGTGTCAGTTGCTTTTATTGCACAGGGCCATTTTGGACATTGTCCTTTGATACCTTGATGACATCATTATGACTAGTTTATAATATTTTCACTAGCACGGCATTTTTGGGTTTCGAACCCAAAGGGTACCAAATGAACACTTTCTGAGACTTTGTTGTCCGTTCGTCCGTCCGTCCGTGTGTCTATATGTGCGCACTTTACAGATGTACCTTCTTAACCGTAATAGGTACATACTTGAAATTTTCACAAAATATATATCCGTCAGTGTATAACGGCCCAGACACGACATTTTATAGATGCATGTAATTTAATTAAAACTTGTTTTGCACTAAAAAAAGGTAAAATAAAATCTTTTTCAAAAAAAATAAAACCGACTTCATTACCACAAATAGGCACACAAAAGCGAAAAATAAATTACTTAATATAATTATTATAAGCGCTACCCACTTATCTATTTGAAGTCGGTGCCAGCCAAGTCTAATAGGTAGTAACTCGAAAGACTGCAAAAAGCTGAAATGGTTACAAATTCGCCTTCGCCGAAATAGTCATACCCTTTCTCTTCTGTATTCTGTACTGTTTATCCCTTCTACCTCACCCTATCTTAAGGAACGTTTTAAATTTCTACATCTCTCTCATCCTTTTCCTCTTCGCTCCACAGAAACCCTACAATTGCAAACTCCTGTCCATTCTTCGCACGTCTATGAGAAATCTTTCACAGTGCAAGCGGTTCATTTGTGGAACGCGCTACCTGTAGAGATAAGGCGTGCCAAATCACTGGCTATCTTTAAATCTATGGTTAAATCACATTATTTGTCGGAACAGAGCTAAAACTACCACACTACTGTGATATTATTACATTATATTTTGATCTAATATATAGGTTGTATGTATGTGTATGTATAAGTATATTATATTATTATATTGTATATATAATATTTTGTGTCTAAAGTGTAATATTTTTATTTATTTATTTATTTTTATTATTACTTGTATATGTACTATGTTACACGTATTATTAGTATTTGTGATTAATTGTACGCTACCACCATGTTTTTTTTTTCCATGCTAAGGTTGTCTGGAAGAAATTGTTTCAAGCGATAAGACCGCCGATTGTGTTGCCATATTTTGTTTTGTTGTTTTGTTTTTGTACAATTTGTTTCATTGGTAATCAATAAAGAGTTTTTGTATTGTATTGTATTGTAGTAGATAGATACTACCTACCCTACATGTATCTACCTACTTACTACTACTACATACATAGTATCTTTTTTTTTTTTTTTTTTTTTTTTTCTATCTACTATCCAATAGATATATACATACTAAGCTAATAAAAGCGTGGTTATGAGTTAAAATCTACTAATTTGGTCGATTTTTAATCATTGGGTGACCACTACTACTACTAGTATAGATAAATTAACTATTATAAATACTAATGTAATAAAAACCTGTTCGTTCTAGTACTTTTACTACAACAATAAATAGACGAAACGCTCTATATTAGTTAGCACTTCAGTTCGTGATGCGGCTTAATGTGGTCCATTTACTTTGCATGTTGTTATAACGTGGAGCTACTTTGTTGGATGTCTATGTTTACATAGTGTTTACCAATAAATCATGTACTCATGACCACAACGCTACGTCGTCTTTGAGTATTCACCTAGAATACTCAAAGTACGTCGTAGTAATACACGTAGATAATTACGGGCGTATTTATAAAGACTTTGACAAACGCATAGCGTTGGACTTTAACAAGTTAAGAACTCTACAGGTATTAGGTTAGGCTATCGCTTTTAATATCAACACCAATATTTATAATGCGAATGTCAGTTTGTATATTACTTTGTTTGTTATACGTCTTTACTGTCAAACGCAAAATTTTATTTGAGTGAGACTGGATATCTGATTCGGAGAATCTGAGTTCAAATATTGCTTCCCGTATCATATAGAATGAATCAAATATAGAAACCCGGTGTTACATGCCGAATTGGAAAATAATAATAATATAATAAGAGTATCTTACTATGCTTGCAAACTGCACCATATCATATAGGTACAGATTGACCTAACCCTGGACGAAACGATGTGGGGTATTACGCAGCCATTGAAACCTCATTTATGTTGCCAGATTAAATTTGCAAGTTATCATTATTTTTACATTTTTAGAAATTACCTCACGCTGTAGATCGTAGAACGGCTCTGTTCCAAAATGTCTTGAACTTTAATATTCCAGTGGGCAAGTACGTGATCCCGTCTTCTATTAGGGGACTGCTGAGACTGAAGCGTAGGTTCTTGGAAGCGAAGCTTAGCTTAATCCTGGTCTATATAAGGGAGTGGTAACCCCCTTGAACATTGTACAGAGGCAGGTCGGCACAATCGCATAGTGTGTAGGTTTACAAAGACGGTTCAACGAATAATCTATTCCTTACCACCTCTAACGCTACAAGTGTTTTTTTATCAAATCACAGTATTCAGTAATATTAAAAATCTAAAGGGAGCTCTTCTATTCCGATGTGTGGACGATATGAGTTTTATTTATTGTTTCTCTATAATTTAAAATGTCTGAAGTAAGTACTGAATGAAACATTTGCGTATGTTTGTCAGAGGAACACATTTTTTTGTTGTCTGACTTCGACGACTGGATGAGATTTTTTTTAATTCAAAGCGTTAAATTATGCTATTTCTAATCTATGAAATACCTTTAAACGAGCAATTCTTGTATAGATGTATATATATATATATATATATATATATATATATACATATATATATAATCTGAATCTCGGAAACGCCTCCAACGATTTAAAAAAAAAATAGTATGCAAGGGGTTTCGGGGGCTATAAATCGATCTTGCTAGGTTTCATTTTCCGAAAAAGTCGTATTATCCGCTTTTTTTTGTTAAAAAAAAAACCATTCTTGTAGGTACTATATAATAATTGTTATGATAATTGTGACTCGTATACGTGCTTATTTTGATATTGCCTAGATACACAACAAATACTCTGAGTTTTAAGTTTTCTTATATTTGTTTACATTTTTGTACCTGATTAAATGTTGTAATGATGAAGAATGACAATGGTTACTTTAATACTGATTTATCATTATTATCACGTTAAAACCGTGAAGAGCAGCTATATATATATATATATATATAGCTGCTATATATATATATATATATATATATATATATGTATATATATATAAAATAAAATAAATAAATAAAAATAAAAAATTGGTTTATTGTCAGAACAAATAGAGCACATCATACATATTTCATTTCCAATCACAAGATATAGTTTTGACAATCGGAGTACACTCAGCACAATTCTGCGGAGATACGAATCTCCGCAGGGCTGGTTTTCAGTGCACTCCGTTGCTCGAACTCAGATGTTTGTCGAGCGTAGGATTATGTAGTAGCGGGTTAGCATAACATGATATAATCATGAAGAGAACAAACAAACAAAAGCACAATTTAAAAGAAGGTGAAAAGAAATCAAATGTAAAAAAAAATATAATAATAATATTAGACAAAAAAACAAAACCCAACGTAGTCAAGAGCTGAGCGAGCCGAAGGAGCTTTTAAAAAATAAAACTTTATTAATTCAAGACGTTTATTCTCTACAAGAGCTCGTCTAAGACTAACTTAAATATAAATTAAATCTAGAGCTTCGATATCAGACCACCGTGGGACGGATGCTCTTATCTGTTGTTTGTCCATTCAGCGTCTGGTGTCTGATTACGTTACTCAGAATATAGAACGCTGACGCGTGTTATCTGTAGAGTCGGCAGACGTAACTCCTCCCTCCTTAAGTTCGAAGTTATCTTTTTTGGGAGAACTTCGAGAACATGTTTTTAACAATAATTTTGGATGATATTTATAGACCAGGTAACAAAGCATTATACAAATTAAAATATAGAGTCCGAGAGTCCAAACGCTTATACTACGCACTTCAATAATTGCCTTTACACTTTCACTATTTTCAGTATCACTTTTCTTTAAAGCTAACGACAATAGTTTCAGGTCCATCAGGTCCAAGCCTTCCAGGTTTACAGGTGGAGCGGGTTTCCTTTCGTCAGGTAAGAAGAGTGTAGGTAAGTTCAGGATCGGTAGCTCTGGATAATATGTTATATTTTCAATGTACATTTGCCGCTTTTTCAATATGATGTCTTGAATTTTCACCTCGCAGGGATCATCTAAGGTCATTATATAGGTGCCTTTGATCTTATGATGAAGCAGTTCACCATCGCATGTCTTTGTAAGCAGCTCTTCATCTCTACTGTACAGGATCCATCTATTTGTTTGCAGGAACTGGATTCTGATCTTCTCAATGGTTATGGGAATTTGGATGCATGACGTTACGTTTTCAGCATACGTCATCAGGTCGGTGATGCATGGGTCTTGAATATATTGAAGCATTCCGTCATCAGTGCAGAGGAATCTGAACTCGTCGACTTCTTGGCATGGATGAGTGAACAGTCTGGTCTTCAACCCTTTCGCCAAGAGGTAAGGATACTTGGGTATTATGACGACGGTGGAGTTAAAGGATAATACAGGTAAAGGAATCAATTTATAATAGATATATGTATCTTTTTCAATCAGCGGTATTTCCAAAAGGTAAGTAATTTGATTTTCCTTCAAATAGGCTTTAAGTGTTATAACTTGCTCTATCTTAACTAAGTTTTCTAAGCTAGGCGTAAAAACTAATTTTTCTTTATTATTAATATTTTCAAGTAGCTGTAACAACTTATTTGATTCTATTATAGACTGATGTAAAACTCCTAACCTACTGAACGATAAACTAGTTTCTATTTCATCCAAATAGGTGTAAATAACTTGAAAATTATGGATTAGTAGATTATATGTATTAATGAACTGTATTCCTAAATATTCTGACTCCATTAGATTTTGCGCTATCATTTCAATTTTATTATTTATTTGAGCAAGATTATTATTTAATATAATAGTGGAATTTGTCAAAAGTTGCACCATTTCGGTAATCACCGTTAGTTTTCTGTTATTTTGATTTTGTTGCGTTTTCATTTCATTAATTAATTTATCGTATTGAATGGCATCGTCATTATCTAGATTTCCGGTTATCATTTTTATAAGTGAACCTAGTGGGTTAATTAGACCTCGTTTGATTCGAATGTTCGGAAAGATTTGGGTAAATTTGTTTAGAGTTATATTTTTAATGTATGCTACTTGACTTCTAACATCTACAAAATTATCCGTAAAGTTCTTATTAAAATAAATCTTAATTAACTTATCTAACTCAGAAAGTAGTTGAACGTTAAACCTTAAATCTTCTTCAAGGGGTTTAATGTCTAATACTTTTGCGATAGTCCACTTGTCACTACTAATTACTGCAACGCCAGTTTTCGTAAACAGGATTCCAGGGTTTCTATCTAGTGCCTGAAGTTGAAGGGCCTGCAGTTGCGTCACCATGGCTACTACCAGGAGGATGCGGAGGTGCCTGTGAAGGGCGTTTAACATTCTTTAATGGAACTTTAGTGTTTCGATTTTTAACTTGAATCGGAACTACGTTTCTACTAATCTCATCAGCAACAATAGCCTTTTGGAAACGTGGTTTGTCTTTGCTACTCCTTTTATTAACTTCTTTAGTGAATACTACATCACCGGGTTTTATTTCGACTACTGTTTCTCCTCCTCTTTTCTCTATTATTTTCTCCTTTTGTTTAATGGCTTGTTCTGATAAATGATCATATAGAAACTTAGTTCTTTTAGCATGTTCTTTGATCAGTTGCTGCATGTACTGTTTCTCGAAATTTAAATTAAATACATTTCTAGAATCAGTGTGTCCTAATAAAACTTCGAATGGGGTAAAACCAGTGGTTGAGTGTATAGAGTGGTTATACGCCATGATAGAGTATGTCATTACGGTAGCGGCATCGGTGTACTTATGCTCGTACTTAGCCAACCTGTAGATTTCAATGATAGTAGAATGAAATCTTTCTATGACGCCCATAGAATTCGGGTTGTTAGGGGTTCCTATGTGGAGATCTACCTTGTAAAGAGCTAAAAGTTCTTTCAAGAGAGCATTATTAAATTCAGAACCAGCATCTGAACTGATTTTGTGGGGTACGCCATACAAGGAGAAATATTTAATGAGGGCTCTTACAACCTCCGGTGTTGATCTATTAGGTATTTCGAGAGCTTGACCGATTTTAGAAAAGGCATCAACTACAGTCAAATAATAGCGTCCTTCAATTGTAAATAGGTCAATGAAAATTTCCTCTAAAGGTTTTGACTGGGTGTGTGTTAGTTGTAACTTAGGCTTAATCGGTTTCCGGTCGTATTTCATGCGTTTGCATGTTTCGCATGAGTTTATAAAACTTGAAATGGTTTGTTCCATATTATGCCAAAAGTAGGTGCGCTTAATGTGCAGTAAGGTCTCTTTAATACCACGGTGGCATGTTTTACCAGTATGGTATTTGGCAACAATTTCTTTCTGTTCTAATTCATCCTCTACAAATACTACTCTTTTGGTACACTCGAAAAATTGTACAGATTCTCTTTTAAACAAATATATTACCATTTGTGCGAATTGTTGTCTATGCTGTTCTTCCTCAAAGTAAATGAAGTATTTGGTATTGTTTCTTATATACTCCTTTAGAAATTGTTTGACAAGGTCAGTTCGGTTCAAAGGTAAGTGTACTTCAAGAATTTTCTGTTTTTCGCGGGATATACTTTTAACTGCTAATTTATCAATAGACCAAGAATGAACCAAAATTTGGTTGGGCTTGGTGTCTATAGCTTCCTGCAGGATTGGGATACCTTTAGATTCGGTATCTTGTCCTGAATGAGCGGTTTCAGTACTAGAAGAATTTTCAGAAGCTGTCAAAGTTGAACTCGAAGGGCATTGTATCGAGTAGGGGGAACGGCATCTAACCGTTTCTTCTGAATCTGATATAGCCGATTCATTTTCGTCGTCAGATATTAGAGATATTATGTTATCTGGTTGTGCTAAGGTTTTCTTTCGTAATTTTCCTAATGCTTCTATTTCTTTTGTCAGTCGTCTTATTTCGCGGTTTTTATTTTCGTCTGAGTCAATATTCACTTGTGTGGATATATTGTCATCGTTACCTAATGCGTTTATTCGAATACGCGATAATGCGTCGGCATTACCGTTAAGTGTGCCCTTTTTATGAACTATTTCAAAGTCGTATTCAGACAATCGTAATCGCCAGCGTGTCAATCTACTATTTGTGTCTTTTAGAGAGTTAAGCCAGGCTAGCGGCTTATGATCTGTTACTATGGTGAATTTCTTACCGTAGAGGTAAGGGCGAAAGTGTTTTACTGCCCAGACTATTGCGAGCAGTTCTTTCTCCGTAACACTATAACGCGTTTCCGCATCGTTTAGTGTTCGGCTGGCATACGCTACGGGCTTATCCTGACCGATAGGACCTTGTGAAAGGACTGCTCCAAGAGCGAATTCTGAAGCATCCGTTGTCAGTATGTAAGGCCTGTCAGGATCAGGGTATTGTAAAATTGGGGCATTTACAAGAAGTTCTTTGCATTTTTCAAAGGCTGCTATGTATTTGTCATCATCGATAGGCATTGAGCGCTTTTGTTTTAGTCGTGCTGTCATTGGTTGGGTGATTTTAGCGAAGTCCTTAATGAACTTACGGTAGTACCCAATAAGTCCTAAGAAACTTTTAATTTCGGTTGTACTTCGGGGTAAGGGATATTCTAGGATGGCTTTAATTTTGTCATTGTTAGGTTTTAAGCCGTCACTAGTTATTGTGTGACCTAAGTATAAGACCTCCTTTCTAAGAAATTCGGACTTATCTAGCTGAACTTTTAAATTGGTTTGTCGTAATCTGTCAAAAACGGTCCGTAGTTTTACTATGTGTTCTTGCAAGCTGGACGAATAAATAATTATGTCGTCCAAGTACACAAGACAGTGTATTCCTTGCAAGCCACGTAGCACATTGTCAATCGTTCTTTGAAAAGTTGCCGGTGCCGTTTTTAATCCAAACGGCATACGGGAAAATTCATAATGTCCTGCGTTTATACTAAATGCGGTTTTCTGTCTGTCTTCTTCAGCGACTTCTATCTGGTGATAGCCACTGGCTAGGTCAAGGGTAGTAAAGTAACAGCTTCGTCCTAGTTTGTCAAATAGTTCTGTAATATTTGGTAGGGGGTATTTGTCGTCTATTGTAATTTCGTTTAGTTTTCGGTAGTCAATAACAAGTCTATATTTCTTTTCGTTACTCGCGTCTAACTTCTTTGGCACTAGGTGCACAGGGGCACTCCAGGGAGAATACGACTCTTTTACAATATTATTTTCCAACATTTTAGTAACTTGTTTATTTATTTCATCATTTATTACTTGAGGTTGCCTATAGGGTCTGATGTATATTGGGTCTTCGTTTCGCGTGCGGATATGGTGTTTAACTTCGTTAGTAAATGTCAACGGTAATTTTTCGGTATAAAAGATGTCTTTGTATTCAAGGCAAAGCTTTTTAATTGAGTCTCTTTCTTCTGAATTCATATGGTCTAAACGCAAGTTGCTAACATTTTCTGTCAATATCTGATCAATCTCTATGTTATTTTGGTCATCTAATTTGTGAAAATTGCATTTTTCGCCGTCATGTTTAGTTACTTCAAAAGGTCGTGTAACTGTTAGAGTCATTTCAGTATCCAAAGTATTTTGTATGATCGTTGTTGCATACCCGTCTTCGCACTTAACTAAAGCGGTAGGCATTCTAACACCTTCACAAAATAGTTTGTAGTTTAATATAGCATCGCCGTTTTGTAGGTCTGTCGGTAATTTCACTCTTTGTTCGCAACGTGGGCTTATTCTTATTTCATTATTAGGATTGTATATGATAGGAATAGCCGATGATTGGGTATAGAGAATTTGGTTTTGCATGTCAATTTTTGCGTTCAATTGTTTCAGAAGGTCACTGCCAATGAGTCCATCGTAACAGCCATCAACATCATAAATATAAAACTTATGCGTTTCAGTGCTGTTAAATGTTGGGAATAACGGAATTACTACAACTTCGTTATGTTGGCTAGATGCGTGGGTGCTTATAACTTCAAACGGCTCGTAGTGTTTGAAATCGTTAAAATACTCACTAGCCATTTTTGGTGAAATGAATGATCTCGAACTTCCGGTATCAATCATAAATTTAGAATTGATTTCGGGTATTATTACGTGTGGTAATTTCAATGTATTATAATGAAGTTGTATTATTTCAGGGGCTTGTTGGAGGCATTGATGTGAAAATTTTCAATGCTGTGAACAGCTGAGGCTTGGTCATCTTGTCCAGCGTTAGTCTCGTAAGTGTCGACGTTGTCAGTCGGGGAGTTATCATTGTAGTCAATGTAACAGTCAGTTTCAGGATTTTCAGGCATAAAAGTAAGGTCATCACTTTCAGGTTCATTTAGGCTGTACAGTTCGTTCATTCTAAAACCTTGAGGTTTCAGTGGGGGAGCTGTACGCATGCTCACATCAGTAGATAGCTGAGGCGCTAATCTTTGTAGGGGGCGGTAACCGAATTGTTGTTGGCCTTGGGCAAAAGGTGGACGATAGCCAAACTGCTGTGGTCCTTGGTTAAATTGAGGTCGATAGCCAAATTGGGGTGGATTTTGGTTGAATTGAGGTCGGTAGCCAAATTGGGGTGGACTTTGGTTAAATGAAGGCTTATAACCAAACTGCTGTTGTCCTTGGTTGAACTGTGGTCGATAGCCCAATTGTTGGGGAAGCTGTGGTCTATATCCAGCTTGTTGGGGTTGTGAAAAAGGTAAGTGAGATATTTGTTTAGCGTGTGGTACACCAAATTTAAAGTTTTTTTGTGGTGTGTGAGGACTTGAAGTACCAGCATTGTTTTGGGGAATTCCAAATTTAAAGTTTTGCTGAGGTTGTTGATTTGAAGTGAAGAAAGGCTTCATTCCAAATTTATCCATAAAAGGATTTTGATATGTAGTTTGAGCCTTAGGCTGTAATTGATTCTGTGATCTAAGCATTTTATTTTTCGCATTATATTGATACATAAAGTTTACTTCTTCGAGCACTATGCTTAAGGCATTTTCTAGTGAAACGGAACCCTTAAGACGCACAATGCGAAGCAACTCTTCCGGCAGGTTATATAAAAACACATTCATTGACATGTTGTCATATATCGTTATCTTACTACGACGTAGATTTACGTCCTCAATTAAATTGACTTTGGCAATCAGTGTGCTTTTAACGTGTTGAATTCTGTTGCAAAAATCCAGATATGACTCGCCATTGTTCATTTTTAAAGTTTCTAACTCTATTGAAATGCATTCTTCCGAACGGGGATCACCAAAATGCTGTTCAAATGCCCGTTTTAAATCAGGCCAGGTATCTAAATCTTGTCGTTCGCTTATGAGAGAGGCTGCTCTACCAGTAAGTCTGGATGTTATAAGATGGTAAACGTACAGGTCCTGCTGTGGATTTCCCTCTATTCTACAGCAGCTAATCAAGTACTCGCACTTCCTAATAAATAAACTAAGTAATTTTTCGTCACCGTCGAATTTGGGGATGACGTTAGCAAAGTCGCGGGGTACTTGCACTATATTTTCCATCTTTAATTTTTTATATTAACTAATTTAATTAATTAATTATTTTTAATTAATATACTTATAAATTTATTTATTTATTACGATTAACACTTCATTTATTATAAAACACTAAACACATTTAAAAGAAATCACAAAACACACTTCAATGTTTGGAAATAACGTTCTGATTTCTAGACACATATAACTAAAACAGTGAATAGGATTGGAATAAGACTGGAAATAGCGATTTGGGTCTACTTACAGACTGTCCATGTCCCTCGTTGAGCCTTAAACGTTGTCCTCCGGAACGCAGCAATAGCACCAACGGTGCTCTCGACGTATTTATTTGGTTCGTGGATTTCCGTAAAACGCGTGAAAACGTACGTAGCGCGTTACTAAAGTGAAGTTATTCGCGACGCGGAAATCCTACCGGCTGCGCCAGTCAAGAGCTGAGCGAGCCGAAGGAGCTTTTAAAAAATAAAACTTTATTAATTCAAGACGTTTATTCTCTACAAGAGCTCGTCTAAGACTAACTTAAATATAAATTAAATCTAGAGCTTCGATATCAGACCACCGTGGGACGGATGCTCTTATCTGTTGTTTGTCCATTCAGCGTCTGGTGTCTGATTACGTTACTCAGAATATAGAACGCTGACGCGTGTTATCTGTAGAGTCGGCAGACGTAACTACGTTCATTCTTACTACTATTTGTTGTGGTGAATTCTATTTACGAGTCTGAGTGTATGTGAAATGTGTGTGAGGTGTGTTTATGTGTGAGCGTTTAATAGTTGTTTGGTTTGTGTATACGTATGTGAGTATATTTGTGTAGGCTATTTGGTCTTAAAAGTGGCTTCAAATACATGTTTATTCCGTTGAAAAAGTAATGTCTTAAGTTTTAATTTAAATATCGGGTGACTCATCTTCTTTCTCAGTGGCGGAGGAATGTTATTCCACACTTTTGAGGCACTATATTTGAAGCCACCTCTGAACCCAGTTGTTTTATGTTTCGGTAGGGAAAAAGCAAGCAGATATTGACTTCGGGTGTGGCAAGAGGTAGTATCTTGCCTTAGTGTCAATTTCTCGAACAAATACTCTGGCTTTTTGTTCCATAGAACCTTTTGGGTAATGGAAGCTAAATGGAGTTCTCGTCTGGTTTTCATATTTAATATGTTGTTTTTAATTAAATATGGTGTTACATGTTCTCTTCGGGGAATACTGAAGCAAAACCTTGCGCATGCGTTCTGGACTCTTTGTATAGCTTTCTCTGTTTTAGCATAGAGTCTCGGTCCATACACTGCACTGCAGTAGTTAAGGGGTGATAAAACAAGAAGGTCGCAGAGTAAGATTCTAACTTCCTGAGATATGTTATTCCTTATATTGTAAAGAGTCTTAAGTTTATAAAACGCTGTCCTTATTTTCTCACTGATATGCTTAATATATATATATATATATATATATATATATATATATATATATATATATATATATATATATATAATCTGAATCTCGGAAACGCCTCCAACGATTTAAAAAAAAAATAGTATGCAAGGGGTTTCGGGGGCTATAAATCGATCTTGCTAGGTTTCATTTTCCGAAAAAGTCGTATTATCCGCTTTTTTTTGTAAAAAAAAAAACCATTCATGTAGGTACTATATAATAATTGTTATGATAATTGTGACTCGTATACGTGCTTATTTGGATATTGCCTAGATACACAACAAATACTCTGAGTTTTAAGTTTTCTTATATTTGTTTACATTTTTGTACCTGATTAAATGTTGTAATGATGAAGAATGACAATGGTTACTTTAATACTGATTTATCATTATTATCACGTTAAAACCGTGAAGAGCAGCTAGTATCTGTATGTAAGGATATCTATGCTGTTGCTATCTTGACATTTCAGAAGATCACCTTAATAAACTTGAGCGATTACAAAACCTTGCGATCAGGTTCATATTTGGCCTACGCAAATGGGTATGAATTTGCGTAGCCCGCTGGCCGAATATGAACTTGATCGAAATTCAGAGACATGGTCATCCAAATCTCTGTATTTTGCTCTAAGTTCAAGTGACTACCGATTCGCTTTCGCCTGTGTGCATAATTTATTACCTTGTCCCTTTTCTATATCACCCTATTTAATCCATCTTTCCCTCCTGGAGGCAATACTCCAAGACCCTATTTTTGCGGTCTTCAGAAAATCATACACTTACCATGCCCAGCCATCATAGCTCTTTCTATGACAACTCAATTGCAGTGCAAGTTTTTAAGGCTTTAGAATGCGCTTTCATTGGAAACTAAAACTCCTACCGCTTTTAAGGATCGCTTCAAGGCCCACTATCTCTCGTAAACTGCTGCTGCTTTTGATATTAATACCCATTTATTAGTATTTACAATGTTTGAGTATATTTAATATGGAAACTATTAAAAAATATGATATTCTTTATATAATCATGGATTATGTATATTTTCTTCTGCGACTAAGACGTAATTAGTAAATTTAGATTGAGTTTTTGCTAAGTCTTTTTAAAATTACTAGTGGCTCTAAGAGCTGTAGACTTTGCGAGTCTGTCCTTGCATAGCTTAAAACTGAAATCGCGCACCTTAAAAAGACTCCCTCGACCCTTTGAATATTATCGGACGAAAAAGATGTTCAGAAAGAAAAATGTTGCAACAAAAAGTTTCGTGACATTTTTGAACATTTTTCGAAATGGCTGATAAATGATTTTTTTACATTTTCAACCCTCAAATCACCATTTTGAAAAAATGCAAATAACTGAATTGACAAAAAAATCCATGTAATTATCGAACCTGCTCACAAAATTTCACGAGAATTGGTTAAGAAATTCGACCTATAGAAGAGAACAGACATCCAGACATCCGGAAATACGTAAGCAGTTTTGCCCAAGCTGAAACGGAGACCTTCGCTTCGCTCGAAATTTAAAAAAAAAATAATTTTCAATAAAAATGAAATTAAAATAGGGACATTTAACAAACTTTTATGTTAAAACCACACAAAAATAAATACAATGCTCACCTTGCAAGAATTTGAAGTTTCAACCAGCCACTAGAGTAATACGTATTTACTATTATTACAATGTTATTTTCCCACCATAACATAGCTCACCACCATCGTATCTGTTCAGAGAACTGAATTTTGGTGACTACCGGCAACATCTCAGACGAGTGTTAATTGACCGTTAAATATATCTTGCACGATTTTATACGTAAGTGTATCGTGCTTTTCAATTATTGTTTTAATACGCAATTTATTTTGTGATTTAAGGTAACAGCAGAAACACGACGCTCGCTTGACGGTAGGTGATGGCGTCTACCTATTACAGATACAGCGGCATGCTAAATTATGAATATCCAAAATTTTGATGATGCGTGATATTTAATAAAAAAAATAACATTCTAAGAAAATATATTTTTATCAACCTGTAAAATTCAACTAATTTAATTCCATGCATTCCGGTTAACAGATAAAGTAGAGAAACTTTCATTAAATTAAAGACAAAATATCTTAAAAAATATTTTCACAGGCCATGAAATGATAACGTTACAAAATCTTATACCTTTTGTAACATTGATAAAATACGAGACGTATAGAGACTCCAAATTCAGCTCTACCTGTACCTATTCAGTAGTCCAAAAAATGCCGTAGGTATACTAACTAATAGACTAACTAGTTCAAAGTGTCAGCGTTCAGTACTTCTAAACTACACCTGTTTACGCGTGGATTTCAGCTTGACAGGTTCTGTCGGCGACTAGTGCTCACAAAGGCTCGCCCAGCTTTTTCATGGAACTAGTTTAATGGCTGTGTACAAAGCTTTGGTGCCATCAGTGCAGCATGTCGTGTCGTGCCTCACACGCACGGAACTTTGAACTAGATTGGAAGTAGTGCCGGTATTCAGATTGGTTTTCTAGTTTAGCGACGAAAACGTTGGCACTGCTGACGGAAATGGATTTAGACCTTACTTTGTGAAATTCTACGACGAAATTAAAGTCCAGATCCAAAGTATTAACGGTCTGACAGTGCAGTGTTAAATAATCACCTAGGATTCTAAAAATATCTAAAAAATTCAACGTTGTGAATCAAAATCTCAAAATATAGGTCATTATAGGCTATTTAGCTATTTAGGCTAGCCTGTAATTATTATTTATCTGAAAATATTATTATATTTTGATTTATAGAAGCTTAATATTGTTTTTGAGATTTTTTAGAATCCTACGCGTTTCCTAAGTTTAGTGCAAACAGGCATTTGTAGTTAGTATTTTTAACGTTTCCACAAGCACAAATCGTCGTTACTGTTTTGATTTCGGGAGGATTTAAAAACCTTTTTTTTAATGCGAAAATGGGTAGCCCTTGACCACTATCTCACCTGATGTTAAGTGATGATGCGATCGATGATGTAGCGCGCTTACTCAAAAGATACCTATTCACTCTCGATTTGAAGACCCCTAAGTTGTATCTAATCGAAAACACGGACTCAGGCAAGGAATTCCATTCCTTGGAAGTACGTATGATGAAAGAGGAGGCAAATCGCTTTATACAGATAAATGGTATATTAACCATAAAGCGGTAGCGCCTCTTAGTATCCCTGCTTGTCCGATTATAGAATAGGGATGGCGGAATCAAATTATGCAATTCCGATGCACACTCTCCGAAATGAATCCGATAAAAAACCGATAAGCAAGCGACTTTGCGGCGATGCTCGAGACTCAGGAGTCTTTTGCTTACTAGTTGGTCGTCGTTTATGAGTTTATTGGCTCTCTTTTCAATAGCTTCCAGTGTCTCCATCTGGTATTTGGCAGAACCATCCCAGAGGTGAGAACAGTACTCCATACACGACCGGACTTGTTTATGGTAGAGATTGAGCAACTGCCCCGGTGTGAAGTGTTGTCTCACCCTAGACAAAATTTCAAGCTTTTTGGAGGCTAGCTGAGCTTGAGACACAATGTAAGAGCCCAAATTGAGAGTTGGTGTTAATGAGATGCCAAGAAGCTCAAGCTGGTCATTTATCGACAGATACATCTCTAAAAGTAGGAACCAGTTGAAATGGACTCTGTTTGGCGGAAATAAGGCACGCCTGGGTTGTAGCAGCATTGCACTTAACAAGATTGGCATCGCCCCAATCGGAGACTGCCTTCTAGGAATAGTTCAAGCGCTGAACCATCGCTTCTCTATGAGACTGGATTTGTTATGCACTGGTTCGAGCACTAGATAACTCTCCACTAGATGAACTCTCCACAACGGTGCTATAATCTGCGTAACCAATAATACCGGGTTTTAGCAGGTCATTGATATGCAGCAAAAAAAGCGTTGCACAGTGTACTGACCCTTGAGGAACACCGGCATTTATTTCCAATTGGTCGGACGAGCAGCCATCAATCATCACACGACGATCCCACGATCTCTCAATAAAAAACCAGTGGGTAGGCCAATAAGGCTGTTGTGCCATACCCTGTCAAAAGCCTTACGGATATCAAGAGAGACGGCAAGTGCTTCTCCATGATTCTCAATGACCTCGTTCCATATGTGAGTGGCATACGCTAGAAGATCCCCAGTCTATGGTTTCGGCGAGTCCCGTACTGTCGGTCACTGAGGAGATCGTTTGCTTCTAGGTATGTTAGGAGCCTCTAAAACTCTATTAATAAGCATAAAATAACGATCTTGTTATTGTCATTGTTAGACAATTATAGTCGATCAGAATAACTACTTTCTAATTATTCTATGGACATGTGCACCGTGACTAAACACCATGTTTATATTTCTTTTTAAAAGTACTGAAACAGATACAACTTAGTGTGCAGTAAACTTATCGCAAGCTTATATGTTTTTTAGAAGTAAATTGCATTTCTCTTTATCGAACATATTTTTAAAAACTTTTAATTAAGGTACGACCACAGCGCGGCCTCCTGCATGCGGGATTTAAGCGGAGATCAGAAAGCGCAGTAGTATTTGTACCGATTGGTTCACACCAAACGCGATCTACGGCGATCTATAGAAATTCAGATCGCGAACGCGGAAGGAAATGTTAAAAATGTAGATTACTAATTACTTTCTGAAGTGCTATTGAATTCAATATCCCATGTTCGAAGCATGAATAGTGTGTATTCAGTTAGTTAACAACGACTACGTTCACCCAAAAAATGCTTAACCCGTTTGGTACATTTTTTGCAAATATGAAGTAGATTAGAAGTAATGCACGTTAAGCGCCACAAAAACCGTAATTATTACGAAGTTAATTAATGAATTAGGGCCTCCCCGTGGCCAGTTGGCACACTTTCCGTTAATATTTTCCAAGCGACAAAAGCGGCTCGCAGATACCGCGTGAAATTATGTTCCGTAAAATGAAGCTGATTTTTTACTCTTCTTTGATGTTCAAAGTCGGAGTTAATTCAATTTATCGTCTCTCTTAAAACGAGACTCAGGGGTAATGTTGTTTATAGGTTCACCTACGGCTTGTTGACGCGGCCCAAAAAGCGAGTGCAGAAGCGCACCGGCGCGCCTAAGTGATTCGATACACGTTCAATATGTTTCATTAGGGAACGCCGTGTTCGCTTATTCAATCATATCGACGACGGCGGCGTGAGCGAACAACAACGCAACCTTTCCACTTTCCATCCACTCAATCCTTGCATAATCAGTTTTTCCGACTTGGTTATGGTATACACTCAATTTGTGCCGGCATTCGCCTCTGAGGCGCTCCCGCAAATGTCTTGCGATGAGACTTTTATTGAGCTCCGATGTATAAAGGTTCGAGTACTTTAATGTTATCTTCGCTGGGTTTTTTACATTTATTTCGTACCACGGTTCCATAGGCTTACCTTTGATGGCATTTAATGAATGTATTAGCAAGTTTGTTCAATATTTTTGGTGACTTGGTTATAAAAATATCTTAAGAACATTTAAATCTCGAATCAAAGCATTTAAAAAAGGTCAATGTTTTCCAAAGCTTACACCGTTTAACCGTTCTTCAACCATTGCATCGAAAAAAGTAAAATGAAACGGGCAAGAGAGCTGAGCGTTTCATTTAGGCCTCGGTAACTCAGTTACGAAAGTAGCATACCGTTGGAAAATACGGGAAAGCAATCTAGTTTTCAAAATGTCGTTTCCTGCCTATATACACAGACGTCTTGAATAATGTACTTACATTATTAGGAGGTTTATGGTAAAAGATTAGGTAAAAGATTATATTTACACTTGTAAAGGAAAATTAAACATTAGATAAAATATGTCGTTACTTTTAAGGATTGATGTTTTTTTCACTCTTTTGAGAACGTTAAATAAAAATACTGAGAACTTCTTTCGCTTTTATTTAGTGAGCTAGTATAATTAAGTAAAACGTATAAATAAATATTATAAGTCTGCATAAGAGTAAATTGATTGGAATGTGAAATAACACGAACATTTTTATAACATTGATATATTTTAAAATAGTCGAATATCATTTTGGAAAAAAAAAACAAAAAAAAAATTAACTATGATTAATAAAGTTCAGAAATATAATATTTTTCTAATCAACCGGAAGCTTGCCACGAGCAATAAGTGCGGCGGGAAGCCGACTGATGGTTGCATCAATTTTTCCTTCCTGCGGCGCCGAGCGACGTTCCTGGGTTCCCGAGGAGCCTGCGACGTTGTCTGCCTCCTGTGTCACAGGAAATGGTAATTACCGCCTAATCTCGCCCGAAGCGCGCACCGGCTCGACGTCCGGATATGAACTTCCGTTATGAACAATTTAGCGTGCGAAATTGGATGGCATGTCGGGCACCTCGCATTCAGCCTACTGCCGGCCAACCTGATGCACGGCACACGTCCGCTTCCCCATTCAGATGGACTAAAGAAATACTACTCCGGCTGCTGAATGCAAATTGTAACCTTATACACACGGTAATTATATTTTCATTTGATTATTATGATTGCAGAGCTACATCAGACTGTGCAAAAAAGCAAAGATAATTCAAATTTAGAGTTTTTAGTATTATTTATAACAAGGATTTCATTTTTTTTACACGCGTGCGTGAATAATGATCAAATGTGTTACCGTTTTTACTAATGGTTAATAAATAATCAATATCCGTAAAATATCCTGCAAATATCAATTAAATAACTTTCGGGTGCTGATTCACCATTCTTAGAGGCTTAGGGGCTATCTAGGGCGTTTTTGTATATGAATAACAACGTTTATATTATTTATTCAATTTGTAAATATTTTCATCAATACCTAGATACCTATATCTCATACATTTCAATCCCTGATATAAATTGAACCTTGTATCATGAATCAATGCACATTTGGCGATAAGTACCTCGGATGACATACGAGCGATGGCCAAGGCTTGTACTTGGGAGTAATAATACCACATCAATGCAGATCACTATGAATGGCGATCATTAGCATCTGACCAACTGTGATCATCATTTGTGCCTCTGTGAAGCGTTGTACCCCGAGACCCTGCCTGCATAATGCATTCATTCTATTTACAAAGTCGTAATTTTAGAAAAATGTAGACATTTTATTTCAATAACAGATGTTTCTACTATCAAGCTTAAGTAGCCTGATTTTAAAATTGAGAGTGTTCCAATTTAATTAATTTAGTTTTTATTATTTGATTTTATAGCAGCCAATGCAAATTATGAGTTCAAGTCTCTATATGATCGATTAAAAACGCCTGAAAAAGACGTTTATTGTATGGGGCCCCCTTTAATTTTTTACTTTATTCAATTTTAGTAGTTGTAATACATACTTTGTGAAAATGTTAAGGGTCTACGACGGACGAACAGACGGATGGTTAGAATGACAGACGGACAGATGGACGGACGGAGGGATGGATGGACGGATGAACGGATGGGTAATAGGGTTCCGTTGGTACCCTTTAGGTATGGAACCCTAAAAAGATATGAGAAATGCATACTTGGCTCAAGCTATTTTGGATTTTTGAGTGCATATCAAACGTTTGTAATTTGAAACTCTTATACGATTATAAACAAATTATCATATATATATATATATATACGAGTTTTGTTTACACACTTATATATATATATATATATATATATATAAGTGTGTAAACAAAACTCGTTAAATTCACGCTACAGACTTTTTTTTATGTACACTAAAACTTCAAGTCTTCTGTGAAAATCTTTATACAACCGACTTGAGTTTATTTTTAGAAACCTGAGTAAAGTGTGAACAGCAACGCAATATTTAAGGCTTATAAATTAGAAGAAATCGGGCTCTTTAGTTATAATTGGATGCACCTTGCCTTGACTCAATAAAATAAAAAAAAATGTGTTTGGACCACCCTGTATGTATCAAGCTAATACATAGTAATTGTTTAGAACACATTTTGTTAGGAAGACAAAAAATAATGTATTTACATTTATTTCAATGCATCAGTGCAGCTGCCTGTACAAAAATGGTATGAACGAACAAATCACGGTACAGACTCTCGGACTAGTATGGTAATCCACATTACCGCATAATGCTGTCATGTATCAAACGTCTGAATGCCCGGTAAGGATTAGATGGGAGGTATTACGAGGCACAGATTACACGGAGATGATACCTCGAACCTGACCTCTATTTAATAATTATCTGTATCCGTGGCTCATTAGAAGGGGATTCCTGCGGGTTTGTGGACCAATTTTGAGGTGAAATGAAACTTTAGCTATTAAACCTTTCAGGTGTCTGTGTGTTGACAAATCGCTTTCGTATATATTTTTTATACCACCTCTATAAGTTACTATTCATGGTTTTTGTTTTTTTTGAGTATCATTTGAGTTTATTTGTGTACGACTAGTGCGAGTTTTTATACCAAACTCGATATATCCAACAAATTTTGTATGAAAAACAGTACAGCACCTCTAGTGGTTATTACACTTCACTAAATTTAGACCAATCAGGGAGCCAGAATAAGTCGAAAACTATGTGAGATCTGTCAAAAGCGAAAAATCTATAAAAAATCTATAATCTATGAAAACTCGTACTATTTTTTTTTTATAAGGGTACTGTTAACAATAGTTACGAGCAAGGCCTCTATTAGCTTGTTAGCGTGAATTAATTGTAGGTTATACTAGCTACTTAATAAAAACATCTCATTAGTGATAATTTAAATGATCATGTAAAAAGCTATATTGTCGCTGTATCAGCTGTTTTATCATCCTGACTGAATTGTTTTCTTTGCTGATGAAACGCGGTACAGATAATATCAAATTTATTAATATTGTCATCATGTATGAAGTACTGTTCTCACCTCTGGGACGGTTCGGCTAAATAACAACTAGAGGCGTTGGAGGCAATTGAGCGAAGAGCTAAGAGGCTAACCAACAATGACGAGCTCATTAGCAAAAGACTTGGATTCTTCTGCTAATGAGCTTAGAGCATCGCCGCAGAGTTGCTTGTTTATCGGTATTTTATCGGATATATTTCGGAGAGTGTGCCTCCCAACTGCACGAACTTATTCCCCCATCACCTTTTTTCAATCGGACAACCAGACGTACTGACACACGCCACCGCTACATGGTGGATATTCCATCAATCCGAACGAAGCGATTTGCTTCCACATTTATCATACGTACCGCCAGGGATTGGAACTCTTTGCCTGAGTCTGTGTTTCCGGAAAGGTACCATCTAGGGGTCTTCAAGTCGCGAGTGAATAGGTATCTTCAAGCCAAGCGTGCTACATTGTCGACCACATCGTCACTTAACATCAGGTGAGATAGTGGTCAAACGCTTGACTATAACGAATAAAAAAAAAAAAAATATATATATATATTCAACCTGAATAATAAGAAAAAAAATAGAAAAAATACTATAAGTTTTTTTAATATCATACTAGAGAAGTGCCCCGTGGCTTCGCCCGCGTTAAAAACTTCTTTCATTTACTTAAAAACTTTCATTCGTAAAAACTTTCTATTATAAAAACACATAAAAAAATAATTATATTAAATAGCTGCCGGAACACATTAGATGTTTGGCGACAGATTTTCATTTTCAGTATATAAGAAACTTAAAAATAAAAATGTTATTAATGTGCTGCATTTATTCGAACGAATGAAATTGCTCTCATGTATATAAAATATATTTATCAAGAAATACATTTAATTCCAGCGAGTGATCAGTGAGTAAGTGTGGCCTAAAATTTACTGTAAAACTCTTTTCATGAAAAACCCATATGTAATATTCGATACCAGTCTTTCATGACTGTCATACATGTCACTGCCAGCACCAACAGAGCATGTATTCAAAAACCTGCCCTGGAAATGTCAGTCAGTCAAAGCTCAAAGAAATTGTGAAAATATCATTCGCATATTCAAAGAACGAGAAACGAATGCACGCGCCGCCACTGGTCATTGTCGACTCCCATCTCCCATATAGCCTCCAAATGGACCAGCGCCCGTTCAATTTCGATACTTTTACAACACAATAGATCAGAGTAAGGCGTGTGCATTCACCTGTCAAATTAAAAAGCACTCGCATATTCAAAATAAACTAAAGCCCCACATTGTGCGACGTACGTTTTAAATACGTTCACACGTTGATGAGATAGACTGTGGTGCTATTGTTGCTCAAATTGAAATGTTAAGTGATTTTTGCGTTCGGAATTCAATTTTTATACCACTTGTAAAAATAGTTGCGTTCGCCGAGGTTTTTACATTTTTGATTGGTTGTTCGAATGTATGGGCGCAAATTGTTAATAGGTGGGTCCAATTTTTTAATCAATATGAAGAGAATAAAAATACAAAATAACCTCTTAGAGCACTTAGCATGTGTGACGAAACACGAGTTACATATAAATGTAAGTAACACATAAGTGTTACTCTCGTAATCGGATGGGTTTCAATATTAAATCATTAATATTAAAACCCATTCAATTTTGATAATTATGTTTTTTTAACCAAAATTTTTGCCGTGCCACATGATATTTAGAAAGCAGCAGGCATCGTGCAGAAGGTTCATACAGTAGACAAGTTTCTAAAATGGGTTCATATTCGTATTTAAAGAAAAGCTTGACTAATACATTTAGAGTTAAAATCTTACAAAAATGATTCCTTGAAAATAATAAGCAAAAATTATAAACTGTGATTTATTCAGACAGAATAATCTATGTTTTACATATACAGAAAATATAAAGGCTCAAGCTTCCATAGTTTTTGAGAAAATTTATAAAAATTGTAACATTTCTGATAATAACTAGAAAACAAGGAAAATGCAATTATCTCGAAACCACGCTGCGGCGTCCTGCGTGCGCGATCTAGGCGGCGATCAGATAGCGCAGTAATACGCAGTATTATTAAGTATTCTGTGGCAGTAAGTAGTATTTGTAACGACTGGTTCATACTAAACGCGATCTACGGCGATCAGAAAACGGTTGATAATCAGATAGGGAACGCGCACGCGGAGGCAGGACGCCGCGGTATGGTCGTACCTTTAATGTTTAATGTTTTTAGCACATACTCGAACATAGTCCTTTGGTTAGTCTATGGATCTCCCTCATTGGTTTTTGTTTTGATCATATGATATTATATACATTATTAGTTATACCATAATAATATTATATTCATTCCGATGGATCAAACGAAGCAGGAAGGATGATAGGGAAGCGCATCTTTGGACATCCGTGTAAGTTGCACATTTTTTATGTTTTTTATTTATAATATTATAGAATTATTATTCGACACGGCTTACATTTTTTATAATTTTGTTACCTTACGACATGCCTTGCAGTCACTCTCAAATAAGTGAAGTGTGAAATAAGTATGAAATATAATTTTTTTGAAAACAGATGGATAAACGGGCAGACGGACATAGATGTCATACGCTATTATAGACTATACGTGTAAAATAAATTGACGGCATTTAAATATATTAGTTACATTAAAAACCAAAGATTTTTAAGGCTGGCCGCACACGGGCCGCGGGCCACAACCACAAAACGCCGCCACCGGCATATTTCCTATAGTTTTCATACATTTTATCATGTAGCGTGTGGCGGCCACCGGCGTCAACCGTGTGTGGCGAGTCCATATAAAATGTATGAAAACTATAGGAAATATGCCGGTGGCGGCGTTTTGTGGTTGTGGCCCGTGGCCCGTGTGCGGGGACCCTATAGCAGTGATTAGTATTTTTAACCGACTTAACTTGTGGTTTTGAAGTCGGTTTAAGATTTTTTTTTGTAAAAGTAATTCATTCCTTATGTTAATCTTCGGTGAGCTATTGTATAAAGGTGTGGGGTAAAATTTTTTTTAATTTTTTTTATGCTGTATAGGCAAGCGTTTGACCACTATCTCACCTGATATTAAGTGACGATGCGGTCGACAATGTAGCACGCTTACCTAATAAATACCTGTTTACTCGCGATTTGAAGACCCCCGGGATGTATCTATCGGGAAACACAGACACCAGCAAGGAATCCCATTCTTAAAATGTACAAAACTGGTCTCTTAAACTCGAAAGAAAACAAAGAGGCGTAATAAAAATTATGACTTCAAACCTAGGTTACACTCCGTATAGCACACGTATACAATGAATTCTAATAAATTTCTAAAAAAAAAAAAAAATTGTCAATGCAATGCATACAAACATAGAGTTGTACTTACGTAGCTCTAATAATTTAAGATCGTTTAAAAAACTAAAAGAACTGACTTCAAACGTCGCGCTAGTCAAAGTAGCCAGTAGACAAAGTAACTATTACATAATCTGTGCCAGTAGTTAGTAGTAAGCCGTCTAGATAAGTAAATGCGTCGTAATATATATGTTGATAAATTATAAACGGCTCGGCCGATTTCGTTAAAATTTAACTACCTACCGGGGACTACCTGGGAAATGTACCCTTTGAAACAAAAAAAGAATTTTCCAAATCGGTTCAGGCATCTACGAGTAATCGGTGAACATACATAAAAACAAAAGTTTCCGATGAATTGATAACCTCCTCCTTTTTTGTGAAGTCGGTTAAAAAGCTTGCTAGCTATAAGTAAACCTGCCACTTGCGAGTTAGACTCGCACATGTAGGGTTCCGTACCACCGTACAATATATTAAATGATAGAGCAAAAAATCTCAAAAAACCCGATTTTTGTATGGGGAGCCCCCCATACATTTGAACTTTATTTTGTTTTAATACCAAGGAAATACAGCCCTGTGACAGAGGGATGGATAGGCAGACAGATGAACAGCGAAGTGATAGGGTTCCGTTGAGTAAAGACCCTTAAAAAGTTTTTTTGCGACATTGCCACTCACTAGAACATCATAGTTGTCTTCCTGCGTCTATAGGAATTTCGACAATTAGGTCACTGAGTTCCGGCATGATGTTCGGTGCCAGCATAATGCCAGTAATGTGGATGAGTATGCCCATTTATAATATGTCCAGCGACTCGTCTCTCTGCCTTCTTTCAATTTCAAGCAAGACAGGATCATTATGTAAAGGAGTTAAAAAATGCAGATACATTTAACATTTTGAAAATGTCACATACTAAATGAAATTTCGCTGTACATTACTGTTACCCTTCTGCTAATTTGTTGCACTGTCACGTCAAGCAAACGCATTGTACCTATTGTGGGAGTTACGCCTTTTTTGGGTTCCGTAGCCGAATGGCAAAGGACGGAACCCTAGTAGATTCGTCATGTCTGTCTTTCTGTCTGTCTGTCCGTCCGTATGTCACATCCACTTTATTTCGAAACTATTAAGACTGCACAGTTGAAACTTGGTAGGTAGATGTATTCTATTAACCGCTTTACGATTTTTATACAAATCTAAAATAATAAAAGATTAAGGGGATATACATACATGGAAATGAAACTAAAAATCAAATTTTTTCATCAAACTTATACGTGCTGTAGATTAGATTTTTAGATTATCTATAGATCTCAATAACCACTTTCAACAAAAATTGGTTATTATTGGTATATAGTCAGCAGTTTTTGAGATATTATAGCACATTTTCAAAACCGCAAATATAACTTTGTCATTCATACAAACATTATGAAAAACAAAGTTATTTTATTGCTGGCGTAAAAAATTGAAAAATTCAAAATGGCGGATTTCAGACGCCAAAATTTGGGGTTCAAAAAAATTTTTTTTTTTAAACCTATCGAGTGGGGTATCCAATTAAAGGTCTTAAAATGGAGATTCTAAATATATTTATAACAAATAATTTATGATCGTACAAATCGAAACAAAAAAACGATTTTACATGCCGCATTAGTCACTTTCAGTAACAAGTTTGCGGTGCTTATCTCTGAAGTTACTTATCAGATCTCAATAAAATTACAATGAGACCAAACAAAAATCATATTAATTCAAACAAAAAAAGAATTTTCCAAATCGGTTAAGAATTGATGGAGTTCTGAGGTAACAAACAACCTCTTCCTTTGGTATAGTCGTTTAATAGTACAACTGTAAAGTAAGAAAAGTGTAAAATAAAACATTAAATAAAAAAATCTAAAACCCGACTGCGCAAAAAGTGAAGTGTTAAAAAACTAACTGAAAAGAAAAAAACAAGTAAGTCTAGTAGTTTAGACTTCTGTTTAGGGATATCAAAAAACTATACCATTTAAATTCTTTCTCGGTCGATACACTCATAAAATAAATTATACATTGTTATATGGAATATAGAGACTTTAACAGTCGGGACACATTAATCCCCTAAGCTATTAATGTGTCCCGACTGTTAAAGTCTCTACTTACTTGGTGACTTACTTGTTTTTTTCTTTTCAGTACGTTTTTTAACACTCCACTTTTTGCGCAGTCGGGTTTTTTTATTTTTTTATTTAATGTTTTATTAGTTACTGGATACAGTTGTTAAAGTAAGCTAGTATAAATAACTTCAGTATAAATAACGTCTTAAGTAAAAGTTGTACAAAACATTTTACTGTAGATATAAAATGTTTTGTCGAAGTGCTTAACTTAACATATTATCTACCATTTATAATAGTCTAGTTTCCCATGTAAGTGAAATGTACAAGCGTACAGTAAGAATTCACATTAATGTAACATTGGTGAATATGTATGAAAACTAATCATTTGAGCCCAAATTCACTGGGGTTACGTTATTTTATCACAGAGATGCCGTGGCCACCTTCCAGCTTCATCACCAGACCCTGGATATTATCTATTTTTCATCCCACTAAGATAAAAATAGGCTTATTCTAAAGGTAATGTTATTGCCTATTGTTAAAAAATACAAAATAATGTTTCACATTACCGGATTTAAAATAATACAATTAAATATTTAAGAAAATTATGCAATTCGACAAACTATTGTAAATTACTGCAAAAACAGCGTCATGACTCTTATAATATTTTTACTAGATCAATAGATTTTGTGCTAAGCTACAATACAATATTAAATTTACGGCTGTATGTCTATTACTTTAAAAAATATTGTCGTTTGAACGTAGCGTATGCGCAATCACAAAAGACGTTTGTTGGAATCCTAAAAATAAAAAATCGGGTTGGACCCGAGTGTTTAGTGTTTTTTTATATAAAAAAAAATTTTCGAAATATAAGTACCTAAAATATCGCATGTCCTTGACCAGACACACAGATAGATACTGATGCTTTGAACGGAGATGTAGTAGATGTAGATGTCTAAACAGCTCTAAATCTGTGTCTTGTATTATTAAACAATAATTAATATTTTAAATAGTATACATGAATTGTTAAAACAATGAATATAAGACGTAACTACAACACTAAGATACTTACATTCTAAATGTTTCTTGATGGCCACGCCCTTTACTACCTATTTTACTCATAGTTTACTAGACTAGCGACAGTGCTGAAATGAGTAAACAGCATTCGTTTCAGCTTTATACATATTCACCAATGTTACATTAATGTGAATTCTTACTGTACGCTTGTACATTTCACTTACATGGGAAACTAGACTATTCTAAATGGTAGATAATATGTTAAGTTAAGCACTTCGACAAAACATTTTATATCTACAGTAAAATGTTTTGTACAACTTTTACTTAAGACGTTATTTATACTGAAGTTATTTATACTAGCTTACTTTAACAACTGTATCCACTAAAAACACATTGAATAACTGCATTTGAATGACAGTATCTAAATAATAAACTGGCCAAGTGCAAGTCGGACTCGCACTCTTAGGGTTCCGCTCCACACTACAATATTTTATAAGCACATATATATATTATTTGATATAAAAATGTCGAAATAGAAGTACCTAAAATATCGCTAGTCCTTGACTAGACACACTGTACAGATCACAGAATGCAATAAATGATTATTATTATTAACGTTAAAAACTTTTTAACACTAGATTTTCGCAAGATTTTCATTAGTAATGAAAAGTACTAATGACAACAATATGTAAGTATACTAACTAGCCCAAATTCGACTGTCTTTTTACAAGCTTTTACTTAACTTGCACTGTATGTATGTATGTATGTATGTTCGTATGTATGTATGTATGAATGTATGTACGTTCGTATGTATGTATGTATGAATTTAAGTATGTATGTATGTCTGTATGTTCGGGTGGAATCTTGGAAGCTAAATTAGACCCACTTCCCGATGTTCGATT
This sequence comes from Cabera pusaria, assembly GCA_954871355.1. NCBI lineage: Eukaryota > Metazoa > Arthropoda > Insecta > Lepidoptera > Geometridae > Cabera > Cabera pusaria. Next base: position 18,300,629 of record OX940888.1, read on the forward strand.
TGACTCAAAATTGGCGAACTTATGTACATTTGGTGAGAATACAATAATATGGTATCATGGAGCTGGTCTGATGATGGAGACGGAAGGTGGCCACGGCATCTCTGTGATAAAACAATATAACCCAACCGAGTTGGGGCTCGATTGATTCGTTTTGAGGAGGACTTTACACCTAAATAATATCCAGGGTCTGATGATGAAGCTGGAAGGTGGCCACGGCATCTCTGTGATAAAAAACATAACCCCACCGAGTTTGGGCTCGATTGATTCGTCTTAAACGTAAACTTAAACGATATCCAATGTCTGATGATGAACCTGAAAGGTCGCCATGGCATTTCTGTGATAAAACAACATAACCAAACCGAGTTTGAGCTCGATTGATTTGCCTTAGAGCAGAAAGAAGATACTTACCTATATTCTTAAAAGCTTCAGGCACAGAAGTATAGTAAGTACCTAACCTGTAAAACGGGTAGTGCCTCAAGCTTTTAAGAATATAGGTAAGTACCTACCCGCAAAGTACTTACTAGAATTTATTATTTACATTTTAGCTCCTTGTCCCAGGTAAAAGCTTGCTTTAAAAAATATTTTTAACCGACTTCACAAAAAAGGAGGAGGTTCTCAATTCGTCTGTATGTTTTTTTTTTTGTGTGTATGTTACGCGATTTCTCCGTCAATTGTGAACGGATTCAAATGATTCTATTTTTAATAGGTAGGAAACGTTTCCGAGGTGGTCCCATTTTAATTTCATCGAGATCTGATAAGTGTCTCCAGAGATATGGAGATAAATACCTCATACATATGAGAATGTACTGGTTTTAGTAGAAGAGTCCAAAGAAGATTATACATAATGGAGGTTGCTATTGCATATACTTTTGAAGACTAAAAAATATGACCTTGAATAATGTTTTTACATCTTTCTTCTCGTTTTGGTTTTTGACAGATATTCTTACGATAACTGTGAGCGAGATAGAAATAAAGGTGGGGATAATTAATATTTTTTGTTTTTTTTTTATATCTTATAGGCTAGCGTTTGACCACTTTCTCACCTGTTGCTAAGTGATGATGCGGTCGAAGATAAAGAAGTGGACTAGAATGGGAACTGGCTCTCAAGGATAGCTGCCGGAACACATTAGATGTTTGGCGACAGATTTTTTAACTTGAGGGTGGTAGCTGGCCAGGCGGACACTAGATATGTCCTACCACGATGCGGGGGTTGTTGGTTTCTTAACGACGTTTTCCTTCACCGGAGGGCAAATGTGAGAAGCGCACATATATTTTTCGATAGAAAAATTCATTGGTGCACGGCGGTTTAAACTCGGTACCACGGCATTAAAGCCGACTGTTCTCCCAATTACGCCACCGGGCCCTCAATAAATAATTATATATTAATAATTATAATAAATAATTATATACAAATATAAATAATTTGTCTTCACAGGAATGTTCTACCGGGCAAAGTCTTATTAGGGTGCAAAATTTTTTAAACTTACCTAAGATTTTTTGACATGACATGACGTTTGGCGAAGATGGCGGCCATTTCAGTCCCGCGACACTGCATACATTATTAAATAACTCAGAATTATGAACGTACTTTGTACAAATCAACACTGCAAAAAAAAATTATAAGCATAATACCACAGATTATATAATAGTTACTACGTAAATAATACTTTCCGTTGTTAGGTTGGCTACACAGTGCTTTGCTTTCATAATTCGGGTACCAACAATATAGGGAAGTGTCTCTTATAACGTAGTAGAGTGATTCAGTACTCTGTTGGCCATATGGCGGCAATTAATGTTAATAATCGCAAATAATACTCTTTAATGTTCATTTTGGAATAAAACTAGTCCGTGTTATAAAAGTATTTGGAATTATTGTAATAAAATAGACAATTAATTATCGTGTGTGTCAGATGCTTTAATTGCAGAGGGCCATTTTGGACATTTTCCCCTGATACCTTGATGACATCATTATTACTAGTGAATATTTTCACTTTAGCGCGGCATTTAAAGTCAATTTTTTTAGGGTTCCGAACCCAAAGGGTACCAAATGAACAATTTCTGAGACTTTGTTGTCCGTTCGTCCGTCCGTCCGTCCGTCCGTATGTCTATATGTGCGCACTTTACAGATCTGTATTTTCTTAACCGTTATAGGTAGATACTTGAAATTTTCAAAAAGTATGTATCCGTCAGTGTATAACGGCCCAGATACGAAATTTAATTGATGCATGTAATTTAATTAAAACTTGTTTTGCACTAAAAAGGGTTAAATAAGTTATTTTTCTAAAAAAATAAAACCGACGTCATAACCACAAACAGGCACTCAAAAGCGAAAAATAAACTACTTAAAATTTTTATAAGCGCTACCCACTTATCTATTTGAAGTCGGTGCCAGCCAAATATAATAGGTAATAGATAGATACTATGTATGTAGTAGTAGTAAGTAGGTAGATGTAGGTATATCTACTACCTATTAGACTTGGCTGGCACCGATTTCAAATAGATAAGTGGGTAGCGCTTATAATAATTTTAAGTACAGTAGAATCCGTTTATTATGACTCCGCCTATATTGACCAACCGGTTATTATGACGTAACTATACTACGAAGTTTGGTTTTCATATGAAATTCTTTATAAATAGTCGGATATAATGACTTCCCACTTCCATTACAGTGACATGTCGCTTATTATGACCCATTTTTAATACAAAAATGTAAATTATGTCCGGTTATAATGACCGACATGATTCTGTACACCTTCGGTAATGTTCGTTGATTCCCGACGACGTTCGGCACGTGGCTCGTTTTTGTTTTGAACTATGTTTATGTATTAAACTACTTAAGTACATTCATATTTACATAAAAAAGGTTTTTCATTTCACAAAACGCTTTGTATGACGTCCGCTTATTATGACTTGTTTGTCAGTTCCTTTCGATGTCATTATAAACGGACTCTACTGTAGTTTATTTTTCGATTTTGAGTGCCTGTTTGTGGTTATGAAGTCGGTTTTATTTTTTTTGAAAAATAACTTATTTACTTTTAATATATTACTTTTAATTACGGAGTTCCAGTTCCAGCCTGGCCTCATAATCAGGTTAGCGCATTAACCATATTGTTGCATTGCTTTTTTACTTAGAAAAGCTTGTAAAAAAACTGGCCAAATCGAGTTGGACTCGCCCACTGAGGCTTCCGTACCAACTTCTCAGACCAGGTTAAGGGGAAAACTTAATTTTGTAGTTAGATCCATAGAAATTGTATTGCACCAACTACAAATCATAAGTTAAGTAGTTAGTAGTATAGTTTGTAATAGTAAATTAACTTTTTTTTGTTATTCATCTACATATTTACGGTTTTCAGATTTATTCCTATTTAAGTGCTTCAAGACCTTGCTTCTTGCCAAATTTCATGGTTCTAGGTCAAAGGGAAGTACCCTGTAGGTTTTCGACCCAAAACCTATGGTTGACCTAGAATTGTCAATTTTGGTTAAAAGCAAGGCCTTACAGCATAAGTAAAGGAAAAATTCAGAAAAATAAATCACTCGATAGCACAATTTTATTTTTTACCTTATTTAAGGTTAGTCCAATTAAGATATACCTTTAAATTGTATGAGCGCTCATATAACTCAGAGGCCTATCTTAATTTGCGTCAAGTATGTATAAATTAAATCACACAATAGCACTATTTTAGTAAATTGTTAAACACAATCCAAAATTTCATCGTACCGACGGGACTCGAACCCGCACCCCCCGGATTACACGTCCAGGTGCTCTGCCAATTAAGCCACGGTTCGATACATCGATACGACGAAATTAGTGGATTGCATTTGTTAACCCAATTATGCATTGGTGGCGCCATCTATGACTACTTATTACGTAAGTTAATCATTCGGAAGAAATCATTACAGTTATTTTTTATTGTGTTTAACAATTTACAAAAATATAAAGTGGGAAACACTTCAAAGAAACATAGCACTATTTTATTTATTTACTTTATTTAAGGTTGGTGCCATTAAACTCTAGACCTTTAAATTGTATGAGCGCTCATATACCCTAAACCTATAGGGTACTTCCGGTTGACCTTAATTGTCAATTTTTGTCAAAAGCAAAGTCTTAAGCACAGCGCAGCATCCTGCGTGCGCGATCTAGATCAGATAGCGCAGTAATATTTGTACCGACTGGTTCACACCAAACGCGATCAAAAAACAATTGAAAAGTACTGAGATCGCGCCCGCAGATCGCAGGACGCCGCGGTGTGGCGGTACCTTTACAGTACAAGTAAAAGAAAAATTCCGAAATAAAAAAAGTTGAAAATTATAGTAAATTTTGGTACTTACAAGTTTTCGCGAAAATCTAAATTTGCCCATATCTTTTTATCGTGTTGACTCAAGACCTTGATTTCTATACACCTTATATGATATCATAATATCAGTATCTGGTATAAATTTCAACTTGCTAGGTCCACCCGTTCCTGAGCAAATCGGTGGTGACAGACGGACAGACGGACAGACGGACAGACGGACAGACGGACAGACGGACAGACGGACAGACGGACAGACGGACAGACGGACAGACGGACAGACGGACAGACGGACAGACGGACAGACGGACAGACGGACAGACGGACAGACGGACAGACGGACAGACGGACAGACGGACAGACGGACAGACGGACAGACGGACAGACGGACAGACGGACAGACGGACAGACGGACAGACGGACAGACGGACAGACGGACAGACGGACAGACGGACAGACGGACAGACGGACAGACGGACAGACGGACAGACGGACAGACGGACAGACGGACAGACGGACAGACGGACAGACGGACAGACGGACAGACGGACAGACGGACAGACGGACAGACGGACAGACGGACAGACGGACAGACGGACAGACGGACAGACGGACAGACGGACAGACGGACAGACGGACAGACGGACAGACGGACAGACGGACAGACGGACAGACGGACAGACGGACAGACGGACAGACGGACAGACGGACAGACGGACAGACGGACAGACGGACAGACGGACAGACGGACAGACGGACAGACGGACAGACGGACAGACGGACAGACGGACAGACGGACAGACGGACATACGGACATACGGACAGACGGACAGACGGACAGACGGACAGACGAACGGACGGACGGACGGACAGACGGACAGGAAAGTGATCTTAAAGGTTTCCTTTTTTATCTTTTGAGGTACGGAACCCTAAAAAGGACGCATACACTACGCAGATGCAGATATTGCTTTATGCTATAAGAACGCCTTTGTATTATCGAACTAGCAGCACACCCCGGCTTCGCACGGGTAGAACATATATGCCTACAAAATTTGCATCAGTTTGTTGCATCGAATATAAAATATTTAATAATTATCGTCATAATATGTCAACCAATTTACACAAAACCTTAACGAATTATGCACCTAAGACCTAAATGGAACCTAGACGGCCCTTTGGCGTAAACCTTAGTACCCTGATTCTGACCCGAGGGTCGTTGGTTCTAATTCTAGCTGTATACCTTTTTTTAATGCTGTATAGGCAAGCGTTTGACCACTATCTCACCTGATGTTAAGTAACAATGCGGTCGACGATGTAGCACGCTTACCTACCAATGAAAGTTTTATGTGCATTCATGAATCATGGGTTTTCGTGGAATCATTAAATCTACCAATAATTAAGATAGTTTAAAAACTAAAACAACTGATTTCAATGCCCCGCGAGTCAATTTCAGTAGCAAGTTTGAGACGTTTATCGTCATATGTCTGAAGATACTTATCACATCTCAATGAAATTACAATGAGTCCACCTCGAAAACGTACCCTACCGATTACAAAAATAATAATTCGAATCGGTTCACAATTGACGGAGTAATCGCGTAACATACACACACAAAAAAAGAAAGAAAAAAGAAACATACAGACGAATTGAGAACTTCCTCCGTTTTGGAAGTCGGTTGAAAAGTAGCTTACCACCAAGAAGAACATCTGCCACCGTAACCTTACGGCGTTCCCCCACGCAAAAAGTAGGGGTATTATACGTTTAACGTGTGTATCTGTGTGTCTGTCTGTAGCATCTTAGCACCCAACCGGATGAACCGATTTTGATTTAAAGTAGGGGTATTATACGTTTAACGTGTCTATCTGTGTGTCTGTCTGTAGCATCTTAGCACCTAACCGGATGAACCGATTTTGATTTTATTATTGAAATTTATTTTTTGATAGATGTCTTCATCGAGAGTGTTAGCTTTGATTCATGAAAATTCGTTCAATCGTCATAAAACTATGAGCTTTAATCAACTTTCATAGGTCTGATCAATTCGAAAATCTTCTTCTTCAACGATATTGTAATAACATGGAAGCATTGACCTGATGTAGGGACATCTCTTGGACTCTACAGAATAATCAAATCCTCACCAACTTACAGCTCAGATTTTAAATGACGTGTTTAGAGTCATTGGAATGCTTTTAATGAAAAGATTATACATAGATCAGTCGTAAATATTATATTACTAGCAGCCCGCCCCGGCTTCGCATGGGTAGAACATATGCCTACAAAATTTGCATCACTTTGTTGCATCGAATATAAAATATGAACATATTTAACAATCATCGTCATATTTCAACCAATTTACACAAAACCTTATCGAATTATGCACCTAAACCTTCCTCATAAACACTCTGGTTATTGGTGAAAACCGCAGGATAATCCGTTCAGTAGCTATTGAGATTATTGCGAACAGACAGACAGACGCAGTGATGGACTTTGTTTTATAATACTTACGTAGTGATATTGGACGGCCCTTTGGCGTAAAGGATAGTTACCCTGATTCTGACCCGACGGTCGTTGGTTCTAATCCTAGCTATATACCTACCAATGAAAGTTTTATGTGCATTCATGAATCATGAGTTTTCGTACAGTGGTAGTGGGATCATTAAATCTACCAAAAAGTAGCTTATCACCAAGGAGAACATCTGTCGCCTTAACCTTACGGCGTTCCCCGACGCAAAAAGTAGAGGTAATATACGCTTAACGTGTGTATCTGTGTGTCTGTCTGTGGCATCTTAGCACCTAACTGGATGAACCGATTTTATTTTTATTATTGATAGTTTATTTTTGTTTGATAGATGTCTTCATCGAGAGTGTTCTTAGCTTTGATTCATGAAAATTCATTCAATCGTTATAAAACTATGAGCTTTTTTCTGGTAAATTGCGCTATGAAATCAACTTTCATAGGTCTGATAAATTTGAAAATCTTCTTCTTCAACGATATTGTAAGAACATGGAACATTGACCTGATGCTGGGACATCTCCTGGACTCTACAGAATACTCAAATCCACACCAACTTACAACTCAGATTTTAAATGTCGTGTTTAGAGTCATTGGAATGCTTTTAATGAAAAGATTATACATAGATCAGTCGGGGTGGTTTAAAATATTATATATATAGATCATTATTATTTTTTTACAATAGATCATATTATTATACTATATTGACTTCAAATTGATTGTGATCGATGGGGATCTACAGCATAGCTAAGCTTATAATAATATGTTCGTAGTGACTATGACCTAATCTGTGGGTTCACTGCAAATATTTTATTAATTTTGCGATGCGTGTATGTGAAATTCGTGATATCTTCTAGAGTTTACATTTAAATTATATACTGTAAGGGACAATATTAATCTGTAATATGTGGCCAAGCTAATGAACGTAATTATATGGATAAGGATTAATACTATATACTTGAAAATAGCCTTGGAAGTTATGTAATACTTTTTAACAAAAATGTTAAGATTAAAATGGTTACTGTGAGTCAATCTTAAGAGATAGATATATGCCGTCGCGGACTTTTTTGTAGGTCTTATTAACTTGTAAAACTCTTCCATAGAAAATATTCTTCTATCTATTTTCAATTGAGCAGCGTTCGTGAGAAACGTGTTTTTTTGACCGTTTTATGGCCGACTTAGGTTGCAAATTAGGTCTCCACGTATGTACCTTTGATTTAAACGGGATAATATATAGCCTATTTTCATTCCGAAAGTCCATTTTATGTATTAGTAAAGGATTTTTTTTAATTAAATCGGTCCGGTAGTTTTTGAGCCAAATCATTACAAACATACAAAAATACAAATGTTCTCTCTTTATAATATTAGTATAGATATATATAGATCATTATTATTTTATACAATAGATCATATTATTATACTATATTGACTTCAAATTGTATAGATTTTGCCGGAGCGGGCGGCGGCGGTGGCGGTGGTGGTGTTGGTGTGGGGTGATGATGCGGTGTACATAGTGGAGGCGCGGGATTAGGTTGGAGGGCTTCGTCTTCATCACTGCTGTTTACTTCAGACGAAACCTCATCCAACCGGCAGACGGAACTCAAGGTGTCCTCCTCACTGTTGCCATTGGTGACTGGTGTTCTGGTCTCGCCTACGTACGCCTAGAAGAAACGTGTCCACAAGACTCAAAGAACACATTGCTTCCATGAAGAACGTGGACAGCGGTAGCTCGGCGGTTACAGAGCACGCTCTCACATCTGGGACGACGCACTACATCAGATTTGACAAGGCACGGATTTTGGCGCGTGAAAAGTACTTTGTACCCCGCAAAATCCGAGAAGCCATTGAGATCAGTCGTCGTCGTAACTTCAACAGAGACAGAGGGTGGTACCTGTCACATACGTGGAAAACCGTTCTTCATGGAAAGCACGTCACCAGTGGCAACAGTGAGGAGGACACCTTGAGTTCCGTCTGCCGGTTGGATGAGGTTTCGTCTGAAGTAAACAACAGTGATGAAGACGAAGCCCTCCAACCTAATCCCGCGCCTCCACTATATACACCGCATCATCACCCCCCACCAACACCACCACCGCCGCCGCCGCCACCCGCTCCGTCCGCCCACGCTGCACGAGCAGCGGCCCGCAGTGCGAGGTTGAACGCGTCGGTGAGCGCCCCGCACTCAAGATCCTGAAGAAGGCCTCCGGATGAGGCCGAAACATATGTCGATCGCTATATCGACATCGCGTAAGTCACGTTAAATTCCCGTTTTTAAATCTATAAGTTTAAAATGAACGTGAGTTTTTATAATAAGACTTCAAATTGATTGTGATCGGTGGGGATCTACAGCATAGCTAAACTTATAATAATATTTTCGTAGTAACTATGACCTAATCTGTGGTTTCACTGCAAATATTTTATTAATTTTGCGATGCGTGTTTGTGAAATTCGTGATATCTTTTAGAGTTTTCATTAGAATTATATACTCTAAAGGACAATTTTAATCTATAATATGTGGCCAAGGTAATTAACGTAATTATTTGGATAAGGATTAATACTGTATACTTGAAAATAGCCCTGGAAGTTATGTAAGTTATGTATTTTTTAACAAAAAATTAAAGATTATAATGGTTACTGTGAGTCAACCTTAAGAGATAGATATATGCTGTGACGGACTTTTTTGTAGGTCTTATTAAGTTGTACAACTCTTCCATAGCAAATATTCTTCCATCTGTTTTCAATTGAGCAGCGTTCGTAAGAAACGTGTTTTTTCGACCGTTTTTTTGTCGACTTAGGTTGTTAGGTCTCCACGAATGTACCTTCGATTTAAACGGGATAATATATAGCCTATTGTTACATCGCGTCGTCGAGTCGCGATGTTTCGCCAAGCTTCTCGAACAAAAATAGCGTGGGAAACAATAGAGTAATTAGGGGCTATAAACACCTTCCTGGAATCCCGACCCTAGTCAATGTACCTAGTTTTGTAGTTAAGATTGAACCTTATTCATAAGTAGTTAGAGATCAAATTAGCATGTATGGTAAAGTTGTTTACATCAGATGTTCAAAGGAAAGCCGCCCCTTTTGTTTTTGATTTATTGCTTGTTTGTCTGTTATTTTTATTCTTTATTGATCGAGGATTTTCTAGAATAATTATTGTGTCCTATATAAAGCGTCGCACCGCGGCGTTAAGACAGTCTTTCGTTGGAAGCGACAGTGTAACTATCTAAGTGCGGATAGCGACCAAGTGATCGTTAAGTGTTATCAGTGAACTCGTGTTGTGAACCGTGAACAGTGAAATCGGTGATTGTGAACTAACGACCTCAGTGTGTGTTAACGGACTTTTGATAATTGTGCAAGACGATTTGGACAACTACTGTGGAACATTGTGTAACCTAGTGTTCAGTGGAAATAAACGTTCATCTCATCGGATTGGCATTTTAATACCACCCCGCACGTAACACTATTTTCATTTCGAAAGTCCATTCTATATATTAGTGAATGAATTTTTTAAATCGGTTCAGTAGTTTTTGAGCCAAATCATTACAAACATACAAAAATACAAATGTTATCTCTTTATAATATTATTATAGTATTAAAGTATAAGTATATTATAGTATAGATTAGGTTGTTATTCTAAGCTTTTATTTAGATATTTTTTTTGGGTCAAATTTAATAGTTGAAATTTTATCAACTACCTACTCATGTTTTAATTGAGCAAACATTTTGCATACATCATTTGAAAATCGGATGATGATTCAATGTTATAGCACAGAATAATTAATAGTACAAGTAATAGTGCCATTGAGCTGGTCTGATAATTGAGGTGGAAGATAGTCAAAGGATCTTCTTAAGCTACAAATGATCAACCCGTCGTGATTGATTGGTCTTGACTTACTCCAATCACAGATTATGTAAAAAAAAAGACGTGTGGCACTCGGGGACTGCCGCGGTAAAGCTATTGCATAGCATTTTTTTATTATTTTATTTATGCAGTATTTTTTTGTTTGATATTAATTCAAGTTACACTTTTTGAGCGTGGTGACCGATAAGAAAACATTTTTTTTTCTTTTATTAAATAAATGAAAAGTAAGCGACTTTTAATATCGCTCATTTTTATATAAAATTTTTTTGTTATCTTTCGAGCAGTATTATATACAAATTAACAAAACAAAAATAATACTGCATTTGTGATAATAGTAACAAAATGTATGTATATAGAGTACTCATTCATTTTCTTTCACAATTTTTTTCGTGACTTTTTAAATTAATAAATGCACTTTGTTTATTCATATTTACAGATAGAGACAGAGTACAGATATTCACTGTTGTACATAGATGATAAATACCTAAACATCTATCTGTGTCACGGCTACATGTATGAAGGCAGTGAGTGTTTAACAAGGAGGAATTATGTAAAGTTCTGAGGACTTGTTCACCCTTGACATAATTTGAAAATAGAATTCGGAATTTATATTTGAATAACCGACCAAGTGCGTGTCGGGCCACGCGCAGTGTAGGGTAGTGCACTAAACTAATAAAGTTATCCTAACCGCTATAATTTTTCTTTAAAATTCATGAAATGTGCTATTATCACGAATTTTTCCAGATTTTTCAAGCCAACAGTTAAGCTTTTAGAGGGGGGGGGGGGGGGACGCCCTACTGGAACAAAAATTTGCACTTTAAAGTTATTTTAATATTTCGTAAACGGAGCATTCAATCGAGAAATAGTATTAGCAACCCTTAAGTCATTTTAAAAGACCTATTCAATAGGGAAGGTACCCTAAAAAAAATATTTTTCACAATTTTATTTCATCACTTTGTCGGCGTAATTTATATACATATTCCCACAAAATTACAGCTTTCTAGTATTAACGGTCTCTTAGCAAAACCTCGGACAGACAGACAGACAGACATGACGAAACTGTTAGGGTTCCTTGTCAGGACTACGGAACCCTAAAAAGGAACGAGAGGACAAAATCATAATAAGCCGGTCCGAGGGGTATAAGTTTTACCATTAAATTGAATGATGTGTGAAACCAAAGACGACCATATCTCTACTACGCTAAGGCTTAAAAAATGAGGTTCGTTGGGGTGTTAGGTTTTATTTTCGTTACGGAATTTCTGGATTCGGTCTTCACGCTCAAGGCCCGCGATAGAAGCTATGCAATAGCTTAAAAAAGTAATTTATTTAAAAACTTACAAATTTTACTATTTTAACTAAATAAAACTAAACCTAATAAAACTACTATATTAACTATGGCTAATAATTAAAAAAAAACTACAAATAAAAAATGAAATGGTCGCATAAAAGTTTGTTTTAAAAATAGGTTTTAAAAATATTATGGCAAGGGATTGACTACTATCTCACCTGACGTCAAGTGACTAACAAGCTGGGCTGTGAGTCTTGCAACTTTCTAGTAGATCTAGTAGAAGTCTGTAGAAACCAACCGCACATTTTGCAGGTTTCGTCGACAACGAACCAGATATCACGGTCCCATTATCGCGAAACCTGAATTATGTGCGGACTCATCTTCTTTGTTTCTGTTGTTTCAATTCTTCTGTTATATAGTTCTCTAATCTTCTTTTTTGATGTCGTTTCTGCTGTCAAAGCTTCAGCGCGTGGCGATGTTTCGAAAATATAGATTTTTCTTGCATGTCTTCTGGTGTATTCGCTCAAAATAATTCTGCTAAAAATATTAATCATAGTTTATTTCAAAAATAACTTGTTCGTTATATGACTTATATGTATTTCATTTTGCCTCCAAAAATGTTCTAAGGTTCTAAGGTTCTAACGAAAGTAAGACAGTCACATCACACCGGGATAAATATCAATCTGTATTAATCCCAAGTCCAATCCTGTATAGAGTACTGTTCTTATTTCTGGGGCGATTCAGTTCCATCAATCCGCACGAAGAGAATTGCTTCCACGTCCATCATACGTTCCGCCAGCGAGAGGAACTCCTTGCCTGAATCTGTATTTCCTGAAAGGTTACTATGTGGGAGTCTTCAATTCGCGACTGAATAGGTACCTTCTAGCCAAGCGTGCTACATAGTCGACCACATCGTCACTTAACATCAGATGAGTAAGTCAAATGCTTGACTATAATAAACTCAGATAAGAAAAATACAAAAAACGTAAGGGCACCACACCTGTGTAACCAAATTCTTCTGATGCCAGGTCTGACACCGAATAAATAAAGCTCATGCATGTTACTTTTATTAAAAGCTGTTTATTATAAAACATAATCCTATATATAATTTAATACGGTCATCTACAACTTCTCATTAAGGTGTATAATATCCCTCTTGAAACTAAAACGTGGCTACTTTATCAACATAATTATTATGTGAACTTATGACTAACGGTAGTTGCAAACTACGTTTATACCTTCTGCCGTTAGTATTTGTGTTATAAAATACAAACATAGGATATACAATATATGGAAGTTATTTTTTTATAATATTGTAGCTTGTAGACTAACAACGAAAAGCGAAAATATGGTTTAAGATGGAATTGGCCTAGATTGGCGGAGATAACAATACAATTTAGGTACACCAAAAAAAGTGTGTGTTTTTAGACCAATCCTCAAAGCGCAATTGTTTCGACCCATCTTATAAAATTAGTAGCTGCGCCCCGCGGCTTTGTCCACGTTAAATCTTGGTTATAAACCTTCCTCTTGAATCATTCTTTAAAAGATCTACGCTTACAGGGAAGCGTTTTGTATTAAACTATGTAAAGATAAAGATAACAGACCTCTATGCCGGTACAAATATCTTTATTATATATTTTATTTATTTAAGTACTACAATTTACAATTTATAGTTTTATTAGGATCGAAAGTGTCAATGGTAATATTATTAGTATTCATACACACTACATTTATGAAAATATTTCTACCTATGTCCGTTATAGACTTTGAAAACCATCCAACCGATGTGTCCCAAACCAGTTTCATTAGAAAGGCTTTATTGCGAAGATGGTTTTAAGCCTAGTAAAAAAATCCTATATCCTATCTTAGCGCTAGTAAAAAAAAATCTATTATTAGTTCCTCGAATTAAATTGCCTTTTTTCATTCTTTGTACAATGTACTATTACTTTTCTTTACTACTTTGCCCGTTCGTAAACCTTGTAGAGAAAATACATATTTTATGCATACATATCGAGTTACGATATTTATTATGATATCATATGATATGATATCATATCATATATATGATATGATATGATTATCGAGGGATGTAAGGGAGCACAAATACGACCTCGGTGCTCCCAGCCAACCTCACCTGCCCGTGGTGCATCCTGCTGACCAACAGACGGGGCTCTGGCGACCGACAAATGGCGGTATAACCATTTCATATCTATGGCGTAGCTAAATTCTACAGGCCGGTGATGGGCAGCAGCGTCACCGGTGCGAGAAGCTACGTCCTGCGATCGCCAACACGCCTGCCCAGCGTGGCGATTAGGGCATATCCCTCCCAAGGGATGCAAAAAAGTATGGAAAAAATTATGGAAGGACACCTAAAGCCAAGGCCCCCAGTTCCCGGCCGCCCTGCTATTCCTGACCACGGCGGCGGTCACGGTAACGGCAGGGCAGGGGGTGCTAAGAATCCCCGGGCTACGGTAGGCCGCCAGAAAAAACTGACCCTCGCAACCTATAATGGACGCACGATTCGGCTGGACGATCATCTGGCGCAGCTGGAGGAGGAGCTGAAACACATAAGATGGCATATACTGGGGCTATGTGAAGTCCGAAGACAGGGAGAGGACACCATAACCTTAGAATCGGGCCATCTTATGCACTACAGAGAAGGAGATCAGCCATCCCAAGGCGGCGTCGGGTTTCTGGTCAACAAGGTTCTCAGTGACAACGTTGTAGAAATCTCCAGTGTGTCGACCAGGGTAGCGTACCTCATAATTAAGTTAACCAAGAGGTACAGCCTCAAGGTTATCCAGGTCTACGCACCGACCTCGACACACTTGGATGATGAGGTGGAGAGCATGTATGAAGATATCTCCAGAGCTTTACACACCACCTCCAAGGCTCACTACAACGTTGTCATGGGAGACTTTAACGCCAAAGTGGGAGTACAAACTTGCGGCGAATCGTCTATAGGACCACACGGATTTGGGAGTAGGAATCACAGAGGACAAATGCTCGTCAATTTCCTCGAGAGAGAGGGGCTTTTCTTGATGAACTCGTTCTTCAAGAAACAGCCCCAAAGGAAATGGACGTGGCAAAGCCCCGACTTTGTGACTAAAAACGAGATTGACTTCATCATTACGGACAAACGGCGCATATTCGGAGACGTCTCAGTGATCACTAGGTTTAATACTGGAAGTGATCACCGACTGGTACGAGGCACTCTAGATATCGACTTTAAAGCCGAGAGATTCCGATTGATGAAGTCTACGCTCCGTCCGAACCTACTCCAAACCGTTGTTGGGTCCGAAACATTCCAATTAAAATTGGAAAATCGATTCGCTGCCTTGGAAACCACAGATGACGTAGACCAGAAACTCGAAGAAGTGGTGGAAATCCTCAAGGATGAAGGGACGAAGTTTTGCGAGAGCAAGCGTACGGGCAAAAAGTCCAAACTCTCGGCAGAAACACTTCGGCTAATGGAAGAGAGACGAACAGACCCTTTGTCAGCTTTGTCAACTAACTTGGTGCGCAATAAATCCATAAAGAAGCTGGTACGACGCGACCTCCGATCCTCTAACACGCTCTTGATTAAAGAATCAATTGAGCAGAATCGGGGGTCGAAAGTGTTCGTCCAGCCTCTGGGTAGAAGCCACCTCACAAAGCTGACAACGTCAACGGGGAACGTCGTCGCATCCAAGCCGGAGATTCTGTCGGAAGTTGAAGACTTCTACGGCAAGCTCTACGCATCGCATGCTTCAAGGCCCGAACCCGATACTGAGGATTCTAGAGCCACCTTAACCCGCCACTTCACAGAAGATCTGCCCGAAATTAGCCGAGACGAAATCGTGATGGCCCTTAAACAACTCAAAAATGGAAAAGCCCCAGGAGAAGACGGAATCACAACGGAGCTTTTAAAAGCCGGAGGAGCTCCAGCAGTTCAACAGCTTCAGCAGCTATTTAATTCCGTTCTTTTTACTGGGAGAACTCCACAGGCATGGAACAGAAGCATGGTGGTTTTGTTTTTCAAAAAAGGAGACAAAACCCTATTGAAAAACTATCGCCCGATTTCGCTTCTGAGCCATGTCTACAAGCTGTTTTCAAGGGTCATCACGAACCGTCTTGCGCGAAGACTCGACGAGTTTCAACCTCCGGAACAGGCCGGGTTTCGAAGCGGTTACGGCACCATAGACCACATCCACACAGTGCGGCAGATTGTACAGAAGACCGAAGAGTACAATCGGCCCCTGTGCTTAGCATTTGTGGACTATGAGAAGGCCTTTGACTCAATCGAAACCTGGTCTGTTCTCGAGTCCTTGCAGCGTTGCCAAGTCGACTGGCGATATATCGAAGTGATGAGATGTCTATATAATGCCGCAACGATGACTGTACAAGTACAGAACCAGCGAACTAAACATGTCCACCTGCGTCGAGGAGTGAGACAGGGGGACGTCATATCCCCGAAACTGTTCACTAACGCCTTGGAGGATATGTTTAAGACGCTGGACTGGAAAGATCGTGGCATTAACATCAACGGCAGGTACATCTCTCACTTACGATTCGCAGATGACATCGTCATTATGGCAGAGACGCTGCAGGACCTACAAAGGATGTTGAATGGCCTAGCTGATTCTTCTCGTAGCATCGGTCTCCGGATGAATTTGGACAAAACCAAAGTCATGTACAACGAGCACGTTGTTCCGGAACCGATTGCCGTAGATGGAATCCCACTCGAAGTTGTCACTAAGTATGTTTACCTAGGGCAAACGCTCCAACTAGGCAAACATAACTTCGAGAAGGAAATCCAGAGAAGAATTCAGCTGGGCTGGGCAGCATTCGGAAAACTCCGTCGAGTCTTCTCGTCGCCTATACCACAGTGTCTAAAGACAAAAGTCTTTGACCAGTGCGTCCTACCTGTGATGACATACGGAGCCGAGACGTGGACACTCACAGTCCGACTGGTCCACCAGTTGAAAGTCGCTCAGCGAGCTATGGAGAGAGCTATGCTCGGTATTTCTCTGCGGGATCGAATCCGGAACGAAGTAATTCGCCAGAGAACTAAAGTTATCGACATAGCTCAACGGATTAGCAAGCTGAAGTGGCAGTGGGCTGGTCATATCTGCCGCAGGACTGATAACCGTTGGGGCAGACTTGTCCTAGAGTGGAGACCGCGAATCGGCAAACGTAGCGTAGGACGTCCTGTGACCAGGTGGAGCGACGACATACGCAAAGCGGTGGGCAGTGACTGGAAGAGAAGAGCCGAAGATCGGGCTCAGTGGCGCATCTTGGGAGAGGCCTATGTCCAGCAGTGGACTGATACAGGCTGATGGTGATGATGTGATATCGAGTTACAAATCACCGTTTTTCAAATAGATAGCGTGAAAACTTATTTTTGTTAAATCCTTTTCTAAACCTTTAAACATTTTTAACCGACTTCAAAAAAGGAGGAGGTTTCTCAATTCGAACGTATATATATATATATTTTTTTTTTTTTTTTTTATGTTTGTTCGCGGATAACTTCGTCATTTATGAACCGATTTTGATTATTATTTTTATGTTCGAAAGGAGATATTCCAAGTGTGGTACCATGGTAATTTTATTGAGGTCTGATAAGTATCTCCAGAGATATTGAGATAAACATCTCAAAATTGGTACTGAAAATGAATAGCGCGGCATTGAAGTCGGTTCTTTTTTAGTTTTTAAACGATATTATATTATCTCA
Source organism: Cabera pusaria (assembly GCA_954871355.1). Lineage (NCBI taxonomy): Eukaryota > Metazoa > Arthropoda > Insecta > Lepidoptera > Geometridae > Cabera > Cabera pusaria. The sequence goes on from OX940888.1 coordinate 18,318,290, forward strand.
GAAAATCTAAGTGTCAGCAAACGTAAAAGAGTCGTTCCCTAACTTTAATTAACAAATGGATGGGTACTTAATTCATTAGAAAGTGTCCTCTCTCAGTTAACAAATCCAGTTTTAGTGGTACTTCGAAGCACAGTTTTAAATTTGGGATGCTGATCTCCTTTTTCAAAACTAGAAAAATATCTAAACAACAGTTTATTTATCACTACTTAGAAAATAAAAATGTTTAGTACCTTATAAATTATGTGAAATGCCTTATTACGTAATACGTACTTATATATAAAGATTAGCAACCTGATGTGGCAGTGGGTTGGTCACATCTGTCGTAGAATCCATAACTGTTGAGGTACTTAGACGTGTTTTAGAGTAGAGACCACGGCTCGGTAGCTAGATGGAGCGATGATATACGCGAGCTGGCTGGCAGCGGCTGGAAACAAAAAGCTGAAGATCGAGCTCAGTGGCGTGCCATTAGTGGGGCGGGCTTCTTTCATAAAAACTTTGCCCTGAGAATTACAAAGATAACAAAAAAGAATTAGCCAAATCGGTCCACTCCTTCTCAAGTTATAGCGTGACCAAGGGAAAAGGGTTTCATTCTTATATATTTTTAGATTAACTACTTAAATACAATTTTCATTAGTATAACTTTATAAATTTGCCATCTTTATGCAGCCCTTGTAATATAAAATATTGTCAACTTAAATTTTATATTCTATAAACTACTCATAAACCAATTTCCTTATCGAAGTTCAAAAACAAAAAAAATCATACAAACGCCATCACCCTATTTAAGCCTCTGCGGAATTTCCGAAAATTCGTTCTTAGTACACCCCTATGTACTAAGACAAATGTACCTTCCAAATTTTAAGTTTATACGAGCACCGGTTTTAGACTGTGCGTTGTCTTTAAGTCAATCAGTATGTCAGGACAAAGATTCGTACAGTATTAGATTTATATTTGTTAACAAATAACTAAACAATAACAACATTTAGTTTATGTAGGTGACGAGCATTTCATACAAAAAGTTTGTTATCATATAAAAAACATGCGGACAATTACTAAAAGTGGGGCAAGCAACAATTAACCAAACAAGTCCGCGTCTCCCCTATCGTCTGTCTGGCAAGATTAACGCATGTTTAAGCATTCTCATCCAGCAACAGATGACCAATTGTTCGTTCTCCCATAGCTAAAACTTTTCCCATTTATTCAATGCTCATACGTCAAGTGGATGTAACGAAGGCGGGCGGAGTGAGCGGAGAGAGCGGGCGCGAGGAGCGGCGCTAGGCGGGCGGCCGACGCGTTCCGGCGCGATAAGGCGGGCGGGCCTATTGTCGCGGCGTCGGCGCACGTTTCCTCCACTGTCGCCGAGCCTACCGCATTGTTCCCTTCTGTAATGAACAAACTTATTCCCGAGGCTAATACTGCAAAAGCGTCAAGTCCCGAATTCGCTCACTTTAACGTTATCTCACTGAATTGTCAACTTGAATAAATAGCTACGTTACACACGCGACATCGATATAATAGCCGAAACCCATCGGCCCACTTTTGTTTGAATAGTGTAACAGGAGTACATATTGGGTGTGTACTCACATTAGCACAATTTCGAGGAGGGTTGTTTGAGGAAAGGCCCAGAATCTGTTAAGGTTGACGAACAATTCAGTTATATTTTGATACTACGTCTAACTATCTTCATATCTCTGAAGATACTCATTATATCTCGATGAATTTATAAGAGTAGTCCGATTTAAAAAAAATTAAAACAGTTTTGAAAATCGGTCTACAGTTGACAGTAAAATCAGTGAACATACATAAAAAAATACATAGAGACGAATTGAAAACCTCCTCCGTTTCGAAGTCGGCTAAAAAGTATTGAAATGACGGCATCATTACAGTTATTTTAAAGTAAAATGAAGAAGAAATACTACGTACTTTATATAATTGCGAAAGTGAAGTAACAGATTACAATAACAAATTAATCAGCAGTGTTTGAGTTAAATGACGGTATCGGTTTTCTAAAACAAAGATTATGTACAAATATACCTACAATATACTTCATTGGTCTTTAACTAACGTGCCATTTCTTTTCAAAGTTGGGAAACTTTTTTTAACATTTTCTTATCTGCACAAATAAAATATTACTTTAATTTAATAATATAAATAATTGGAAAATGTTACATTATCATACTCGTATATTATATGTGCAAATATTTTTAGCACATACCTTCAGTCTACTTATTTAATATAATTCTTGCATACTATATAGTCGTATATAATTATTGCATAAGTTAACATAATATACACTATAGCATATGCATACAAATATTTACTTAATAATATATTAAATAACAGATTACTTACCATATTATAATCCTCTACCCGCTATTACCCGGCGGTCCTCAGACAGCTTTCCCTCGTATAATGCATATTCCGGCGCCAAAATTTCTTATTCATTCGAATACATTCAAAAATGTCGCATAGTATCTCCATTTTCAATAGCGAAAAAATTGGAGACGAGCCGGCAATAACTCTGAAGGGAGCAAATCGCATTTCGATAGAAAAGAGGGCAAATCTTTTATGTAATATGAGATTGTCATCGCGATTATTACAGGCAAATAGAATATGCCGGATCAGTAAGTAGGTTATCTCTTTACTTCCTTTGGCCGGAACCGCTTTATTGAACGTCGGGAGGTGAGCACTTATTTTGCGTTTATCACCTCTGGGTAAATTAGGGAAACTTCTTTATTCACAAGCGTTTTCTTTCTTATTTTGTATACTTATTATAGTAACAAACGGTTTCATGGGTTTCTTGAGCTTTGACGCCCATTAAATATACGAAAACTGTTTTTTAAGCTTTTAAAGTTAAAGCATTATCATCATAATATTATAGGCGAAAATCTAAGTATTATTAGAATCAAGTTGTGCTCCGCGGTTTCGCATGCGTTAAAAAGTATCTATCATTTATCCAGATACCTAGTCTACGTGTTAATCCTAGGTAATAAACTATGTGTCTACCAAATTTAGTTGAAATGCGTTTAGCCGTTTTTGCGTGATTGAATAACAAACACACAAAGATTCACACTCACAGTATTATACAGTTATTTATATTATCTTACCATTCGTTAAGACACATTATTTTGTAAATAAACTGGCCAAGTGCAAGTCGGACTCGCAATCGTAGGGTTCCGTACCACACTACAGTATTTTATAAGATCGAGCAAAAAATTCCACTATCATTCTTCGCCAGCAATAATAATAATTAATAAACATTTTATTTCTTATAACGCCATCTAACGTCTAACAAAGGTGTTAGGGATCGACATTTCAACATAACGCCATCTATGGGACGTTTACCTAACTAAGCGTTCATAGATGGCGTGAAATGCCGAAAAAAACACGTTTCTTGTATCCCCATAATAGAGGGTCCCCACCCTCTATTATTTTTAACTTTATTTTGTTTTTAGTATTTGTTGTTAAAGCGGCAACAGAAATACATCATCTGTGAAAATTTCAACTGTCTAACTATCACGGTTCATGAGATACAACCTGGTGACAGACGGACAGACAGACAGATAGACAGACGGACAGCGGAGTCTTAGTAATAGGGTCCCGTTTACCCTTTGGGTACGGAACCCTAAAAAACACCTATGAAATTGAAGGTACGGACACACCGCGGCGTCCTGCGATCTGCGGGCGCGATCTCAGTACATTTCAATTGTTTTCTGATCGCGTTTGGTGTGAATTTGTCGATACAAATACTACTGCGCTATCTGATCGCCGCCTAGATCGCGCACGCAGGACGCCGCGGTGTATCCGTACTTTAAGTAAGATCTATTTAACTAATAGGTAATAGCAACATCTAAAAATCGATTGCCTATTTAAAACACTGTACACCGGCAATGAGGCCAATCCTTCTGAAGTATAAAAATATCCTGTTCCTTCCCGTAAAAGGATATGAATCAAAACTTTTATCGTTCGAGGGGCGACGTCAATTTGCGAGAAAACGCTTCCCCGTGACTCAAATTACTACCAAACAAATACCTGTCACAAGGTTGTTATCTCGTAAGTTTGCAAGAAAACTGAGCGTAAAAAGTTTCTATACTATGAGGGTATTTTATGAGAAGTAATAATTTTAATGTAAGTTTCTCGATAACTACCTATTAAATTGGATGAACTCTTTATCTGAGACTTAGACTGAATCATCTAATTATCTCTCGAGGTAGGTATGAACGAATGTTAGTACAGTGCAGTTCGAATTTTTAAAAGCTTTTGGATTATTATTGCGGCAAACCCTTTGATAGTTACGAAAACACATACAGTTATACAAATATTGCGTTATTTAGTGTGTACGTTATGTATGCATGTAAATATGTATTCGCTTCAATACTGATTTGTAAGACAGAAAACGACTTTATTTTACAGTCTTTGCTCAGTTTTAATATAGATGTGCAAATCTGAGACGAAAGTATGTTGTGAGGCGTCGGCGCGTATTATAAAGCGGCGCTCGCAGAGCGGAGGTGTGGGATCAGATGCGCGGAAAATCACAGATTATTAGCAGCTTCGCTTGGGAGCGAGACGGGACATATTCATATTTAAATGTCGCTGCGACTGCAACACGCCAGTATTTACTCATGTATGCATCCGCCATTTTCTTACTCAGTAATACTCTGCATGTAATTCGCGCAAAGAAATTATTTAATCATAATAAAAGAAATTATTTAATGATTTAATCATAAAAAGCAAAAGTTACGTAAGACTTCCAGGTCACAGAATATTACCACTACCTAAATCCTTCAGTTATTTTACTCGGTCGCAGAGGCTTTTGGAAGGATTCCATGCGGAAACCTTTTCGAGGATTGGATTAAATTTTTCGCAGGGTCTTTCATTTCAAGTAATTTTCTATAATGTTAGCTAATGTCTCTGATTTTAGTCGTCTTGAAAGAATTTGGTATTCAAATCCCATGTGAGTAAGATTTTGTTTGGTTTTACTGTATGTAGTGACCGGCGAAGACGTATTGGAAATTCCAAAATAGAAAATAATATTGTCGACGAGAGGGAGAGTTCCCAGATAAAACACCGGAGCTATAAATACTATCTAGAGGGAAAATTGTATTCGTTATTAGGTAAGTAACACAATTTGGCTAGAGGAAAACGTTTTCGCTTATTATGTACAATATTCGAGATAGGTTTTAATCAGCGAAGAGATAAATGTATTCCAATGGAATGAGCGTAGTAAATATTAACAAAAATAGTGGGTCCGCAAAAATACTTTTCAACAGTTTCGTCATTAAATTGAGCAAGTTAATTCAAAGGAACGTTTACGAAACAAAGCGGAATATTTGGTGGAATTATAATGGACGAAGCTTTTCAACCGCAGCGAGCGACCACTGCCGGAGAAACAAACAAAACGAATTACGAAATTACAAAGACTAAAAATGATCCTTAAGTTTCCTCGTAGTACAAAGGGATAAAAATGTACGGTGCAATTTTGCGGAGAGCCACAGACTCAATCCCGCACCGCTCCGGGAAGCTAAACCGAATTTATGGTCTGAAAATTAAACTTAAATTGGATATTTCCGGAGATATTTTTAAGCATTTGCATTAAGCGATTAATCAACTCGCAATGAACTAGGTCGTCATTTTAATTTATGCGTAAAATGGTTTCTGGCATATTTATTAAAATTTACTGGGTACCTCTTCATTTTGACGATTTAATAGACCTTTACGTTTTATAAAGAAAATAAAAAAACTTTCTGAATAAATTATGTATTAACGCTAATTTAAAAAGTCATTAATTTATCACTTTAAATATTTCTTGAATGTGTAAACTTACGTTTATGAAATGATACAAGAGCATGGCAGCAATTTTTACACAGATCAGTAAATTTGCAGTTGAAGTTATTAAGTTAGATTAATATAGTTAGAATAAAGAGATTAATTTACAGAAATGATTTTCACGAAACATCGTCTATACGGTAAGGTTAATAAACCTTATATCCAATGTAATTTGAATAATTTTTTAATGTCATAAATATTTTTTGAAATGTTTTGTTTGCTAAATAAAAAAACATACATATGCATATCACTAAAGTATTCGTATAGTAGAACAACTGTGTAAACTCTTACGAATGTGTGGAAAAAGAGAAAGGAAAAACTGTTGAGATTACTTTTGTACAGCGTGTTGACATTGCAAGCTTTTATCAGCCTTTTTAGGGGAGAAATCTCTGACATATATTTAAATAGGCAAACAATACAGCGGTAAGAACAAATAGAAATGAAATACGGTGAAAAGATGTGTTCGTGTGAAACAAAAAGGGTTTTGTTAGTAGGTTTTAGGCACTTATAATATAATATAGAGGCTTTTTAACTGAATCAATAAGTTTTTTTAAGTATTAAGTTTATGCCAGATATAGTGTTTATTCGTGTGATTTTCGCAATAGTGTATGTGAAATACTGTTGAATTTAAGTATTAAGTTTAAAAATAATGTTCCGGCTGTACGTTTTCATCCTCACATTTTTTTATACAAATTTATTATTTTAAATAAAAAGTTGTTGTTAATAAAAATGCGTACCTAATTTGAAACCAGGCATTTTTTTTAGAAAGTCATTCCTGCTTTCAGATTTGCGACAAAGTAGCTCTAGAACTACTAAAAACCTAAAAACTCTACTCAGCTTCAGATTACAGAAATGATTTTCACGAAACATCGCTCGAACGAATCTCGTTGTACAAACGAGTAACCAGAGCCGAGAAGATGATACGCCATATTTTAAGTATCAGAGAAAAGTCGACACCAAGGCTATGCTTGGTGGAGACAGGTGTTCACCACCCGGAGCCTCCCTCTATTGATATTGCTGTCGCATTAACCACTCTACGTGTATTGGCTTCCACTTGGAAGCCTTTAAAAATACCTAGAACACAAACTCCATCTACCGTTTATGTTCTCGGAAAATTGTAAATTTTATAAGCTTCAAAGACATCGATGTCAGTAACAAACCCTCAGCGAACCAGAAACAAATAATTGCAGCTTGTTGCGGAACCATCGCATAAGACGGGAAATAAAAGTGTTATCTTGATTGCAAGTCGATATTCAAAGCTTAGCCGTATCCGTGGGGCGTGCCGGCTTGAGCGCAGTAAAAGCATTGTCGCAGTCCGACCGCAATAATGAGAGAGCTGCTCCATTTCGAATAAGAGGTTATATTTCTACGACGGTCAGCCGAGACGATTGCTACCTGTAATTGTGTCCGGTTCCTCCTTCTCACTAACTATTCTTGGTCCTTTACTACGAGCTTTGAACCGTTTTAATTGAAGTTTAATTGCATATCAGCGTATAGAATAATCTCTCACAATTTATGTCAAATAGAGTCTGTAAGTGCTACTTCCTAAGTTCCTAAGAGTTTCGACGCAGAAGGATAAAAGTTTCTAGAGAGCGTTTGCCCACAAGTGCTGCATCTGGCTTAAGTTTGAATTACTTTAATTAGAAGGCATCCATTCCTTTGGACAAAGTCTTAAGTACAAATAAAAAAACTGTAACCAGTTGTTATTTTTCTCGGCTATTGCCCGAGAAACATGTTAAGAATTTAAATAGGCCAGATTAATTACAGTGAAAGTTTTCGAGAGTCAAGTTTCTGAACGTTGTAATTAATTAAAAGAGTTCAAACGTAAAGACCGTGTTGATTTTAATTTGGCTTTGTTTTAGTATTAGCTATGCTGATAAGTACAAGTATGACGGGATCAAAAGTAGGTAAGAATGACGATCGGTACTTAATAAACTAATACAAATGAGAATTAAAATATGCTTTGGTCAAACTATCCAACGAAACAGCGAAGACATTGTAGAAAATGATACAAACATGCCACTAAAGACAAAAAGAAAACACCTGTGTCACGAACAGTTTTTATAATGTAGAGATAAAAACTACACAAAAGTAGAAAGCTGAAGGTAGATATTATTAAGTTAGCGTCTACAACCTATTCGGGATTTCCCTGTAAAGCCGATCTCAATAGATGGCGTCGGGTAATAAGCTCCGCGATGGGCTATTACGAGGCTACGGGAGAAATACGTATCATATCGAGTCTAGTCGATGTCGAAGTATTGTGAAATTTTTATCGGAATTGGTCCTGACAATCGAAATCGATTAAAAATAGTCGTTTCGCAATTTGCAACAATTGTACACCGGTGGTGCCGGTTATATTGCTATTCCGACAGATTTATTGTAAATGTATGAGTGCTAGCACTGTTTTTTTTTAATATCTTGTATAGTACAATAAAACCATAAAATCAAATGTTTAGTATAACACTTGATAGGGTAGGTATGCAGTGTACACTAGATGTTACACCACCATTTTTTTAGGGTTCCGTAGCCAAATGGCAAAAAACGGAACCCCTATAGATTCGTCATGTCTGTCTCATATAATGTCCGTCCGTATGTCACAGCCATTTTATTCCGAAACTGTTAAGACTACAGAATTGAAACTTGGTAGGTAGATGTATTCTGTGAACCGCTTTCCGATTTTTATACAAAAATAAAAAATATAAAAGTTTAAGGGGGGGCATCCTATACATGGAATTGAAACAAAAAAAATTTTTCTTCAAACCTATACGTGTGTGGTGTTTATGGATAAGTCTTCAAAAATGACATTGAGGTTCCTAAAATTATTTTTTCTCAAAGTCAATCATTTGAAAGATAGGCGCGTCTAAAGTGGTAAAATGTGTGTGTCCCCCCTCTCTAACTTTTAAAGTATGGGAGTGAAAAATCTAAAAAAAATATATGCTGTAGATCTCAATAAAAACTAACAACGAAAATTGGTTAGAACGAGATACAGTCAGCAGTTTTTGAGATATGGCGACCGCAAAGATAACTTTGTTTTTCATACAAACACTATGAAAAACAAAGTTAATTTTGTAGTTGCTAAAAATCATAATTATGGAATACTTAACTGTGTTACGGAACCCTACGACTGCGAGTCCGACTTGCACTTGGCCAGTTTTTTTAATTTGATATTTAATGTTCAAAATCAACATGCTGTTGATAGCGTAAGCAGCACAGTGACAGCCTTAAAGGTACGGGCACGACGCGGCGTCCTGCGATTCAATTGTTTTCTGATCGCGTTTGGTGTGAACCAGTCGGTACAAATACTACTGCGCTGATCGCCGCCTAGATCGCGCACGCAGGACGCTGCGGTGTGTCCGTATCTTAAGAGCGAACGAGAGGTGAACTTTTCCATACAAACGTATTCCCCGTTTCGTCCCTGGAAAATGCTTTTAGAGCAAAATTTGTTTCTACAAAAAATCAAAGTCTGCTGGAGCTATGCCCGTATCATTTGCTTTTTTTGACCAACCAATTGTGAATAGAAATATGACCCTTAAAAAATCTCAAACAGGAGATTAAAAGGCTTATATTTCTCTAGAAGTATTTTCCAGGGATTTTTGGGATAAAAGAGAGCACAAATACCACCGCAGTGCTCCCAGCCCACCACACCTGCCCGTGGTGCACCCTGCTGACCAACAAAAGAAGATCTGGCGACCGACAAATGGCGGTATAACCATTTCAAATTATGGCATAGCTAAATACTTCAGGCCGGTGACGGGCAGCAGCGTCACCGGTGCGAGAAGCTACGTCCTGCGATCGCCAGCCCGCCTGCCCAGCGTGGCGATTAGGGCATACCCCTCCCAACGAGCCGAAGATCGGACTCAGTGGAGTATCGTATCTCGTATCTTGGGAGAGGCCTACGTCCAGCAGTGGACTGAAATGTTATGATGATTATGATGATGATGATTTTCCAGGGTGGAAACTAGGGACTACATTTGTATGGAAAAGTGCACCCCGCAATCGCTCTTAACCGTTGGGACTAAAAGCATAAGATATTGCACGGCATGCGTACATTAGTACTAAGATAGTATTTAGTCGCCAAATAAGAAAGATCTTAAAAAATGATGTCTCCAAAAATGAAGAATGAAACTTTCTATCTTCATTCTATTATCTTACATGCGGCTTAAAATATAATGATATTATCTATGTTCGTACTTACTATTAAATGAGTTTCCCTAAAGTGATATTCTCAACACCTACGCGAAAGACCTTGGATTATTCTTAGTATAGGATTTTGTTCCTAAGAAAATAACAGAAATAGTCAATGAATTGTGCTATATAATGCAACTATGTTAACAGCGGGCATATATTCATAGTTTTTTCTTTTTAATATAAAAAAACGCTTTAAGGAAAACGTTTTTTCTTATAGCTACTAGTGATCTAAAGTGGGTTACGTTTAAATCAACATGTCCTTTTCCCACTAAGAATATACAACTTACCTAATGGTGCGATGTTATTTCAAGGTGCTTTCTACTGTTCTTCCTGCTCTTAGCGGCTTAAAACTTAAGATACCTTTAAATATTATTTTAAAAGAAAAAGGTTTAGGTCTCGTAAATGTAAGCAGAAGAGTTACATTTAATTTGGAGCTACAATAGAAGTTAAGATGTTAAACAAAGTAATTTAGCAAGCCGATAACAAGGCTATCCCGCGCTATATTCGTCGTAAATGAGCTGGCTGAGATTGTTATAATGTCGCCAAATTTAATTGAATAAGGCTCGCTTACATTTAACGACACAGCGACGAGACGACAAGCTAAAGCCACGGCGTTAATCTCCCGCTAAAATCAATTGCCAAAAATTGTATTTACCCAGACGGTCGACAGCGCAATTTGATATCTTAAGGATGAGGGGTTAAGTTATCTTTCCCCGTGACCGTCTCGCACGGAAGGCGAAATCATATCAAAGTAAATTATTTCCTCGTTTACCGTCATTTACAAAAGTGCACATCTCTCTCGGGTAGTTTGCGGCGGCCGATGGGTTTTACAAGCTTGTGCGAAGGTTTATTTTGGCACGTCTAGGGATAGGGTTTTTATTGAGAATTTATAGAGCAACGTTTAAGAGCGACACCACCACGGAACGCTGAAAATATCGCACTGGCTCTTTATTGCTCGGTTCAAATTAATGTTCCGAGAAGATTCCATACTTTGTGGTGACTTTTCAAGAGTTTTATTGCGTTAATAATGACATGTAGTCTGCTCAGGTGTTTTCCTGAAATACATTCGGTCCGAGATAAAAGTGTGGGGAACTTATTAAAAAAGGCTAGATGGGCCGATGTAGTTATTAATAAAGTACGTGATCGTGGTTGGGGAGTGGAGCGGCCCACGGGCGCGAGGGGGTACCTTGTCAATGTTTTGTTCAGGCCGCCGCATCAGGTGGAATAAAGACAGGGCGGTGGGCGGCGTGCGTGTAATTTTCAGATTAGTTTGTTCAGTAACTGAGCTGCTGTCGGCTCGCCGCAAATATGTGGCCAATAATGATGAAATCATGCCAACAGAGGAAGCTATCGTAGGTAAAATCTTCTAGTTTACGTTGTAACACGTTGTTACATTAGTTGAGCAGTGACTTTGCTCTGTTTTAAGTGTTTGCTTTCACATTAATATAAATGGGTCAAATAAAAATATTTTGTGTTTTCAAATATGCGTTTTGCAAATGTCTACAAAAATGTTTATCCTTGTGGTTTGAAATTTAAATATACTCGTAGTTAGGTATTTTTGTATTCGTAGTGATGCTATATAATTTTTTGGATGGGGATTAGAATTTTAGCTATAGGAGAAACTAAAATCAAAAGGTAATCTTATTTTAAGATTACCTTTTGATTTTAGTTTCTATAGTATCTTTTTAGTATACTTTGTGTTTGTAAAGAGCTTGTAAAAGAACAAATTGATTAGTTTTCTGAAGCATTATTTATTAATTTCTCATTGTACAAACTTATCACCTAAACCCATCATAGCTCAAATTTTGTTCAATTTATTCAAGCAATAAAATGTCACGGACCATCAAACTGTTTCATTAAAATAGTACACAATGCACGACAGAACGTACGGTTTGTGTCCAGCGGAAGCAATGAAAGCTTGACATTACTTCCGGTAGTTGGGCGGGCGTCGCGCCTCATTGCACCTTTCTTCTACTTGCTTGAGTACTGTAATGCATTGTATATACGGTACATTGCAGTGTAGAGTATACACTTATATGGATGACTAGATGCGTCCCGCGGCTTTGTACACATAAATATGTAATCAAAGTCCTATATCTATTCTGCTGTCTATGATACTATGACGTTGGCCCGTGTTCAGTTCGCATATACCGCGCTCACGGGCTTTTTGGGAGAGATTCTATAGCACAATAATAGAGTTGAAAAGGTCCAGTCAAGTGGCCCACGTCCAGAAGAACTAAAGATATTAAAAATCGATGAAAACGATGAGTTTGATTTATAAGCAAGCTTTTATGATAGTAAATAAGGGGAAATTTTTACCGGTTTCTGATAAACTTTTAAGTAGACAGATAAGATAGTTAAGATAGTTGACACCATATAAAAGTTGTCAAATATGTGTTAGATAAGTTTCCTACTATAAAATATTCTTTAGATTATTATAAACGTTACATGTAGATATAAAAAAATAATAAGCACTGCAAAAATGTCATGTCCAGTCAAAAATGTCCAGTTGATAATATTTATTGTACTCTACAAATACTTTATTATTGTGTTACCTATACACTCGCTTACTTTCATCCTTTCTGAATTCAACATCTACTTTCATAAAATCAAAGTTCTATAAATTTACGGCAGACTTAAGCGAAATATTCACATAATATTTCGCTTATCGAGAAGACGGCATGGGGTCCAATAAGCCCGGTATAAAACGCAGACATAAAAGGGGTTATTTGGTTTCACCGGCAATAAGGCCGTGTTCCACGGACAATGAAAACTGCACTCGGCGGATGATACACTACGTAAGATTACAGTTATCTGGAAATCGATTCGATGGAACTCTTCAAGTAAATTAAAGTAGTTTTAAAAGTCTGGTTAATATGGGTTACATTTTTAAGTTATATTTATTTTTAGATCGCCAACATAATATCATCACAGCAATAATGCTCTGAATCTTAGATCTACAGAGACCCTTCTTCTTCAGGTCCCATACACAAGAGCTCCTTCTACGATAAGTCGTTTACCGTAGAAGCCGTAAGACTTTGGAACTTATTGCCATTGTTAGCACGACAACCTCTAATACTGAACATATTTAAAAGTCGAGTCAAATTTTTTTACCTTTCTACACTTTCGTAAACGAACTGCTGTATGTTCTTATGTTATTTATTATTAAGCTATATTATAATGTCATATTTTTCGTGTATGTATGTATGTGTATTTTGTGTATAGTTATAAGTATGTATTGGACAAAGAGAGAGTATTTATTATTGTTTAATATTTTTACAATTTTGCTTGTGTATTTTCTTTTAGTTTTAATTTTTATTAGAATGAACTAAGATGTTATTCTTGCACTCTACCGTATAGTTATGAAATGGTTCCTTAAAGGGTTATCTGGAAGAGATCGCTATTTAGCGATAAGACCGCCGCTTGTACTTTAGATTTAACATTTATGTAAGTACCATTGTAATTTTTATGTGCAATATAGAGTTATCATTCATTCATTCATTCATTCATAATAATAATCGTTATAAACCTTTTAAAATGAAAATATTAGTACGTTTATGCTAAATGTTATTATAATTACAGGCGAAGACTGCATGCTGATATATGAGGATAATAGTTTGGAAATCTAAGTAATGTTTCTAACGTGCATGTCTTTAACCGACTTCCGAAAATTTGGAGTTTATCAATTCGTCTGTTGTTTGTTTCTTTTTTTGTGTGAATGTTATGCGATTTCTCCGCCAATTGTGAACCGTAGTCCTTTTATAAAACAAAAACTCGGTATAATATTGCGACGTGCAATATACAAAAAAAGCTCCTTCCAGTTTCGTAATATTTTAGTTAATTTTTTTTGATAAATTATAAAGAGATGGCGGGTTTTTTGTTACCGAGCTACAAAATAGTATACGATATTTGTGTCCTAAGTAACTCTATAAAAGCACGGCGTTTAACTTTAAGTTTAACTTCACTCCGTGCAATAGTAACTGCTTAGGTCACATGAATCGTAATATACTAAAATTCCCTCCTGTAACTAAATATAAGCTGTTCTAAGTAGACTATCCGATGTTGCGTCAGCGGTAAAATCTTATTGGAGCAATCTTGTCTGATTTGTGGCCAAAGACATTGGTGCAAATAACAATGTACAAAGCACAAGTCGTGGTTCGTTAACAAGATAGTGGTTGGTACATTTGACCTCAGAAACAAGGCGTCTCACGAAATTTGACTTAGAATTTGTGTATGAACGAGTTGCGAAATCCGTCTTGGTTATTGATATTTTTATTAATGCTTACCGTGACGAATGATTTTGGTAATAAGTGTAAAAAAAAATTAAGTTACATTATGTTTATTTTTCACACGACTTCCAAAAAAGAAGATGTTACCAATATGTCTGTATGTTTTTTATGTTTGATACGCGGTTATCATCAATTTTTAACCGGTTTGAATATTTTTTTATTCATAGAATTATGGAAGTAAGCGCCTCAAACTTGTCACTGAACTTGAAACTTGTCAATTAAGTAAAATTTACCAAGATCTGATGAGTATCTCCAGTGATATGCAAATAAACATGTCGTACTTGTTACTGAAACTGACTCACGCGACATGTGAAGTTGGTTTTTTAGTTTTTATAACTAGATCTGCCCGCGACTTCTACCACGTTAAAAGTATCTTATGTGTTAATCCAGGTTACAAACTATTTGGTGCCAAATTTGCTCAAAACTCGTTCTGCCGTTTTTGGGAGATTCTGTTATTTGAGTGAAACCTATGCTACTTTAAAACTTTTTGTAATGAGACTTTTTTTATAAAGTTGTCTTAGATCTAGGTACATGTTATGTAAATATTTCTAGCTTAATTCATATTTGCATTCAAAATTATGATATTTAGTTACTGATACATTAATAAAGACAAATAAAAGCGCCTCTCATTACTAAAATCACGCTTAAAACCCGATCGCACACTATCAATTATTAAACGGTCAAATATCATCCGCATTATTGAGCTAATTATACAAACACGGCAACCTTATTAAGCAATTCAATTACAAAATCGGTGGATAAAACATATTATAACAATATTTTTGTTAAAGCAATTCAAATAAGAGAACGCACGGTTGCGCTTATTGAGAGGATTACAGAGCGTACGTGGTAGCACAGAATAATACGAGTGTCATAGAGGCTCGACCTACGGTCCGTTACCGACTAACGATTTTATAAAGACTAGGAATGAAAATGAAAGCTTATCACGCTCTATTAAAGGTCTTATTACGCTGAAGAAAATAAGAAAGGGTGCAGTGAGCTTTCATTAACTTAGATGCTTCTTTGTACTAATAAGCACTGCAGAAATGGTTCTGATAGCAAATTTGACTGCAATTAAAGTATTGGCGGTTTTCATAAAACAATGATACCTTAAATGTCTAAAGGAGTAAGTAAATAATATGTGGTATAGTTAGCCGAATTCTATAAAGGAGATATAATAAATAAACTCTATAATAAATAAACTATAAATTCGTCTGTTGTTTTTTTAATTCTTTTTTGTTTTCAACACTTATTTGAAACCTTATTTGAAAACATTTTTTGCGTAATAATTCTATAATAAACCAAAAAAAATTAAAGAACCGTTTCTCATACTATACAGGTAAATTACTATTGATACATTTTTAATTACAATTAATTATTATTGTTTGGGTTGTCCAATACATACAGATTTTTATTGATAAAAAAGTATAGTACGGCTTTTGCAAGAACATTCTTAAACACTTTTGGACCGTACCTATACAACAATATAAATAAAGTTAGCAATATCCGTAGTCTAACAGCGTACAAAGTTAATCGAAAAATATTCGATCATCTCTCATCAAATAAATAAAAAGTGATCAAATACTCACACGCTCACTCACTCGCACACGCGCGCAGACACACGCACGTAAACGCACACACAAACACACACATACACACAAACAAACGCACGCACTCACTTACATACACACACACAAGAGCGTTTTTATCACAAAAAAGGTGTATTCGAGCTATAGTGGGTATTCCACCATACGTATCTTGCAGGCCGTACTTCAAAAAATTTAGAATACTTACTTTGGCATCTATGTAAATTTTTGAAATTGGCATATTTGTAAGAAATCATCCTGAGTTATTCACAAAAGCAAAAGACGTGTATCTGAGAAACACCAGAAATGGTGACAGGCTAGTTCTTAACGTTACACCAAGAACTACTTTATTCAGTAAGAATTGTTATTCTATGTGCATTAAGGTCTATAATAGAATCCCAGCAGACATACGACACCTTCCTTTAACAATGCTTAAAAATAAGCTAAAATCCTGGTTATTGGACCAAACATATTATTGTGTAAATAACTTTTTAGAATGCAATTCTTCGAGACGTAATTTTGTATAATTCATATTATAATCATGTCTGTAACCTTATTATTTCCAAATTTTTTTTTGATATTACTGATATCATGATGATTTTTATTTATGAAATGTTAATTTAATGTAAACCTTTTTT
Organism: Cabera pusaria; assembly: GCA_954871355.1. NCBI lineage: Eukaryota > Metazoa > Arthropoda > Insecta > Lepidoptera > Geometridae > Cabera > Cabera pusaria. Next base: position 18,334,817 of record OX940888.1, read on the forward strand.
ATTTATTTGTGTACGCTTTCACATGTCATAAATATGACAAAATATTCATTCAATTTCATTTCATAAACATTCATTTCATTTCATTTAATTTCACACACGCACGCACGCACGCACTCTCTTACACACACACACACACACACACACACACACACACACACACACACACACACACACACACACACACACACGCACACACACAAACACACACACACACACACACACAATTTATACAAATTACTAACCAACCACGTATTAGGTTTAAATTAAATTAGATTTCTGAAATTGATTGTCTTTATAGTAAAATCTAATCTAATCAAAAATATAATTTTGTAAAATCTACCAATTAAAAACATTCTGTATTTTATTTTATTTTATAATTGTATAATTACTGTAATAATAAATACTGATTGTAACTCTTAGGCATCAAACTGAGTCCTCTAGATGGTAGATAACTGGTATCCTATACCACGGGCATTTGAGCCTAGTTTAGGTACCAGGGCTTCGTTACATCATGTACACTGTTATGCCTTTTCATGAATAAATTATTTCATTTCATGTCATTGAATCGTGACAAAGATATGGCTTTACTTTGCTTACTCGTACTCACAATTAAAAAACAACCCCTAAAATCTATCATAGTCTTAGATAAATAAAAGAAGAAAACATACAGATCTTTTTAGTTGAGAAATATGAAGTGCCACAGGAAGGGAGTATCACGGTAATGTTATCTAAGTAGTGTGTGCTGTTAACTAATTGACATGATGCTTAGTCTAGCTTTTTAATTATTATTTTAGTTTTACAAGGACCATCAAGAATAAAATCTACTCTATCCACCATAACCTTGCAGTGTTCCGGCAGCACACAGAATCCTTGAGAGTCAGATCCACCATTCTAGGCCTAGCATGTTCACCATTGTCGGTCATATCATAGCTTATCACTAGGCGAGATAGTGATCAAACGCCAGCCCTTAGGATATAAAAACAAAAGATGTTTGAGCAGGGGACTACATTTTTTTATCATTTCACCACTATCTCGCCTAAGCGATGATGCGGTCGAAGATGGTGAACACACTAGGCCTAAAATATTCTTACTCTCTTGTGTGCTGCCGGAACAAGGTAAGGTTAAGGTAAGGTTATGGCAGTAAATTTTCTCTTTGATGATGATACTTTAGATTTATAGTTATCGTGAGTTTGAATCATGATTATAAAACACCGACTATTATACTCACTACTATTTGTTGTCGACTGTCTCGACCTAGGTTTCATGCATGTCCGATGCATATCCTCGGGAGTTCACGCAGCGAGATCGCGACGAGCACTGCGGGCCGCCGCTCGCAGCGCGCGGCTCGTCGGGGGAGGGGGGCTCGGCGAGCGGCGCCGCTCAGTGATGGTGTGAGATTGAGTTTGTCCAATGCTTGACAGATCTTCATCGTCACTCTCGTCAAAAGCATTGTTACAAACAAAGCTGACCGTGTCACGTTCCAGACTGGAGAACTCTTTCTTTTTTGAGGAAGCATTAAGAATAGGTATCCATGTTGTAGGCAGGTTCCATCCACGATCTCTGTTCATATTCGGGTATCGGGTTATCTCGATGGCCTCACGTCTTTTTCGAGGTATGAAGTACTTTTCTCTTGCTAATACGGAGGCCTTGTCGAACCGAATGTAGTGATTGGTGTCCGAGAGATGTGCATGTTCAGCCATTACACCCAATAGTCTCCCAAATAGATTCGCCTACGTATAAAATGTCGAAACATCTGGCTACATCTTTGCAACAGTACACTGGCAAGACGAGCAGCTATGTCAAAGATTCAAATCATTTTGTGCAACTCCTGGAAGATGTACGTGTCCAACCCACAGAAGTAATAGTCAGCTTTGACGTTACTTCTCTGTTCACAAATGTACCAGTAGATGACACTATAAACATCATCAGCACTATCATACGAGACTCCAGCTTACCTACTGAGTACATTAAGTGGACAGAACTTTGTCTTAAAAGTGGGTACTTCATGTGGAGAGGAGAATACTACATACAAGTGAATGGAGTGGCTATGGGATCGCCCATTGCTCCTGTGGTGGCCAACTTATTTATGGAGTGGTATGAAAGTACGGCACTAGCGACGACGTCAAACAAACCGAGATACTGGTGGCGTTATGTTGATGATATTTTCGCGGTTATTACCAAGGAAGGACTACCAGACTTCGTAACGCATCTAAACAGCCTGCACAGAAATATACAAATCGCGGTTGAAATGGAGAAAGAAGGAGTTCTGCCGTTTCTGGACGTACGCGTGATTCGCAGATCTGATGGTAGTCTAGCGCACACTGTACATCGCAAACCAACCCACACAGAGCGTTATTTGCATGCAGACTCCCATCATCATCCTGCACAGTTGTCCTCGGTACCTAGGTCATTAATTAACCGAGCTCTGAAACTATGTGACCCTCAATACATAAAGACAGAGCTCGAGCACGTGAGGGGTGTACTAGAGGACAATGGATATAATTGGAGACAGTGTGAGCGCTTGGTTAGCAACAGTGAACGTAACCGAGCACCGTGGGTGGAACGTTCACCAACGTACTTGCCGTTCGTAAGAGGAGTAACGGATAAAATCGGATATCTCTTACGACGGAAATATAACATCAAGACATTCTATCGTCCACCAGGCCAACTCAGACAGATGTTACGTTCACCAAAAGACAAAGATCATTTGAACGTACCAGGGGTATATAGAATACCGTGTGACTGTGGCAAGAGTTACGTGGGAGAGACTCGACGCAATATCGCGACCAGATTGACTGAGCATATCAGGAGTATTAAGAATATGGACATCAGTAAGTCCCGCCTTGGCTGAACACGCACATCTCTCGGACACCAATCACTACATTCGGTTCGACAAGGTCTCCGTATTAGCAAGAGAAAAGTACTTCATACCTCGAAAAATACGTGAGGCCATCGAGATAACCCGATACCCGAATATGAACAGAGATCGTGGATGGAACCTGCCTACAACATGGATACCTATTCTTAATGCTTCCTCAAAAAAGAAAGAGTTCTCCAGTCTGGAACGTGACACGGTCAGCTTTGTTTGTAACAATGCTTTTGACGAGAGTGACGATGAAGATCTGTCAAGCATCGGACAAACTCAATCTCACACCATCACTGAGCGGCGCCGCTCGCCGAGCCCCCCTCCCCCGACAAGCCGCGCGCTGCGAGCGGCGGCCCGCAGTGCTCGTCGCTATCTCGCTGCGTGAACTCCCGAGGATGTGCATCGGACATGCATGAAACCTAGGTCGAGACAGTCGACAACAAACAGTAGTGAGTATAATAGTCGGTGTTTTATAATCATGATGATGATACGCTACTTTTTCACTATTTATAATATATCTAGGTGTCTGTGTCTGTGTCTGTGATTTGTTTGTTTGTAAATTTCCCCGCGACAAGGGGATTCCTAGTACTACCAGTAGTACTACTAGTATCTAAGTAAACTTGAGATAAACATATAAAATGAATATAATATCATATTAGATTTAAATACTTTTTATTATTATTACTTATTAGAAGTAACCGTATCCTTTAGACTTAAGAGCATAATATTTAGGGTGTAATGTAACAAAGTGGTAGACTTAGAAAGTTTGGCGGGCAGTAAGCTTCCACGGCCGCTCCTAGTCGTTACATCGTCTGCAGACTTACCAATTGCAACCGAGTCGAGCCGACTTAACGTCTAATTACGAGATGACGACTTCTCGCAGACTATAGGGTGGTATATAAAGGCCTCTATAAAGACTGCGAAATATACGGGCAGGATTATCTCGCCAACAGTTAAAAATAACTTTATCGATCGAAACGCATTACCTAGTTATGTTGCAATAGGGGACTTCTCGTGCTAAAACAAAAATCATAATACAATATGGCTAATAGTTAATAATATTTTTTACAGGAAAAAACCGTCGATAACACTTAAATACAAAATATATATCAGCCCAGCAATTATTAAAGTAACAATAATAAAATAGTGACTTATACCTGTAGTAGTCACAAATAATTCCAAGAGGTCTCACAGTGCTTGCGAACGCAAAGGAATCCAACCAATAATTTTAAAATCTTTTCAGTAAACTATTAATAAATAATAAATAAAACTGGCCAAGTGCGAGTCAGACTTTGTCCCGCACACGGAGGGTTCCGAACGCCATCTATCGAATTTCTAACGAACTTCTAACACCAACTAAGTAAACGTTAACACAAAGGTAGAATAGTATTATATAGTAGTAATAGTAATAGTAGTAATAGTAATTGTAGTAATTAATATTATTAAATATCTGGTTGACCGAGCTTTGCTCGGTATTTTTTGCCACTTAAACAGACAAATATGACTCTTCCCGACATCTATTGACGAATAATAATACTTTTTTTTTTAATTGAGAGCAACTAACTGATTTACTGATACAGTACTTCTACTCGCCAATAGATGTCGGGAAGAGTCATATTTTAAGTTTATTATCAATAAAGTTGTTATTGAAAACACGAATAAAACAACATTTTCTGAAAATGACTGCTAGCTAGATCGATTTATCGCCCCCGAAATCCCCTGTAGGTATACTAAATTTCATTTAATCATTAGAGCCGCTTCCGAGATTCAGATTAAGGTAAAGATGATAGCGCCATCTTAGCAACTAGATAGACTTTCTTTAATTTTTAACCATGTTCTGTTCTTAGTATTTGTTGTTATAGCGGCAACAGAAATACATCATCTGTGAAAATTTCAACCGTCTAACTATCACATTTCATGAGATACAGCTTGGTGACAGACGGACGGACAGACAGACAGACAGACAGACAGACAGACAAACAGACAGACAGACAGACATACAGACGGACAGCGGAGTCTCAGTAATAGGGTTCCGTTGGTACCCTTTGGGTTCGGAACCCTAAAAAGACAGTAAATATTCCGTTAATCTATTATACGATATGAAATTTGGAGGGTATATTTGTCTTAGTACGTAGGGGTGTACTAAGAAAGGATTTTCTAAAATTCACCCCTTAAGGGGATGAAATGGGGGTTCAAAGTTTGTATGGAGAAACAAGATTAGATAGTATTTTCTTCACACAAGTGCTTCAGTAAAAAAATAAGTCAATACGTGTTTCTGGTTTTTTGAAAATTCAACCCTAAGAGGGTGAAATGGGGTAACAAAGTGTGAAAATCAATATTGTTTCGGATTGCGCTGACATTTGGCATGCATATAGTTATTACAAAGTTAGTTACCTCTGAAAAAGGATTTTTCAAAATTTACCCCTGAAGGGGATGAAACGGGGGTTCAAAGTTTGTATAGAGAGACAAGATTAGATAGTATTTTCTATTCGAAACTTCATACAAGTGCTCCACTAAAAAAATAAGTAAATACGAGTTTCGGGTTTTTTTTTATTACACCCCTAAGAGGGTGAAATGGGGTAACAAAAGTTGAAAATCAAAATTGTTTCGGATTGCACTGAAATTTGGCATGCAGATAGTTATTACGCCGTTAGTTCCCTCTGAGAAAGGATTTTCTAAAATTCACCCCTGAAGGGGATGAAACGGGGGTTCAATGTTTGTATAGAGAAACAAGATTAGATAGTATTTTCTATTCGAAACTTCATACAAGTGCTCCAGTAAAAAAATAAGTAAATACGTGTTTCAGGCTTTTTTTAAATTACACCCCTAAGAGGGTGAAATGGGGTAACAAAAGTGTGAAAATCAATATTGTTTCGAATTGCGCCGCTAGTTGCCTTTGAGAGAGTATTTTCCAAAATTCACCCCTGAAGGGTATGAAACGGGAGTCCTAAGTTTGTATGGAGAAACAAGATTAGATAGTCTTTTATATTTGATTTTTAACACAAGTACTTAAGTAAGTAAATACGTGTTTCAGGCTCTTTCGAAATTAATAACAAAGTCTGAAATCAATATTGTTTCGGATTGCGCTGAAATTTGGCATGCAGATAGTTATTTTGACTTAGGTATCCGCTAGGAAAGAATTTTTCAACATTTACTCTTCAAGGGGATGAAGCGGGGGTCCAAAGTTTGGATAGTCATTTTATTCAATATTTCACACAAGTACTTCTGTAAATAAATAAGTAAATACGAGTTTCAGACTTTTTCAAAATGCCACCCTAAGAGGATAAACTGGGGTAACGAAGTCTAAAAATCAATATTGTTTCGGATTGCGCTGAAATGTAGAATGCAGATAGTTATTATGACGTAGGTATCCGCTCAGAAAGGATTTTCTAAAAATTCCTCCCGGATACGGAACGGGGATTCAAAGTTTGTATGGCGAAATAAGATATTTTTTTTTTAATGCTTTATAGGCTAGCGTTTGCCTACTATCTCACCTGTTGGTAAGTGATGATGCGGTCGAAGATGGTAAGCACGCTAGGCCTAGTATGGGAACTGGCTCTCAAGGATGGCTGCCGGAACACATTAGATGTTTTGGTGACAGATTTTCTAACATGAGGGTGGTAGCTGGCCAGGCGGACACTAGATAGTGTCCTACCACCATAAAGTACGTGTTGTAGGATTTTTTGAAATGGGGTAGGTAACAAAGTCTGAAAATTTGGGTTTTCGGTTTTTATAAATATGAATCCCGAATTGCCTTAGTCACGCGATAACATGAAAACGGGTGAACCGATTTGGCTAATTCTTATTTGATGTATTTAATGATAGAATCGTTCTTGCAAAAGAAAAGTTTTAAGTAAACAAAAGAAGTTTTTAACGCGGGCGAAGCCGCGGGGCACTTCTAGTAGTTCTATCAATAGTGTCAGTGACCATGCAAACCGTTCAGAGCGGTGAAAAATTTATGAATATGGATGTAAGTCCTATATACACGTAGAATCTCAGTAAAGTTAAGGTTATTGTACGACTACTCAACCCAATCATAAAAAAGGTTTCACAATAGTATGATCTAATAACTAATTTATAATTCCACACGAGTGATACGGAGTACGAATGCGCCTGTCCAAAGCTAACATTTGCGCTTCCTCCTGACAATCGCATCTGAATCGAATGAAGTTATCGAATGAGAGGCAGGCCGGTACATTTGAGTGCATGCATGACACCGTGAGAGACGCAAGCCTATTCAGTGCGGCACGTCCTTGCAATACGTGCACAATAGTCGTTGAAAGGTGAATTCGCTCAATCTAGGCCGTTCTGTAATGATTGTTCGACGGTTCATTGTCGAGCGCCTGTTGAAGCGAGACATTATTTTCTAGCTCTGTAGGATACCTATCCTGTATCACGGTTACCTACGTTGCGATATTGTTGTATCTGTGCATATGTGCTATTTTCATAACTCATTCCAAAAAATAATAAGGGGTATTGTTGTGAACACTAAACATTTTATGTAAAAAGCATCTACTTCTGCTTTGCTTCGTTGAATATTAAATCGCCGATACGTTTCGAAATGCTTATGAATACAAATTCGTAATCTATGAAACAGGAAAAAGTTTGATTGGTTTCAAAACACACGAAGTCGTGGAGACCTCGAAACTCATTAAAAAGTAAACACGAAATGTCGCAAAACCAATCAAATACGAATATGAGTGTAACGACGTACGGACAAACACCAAAATCATGATGAAATACTCGAAACTGTATACGCAATATAATGGCGTATTCAGTTAAACAGACTTACCCAAGAAACATTTAGTCTTGGTGACTACTTAGGTGAAGAACCTATATTAAAACTTTTAAAATTATTTATTTTGCTAAAGTACTAGGCCCTGGCAACTATTGTCGCAGCGTAAGAAAACGCTAATCTTGTTTTGGTTATAAATAGCATTAAAACAATCCAGACCAAAATGAAAACTTCTTTTTATTAAATTCTTTGAGACCCACTTAACCCGCCTTGCGGCTTTGAATAGCCTTGTTCCTCTCGCAAATGGACATAAAGATTCTCATAAAATAAAGGAGAAACGCACAAAGGGCGTAAACAGACAGATATCATCTAGTAGTTTCGAATGCACTTTTATGGCCAGTAAAGTGTACAGTAAAGCCCTAAGTGTTCAACGAGTGAAAATAAAAACGGGGACGCGAATATATATACGAGAACATCCCCACTCATCCTCTAGAGCCTACAGTTTCATTACTAGATGACTGGACAGATGGATGGAAAGCTGGTTTTCCCTTTGTTATAACCATTTTCCTACTAACGAACTGTTTTGAAGTATGTTCGACTTCATCTCGCTGGAAACAAAGTTGAGATTGCGTTTGACTTTGACGGACTCTTTATTAATCTAGGTTTAGGCATTGTAGTGTGGGTAGATTTTTATTATTTTTAACCGACTTCACAAAAAAGGAGGAGGTTCTCAATTCGTCTGTATGTTTTTTTTTTTTTGTGTGTATGTTACGCGATTACTCCGTCAATTGTGAACGGATTCAAATGATTCTTTTTTTAATAGGTAGGATATGTTTCCGAGGTGGTCCCATTTTAATTTTATCGAGATCTGATTAGTATCACCAGAGATATGGAGATAAATACATCAAACATAGGAGAATGTACTAGTTTTAGTAGAAGAGTCCCAAGAAGATTATACACAATGGAGGTTGCTATTGCATATAAGATATTCTTACGGTAACTGTGAGCGAGATAGAAATAAAGGTGGGGATCATTTTTTTTATATCTTATAGGCAAGCGTTTGACCACTATCTCACCTGTTGCTAAGTGATGATGCGGTCGAAGATAGAGAAGTGGACTAGAATGGGAACTGGCTCTCAAGGATAGCTGCCGGAACACATTAGATGTTTGGCGACAGATTTTCTGACTTGAGGGTGGTAGCTGGCCAGTCGGACACAAGATATGTTCTACCACCATGCGGGGTTGTTGGTTTCTTAACGATGTTTTCCTTCACCGGAGGGCCACTGTGAGAAGCGCACATATATTTTTCGATAGAAAAATTTATTGGTACACGGCGGTTTGAACTCGGTACCACGGCATCAAAGCCGACCGTTCTCCCAATTACGCCACCGGGCCCTCAATAAATAATTATATATTAATAATTATAATAAATAATTATATATAAATATAAATAATTTGTCTTCACAGGAATGTTCTACCGGGCAAAGTCTAGTTAGGGTGCAAACTTTTTTAAACATACCTAATATTTTTGACATGACATGACATTTGGCGAAGATGGCGGCCATTTCAGTCCCGCGACACCTGCATACATAATTAAAAAACTCAGAATTATGAACGTACTTTGTACCAATCAACACTGCAAAAAAAAATTATAAGCATAAAACCACAGATTATGTAATAGTTACTACGTAAATAATACTTTCCGTTGTTACGTTGGCTACACAGTGCTTTCATAATTCGGGTATCCACAATATAGGGAAGTGCCTCTTATAACGTAGTAGAGTGATTCAATACTCTGTTGGCCATATGGCGGCAATTAATATTAATAATCGCAAATAATACTTTTTAATATTCTTTTTGGAATACAACTAGTCCGTGTTATAAAAGTATTTGGAATTATTGTAATAAAATAGACAGTTAATTATCGTGTGTGTCAGATGCTTTAATTGCACAGGGCCATTTTGGACATTGTCCTTTGATATCTTGATGACATCAAAATTACTAGTGAATATTTTCAGGGTATTTTTCAGGTCATTTTTTAGTAAATAGGTATATTATATATATGCTAGTCTGTAAGGTATTTATGAATAATATGGGTCTTAGTATAACATTTCATGTGTACATAAGTTACGTGAAATAAAGATTTATTATTATTATAACCACAAAAAGGCACTCAAAAGCAAAAAAATAATTTACTTAAAATTATTATAAGCGCTACCCACTTCTCTATTTGAAGTTGGTGCCAGCCAAGTCTAATAGGTAGTAGATAGATAATACCTACATGTATCTACCTACTTACTAACCTACATGTACCTACTTACTACTACTACATACATAGTATCTATCTAATATCCAATAGACTTGGCTGGCATCGACTTAGAATAGAGAAGTGGGTAGCGCTTATAATAATTTTAAGTAAATTATTTTTTGCTTTTGAGTGCCTTTTTGTGGTTATGAAGTCGGTTTTTTATTTATTTAAATAACTTATTTTACCCTTTTTAGTGCAAAACAAGTTTTAATGAAATTACATGCATCTATTAAATTTCGTGTCTGGGCGTTATACACTGACGGATATATACTTTTTGAAAATTTCATGTATGTACCTATAACGGTTAAGAAGATACAGATCTGTAAACTGCGCACATATAGATACACGGACGGACGGACGGACGGACGGATGAACAGACAACAAAGTCTCAGAAAGTGTTCATTTGGTAGCCTTTGGGTTCGGAACCCTAAAAATATTGACTTTAAATGCCGCGCTAAATTGAAAATATTCACTAGTAATTATGATGTCATTAAGATATCAAAGGACAATGTCCAAAATGGCCCTGTGCAATTAAAGCATCTGACACACACGATAATTAATTGTCTATTTTATTACAACAATTCCAAATACATTTATTCTGATATATGATTTAGTAATGATCTATTTATCTAATACTGAATCTTTGTCCCGATATACTGACTGACTAACTTAGAGACAACGCACAGCCTAAACCGCTGGTTGTAGACATGACATTTACAGGGCATATTTGTCTTAGTACGTAAGGATATACTAAGAAAGGATTTTCCAAAATTCACCCCCCGATTACTCGAAAGACGCGCCTAGACCGATTTAAAAAATTCTATTCCATCGAGATCTGATGAGTATTGTCAGAGATAAACATCTCAAACTTGGTACTGAAAATGACCAGCGCGGCATTTGAAGTAGATTATTGAGAAATCAATCTATATATTGAGTTTAATCTTCAGGTAGTTAATGCTCCCTAGGTAGTAATTTACGGTAATTGTAATGTAATGTATATGTTATAGTGTAATGTTCAGGACTGGACTGGAACTGGAATCTGAGATATACAGAAGGGCCTCGATGATCCGAACCCAAGCTAATCCGAATGACTCTATAATCCGAACGACCCCCGACCCCGCGCGTCTGCCGTTTCTAAGTAACTTGCTATGCAACACTCGTATTTTAGTGCCGAATCAAACTTTTTAGACGCTACATTTATCATACTTGAACGCTCCGCGCGCCATTCCGTCATTTGTAACATTTTCTAATGATTAAAACATAGTTTCCATAATGAATTGTTTGTTGTTTTTTTAGTTGAAACGAGCGTTCAAAGTTTGTAAGGAGAAACAAAATTAGAAAGTCTGTTTTATTCGAAATTTCACATAAGTACTTCTGTAAATAAATAAGAAAATACGATTGCAAGATTATTCGAAATTATACACCTATGAGGGTAAAGTGGGGAAACAAAGTGTGAAAATCAATATTGTTTCAGATTGCACTGAAAATTGGCATGCAGATAGTTATTATGACGTTAGAATCCGCTAAAAAAAGATTTTCTAGAATTTACCCCTTAAGGGGACGAAACGGGGGTTCACAGTTTGAATGGAGAAACAATATTAGATAGTCTGAAAAATCAATACGGTTGTTCGGGTCTTATAAAAATTAATGCCTTTTCTCTTAATAACGCGATAGCTTAAAAACGGGTTGACCGATTTGGTTAATTTTTTTGAAGTGTTTTTATGATAGAAAGGTTTTTACGAAAGAAAGGAGAGTTTAATGCAGGCGAAACCGCGGGTCTTTTCTAGTATAATATATTAGTTGAAGCGTTTGGGTAAATGAATTCCATATGGTTTATAGACAAAATCTTTGACTAATAATTAAGAGAGTTTTAAAAACTAAAAATGACTTCACATGCTGCGCGACTCTGCAGTTTCAGTAGCAAGTTGAAATATTTATCTCCATATATCTAGAAATGCTCATCAGATCTCAATGAATCAATCTCAATGAATGGGACACGATCGTGGAGATGTAGCCTACCCACGAAGAAGGATCATTAGAATTGATTGACAATTGGCAAAGTAATAAATATACACAACGTAACGCGTAACAAATATACACAAAGTTTTATTACATAGTTATAATAATTATATTTTTATACTTTGACGCTTTGACCACGTTGCATTGATTACATGGTCAATGACTGAAAAAATAGCCTCAAGAAAATCCAGACTTAATATTTTAATAAACTGGCCAAGTGTGAGTCGGACTCGCACACGTACGGTACCGATATAACAAAATTTGCCGGAAAAGTATTTATTTTTTGTGTGGAAACCCCCTTTTTTTCAATTTTTGTTAATTTTTATTATTTGATATTATAGCAACCATTGTAATACACAGAACGGTTCTTTTTCAATTAGTAGGATAAATTTCCAAGGTGATCCCATTGTTATTTCATCGAGATCTGATAAGTATCTCCAAAGATATGGAGGTAAATACCTCAAACTTAGTACTGTAAATGATTAGCGCGGCATTCGAAGTCGGTTTTTATCGTTTTGTAAACGATTTAAAAAATATGTAATAAACTGTCCAAGTGCAATTCGGACTCGCACTCGTAGGGTTCCGTAACACAGTTAAGTATTCCATAACTATGATTTTTCGCAACTACAAAATTAACTTTGTTTTTTTTTTCATAGTGTTTGTATGAAAAACAAAGTTATCTTTGTGGTCGCCATATCTCTAAACCTGCTGACTGTATCTCGTTCAAACCAATTTTCGTTGTTAGTTTTTATTGAGATCTCCAGCATATTTTTTTTCTAGATTTTTCACTCCCATACTTTAAAAGTAGGAGGGGGGACACACACATTTTACCACTTTAGACGCGCCTATCTTTCAAATGATTGACTTTGAGAAAAAAAGATTTTAGGAACCTCAATGTCATTTTTAAAGACCTATCCATAGACACCCACCCCACACGTATAGGTTTGAAGAAATTTTTTTTTTGTTTCATTTCCATGTATGGAATCCCCCCCCTTAGACGTTTATATTTTTTATTTTTGTATAAAAATCGGAAAGGGGTTCACAGAATACATCTATCTACCAAGTTTAAATTCTGTAGTCGTAACAGTTTCGGAATAAAATGGCTGTGACAGACGGACGGACAGACAGACAGACAGACACACAGACAGACAGACAGACACACAGACAGACAGACAGACATGACGAATCTATAAGGGTTCCGTTTTTTGCCATTCGGCTACGGAACCCTAAAAACTAGCGACCCGCTCGCTTGCACGGGTAGAGCATACAATATGCCTGCATTTTTGCATAAGTTTGTTGCGTCGAGTATGAATTAACGTCTTCAACAATCATCGTCATATTTCAATCAATTTATACAAAACTTTAACGAATGGTTGAAAAGGAAGATGGTTTTAAACCACTTAAACAATTCATTAGGCACAATCAGTCGATTCATGAAGACGATATTCGACTGTTTCCAAGTATGTCTTTTGTTAGTATCACAAGCCGGGTATCGCTATCGCTATATCCGCTAGTATGTAATACATATAAATAATACGTATAATACGAAAACCACACAAATAGGCTCATGTGCCAAGCGTGCCTATGATAAATTGGCCGCAAAGCAAATATAATTAACCAAACTTATTGTGAAACCAAACTCGTGACATAATATTGTAGCTATCGGAAACATGTCCGTTTATTTAAGCCGATCATAATTGACTTTATCGTAGGTACCAAGCCTTGACAAAGATGGTTTCAATATTTGTCATTTCATCGTGTAACCTCCCTTTGTATTTGCATCCACCATTGCCTAATTTAGATAATTATTTTTAAACGACTTCTAAAAGGGAGGAGGTTCTCAATTCGTATGTGCTTTTTCTTCGTATGTTTGTTACGCAAATGTTTGTTAATAATAAATTTTTTTCAAGGGTAGGGTACATCTCTACTGTGGTTTGAATTTACAATCTATTGAGATCTGATGCGTGAGTATCTCCAGAGATATGGCGTTAAATAAACATATGAAGAATACAATCAATTTACACGGAACCTTAGTGAATTATACACTTAAACCTTTCTCATGCATCACTCTGTCTATTGATAAAAACTGGATGAAAATCCGTTCAGTAGTTTTTGAGTTTATCATGAACAGACAGTTAGACAGACAGACGCAGCGGGAGACTTTGTTTTATAACATGTAATCAGGGTTGATATAACCACATGAGTAAAGAAACGAAAATATAAGGGTCATCTCAATTTGACGTAAGTGTATGTTATAGTTATCACGTATTTTAAGTCAGTGTGTTACTGTTTTCAAGATAGATCGACGTAATACTTAAATTCAAAATTGATAACGATCCCCGAACGATCTATGTATACATTGTTCATTGAGACCATTTCAATGAGCAGAAACTAGACATCTCTGCTGTAAATTGGTAAGGAATTGTGATTCTGCAGATTTCAGGAGATGTTCAAGCATCAGGTCAATGCTCTTACAATATCGTTGAAGTAAGAGGATACCAATTTTTTTAATTGATCAGGCAGGACCAATGAAAGTTAATTTTATATCGACATCAACGACAGTGCAAGTCGGACTCGCACTCGTAGGGTTCCGTACCACACTACAGTATTTTATAAGATCGAGCAAAAAATACCACTATAATTTTTCGCCAGCAAAAAATAATTATTTAATTAATAAACATTTTATTTCTTATAACGCCATCTAACGTCTATCAAAGGTATTAGGGATCGGCATTTCAATATAACACCATCTATGGACGTTTACCTAAGCGCTTATAGATGGCGTAATATTGAAATGCCGAAAAAAACACGTTTCTTGTAAAATATATATAGAATACTATTAAATTTGATAAACTTAAGAAACAATACCCAATGTAAATACAAAATATTGTCCAAATCATTAGAGCTGTTTCCGTTGTTCGGCTGCTTACGAAAATTGCTCGTTAAAATATACACTAGCTTTCAATGAAAGCAGGATGGTTATAAACTACGATAACTTTTAAAATATTTGAGCTACCCTTAAAAAAACAGACGATTTGAAAACCTCCTCTTTTTTGGAAGTCGATCGATTAAAAGTTTACTTCATTATAAATATAGGAAGAACTCCCTATTTATTAAAAAAATAACATTTGGAAATAACCTTTTCATTTCGTTTTGGCGATTGTGTGTATGTATTAAAATCATTAATAAATAAACTGGCCAAGTGCGAGTCAAACACGTGGGGTTCCGATTGAACAAAATTTGCCGGAAAAATGTTTTTTTTTTTAATGGGATATTTTTATTTTTTTAATTTAGTTTTAATTATTTGATGCTATAGCGTAATACACACTTTGAGCAAATTTCAAGACTATCGATTACGGTTTGTAAGATCGAGCATAAAACACCTGAAAAAACACGTTTCTTGTATGGTGACCAACGTTTATTTTTAACTCTATTCTGTTTTTAGTATTTGTTTTTATAGCGGCTATAGTTATACATACTTTGTGAAGATTTCAAGTCTCTATCTATTATGGTTCATAAGTTCAAACAAATAACGACGAATACAAAACCCTTCTTTGTATGGGGACCCCCTTTAATATTTTATTTTATTTTGTTTTTAGTATTTGTTGTTAAATTCCATATAGTAATACATACTTTGTGAAAGTTTCAAATATGTACCTATTGCGGTCAAGGAGATACAGCCATGTAAAGTACGTACAGACGGACAGACGGACGGACGAACGGACAGCGAAGACTCAGTAATAGGGTTCCGTTAGTACCCTTTGGGTTCGGAAGATCGAAACATCGAAACATGCCAGACCGATTAACAATTATACCGTATAATTTTATAAACAGCTCGTGGCGGCAGTACAAAATATTTAATGTGTAATAAAACTGGCCAAGTGCGAGTCAGCATCGCGTCTCTTATCACACACTTAGGGAGGGTTCCGTACAATACGAAACAAAACAGAGTTTCAACCTCATATATTTGATTAATTGATATTACCAAGAATATTTGGTTTGGTCGCGATCTAGAAAGGCTCGTTTACTAGCGCCATCTATGTCATTTTGCCGAAACTAATTAGATAGATGGCGTTTAAAAACACGTTTTTGTATGGGGACCCCCTTTAATTTTTATCTTTATTTTGTTTTTAGTATTTGTTGTCATAGCGGCAATAGAAATACACCATCTGTGAAAATTTCAACTGTCTAACTATCACGGTTAATGAGCTATAGCCTGGTGACAGAACGACAGACAGACAGACAGACAGACGGACAGCGGAGTCTGAGTAATAGGGTCCCGTTTTACCCTTTGGGTACGGAACCCTAAAAATTGCATATTTGATACCATAGCACATTTTATAAATCTAGTCCTCTGTTTAATTTAATTTTTCTTTTATTTAAAAAAAATGCAATCTCGAGATTTATAAAAAAGTCATAATTTGTTTATAATATACTCTTTGTTTCATAAAGATTAGATTGTTTCATCAAGATTGTTGCATCAATTAAATAAATGCACAAAGTATAATACTTTGGATACAAAAAAATATTCGATATAATACAGGGTGTCAGTTAGTATTTAATACCAATCATTGCAGTTACTCAATATCTATGCTTCCGGTTTCGGTAATGCCTTTTTTAAAATTATGACACATTTTTTTTATCGGATTATTAAGTGGTTTTAACTAATACTGGGCAAGTAAAAACTTGATTTATTATAATGTAAAGTACCATGTAAATAATTCTGGAACCTAGTTTTTTAAAGCCACATTTATTGATATCTGTGTCAGACAAAGACATCAAAGAATGTTTCTTCTTTGTTTATATTATTTGCAAGGTTAACAAAACAAATAATAAACCTAAGTATTTTATTTACCTTCTTTAATGCGGATCCCACAATTTCCTAAGATGGAATTTCGCCCTATAATTAATTTTACATATCATTTTGAAGTATGCAGATAAATAAGTAAATGGATGGGAGGCAAATATAAATTCAGCCAAATCCCTTCCTTTGAAGATTAATATTACCGACACTGTCTGAGAGGCATCCGAAAACTCACTTAAAATATATTTGAACGCGGCATTCACAAAAGTAATGTGATATATACAAAATCCCCAGATTCCACTGTTTTTTAACTAAATAATTTTAGTAATTAATATTTTATACAGTATGGTAACAAATAAAAACGCGAACTAATAAATAAGTAATAGAACTTTACTAAATAACAAATATTTTTCCGTTATACTTTGAGACTTGAGTAAACAAACAAATTACAATCAGAAGCCCATTATTCCCCCAATTTAATTATTTATCGGATAAATAAAAACAGTACATTTACACAAATTACATTTATAAACTTGATTTATACTCATAAAAGTATTTTTATGTTACAATATTTTCGTCGGATAGTAATTGAAGGTGTTTACAGGTACTCGTGGAGCCGCGACTTCGAAGAAATTGCTTTTTAATCGAATGAAATTTTCACTTACCCTCGAGGCGGGAGGCGCGCTCGGACGAAGGGACGTCGGGAGCTGCAGAGCACACGGCTTTGCTGCTCAACCCCGCGATCACAACTGAATCTTCTGCCGCGAAAACTTCCCTCGAACGCGTCATCACTCACCCCATCCCTCCACTGGCCAATCGCAATGAAGCCGCTGAACGAAACCATCCGGATTTTACCGAAAGCCCCCGACCAGGTAGGGGTGGCGATTGGATCTTTTAATCTGGAACATAAATGCATACAAAAAGAAAAAGAAGCAGCCACCCTGCGAGGGATGCTAGAGCGAGCCGCGCAACAGGTAAACAATTTTCAGCTTGGTGGCTCGCAAAGTCTACGACACCGCCAAGATTTATTGTAGAACACGGTGACCGCAGTAATGGATGCATTTGTTTTGTGTTTTATGGCTTTCAGAAGAATATTTCACTGTTGAAAGCACAGCCTTATATTTCACCGTTACATATTATAAGCGCTTAGAGATTTAAGCTTACACAATCTTCATAAATAAACATCCTTTCCCCCAAGGAAACAAAGTATTTATATTGAAAAATCACGATTTAACAATATTATGAATCTTCTAATCTACAATTCTAATTATTTAGCTAAAGCGAGTGAGGCTCAATTAAATTGTAATTTATGCCAGAGTCAGGTTTAGGGGTGCTCTTGGTGGAAAAGGTAATTTTTTCATTTGCTCGTTTGGGTCTGAATCAATTAAGCTCTGGAAAGTGTCAGATTGAAAAGTACTTCTCGTAAAAATTGGGCAGTGTAGGCGTTTTCTCTGACGTCAACAGTTAGATGTTATGTGTAGGTATGTATTAAGTAATTAAAGTAAAATATTGGGCGCCACTCATTTATCAAAATAAAAAAAAAACATGTTTATAAATAAAAAACTAATATATTAACTATTATTTAAATAAAAGTTATTGCAACGCTTTCTCATGAGATACCGTATTAAAATCCATCTGCATATCGAGTAAACCATCTCTGTAAAACTAATCCCAAGTCCTATAACTAAAGACCCCAATTGAATTTCAATTAGACTCCTTAATGGGGCGAGTTGCGTGCCCATTACTTGTTTAATTCTTGACCACACGGTAATCTGAGTATCTAAGGCTGTAAACTAAATCTTGGGTCTGTCTCACATATCCCGTAAGCCCGGTCTGGGGTTGGTGGTATTTGAATGTTCGTGGATGGCCACGAATTAGTATGCACGCTCCATTCGCTCGACGCGCTCCCGATGGCCCAAGAGGTTATTCTGAAAGATGCTGCAGAAATAACGTTTTGGGATCAGTAGATATTTATTAAATGACAAAGATTGTGATTTGCTGCGGTTTCTTGAATTAAGTAATTATTACATACATAATGTATAAGAGGATTTGAATTGTTATTTTTATTGTTTTGTTATATACAATTAAATGATGTACTTATTTTGAAAAGGCTTTAACATCTTATTTACAAGTTCGATTTGTTTGAGTAATTCTTATAATATCAAATCAACGTTTTTTAAGAAACACATATTTGTGACTGAATAGATATTTCAATTTTAAATTTAGTCTCTAAATTATATTTTGATATTGGTTATGAATATTAATCGATGGAATAAGCGGGTAACTAATCAAAATAATCGTAGATGGTAACTTAGAAGTCTACACAAATACCGCCAACTCAAACATAGTCAATTATCTCTCGCGTAATTTAAATTTAAATAGGACTACCTGGGAAGTATCCCTACCTATCGAACAAAAAAGGATTTTCCAAATCGGTTCAGGCGTCTTCAAATAATCGGTGAACATACATAAAAAAGGTTCCGACGAATTTAGAACCTTCTTTTTTTGTGAAGACGCCTATAAAATTATTTTATAAAATATTGTAGTTGACATGTAATAATATGTAAATATGTAATAATGGGTGACATTAGTAAAGATATTTAAGCTTTCGACTACAAATCATGCTATCCTTGTCACACCTCTCAAGTAAATTAAAGATGCCAAGGACCTGAGTGCTGTTAAATTAGTTTTGTTTAGTATAAGCAAAAACCGACTGACCAAGTTTCTAGAGCAAACAAAAAAACAAATAAATTCAACCGTTTTGCGTGATTAAACTTGGAAGAGAAAAACTTAGAAATTTATTTTCAGCATTGCAATAATATTTTGTACTGAATCAGCTTCGGTTTTCAAGTCATATACGATAGTAGAGGCTTCAGAATACCACTCCCTACAGTCCAATTTGTAAGCGGGATCTTGGGATACGTTCATTTCGAGTAATACAGAACTAGTACGAAATCATTCCGGATCCTGAATTATGTAAATATGGATTAAAATACATATTTGTGCGAACTGTTGTCTCGCCGTGGTTGGTTTTTAGTTGACTTTGAAGCAAAATTATTTTAGGTGGTAAAATTATGCTAATATATATTTTTGGTTCTTTAAAGTACACTTAGTTCCAGTTTTACCAGTGTGTGATAATGCGTTAGATAGTTAGCTGACACATGACGCCACATAAAAGCTGTCAAAAATCTGTCTGATTTCTTAATATTAGCGTTATTAGGAACCGGCAAAACTGGCCCTTATCCTATCCTGTGTGTCATTATCCTAATCAGCTCATATTTTTTAAGGCAGGTAATAATTTCAGTCTGTGATTATTTTCTGTATAAATTTTTTTATTAATATTTATTATTGCACTATAAACAAGTCTTCTAAGACTAAGAATAGTCAATTAAAATACTGGCGAAATCTCGGCAAATAATAAAGTTAACCAAAATTAAATACGATATGAATTAACAGGACTAGCAAGGCTATCATTATATAAAGCAGAACGATTTTTATAACTGATGAAATGGCATGAAAACTCTGGCTCACCAGAATATAACATATCAGTGCACTACGATTGTGATTCCTGAAACATTTAGGTCTTGGGTCTCACACACCCTGTATTTTATTTTGATTATATTTCGGCTAAACAAAACCTTATACTATGATGCGGCTAGTCAATTTCTGAAGATGTATCAAACAAACAAATAAGTATATTTACATTGGCATTAGAATATTGGTGTAGATTGTTCAGAGTGCCAGATATCCTACAAAGTACTGAATGTGGGCACAAAGGCATCGAGGCATGCAGTGCAACTCTAAGTTACAAAGTGGCCTGTTACGTATCTTGTCGTAGTTCCTCTTATCAGGAGCCCTGAGAGCATTGTTTCCATTAGAGTACGCCCCATGGCGTTACGCAGTTTTGTTTACCATATAACTGATAAGTAAACTTTCTAGTGGGCAGAGGTATACATAGTCACTCTTACTTATAAAGGGTATTTAAACTAATTTATGTTTGAAGTTGCACTGTCAACTTCTCATTCTATTGCCGGAAAAAATGATCGTACTTCATCAAAAAGACGTCATACCTAAATCAAATTAATTCGCTCCATAGCTAGAGCACAACTTAAACATTATAAGGTTTACGATTTACGACGACACGATTTTAACACATATAAATAAAAATGAATATATGAACAACTAGAAGTGCCCCGCGGCTTCGCTTGCGTTAAAAACTTCTTGTATGTACTTAAAACTTTTCTTTTGTAAAAACGATTCTATCATTAAATACATAAAATAAGAATTAGCCAAATTGGTTCACCCATTTTCATGTTATCGCGTGACTAAGGCAATTCGGGATTCATATTTATAAAAACCGAAAAACCCAAATTTTCAGACTTTGTTACCTACCCCATTTCAAAAAATCCTACAACACGTACTTTATCTCATCTTATTTCGCCATACAAACTTTAAATCCCCGTTCAGTATCCGGTAGGAATTTTTAGAAAATCTTTTCTGAGCGGATACCTACGTCATAATAACTATTTGCATGCCAAATTTCAGCGCAATCCGAAACAATATTGATTTTCAGACTTTGTTACCCCGTTTTATCCTGTTAGGGGTGGAATTTTGAAAAAGCCAGAAACACGTATTTACTTATTTTTTTACTACTTCGAATAGAAAAGACTATCTAATCTTGTTTCTCCATACAAACTTTGAACCCGCATTTCATCCCATTAAAGGTGAGTTTTGTAAAATCCTTCCTTAGTATACCTTTACGTATTAAGACAAGTATACCCTCCAAATTTCAAGTCTCTACAACCAGTAGTTTAGGTTGTGCGTTGTCTGTCAGTCAGTCAGTCAGTATGTCAGGACAAAGATTCTTATAGTATTAGATGTATTTTTCTGGCCGTGTTAATAGAGTAGTATATACGTCTGAAAACGAAATGGCCTGAATTGGTTAATATTGCAATGCCTACCACTTCACATCTGTAGATACTATTTATCTTTTTGTAAAAATAAACCAAGTTCAATTAGACATCTGAGATTGAAATTAACCGCTAACCAGATCATTTAAATGTTATTTCAAAACTCAGTTAATGTCCTCATTAAATCACTCGATCAAGTGTTGCGGGATAAGCGTGGCCACAGGGCTAGAAGGCAATTTAAAAATTTGTCCCCGAGGAGGTGCCTAGTTGTCTATATTGTGGGTGCGAATGCAGGGCGGCTTCGCGTAGCAGTAGGCTACGAACTCTACGAGACCTACACAGTTGCCACGATCTACGCAAGTGCTACAGTATATACGAGTACCATTCAGTAAGTATTAAGTGTATACCATTCAGCTACAATAAACATTTATTGTGAACAGTGATGACAATTCATTTGTAGTGTTTTCTCTCGTTACTTTTAAAATCAAGCTCAATGTTACACTAATTCAGTGTTTTTCAACCTTTTTCATGCCGCGACCCCCTTAGTAGGAAAAAAAATTCGCGACCCCTTACCTGCACTGTTTATAATCTGTATTTTATTGCATTACTAGCTTCTGCCGGCGGCTTCGCTCGAGTGGCCTACAGGAAACAAATTACATATTTTTCTTTAGAAACAAATATTATATGCGCGCTCACTCCCTCTCAATTACAACATCTACAAATGCTTTTCAATTAATATTTTCCTAATAAAAGTATATTTTTAAACTTTGTTTTTTTTTT